>CM051238.1:341541129-342141129 GCA_027917425.1 Gastrophryne carolinensis
CTAGCTCCGCCTGGTTGAGAGAAGAAGCCACAATAAGATCGTCCAGATAAGGCACGATGCGGATACCCTGGGCTCTGAGAAGGGCCATCACCCCCGCCAGCACCTTGGTGAAAACCCTTGGAGCCGAGGTGAGGCCAAACGGAAGAGCCACAAACTGAAAATGACGATTTTCTACAAAGAACCTGAGAAATCTCTGGTGTGCCGGAAAGACTGGAATATGCAGGTAAGCATCCTTGATGTCTATGGACGTCATGAAGTCCCCTTGACGAAGTGAATCCAATTTTTCACCAAAGAGCCGCAACCCCACAAAGGGAAGGGCCGTAAGAGACTTTTTGGACACAAAATCAGCCGCCCACTGGTGCAACCAAATCGACCGCCGGATAGCCACCAGCAAGGCTGAAGTTCTACTACACATTACCAAGGTGTCATCCAAGGCGGCCAGCACAAATGACAAAAACAACTCACATCGCTTAAGGGCGGTGAACTCATCACTAGCCGGGTCAAGCCCGGAAGAGGTCAACAATCCTCTAACAACCGACCTAGCAGCTACTAAAAGAAGCGCGAAGCCCTAACAGGTCGCAAGGCTGACCCAACACTGGCAAAACCGTGACAGGCCATCTGGTCAATGCGTTTATCCTCACCATCCTTGAGAGTAGTGCAGTCCGGAGAATGCAGGATTGAGGTGCTGGACAACCCCAAAACAGGAGCATCCACCTCGGGAGGGGACGACCAGTGCGGAAAGGGATATTTTTTGTCCCAACCTGGAGGAACACCCGGAAGCCGAGTAGGCCTCTCCCATTCCTTGAGAATAATGCCATCAAAATGCTTTTGATAAGGAAATTCCAAGCGCGGCTTGGTCACCTCAAAGAACTCCCCCTTCTGTGGAGCCGCCTCGGGGAGAAATAGCCAGGATCTCAAACATATGAGCCAGGACCTTAGCGGTATGCTAAGTCCCCCTTCCCAGAACCCAATAGCATATATCCGGCAGAGTCCCACCCAAGAACCCCATACCAGGCAGTGTGCAGAGTCCCACCCAAGAACCCCATACCAGGCAGTGTGCAACCTCTGGTTGTCCACCACCACCTGCAGGTTCTGCACACTTCTGCCCTGTCATCAGCACATGTGAGAAGTCCTGGCACTGCTCGACCAGAAAGGACACTTAAAATCTTGCGCCGCTGATGCCTCCCAGCGATCAACATGCTGACAGCCCAGTGACGCTTCTGGTCTACCGGCAGGTACATGTGCCACCATTACTAAGAAAAGTTGGCGAAGATAATTTAGATATTTTGATTAGCAATCTGTACACAGCGGAATGGGTAAGAGGGGAAGGTCTTTAGGGGAAAAAATGCTTTTAAAGGTGTTGGTCCTGTT
This sequence comes from Gastrophryne carolinensis, assembly GCA_027917425.1. Lineage (NCBI taxonomy): Eukaryota > Metazoa > Chordata > Amphibia > Anura > Microhylidae > Gastrophryne > Gastrophryne carolinensis. The sequence goes on from CM051238.1 coordinate 341,542,501, forward strand.
TAAATGACTGATTGGTATCTCTACTCATGTGGACGATTTTGGGTAGTAAGGCCACAATATTAGGTCATCTACCTTATCTAAATTTAGAGCCAAACCAGAAACCTTTGGGGTATCTCCATGCATAGTTGAGTAGCATGGCCTTGTTTCCATATTGAACATTTTGGCTTTTTGCCTTGGATTCTTCCATGAAGACTACTTCTGTACATACTTCTCCCAAAAAGATGGGTGCACCTGGGTCCCATTGGATCATCACTACCACCTGCTTGGCATAACTGGTCAACCATACACCTGAATATAAGTATACCTAGTAGAATTGCTACCACATTTGGATTTAGATTTCTTTTAGGTTCATTTAATTTGCATTTGGTTTATTACATTGATACAATTAAATTATTAACACTTCTATTCTTGAAGCATACTTTGCTGTATTTTTCCACACCTGCCTAAAACCTATGGACAGTAGCGCATATACTAAAATTTACATTGAGTTTTTTTTTACTGGAATTTTCTAAAGTTACCATTGAAAGACCAAACCACTGAACCACAGTTGAAACACTGTATTTTTATCTTTTTGTTAAGCATGATGAGCAACATCTATGCACAACCATTTAGAGTCACCAGCTGATCTAGGCCTCATGACTATCCAGAGAGCTCACCATTGTGCCGAAGGTGCAAAGCATATTTTTTTTTTAATTTATTCAAACTGCTGATACGACATCGAAGACATGTACAGAGGGCTATTTGCCAAAAAACATCAATCAACCTTATTGGCTGTAGACCATTTGTAAGGATGACTTCATTAAGAGCGTCAAACTGCAATGTGCAGTGTGTGCTTTTAACCTGAGAAGGAACCAGATTTTAGAGAAATTCAACATGTCAGTCTAGTTATGGGTCTGTTTTCTGGCGCACGATAAGCATAAGAGGCCAGCTAGATAGGAAAAAACATTTTAACACGCCATAAACCAGCTCTACTTGAAATGACAGGGACACGGAAGAACCTGTGGAGTAAAAACAAAGACGCTATTTTGGCAGCCGGTACAGTCCATTCACCTTGCTGGTATTCATTATTAAAATGATCCCAGCAAGGCAGCTTAACCTCATCCCCCAGCAGAAGGACCTCTTCGCCCAGGTCTCCAGGCACAGGTACCGCCTCCATCCCCTGTCAAAGGATTATAACCTAAGAAAGAAATGGAAGAAAAAAGTACAATAAGCAACTTTACAGTATATAGTACAGGTTTTCATTTTTAAAATACTGTTAAGCACATACTTTGTCCCCAAAGTAACCTAGTAATGGAGTGTTTTTTTTAACTACAGTTAGGTTTATGGAAACATATTCAAGCTATAGTTATATAATGGACATAAAACCCAGACTTTCAGCTTTTTCATTTGATGGCATCCACATTTAAAATTGATTGAAGGGTTTAGGACTTTCAGCTCCATAACAACTGCCACCCCGTTTTTAAAAGGGACCAAATATAATTAGACAATTGATTCAAGGGCAGTTTGATGGCCAGGTGTGGGCTATTCCTTCATTATGTAATTCTCAGTTTATAAAAGGCCTAGGGTTGATTTTGAGGTGTGATGCTTGCATTTGGAAGATTTTGCTGTGAAGAAAACATGCAGTCAAAGGAGCTCTCCATGCAGGTGAAACAAGCCACCCTTAAGCCAACCCTATGATGCAAAACAAAGGCAAAGTTACCCAGGAATTTATTAAAGTGGACCAACACCCTCACAACAAAGTGCTCATATGCATCCTTCCCCCGGGCAATTCAGATTGATGCACTTAAAATATTAATCTACCTTTTTCTAAGGTCAATTTAACAAACAAAATGGCATCTCCTGGAGTTCAGGTCGCCTGAAAACAGGGAGTTCTGTTGGGTTTCCTGTTACTGTGAATTGTCAGTTATGTCAGTTGAATTCAGGCAGCACCACAGCTGGGGTGCCAGGAAAAGAAGCTGAGGCAGCAGTTTAATTTTGAGGGGCTGCAAAAGCAAATGTAAGTGCTGACAATGATTCAGTAACATGTATGCATATGGGGCAAATGAGTTTTGGGGAGTTTTCTCTTCCAACTGTTCAAGGCTGTTGGTCCGGTTTAAAGCAAAGAAGTGGAATATCCTTATGTCAGTCACCTTATCTCAACCCAACTGAGCCCCATTGCACTTGTTAAAGACTAAACTTAAAACAGAAAGGCCCACAAACAAACAGAAACTAAAAGTAGCTGCAGTAAAGGCCAGGCAGAGCATTAAACACAGCAATGTCTGGTGATGTCCATGAGTTCAAGACTTCAGACAGTCATTGCCAGAGGGTTTTCAACAATGTATTAGAAATTAACATTTTATTTACAATTATTTACATTTGTCCAATTACTTTTGAGCCCCTGAAATGAAGGGTTTTAGCGCCTCACATCTTTATGCAATCATTTGGTTCAACCCATTGAATTAAAGCTGAAAGTCTGAATTCAAATTGTATCTGAATATGTATGGACCTAACTGTATATTTTGTCTTTTTTTTTTTATATTTCAAAGAGGGCAACAGTTACTGGCTGAAGTGCATGCACATCTAGGCCCTCCTGAGCCACGGCATTCCATAAGTCAGTGGTGTAGGCAGCAGTGGGCTGATTTCTGCAAGTCAAATGGCCATTCTGTGATGGGAGCTTGGATGGAGGAGGGTGTAGTCTCACTCCTTTTTACTATGGTCGTGTAGCACAGCACTAAAAAATACTACCAAGAAATGATTGCACAATGCCCTTATTTGACATCCCCGAGTTTGTCTCCATGCTACATTTTAATTGGTTGCCAGTACTTAGACATGGCTTGTTTTTGACAGGACGGCTCCTAGACCAGGTATGGATCGAAGCTAGTCTTGGGTCCTAAAAGACCCCAGGGCCGGCCGACTAGGTGCTCCTGTGGCATCCCAATTGGGGATCATGAATGAAGCTGCTCACATTGTAAGGCAGCCAACGGAACAGAATCATTATCATTTTGTATTTATTGTGCTGTACAAAGTAGTAATTACAGAAAGGGTGACACATATAGTACAACATTACAGACAAGATGCTACACAAATCAAACTTAATGTCAGAGCAATAACTTAGAGGTTAGTGGAAAAATAAAACAGAATTGGGATAGGACTAGAAAAGACACCCTTCTGGGGAGACTAAGGCAGAAGGGATCATCTGCATGGGACGATAAAGTGGGAAGACATACTTGGACAACATAAAAGCTTTTCTAAAGCAACTGTTACCTTTGTGAAGAAAGCGTAGCATACGCTGTGAAACTGGCAGCAGAAATTACATTTTGTGGCCCAGCGGTGTCCACTCTTTACATTGCAGGCTACTAGTCATTCTATACAGGATCCTGGAGTTAGTCATCCCTGATCATGTATGCTCTCCTATTGGCTAGAACAGGGGTTCCCAACCAGTGGAACCCGAGAGTATCAGGTGGTACTAAGCAAGATTTCAAACTGACCTGTACCCCAACCTGAGCTGCTGCCAGATTTGCACAATAAGTAACCTAAAGGCTATTTATGTATATTGTATGTACTTATATAAAATAGATGTGGTGACCCAAAAACCTGCACACACCACCCAGGTGGTACTTAAGATAATTTAAAATAGGAAAAAAATGTTGAGACTTCCTGGGCTCTAAAGATTGCACATAACCAAGAATGGAGAGCTACAGAGCTTCTGCTCATGTTTGACAGATACTTTGCTAGATAAAGGACTCTGTAGAGGCAGCATAGCGCACCATAGAGTTCTTACCCAGACTGTCAAAAATGCTTTTGAAACTATTAAGTATAATACGAATACTGAGACCAACTTTTATAGAATATGGGCCCTTTAACTTCTCATATCAACTAAGCCTTTAACACAAATATAATCATGAAGGAAGCATTGCGCATGGAACCTTGATAATGCAGATATTGGCAGAAGCAGGTCAACTCAAGTACAGCAATTTTAACATACTCTCTCAGTAAATACCAGTGTGAATAAGTAATAGGGCCAGAACGACCCTTAAATTAACTGGATATAAAGTTCTAGCACATACTGACCACTGCTTTTGAGAGGTCTCCGGTCTGGTTTTGGCTTCGGGGCAGAAGATGGTGCAGAGGTGCTTGGCGATGGCTCCTGTGGCTGAACACAGATGCAAGACAGTGTGAGCATCACACATACAAAGCAGCATTACGTTCTACAACAGAGAAACAGCTTTCTCCCTCCTACACTAATAGACATTAAGATTACTTTATTTCGAGAACTATATACATGTCATACATTCTTCTTTATGCCGTCCAACATATGCAAGATAAGCTGGGGGCAGGAGCGTGCCGCTGGGGATGCAGCAACTTGTGCTCCCAATTACCGAGCCCCGCATGTAAACAGCCATTTGCCGAGCATTACATATGCACAGCAAACAGCTCTGTTTGGATGACATGCATGTGTAGTAGGCATGGAGAAAGGAGCGTTTGTATGGATGTTCTGTGAAGCGAAATAAAGCATTCCATGTAACTATATTTCGTACAGTAAACCACTAAATGGGGCACCAAGCCTAGCTAGAGGGCATGTTACATAACATGAGGAAGGGGCCAAGGAGCATTCAGAAGCATAGCTTATGGCAAGGTCATTTTGGTCATGTTCCAAGTCCAGACCTGGTGGTGTGTCGTGTGCAACTCTCCAACTGCTCCAAGGGGTCCCACCTGACCTCCATTCAACTAGTATAGCTGTACTGTATTTATACAGGCATGTATAACACGTTTCAGACAGGGAAAAAGAAAAAAAAGTTGTCAGGGTCTTTATAAAGCTAAATATTGATAAGTATAGTAACAATAGGGACTGATATGAATGGGTCCACCTTGATATGTTATGTAAAATATGTTAGCTAGCTTAGCCATTACTATGTACAGAGAGTTAGATATCTTAATTCCTACCTGACTGAGACGAGATGCTATTTTGCAGCTCTTCCCTTCCTTCAAGCTCTCCCAGCTTTCAATTTTTTGCCGTCTCTTCTCTTCTTCCACCTAAGGACAGAGCAGATAGGTCTAGCAAAACATTACAGGAACAGCATGGCTCCGCTGATGCACTAAGGCACCACAGCTTAAACAGGAACAACACACACAAATCTGACTTTGTGGCGGGTTGTTTCTTTATGCAGCGGCACCCCGAATTGGGATGCCCTGCTGTGTGTATCCCTTCCCCAGGTTGCCCCATACACTCACCTTGCAGTCACGCCCATGGCGCAGACTCGGGCATGTAAACAACGAGCTAAGGGCGCCATCAGCCACATCCCCCACTCACCTTCTAGCTGTTGCTTGCCCGCACCACCCATTCAGAAAGGCCAGATGCAGGTGCGCACACACCTAAAGGTGAGCGGGAATGTGGCCGCAGAGCAGAGACGTGTTGAGGGCTACGGAGGAAGGTTAGTGTATTGGGGCTTCCGGGGAGGAGAGGTTTACACAGTGGTGCATCCCAATTCAGAACACCCCAAGGAGTGAAACTCAAAAGATCCTGGAGTCTAAAAGAAGTGCGAAGTCCCTCTTTAATCTTGCGTTTAGGTCTCTGAGATACATGTCAATTAGCATTGAGAAATGTTAACCGATCACTCCCTGGTTCTATAGCACAAAGAGGAATGTCCATTCTGTAAAAGTACATTGGTTCACAGTTTATTATAAAGGGACATCATGATATGCTTACTGTCACACTTCAGTCGGAAAAAAAAAATATATACTCCACTTTCATAACCCCTAAGGCTGCTAGTCCGGTGCTGACAAATTTCTCCAAAAGCACATCGGTGTCATGTGTCAATGCAGTGTCGAAGAAAGAGGGAGTGGCACGTGTCTGGGATTGGGCAATCCAGTAAGTTTGTCAGCAGCGGGGAGAGAATAGTGTTTTTTTTTTTTTTGACTGAAGTATGACTAAGTATTTAAATCCATATTTATCACCAAAGAAGAACATTTGTAATTCATAGGAGGGAGGGGCTTATTCGTTGAATGCTGTTGGGGTTGGGGATTATTAGTTAATGCTGATTGAGGGTGGGATAATTATTAATTGAATAATTAATTGAAATACTCCATACCAGGGCCATTGTAAGGAGGATGACAGGATGCTGCAGCAAACGCTGTAGCAGCCAGCAACTCTTACTGAATATGCCAGGCACTGCAGTATGTGTGTTAGACGAAGATCCAGGTGGGAAGAAGCACTGTATCGCTCTCTGAGGGGCAGAACATTTTTTCCAGGGAGGATGTTCAGGGATAGGTCCACTTTAATTGCCCCAATGTGATCTGATGTGGATAAGATGCACCAAGGGGGTAAAGCCATTAGGCTTCTGTTGTGCAGCATCTGTGGGTGTCAGATTTGCTGACATGGACGTAGTGCTGCACCAAGGGGTAGCACAGTACAGAATAGGTCCTCTTTAAAGCAGACTTTTACCATCCCATGGGAAATCTGTATTGCATGGTAGAAGTGGTGCTGAAAGAAGGTTGGAAACCCGTGTTCTTCATCACAACAGTGGTGTGGAAACGTGTATGTTTCTATAATTTCTGTACAAAATCAAAGTACAGTCAGAAAACTGCCAATTTAGGATGCCCCTACCAAATGCCCGCACAGCTTATCTTTTCGTCAGTCCCACACCGCATCCCCAGCCTCCCTGTGAACAAGCCTAAGTAAGCAGATCAAGCGCCTTCTGAGGGTCGATTGCTAAAAGCATTTATTTTATAGTCTCACTCTGTTATTTTTGAGGAAAGAAATTATATTATAATAAAATGTACTCATTTTCAATATACACAGCATGGCAGTGGGCTAAATTTGAGCACTCATGAGTTTAACCCAGCTTCTGAAATTTTCCATTTAACCCTACATATATTACTCACCCATGGACCAGCTACCTTATAGGCACATAGTAAGACAAATATATCACCATATATCGTGAGAAACCACCATTGCTTCTGGTCACAACAGTACTACATACTTATCCGTAGCCCCCATTCTTTCCCAGGAGACCCGCAAACTAAAAAGAACGCATTATCAGCATACTCTATTTCGCTTGGCTCCCTCTGGCACTGCTAGGGGTCAGAGGGAGCCAAGCACCCCCCACTTATTTTGTAACTGTAGCCATGCCGCCATTTGGAAAGGCCTGAAGCGTGTAGGCACACAGCTAATGAAGAACGGGAAAGCGGGCGCGGTGCCAAGGATTCTGGGAGCAGGTAAATAAAACGGGGGATGGGGGAGGGTTTACACAGTGGAGCATCCCAAATTGGGACAAGGAGGGGGACTCTGATGTCCATGGAGTCTTTTAGATTCCCGGGCCTCCTTTGTTGCTCTCAGAAATAGTAAAATAGGACGGAAATTTCTCCAGTCTGTGGGGTCCTTATCACTATAATATTGGCTTGCAGAGTTTCTGCTGGAAAATATTCTTCATTCCTAATATGGTTAGATGTGAGATTTAAGTTTTATCAGAGATTCAAAAATCCATGAGGACTGGGTGCGGATTCTCCCCTCGCCACCCAAATAGCAATAAATATTCCCTATAGTGTAAATTCTTTGCCCTATGTGAAGGACTAGGCAGGGAAGCACACATCCCACTCCAGAGATGCTGGGGATGCGACTGGCAATGTTAGGTGAATTTTGTGGATTCACACAGCAGGGCGTCCCAATTTTGGATGCCCAGGGTTTTGTTCTATATGTAAATGTAAAGCTCCCTCTTGTCAGGTTTTTAGATGGGTCCTTGCAAAGATTAGTACAAGCCACCCAAATCCAGCATCTAAACTATGTATCCAATTTTAAGTATTAATTACCAAAATGTCTGCATTTATTGTGTAACCTCCACAACCATTTTTAACCATGTTTATTGTTCTGACCAAAGTCTTTTTCTTTCAAAGCCAGCTCCAGCACGTCAAACATTCCAAGAACAAGCAATCTGTGCTATTACAGCACACAATATATAGGCTGGGTTCTAGAATCAGCTGCTTGCCGTGATTCATGCAGAGATATGATGTATTGTATCTGGCATACAGCTCTCCACTGTGAACCTTCCCACACTCCCAGCTGCTTCGAAGAGGTGAGAAAGCTGCCAGGACCTGGCTGCCAGTATTTACTTTGGAGGGAGAGACAGTCCTTCTATTTGCCAGCATGACTATTGTGAACAGCCCTGCTAGACGATCCCTCATCTGCAGTGCCCAGTTACTAGCGAGAATTATGGTAGCAGGAAAACCTCAACAAGAGAAAATCTGTAATGTAAAACAGTTTTATTGGCCCTTTTCTGTTTAAACAATCTGGAAAACCCATTAAAAAGGAATGTCAGAAATCAGGTAGAGTAATACAATGTACTACACTAATCTCCACTGACCTGGCCCATTTAAATTTACTGTTTATCTTGTTTCTGCTGGTCTGCTATTCGATAATCAAAATTAAATAAAAAACTTCTACAACACCCAGCTACTTCAATAGACTGGGAGTCATGCTGCACACAATGAAAGCAAGCCAGCGGCTAAAATGGTTCTAAACTCCGCTAACCACAAAGGGAAAATATTACATTGTATGTACAGTCAAGCGATACAGGAATTTGGCCATTCTGGTGGCAATAAAAGTGTAGCCTGCACATTTTCTGCAGATCTAGTGGTATGCTGTCTACTAATGTCAAAAGAAAGGGTAAGGGGTCCTCCTACTGTAAACCCCAACACAGACAGCAATCATATCTATTGAAATAAGTCAAGGAAAAAGGAAACCAGGCTTCTTAATTAAGGATGGAAGCCAATCTGATAAAAAGGAAACTGGACTTGTATTTTTCTTTATTACTATATGCATACGATGACTCAGATAAATAAGAACTTTAACCCACTTGCCAACATGATGCTGAGAGATAATATAGCTCCCCATTGATGCCCACCTCGACAGCTGCCTAGAAACAGAATTGCATTCTGACCTACGTTCCAGAAAATATTTTTTGTGACATTATTATCCCCAGCACCCACCAGAGGTATACACTCGGGGGAAATCAGTTTTATGCAAGACTTAAGAATGGTTCCCCCAGGACAAAACAGACTGCGTGCCCTCCAAGGTACCCCCACTCATGAAATATATATCTCGAGGTGAGCAGGTGTCACCCCCCTCCCAAGACAAAATACACTATCTGCCCTCCAATGAACCCCACTTAGCCCCCTCCATTCCCTCCCTTGCCCCCACCTAGACCAACGTTGCTGGGTCCATGTGAAAAACAAAAATCTTGCACCCACGCTGGCCCTAGACAGACCACGCCCCAGTGCGTTTGCTCCATTTGAACACCCAAAAGACCGGCCATTAGATGTTCATGCAGATGTAGACTAAACTCCGGGATCAGATTTTGAGGTTGCCGCTTGGGTGGGCAAAAGATGGCACAGGAGTATCGGCAAGAAAGCTTGTCCGACACCCGGGTGTCCGACTTGCCAAAAGTCACTTTAAACCCCAACTTCAGACAGAAAAAAAAAATTCCCTATTAGACTTACCGGTACTGTTTTTTTCTACAAATCCTTCATGACGACCCATGGAGAGATAGGCTCCACACCCTGGGAGGAAACAAACTGAACAGAGGTTAAAACCCCCACACCTTCCTCTCCACCTCAGTCTTAAGCAAGTAACATAAGGAAAACAGTAGGACAATGGGAGAGAACTAAGGGGTCGTCATGAAGGATAGAAAAAAGGTAAGTATAATGGGAATTTTCTCCCTTCATCCTTCATGACGACCCACAGAGAGGATAAGCAAGTAACTATACCTTAGGGATGGGAAGCTGCAAGTAAGACCCTTCTACCAGCCTGACGCTTTACAGACAGGAGATCTTTTCTATAGAGGCTCCTGTCCTCTCTGCCCAGAAAGCCGACATAGCTATGGTTGAATGCGCAGAACCTGTGGAGGAGGAACTCCTCTGGATGTATAAGCCTGCACAATAGTCTGCTTTATCCATCTGACAATGGTGGATTTAGAGGAAGCTAGGCCTCTTCTCTGGCCGCTGAAAATTATCAAGAGCTATTCCACTATCCACCATTCTCTGGATATTTCTAAATAAATAATTAGTGCTCTTCTCACATCTAAAAGTTAGAGATCTTCTTCGGTTTTTGCTGTAGCTGGCAATGTTGGGAGCACTATGTCTTGGGACCTGTAAACCGTTGCAGCAATTTTGTCAAAAATAAAGGATCAGGTCTCAGTATGGCCTTATCTGGAAGAATGGTTACTTCATTGGTAGAGCCTGCCTGGTCGATGTGATGGCCAGCAAGAAACCACAACCACTTTTCTGGTACTTCCTCTAACGGCTCAAATGGAGGTTCCAGTAGTCACTTCAACACAATCCCTTAACAGATGCTGGCCCTTTTACAGGTAATTGCTTTAAAAAATCTATTGATAAGTTGATGCTGTCTCAAATGGCAGTCTAGAAAAATTGATAATGCTGAAATCTGAGCCTTTAGTGTACTTATTGCCAGTCCCTTCTCAAACCCTTCATGCAAAAATTAGAGGACTGCACGTATAGCCTCTTTCTTCAGTTTGTTACCTTCACAAAATAATGAAAAACTTTTCCAAACCTTTGCATAGATATATCTAGTGGTCAATTTACGACTGTCCAAGAGCATTTCAATCACTATGGCGAACAGCCCTTCTTCTCTAAGATGGCCCCTTCAAGATCCATGCTGTTAGATGAAGCTTTGCTGGTTCTGGATGTAGAATGGGACCCTGATGGTCCACTGGATCATGCAATGCCCCCATGTCTTCAAAGATTAAATCTGCTGCTCTGGACATCTGATCCAGTGGAACATCTGATTTTGGATACTTGCTCCAAGTATCCATGTCCTGCTCCTGAAAAGGGAATTTCCTTTAGAGCGAACTTGACAAAATTAAGTGCTAAATGAACAAGGAATGATTTTTTTCTCCAAATGTTTATTATACATAGTATCCTGCACTGATAAGGGCATATCCTCACACTTAATTCCCCCTGTCACCCAATAACCCTGCCAACACCTCTGGTAATGGCTCCAAGGTACCGGAGGTCACCTTCACTCTCCTCCACTATTTCCGAAACGGTTTCAACCTGAACAGGTCCAGAACCAAGAGTATTGCTGGTGGGGATAGATGTAGTGAAGGATACAAGAGGTCTAGGACCCAATATTTAAAATTGTCCTGACTGAGAAGTGAATGCATCAGCAATGGATAGCCCTGGGTGCAACCCAGAACTATAAACCTCGAACATCACTGTTAAGATCTCCCTGTACATAGCTGAGGTCTCCTCACCCATTTTAACTGAAGGCAAGTCTGACATATACACAGACAGACTGCCAGGATTCCCAGCGTCTAATGGGTTTAGGATCCTTGAGCTTCTTTTTTGGGAGGATCCTTGTCTCTGTCCTTATCCTTCACTTCACTAGGTGGATTAGGCTAAAAGGACAATTACAATAACACAGTTATGTTTAAATACCCCCTTGAGGCATAAGGTGCAAAAATAAATCAGGATTTATACATTACTAGCTTTTCCTGGGACATTTTTCTCAAGGTGTTCGGGCAAGAAGATACACTGCCTGCACCTGGATCTTTCTGCCCACGACCATCTATCCTTACTGAGCTAGAACAGAGGGCAGATGATGCTGTAGGCTGCTGGATCGCCGTCGCTCTGTTCCCAGCTCTCCAGCCACTGTAATGGGGGGATTTAGTGCTGCCTACACTTCCCGGTTGCCCACGAGTAGAAGCTGTGCCCGAAAGTGACGTTAGAGTGTCGCCGGGACAGCGGCTGCGAGTTTCCGCCCCCTTTTCCTTGGAATCTCAAAAAATGAAGAAAAAAAATAAAAAACACGAAGACCGGCAACGACCGGAGGCTCGGGTGAGTACTGTAGGGGTCCCCTAGGCACGTACACCCATTGCTGAATCCGGACAGGATTTATAGGGGATATGTGGAACTGCACTGGCCGACTATGAACCTAGGTTAAACTATACCCGATAGCAATTGGTTCCAGGCTCAGCTGGCTTCTCCACGGGGTCCTGAAAATAAAATAGAAAATAAAAAATTTACAAAACAAATTGGCTGTAGCCTACTGTCCATTGGTTCCTTAGGAAGGAAACAGAAGAAACTGAGGTGGGGAGGAAGGGTTTAACCTCTGTTCAGTTTGTGTTTCCTCCCAGGGGGTGGAGCCTCTCTCTCCATGGGTTGTCACGAAGGGAGAAAAGATGGCGCAGGAGTGCAACCCCAACTCCAGGCAGAACAAAAAAAAAAATCAAGGTGAAAATCGGCTTTAGGCAGCACTAACAAGAGCACGATTACAAAACTGGCCAGTTGGATGGTGTGACCACTATTTATAGACAAAGTCTGGATATAGGACATTACTTACCTGCTTCTGCTTTTCTTTATACTTCTCAGCTTGAGCATTCAGCTGCTCCTGCATTTTCAGCCTTGCTGCAGCCACTGCTTCTTGTCTTCTGACCACCTCATCTGGGTCTACAGAGAAATTAAACAAGGTAATTGAATTATGTAACTTAAGTACATTTTAAGCCGGATAAAAAAAAAAAAAAAAAAATACAACTCTGTGAAGTACTCACCTGTAGAGTTGATATTATACGCATACAGCACGTCCTGCTCCAGTAGTAGTAACAACATGTGGGTAATCCTCCGCCGCCGTGCACTGCAGACATGTAGAAAACAAGCTCCTCCCGGCCCTACATATACCGAGGGACCTCCCACAAATCCCCAGCAGTAAGGAGGAGAGGCCAGGAGAAACAACCACCCAAAAATATCAAAGATAACAATCACCAACAGGGGATCCAGAACAAGGTGAAAACAGGGTGGGGTGGAGCAGGACGTGCTGTATGCGTATAATATCAACTCTACAGGTGAGTACTTCACAGAGTTGTATTATTCTAACCATACAGCACGTCCTGCTCCAGTAGTAGTAATAACATGTGGGACATCCAATAGCAGTGTCCATAAAGAAGGGTGGGATCCCCAACAGAAGGCAACAGCAAGCAGTCTAAACTACTGCAGCCTGCAGAACCTTGCGGCCAAACACAGCGTCAGCTGAGGCCCGAACATCAACCTTGTAAAACTTTGTAAAGGTATGTACAGAAGACCAAGTAGCGGCCTTGCAAACTTGCTCCACAGAGGCCTGGTGCTGAAAAGCCCAAGAAGCCCCAACAGCTCTAGTAGAATGAGCAGTAAGACGAAAGGGGGGAGTCTTCCCCTTAGCAGTATTGGCTTGAACAACAGCCTGACAAATCCATTTACTGATGGTAGACTTGGCGGGAGCCAAACCCTTCCTAGGCCCATGAGGCACAACAAAGAGAGCATCTGTCTTTCTAAAGGCCTGAGTGGTAAGCAGATAAGACTTGACACACCTGACCACATCCAAGGAATGCAAAACCCTTTCCTTAGGGTTACTAGGATTAGGGCACAAGGAAGGAAGTACAATATCTTGATTCAAATGAAATGCAGACACAACCTTAGGCGGGAAATCTGGCTTGAAGCGAAAAACACCACCTTATCCCGGTGTCTCTCAAAGTAGGGAGGCTGATTGGACAAGGCAGCCAATTCAGACACACGTCTAACCGAAGTGATGGCTACCAGGAAGACAACCTTGAGCGTGAGCACAGCGAGAGCGGCCTCATGAATAGGCTCAAAAGGAGCCCCCTGCAGGGCCGACAAAACCAAGTTCAAATCCCAAACAGGAACCATAGGTTTCCGAGGAGGCGCACATGAGTGACCCCTTGAAAGAAGGTCTTGATAAGAGAGTGCTGGGCAAAGGTCTTCTGAAAGAAGATAGACAGGGCCGAAACCTGGCCCTTCAAGGTACTAAGCTTAAGACCTAAGTCTAGACCATGTTGTAAAAACTCCAGCACCCTGGATCATAAGAATTCCCGGCAGGGAAGAGACCTGGATTCACACCAGTCAATGTAAGCACGCCATACTCTATAATAGATGGCGGCAGAAGTCTTCTTCCTGGCTTGCACCATAGTAGCCACAACAGATGCAGACAAACCCTTTTCCATCAAGATGGAGGTTTCAATAGCCAAGCCGTCAAAGCCAGCGTTAGTAAATTGGGATGGCGTAGAGACCCTTGAGTCAGAAGGTCTGGCAACCTTGGCAGATCGTACTGATCTACTGCCATTTGAACCACATCTGCGAACCACACTCTTCTTGGCCACCTTGGGGGCACCAGAATCGCGGGTACCCCTTCCAGAGCGATCTTGCGCAGCACTCTGCCCAGAAGGGGAATTGGTGGAAACACATACAGGAGCTGAAACTCCTTCCAAGACATTGACAGGGCATCCGTGGCCAGAGCCAGAGGATCCTGAGACAGGGATACAAAGCTCGGTAGCTTGCGATTGTGACGTGACGCAAAGAGATCCACGTCCGGCACACCCCAACGGTGACACAGGGACTGAAATACCCTGTCGCAGAGGGACCATTCCCCCTGATGGGACGACCCCCTGTTCAGAGCATCTGCAAGCAGATTCTCCGTCCCCGGAATGTAGACAGCCGATATGCATTGTACATTGGTCTCTGCCCAAGTTAGAATCAGAGACACCTCCTGGAGAGCACCCTTGCTCCGGGTTCCTCCCTGATGATTGATGTAGGCGACCGCCGTCCTGTTGTCTGAGCGTACCTGAACCGCCAGGCCCTGCAGGTGCTGGGTCAATCGTTCCAGCACCAATCGGACAGCCCTGATTTCCAGGACATTGATAGGAAGATGGGCCTCCTGAGGGCCCCACCTTCCCTGGAAGCGCAGGGACTTCCAGAATCCCCCCCAGCCCGAAAAACTGGCATCCGTCGTGACCGTCTCCCAAGAGGGAGCCAGGAAGGATCTGCCCTTTGTCAAGTTCCTGTGGTCCAACCACCACGCAAGGGATTGTCTGACTGAGGGGGGAATCACCCAGCTGTCGTCCAAGGACGCTGGGTCCTTATTCCATACTGACAGAAGGTGAAGCTGTAGGATTCTCAAATGAAACTGGGCAAAGGGCACCGCCTCGAAGCTTGCCACCATCGAGCCCACCAACTGCATTCCCATGCCGGATGGAGGGATGAGGGTTCGCGAGCAGGGACCTCGCCTGCGTTGCCAGAGCTTCCACCTTCTGCGGAGGAAGGGATATCCTTGACTGAACCGAGTCCAGAATCATCCCCACTGAAGAGGGGGACAGAGAAGACTTGGTAATTGATCACCCAGGCGAAGGACTCCAGGGTGGACACCACCAACCGAGTGTCCAGCTCTGCCTGCCGCAGAGACCGAGAGGTGATGAGTATATCGTCCAGGTAGGGCAACACGCGTATGCCCTTTAGTCTTAAGAGAGACATCACCCCTGCCAGCACCTTGGTGAAGACCCTGGGAGCCGACGTAAGGCCGAATGGCAGGGCCACGATCTGATAATGCTGATCCAACAGCGCAAATCTGAGGAACCTTTGGTGCCCTGGGAACACCGGAACGTGCAGGTAAGCGTCCTTGATGTCCACAGATGTCATGAAGTCCCCTGGACGCAGCGAGGCAATGGCCGAGCGCAGAGTTTCCATACGAAAATGCCTGCTTCTGACAAACTTGTTTAGGATTTTCAAATCCAGAATGGGTCTGACTGACCCGTCCTTTTTGGGCACCGTGAACAGGTTGGAATAAAACCCCATGCCCCTGTCTCTTAAGGGGACCTCGCAGATGACCCCGAGCTCCAGAAGGTCCTGCACAGCCAGCATCAAGACTCAAGCTGAGGCAGGATCCTGTGGGATCCGAGACCCAACGAACCTGGTAGGGGGCAGCACAGCAAATTCTATCTTGTAACCGGAGGAGACTACCTCCTGAATCCACCGGTCTGGGACAAGGAGTCTCCAGACATGCTCGAAGTGCTGTAGACGTCCCCCCACCCTGACGGGCGAGGCATGCTTGGGGGGTCTTGGGGGGGGGGGGGCTTTGGGCTTGGGCCCCCAGGAGGAGCCAGGACGGCGTCCTCTGTTCTTGTTCCAGGGTTCTGCGCGAGACCCAGAGAAGGACACCCCTCTACCCTGCTTGGTCCCACGGTAGGGGGTAGAATGGGAGCTTGGACCACGAAAGGGCCGAATCTGACGCTTGCGCTGGGGCAACTTGCCACCCTTGGCAAAGATATCTAATCTTTCTCCAAACAGGCGCAGTCCTTTAAATGGAAGCCCCATAAGGGCCTTCTTGGCGACGCTGTCAGCAGCCCACTGGCGTAACCAGATCGCGCGGCGTATGGCCACCACCAGAGCAGAAGATCTAGCACTCAGCTTAATAGCATTGATGCAGATAGGATATAATTCACAAAGGTCTCACAGGTGGCCAGAGCGTTGGCGGCCTCAGAGGGCAAGTCATCCGCCCCTTCCAGGGCAGTCTTAACCACCGTCCTGAGCGCCACCGCCGTGATGGCTAAGGCGCAAACCGGGCGGAGCGACGCTCCCCCAAATGCAAAGGCATAACATGCCAATTGATCAACTCGCCGATCCTCTAAATCCCGCAGCGTAGTAGTGTCAGGGGAGTGCATAATAGAGGTGTTGGACAGACTCAGAATCGGGGCCTCGACCTCAGGCGGCGATGTCCAACACTTAACCAGATCGGCAGGAAATGGATACTTCTTATTCAAAGCTTTAGGAATCCCCTGGAGTTTGCTGGGATGTTCCCATTCTTTCAGCACTAGGTTATTAAAGTGAGTTTGTTCGGGAAACTCCAACCGCACCCTAGCGGTATGGAACAGATCGCCCCTTTGCCGAGGGGCCGCGGGAGGGCGAGAGAGGGATAATACCATTTTGTGAATACTCACCTGTAAAATGGGTATTATAAGTATGTCACACACCCCGCTTCAGGTTACTAAATCATTAAGCATGGGTTATACTCACCGCTAGGTGGCACTCTTGCAGAGAAGTCCAGAAAACAACAAGCCCCTCCCGGTCTATACATACCTGGTACCTCCTAACAATTCCCCAGTAATTCAAACAGCAATAAGACAAGGTACCAGGAAAAAAACCAACGGTAACCCTCAATTATAACAAAAAAGCTTCACCATATAAAGAACCAGGATACCAAAAAGGGCGTGTGAAGCGGGGTGTGTGACATACTTATAATACCAATTTTACAGGTGAGTATTCACAAAATGGTATTATTCTAAGTATCAAAAGGGGGGTGGCAGCCGCTCAGACCATTTTATAACTAACCAGGGAGGTGCACATTAGCAGGGCAATTAGAATACAAAAGTCTTAAAGGGGCCACAGCACTCAAACCAGTTAGCTTGCTGACCAGCCTACAATCTGTCTCTAAACTAGGTTAAAAACAGGGGGCTCGGTCACACACATCAGCAGAAGTATGCTTAAGCTGCACCACCAGCGCCAAGGTGCCCCTGTGAGGTGCAGTCCTAACTCTAGTACTAATTCTAGTCTCTAAGAGCCCCATTTGGGACATACAATGCAATAGATAAATTGGGAGCAGGCTTACCTGAGGTTGCCCTAAACCTCAAGTGCAAGCCATGGAGTGGAAGGGTCAAAGACCTTGCAATACAGCCTAGACCCCACACTCCATGTGCTTGCACAAATTCAAAAGAAACAAAAGGGGGGTGGCAGCCGCTCAGACCATTTTATAACTAACCAGGGAGGTGCACATTAGCAGGGCCCTCTGTTTTTAACCAAGTTTAGGAGACAGATTGTAGGTTGGTCAGCAAGCTAACTGGTTTGAGTGCTGTGGCCCCTTTAAGACTTTTGTATTCTAATTGCCCTGCTAATGTGCACCTCCCTGGTTAGTTATAAAATGGTCTGAGCGGCTGCCACCCCCCTTTTGTTTCTTTTGAATTTGTGCAAGCACATGGAGTGTGGGGTCTAGGCTGTATTGCAAGGTCTTTGACCCTTCCACTCCATGGCTTGCACTTGAGGTTTAGGGCAACCTCAGGTAAGCCTGCTCCCAATTTATCTATTGCATTGTATGTCCCAAATGGGGCTCTTAGAGACTAGAATTAGTACTAGAGTTAGGACTGCACCTCACAGGGGCACCTTGGCGCTGGTGGTGCAGCTTAAGCATACTTCTGCTGATGTGTGTGACCGAGCCCCCTGTTTTTAACCTAGTTTAGAGACAGATTGTAGGCTGGTCAGCAAGCTAACTATTATTCTAAGTATGTCACACACCCCGCTTCAGGTTACTAAATCATTAAGCATGGGACATCCAACAGCAGTGTCCAAAAAGGGCGGGTATCCAAACAGGCAATAATGCAGAAACTCAAACCACTGCAGCCTGCAGAACCTTGCGGACAAAAACAGCATCCGCTGAGGCCCGCACATCAACCTTGTAAAACTTGGAAAAAGTGTGAACCGAAGACCAAGTAGCAGCCTTACAAACTTGATCAACAGAAGCCTGGTGCTGAAAAGCCCAGGACGCTCCAACCGCACGAGTAGAATGAGCAGTAACACGAAAAGGGGGATCCTTCCCCTTGGCAGAGTAGGCTCCAACAATCGCCTGACGAATCCATTTACTAATGGAAGACTTAGCCGGAGCCAATCCCTTCCTAGCCCCACAGGGCACCACGAAAAAGGCATCAGTCTTACGAAAAGAAGACGTAATACGCAAATAGTACTTGACACAACGAACCACATCCAAACAATGTAACGCCCTCTCCTTGTCATTCCCAGGCCTAGGACACAAGGAGGGAAGAACAATGTCCTGATTCAAATGAAAAGCAGAGACCACCTTAGGGAGAAAGTCTGACTTGAAACGAAAAACCACTTTGTCCTGATGTTTCTCAAAATAAGGAGCCTGAATAGACAAGGCTGCCAACTCCGAAACACGCCGAACCGAAGTGATGGCCACCAAAAAGACAACCTTCTGAGTCAACATAGATAGAGCAATATCCTGCAAAGGCTCAAAAGGAGGAGCCTGAAGAGCAGAAAGGACCAAATTCAAATCCCAAACAGGGAGCAAAGGCTTCCTAGGAGGTCGCAGATGCGAAACCCCCTGGAAAAAAGTCTTGACCAAAGAATGGAGAGCAAAAGACCTCTGAAAAAAGATAGACAAAGCAGAAACCTGCCCCTTCAAAGTACTAAGCTGCAGACCAGAGTCCAGCCCACATTGAAGAAATTCCAAAATCCTAGAGATAGAAAAAAACCCGGCAGGGCAAAGATCTAGCCTCACACCAATCAATATAAGATCGCCAAGCCCTATAATAGATGGAAGAGGAGGATCTCTTCCTGGCACTGATAAGAGTCCGAATGACCGAATCTGAAAGGCCTTCCTCCTTCAAGATGGAGGTTTCAGCAGCCAAGCCGTCAAAGCCAGCGTTGGTAAACTGGGGTAACACAGTTGACCCTGAGTGAGAAGATCCGGCCGAAGAGGCAGCGCAAACTGATCCACCGCCAGACGAACGATGTCTGCGAACCACACCCGCCTTGGCCACCTTGGAGCCACGAGAATGGCGGGAACTCCTTCCAGAACCAGCTTTCGCAGCACCCTGCCTAGCATGGGAATCGGAGGAAACAGATAAAGAAACCCCAGGTCCCTCCAGCTCAGAGCCATGGCATCCGCCGCCAGAGCCAGAGGGTCCAGGGATAGCGACACGAATGTCGGAAGCTTGTGATTGTGACAAGAGGCAAACAGATCCACCTCCGGCGTCCCCCACCGAAGACAAAGCGACCGAAACACCTGGGGATAGAAAGACCACTCCCCCCGGCGGGACGAACACCGGCTCAGAGTCCGCCTCCGTGTTTTCCACTCCTGGAATGTACACCGCCGAGATGCAAGGAACATGAGTCTCCGCCCAAACCAGGATCAGAGACACCTCCCTGTGGGCACCCCAACTGCGAGTCCCTCCTTGGTGATTGATGTAAGCAACCGCCGTCCGATTGTCCGATCGAACCTGAACCGGCAGACCCTGCAAATGCTGCGTCAAGTGAGACAGAACCAACCTGATGGCTCTCAGCTCCAGAACATTGATGGGCAAGTGAGCCTCCTGAGGACCCCACCGGCCCCGGAACCGAAGATCCTTCCAAAAGCCCCCCATCCTGACAAACTGGCGTCCGTGGTGACAGTTTCCCAAAGCGGGGTCAGAAATGACCTGCCCCTCGAGAGATTGTCCGAAACCATCCACCACCGTAGAGACTGCCGAACCCGGGGGGACATCCGGAAGGACCGATCCAACGATCCCGGTCGCCGGTCCCAAGATGCCAACAGATGAAGCTGAAGCGTCCGCGTGTGAAACTGCGCGAAGGGAACTGCCTCGAAAGAAGCTACCATCAGCCCCACCAGTCTCATCCCCAGACGGATGGACGGGCGAGGATTGGAAAGAAGAAGCTGAACCAATTCCTGAATCAAAAGAACCTTGGCCTGAGGAAGAAAGACTCTGTGCTGGTAAGAGTCCAAGGACATTCCCAGAAAAGTCACCACCCTGGCCGGAACCAGGGAGGACTTGGAGTAGTTGATCACCCAGCCGAACCTCTCCAGCATAGACACCACCGTGTTGGTGTCCCCTTCCGCTTGACTGAAGGAAGGCGCCATGATCAGAAGATCGTCCAGGTAGGGCACAATCCGAATCCCCTGAACTCACCATCACTCCCGCCAACACCTTGGTGAACACTCTCGGCGCCGAGGTGAGGCCGAACGGGAGAGCTACAAACTGAAAATGCCGGTCCTCCACCACAAAGCGAAGGAACCTCTGATGGGCCGGAAAAATCGGAATGTGAAGATATGCATCCTTGAGGTCTATGGACGTCATGAAGTCCCCCTGCCGAAGCGATCGCAGACCGAAGAGTTTCCATGCGAAATAAACCGGTTGAGAAACTTCAAATCCAGGATGGGACGGAACAACCCATCCTTTTTGGGAACAATGAAGAGATTGGAATAATACCCGAGCCCCACCTCCGAAGGCGGAACCGGACAGATGACTGCCAACTCCAGCAGATTCCTTACCGCCGCCAGGAGCCCCTGTGCGGCCGAGGGATCTGTAGGGACACGGGATCTGAAAAACCTTGGAGGAGGGCGGGACTCGAACTCCAGCTTGTAGCCGGCCGACACCACCTCCCGGATCCACCTGTCCGAGACCTCCTGGTCCCATACCCGGGAGAAGAGTCGCAACCGTCCCCCCACCCGTAAGGGTGAGGGCGCCCCCTCATTGCTGAGCGGGCTTGGCAGCTGGCTTGGGTTTGGCGCCCCAGACGTGAAAAGGACGGCCACGGCCTCTGCTCCTGTTCCAGCTAGCACCCCTGGATGCCAAGAAGCCTGCACCCCTGCCAGCTCTGGCTCCCCGAAAGGAGGAATTGAAGTGGGCCGCCCCCCGAAAGGAACAACGAAAATTCTTGCGCTGAGGCAACTTACCTCCCTTAGCAACAGAATCCAGCTTTTCACCGAAAAGCCTCAGACCCAGAAAGGGAAGAGCCGTGAGCGATCTCTTGGAATTAAAGTCAGCCGTCCACTGCCTCAACCATACTGAACGGCGAATGGCAACCAACAGAGCCGTAGCCCTGCCAGACAAAAACATGGCATCATCCTGGGGGGGCCAGAATGAAAGACAAAAAGGAATCACAACGCTTAAGAGCCAGAAACTCAGCACAAGTAGGATTAAGGTCCATACATAAATCCCTGATGATAGACCTAACCGCCATCAACAAAAGTGCTGAAGCACAGACTGGCCTCAGAACTGAACCCGCGCAGACAAAACCATGCCGGGCCAGCTGATCAATCCGGCGATCCTCGCCGTCCTTGAGAGAAGTCGTGTCAGGAGAATGAACAACCGCCGTGTTAGATAGTCCCAGAACCGGAGCATCAACCTCAGGAGGGACAGACCAACGCTTCACCAAGTCCACCGGAAAGGGATACTTCCTATCCCAGCTAGGCGGCACCCCAACGAGACGCGTAGGTTGCTCCCATTGCTTAAGGACAATGTCCTCAAAATGCTGTTGACTGGGAAACTCCAAGCGCGGCTTGGACACCCCAAAAAGCTGACCCTTAGGCCAAGGAGCAGCTTCAGGCGGATCCAAATCCAAAACCTCAAACATTTGGGCCAGAATGGAAGGTGTATCCAGGACAGGCCCTTCAGACTGGCCACCCTCAGCACCCAGCAACTGCTGGCCCTCGGGATCCTCAAATTCCTCAACGAGCTCGCCCTCTTCAAGGGGCCGTTCCGGCCAATCCAGGTCCTCAATAACCTCCTCATCTGAGTCCGGCGGAGGCGGGGACAAGTGTCTCCGCTTACGGAGCCTTCTGCGCGACCACAGCAGAAAACATCTTCTCGAGGCTGGCCAATCGGGCGCAAACCTCGGACTGCGAATCACCCCCAATGACAACGTCACACGGGGTCCGGAACAGGCGAGGAGGGGAGGGAGATGGTGCGGCCGAGGACGTACCGGGCACCGGGGTGCCGGACTGGCGCTCAATGTTCCGCCGTGCACATGGAATACATAAAATGACATCATCCCCTGGGAGCGGAGACCCACACCCCCCACAGAGCCTGGACTGCCCCGAAGAGCCATTTCCGGTATCTTTGGTAGCCTCCATATGGTGAAATTATGGTATATGCAGTAACCAGGGATTTACGCCTAACGCGACCCGGGATGCCCCTTCAGTACTGACTAAATAGCTATTCTCAAAAAATTGGAATTTAGACACAAAAAAACCCCAATTCAAACAATGCCCCCCCCCAACTAGCCAGGTATCTAAGACCGGGAGAGCCCTGCAGCGTGGGATCCCGGGATCTGAAAAACAAAAGACAACCGTCACCAAACACACAAAAGGCACCTGGATAACTATATCAATGAAGAGACATAGGAACATAGACAACCAAATAGATATATATATATATATATATATATATTATATCTATCTCTCTCTATATCTATCTATCTATCTCTCTCTATATCTATCTATCTCTCTCTATATCTATCTCTCTCTATATCTATCTATCTATCTCTCTCTATATCTATCTATCTCTCTCTATATCTATCTATCTCTCTCTCTCTATATCTATCTCTCTCTCTCTATATCTATCTATCTATCTATCTATCTATCTATCTATCTATCTATCTCTCTCTATATCTATCTATCTATCTATCTCTCTATCTCTAAGGGGGAATAGGGAGTATATATATATATATATATATATATATATATATATTACACATACTGATAAGCTGGCATGGCCCAGGGCAGCCGTGGCTCCCTGTCAACTGGCCCAGAGCCGGGACAAGGGGGAATGCCGCCCCCCCCCCAATCGGCGAGGAAGGGGGCCAAACCTGAGCAGCCCCCCCCCCCCGGACAGTAACCCGTGGAAGGCCAAGCACCTGACTCAGAGCAGAAATGGTGGCTGCGCCCCGTAGGAGATTGTGGAGACGAAGGGCGGGCCCAGCCAGAAGCGGGAGATGCTGTGGCCCCGCCCCCCCCAGGCCGTCAGACACGGCGCGGGCCGCACAGCACGCGCCCCCGCCAACCCCTCCGGAACCGCGGCAACAGCGGGCGCCACAGAATGGCGCTCGCAAGTGCCGTCAGGCGGGCCGGCGGCCTACACGCCGCCCGGACCCGCCCGCACCGAATACCTCGTCAGGGGGCGCCGAGGCTAACACTCGGCGCCCCCACAGCCAGGCAGACCGTCCCCGCCCACCGCCTGGAGATCAGACCGCGAGGCAGGCGCCAGAAAATGGCGCCTGACCTCCGGAGAAGAGCGGCGGGCCGGTGGCACAAACGCCGTCCGACCCGCCCCCCCCGAACACCGAAGGCAGCCGTCCCGGGGGCTAAGGAAGCCCCCGCCAATCAGCCAGAGCCAGGCGGGCCGACGAGTCCGCAGTATGCACAGACACACACACATAATACAATAATAAAAACAATAAAAACAATAAAAGCCACAGGGGAAGCCAAAAGGGGGACCTGACCTACCTAACACTGGGGCATCCCACATCCGGATCACCACGGCCGGAATCCCGCTATGCCCCATAATATGGGGACGAGCGGAGGAGCTAATCTCCTGGGCACTTCTAAGTGCCATCTGCCATTGCCCGGCCACCAGCCTAAGCTGGGAGGCTACCAATTAATCAGGGCTAAAAAGAACGAAACTGGGCAGAAATAGACCATGGGGGGGGGGGGGGGGGGGGGGGCGGGGAGACTTCTTTCTTCTGTCTTGTCGCCACCTTGCAGAGAAGAACACTGGGGAATTGTTAGGAGGTACCAGGTATGTATAGACCGGGAGGGGCTTGTTGTTTTCTGGACTTCTCTGCAAGAGTGCCACCTAGCGGTGAGTATAACCCATGCTTAATGATTTAGTAACCTGAAGCGGGGTGTGTGACATACTTAGAATAACACATCGAAGATCTGAGACAGCAGTCTGTCAATGTCGTCCTGGGACCAAAGATCAGAACCAGACTCCTGACTCCTGGACTCGTCCTCGTAGGAACCTGAGTCAGAGAGCAGTTCCCCTTCCTCTGATGGGGACTGAGCATAGGAAATCAGTAAATCAGACGCCTCTTGGCAGTAGGTGGAAACGCCCTCCGTGTCCTGTCTTTCCTCCCCGATGTTGCCTGCTCATATCATGTAGCTGAGTATATTTGTTTCTTTTCAGCACGTTCACTTTTGTGTTCAGTCTGTGTTTCAATTAGCACACGGGTCACTTTTATATTTATTCATTGAGGTTTTGATTAATTATTTGGGGTATGTTCTGATCATTTGTAGTTTTGCGCATATGTACATTTTTTAACTATTTATTCACTAGGTTTAAGAGGTTTTTTGTCACATTTGTTGCATATTGATAATATTTATTGGTTGTGCACTTAAAATATAGGGGTTCTTTGTGCCGGCACAAAGGGTTTATATACTAGTTGTATATTACAGTTTCATCAATTGATTATTGGTAGCAGGTTAGGACTATATACCAAATGGGTTATTCATGAGGTTGACATGTATAAAAATGAATATATTCTAATACAGGACATGGATTTGGCTGGGCTTTTTTAATGTTTTTTAATGTGTGTTATGGTTGTTGTATTTGTTTGTTATGTTGTGTTTTTTTCTAAAATAAACATTTTGTACGTATTAATTGGTGGTGCTCCTTTAGTTTGTGGGCATTGGGGAGACTGTTCATACCCCAAATCTCACTCTTTTTGTATTATCTTGGCAGTAGCCTTGCGCGCCAAGGAGCCAGCGATGAAGCTTTCCACACTAGCCAATCTAGAGGCCAAATCAGCGTGAGAATCCCCACTAGTATTGGGGGTTAGGCTCAAGCTTGGGGGAGTAGGGGAAGTAAGGCGAGGTGCGGGCCCAGCCTCGGAAGAGGTGGGGAGACCGGCTAGCACCTGTTGGGCACAAGGTACGCAGACCCGTGTATTGTCACCGCTGCTAGGTGAAACCCCACAAGCTGCACACAGACGGGCTTGTCCCAGGGGGACCCCGTTCGCGATGTCCTGGGATGCCTCCATATGGTGATTATTAAATTCAATATGCCAGTAGGGATTGACGCTTTAAGCAACCCTGGATGCCCCAATAACCCTCTGGGAAGTGGGAGTAATTTCTGAAAAATGGTCTGGACCGGGCGCTACGTCGGGCCGGGGGAAGCCACCGAGGACCGCTGTCTGAAAGACAGGGATGTCAAAACCGAGCGCGAAGAAGCAAGCTAGGGAAAAGATCGCCCATGAGGGCACTTACAGGTCTGCGAGGGGAGGACCGTCTTCACCACGCGCATGCGAGAAGGAAATGGCGCCCAGCGAACCTCGAAGGGCGGGCCAGAGCGGGCGATGACGCGGAACACGCCAGACCGAACCACGCCTCCCCCTGGAGAGCGCGAAGCTAGAAGGCGCGCAGCCAATCAGGAGAGAATGGTAGATATGTCAGCATCACTTCAGAGAAAAAGTCTGACAGAGTGAGTAAGGAGATTTGAAAAACGCCATAGCTTCCCCGAACAGTGCTTCCGTATGCGCCTAGAGCGAGAGTTAGATGGGACATGGGGGCACTGGTGCGGGAGGGGCATCCACTGAAGGCTCACCATTCGCCTTAACCGCCTACCCTATGGAGGGGGATTGCGGTGGAGACTAGCTCCGTAAGCACACTAGGTGCTGCCTACCTTCACCCGACCAACGCAGCCCAGGCTGGAAGGCATATTCTTTTACAAAAAGGACGGGTGGAAATAGTCCCGCAGGGCCTCGGGCTGTAAAGCCCCGCTCGCCTGCGAGAGCGTGATACTTCATGTCTTCGCAGTTCCAGCACTGCAGAGAAATCTGGGGATTTGTGGGAGGTCCTTCGGTATATGTAGGGCCGGGAGGAGCTTGTTTTCTACATGTCTGCAGTGCACGGCGCCGGAGGATTACCCACATGTTATTACTACTACTGGAGCAGGACGTGCTGTATGCTTAGAATAAAAGGGAAGAAACTTATACTCCCCTTTTCTCCCACACAGACTGTCACTCCTAGTCCGGGGCTGCAGCACTCCTCTAAAAGGCTGGATCCAGATCCCTCGCCGCTTGGCACCATACGCAACGCTCTCTCATTGTAAGTCTCTCCCTGACTCCCTCCGATGTGGCGACACCCCCTCCATCAGTCACGGTGAGCTACCATGACCCCCTCCAATGCAGCTGAGTGGGAGGGGGGGGGGGCTTCTCTCACTGTGTGCACTGCTTCCCTTGATGCCTCCTCAGTGCATGTCACAGAGGCATCAGATAGCAGGGACAACTGACAGCAGAGCCGGTTGCCACAATGTAGTATAATGGCAGGCGTGTATGGAGCCAGGGAAAGGGGGCAGGCTGCACACAAGTGACGGGGTTTAGGATAAGGGGGCGTACACACATTGCAAAATCACGACTTGTGATTGCACAACGTGTCTGGGGGAGCAAAGAGCCCTTATACTAGATATAAATCACTTTCCAAGGTAATACACACATAGTACATATCATAGTAAAAGTAAGAACCCAAAAAGGTACCTGCAGGAGAGGTCTGTGTGGTTGTAATCAGTGAGCTGATGCTGGGTGAAAATTTCTGCTTCAGAATATAAAGGACGATGCAGCCAAAGAGGATGAACCAGCCATAGTTTGACAGAGTTGTGCCCACTGGAAAAAAAAAAAAATCAGACATCAGTCATATCGATCTAGACCAGGAAGAAACAGCTACAATACTACAAAGTAGCGTGTGCAAAATAAATCATATATAATTAATATATATTAATATATCATTTCTGCATCTCGTTTTTTTCTACCATCTCCAGTGGGGGAGATTTTTTTTTTACATTTCTAGTCCCTGGTGATATTAGGCATTCTACCTTCCACCTCTTAAACTATGTTTTCTCTACTTTTCTTGGTTCATTTTAAAGGAGAGGGAAAATAAAAACAAAACACACAAAAACAGGCTGCAATGATCACAGCACCCACTAGATCATGAGTACTCAACTGGTGGTCCGGATGCGGATGCTAGCTGTCCGAACAACTGCCTAAAGCCAGAACTGAGCAAAGGGGGTGAGAGTAGCTCTGGCTGCATTGCATGCCCCAACTTTGGGGACTCAAAAATAAGAGTAGGGACCACACTAAACACAGAGTGCCTTGTCGGGGAGGTGTGGCTTCCACATGTATCTGCAGATATGTGCAACCAAATCTCTGTCTTTCCACATACATAGCTAGACATGTTTGGTGCTTAATACTTGGATGATGAGAGGGTTAAACTAGGCGGTATATTGGTTCCCTGGCCCTGAATAATAATGATAATAATTTTGTATAAATAATAGTGATGGAGCTACTCCCACCCCATTTGCTCAGTAAAGCCAGAATTGTATCCCAGGAGCCGGCGCACTGGCCGCCATTTCAGCTCTATAATAGCTTTTTTAAAGCTTGGTTTCCAGCCCAGTGATCCTCCTCCTGTGTGCACTTAAGTTTAGTCCCCCCCCCCCCACCCCGGAACAAAAAGAAAACATTTTAGTTCCAGTGATGGAACGGACGTTATTTCCTCACTGCAGGCAGGATCAGCGTCAGTATGCTGGTAAAGCCACTTTGTTTATGTGTGTGCTTGCTGTGTGTTGTGTAGTGTGTGTGTGTGTGTGTCGTTTATGGTGCATTTTGTGTATGATTGATATTGTGATTGATGTGACTGTGAGGAAGGAGGGCGGCCGATAACTGGGGGTTGTTTTAAGGTTTTGATGGTAATACGGATAATTTTGTGGTTGGAGAGGGGGTAGGGGCTGAATATTGGGGGCGTTGACAATTTTTTTGGGGGGGATAAGACTGACCATTGTGGGAAGAGGGATATGGCTGGTCATTGCTGAGGGGTAAAGCTGTCCTTTTCAAAGGGTAGGGCTAAACCCATAAAGATAAAGAACACCCAGGATTTTCACATTCCATGGTGTTGTTCCCACTGTGTGAATCCCCAGAGGTTACCCGTTACACTCACCTTTACTCTGATCTCAGGCCGGATCTTGGGTCTGTGCTTGCATCCCTGCAATACATTTAGCTAGGTGCGTACTCGCGCCAGGCATTTCTGAATGGCTGATGCGGCCACTCCCACAGTCCATTTTGAGCTCAGAGCAAAGGATACGTAAATGTGAGCCTCTGCCGTATAACAAAAAGTTGGGTTTACGGACGATCCTTTAAGAACCTCTTTGAAAATATTTTGTAGGTAACTGGATACAATAGACCATCCAGGCAATAATAAGACAGCAAGGAGCTCAGCCTGCACCATGTGCCTCTCCATTTCCTGCACCACTCTATAGATTCTATAACAAATCTCCAAATTGGGTGCATCATTTATGTTACATTCCTCCATGACCACTCTCCAAATGTGGTCGTACAGCCACCACTGGTCCTCAGCACACGACATTTTTCCCACTTGTCGCACTCGCTTATGCTAGGAGCAACGAGCGACAGGGGCAGCCATGCAATTACATTTGAAGCTTGGTCATGCAAAAATGAAGGGGGAAAGTATGAAGACCTGCTACAGCACCTGCAGTGTGATGCAGGAAATAGAGGAGAGGCACATGAGACAGGCTTCAGGTGAGCTCTATGTTGCCATATTATTGTCATTGCAGGACCATGACTCTCTCTTTAAGCAAAGCAGATCCAAACAGATTTCACAATGACACACAATGGTGGATCATGAATTACAAAAACTGATAGAGGGGCCATTGTATTCCCTTTATTAGCATAGGGTAATAATGTCAAGTCTTTCTAGCTAAAGAGGAGTCCAGGAATTATGGAAAACTTAGGGTCAACAGGCGAGGTGGAGCACTCTTGAAAAACGCCAGGGAGATCAAGATTACCATTAAAGAATGGTTCCTACGTCCTATTGACGCGGACAACACCGCTGCAACTGAAATGACAATTATTAAAGCAGCACCAGAAGGCAAAGATGAAAGACGCTTAAAATCCTGCGTTGGGCAGCACATCACTTGCCATAGCAGGGGTGGAAATAATCACATGCAAAAAAAAAAAAAATAAAAATCAAGGCAGATAGGCCATGACGTCAGATGTGGATATGGTCACATGATACAAGCAGCTTGCTTATAGTGATGCCCCGTTCTCTTCCCAGGCAGCTTACAGAATAAAAAGAAAATCCTAACAGGCCTAGTATAGCAATATGCAACACCCCGACCCCTCCCCCCCCCCGGAAATGGGCCCGGAGGGACAATAAAGGGTACTTCAGAACACCTGTTAATAACATCACCCAGGGAATAAACGCAAGAGGGGGCCTCCATATCTCCAGCCAAGTGGCTAGTTCCACTTCCACCCCCCTCCCCCTCCTCCTGGAAATAGGTTAAGTCAGTAATTAGTAGAGAATAGCCTGCTGTTTCCAGGGGGCTCTGCTGTGGCCCGGGGGTGGAACCTAACTCTGTGGCCCTGTGCTGGGGCAGGAATAGACCTTATGGCCACGGTGTCCCCCCCCCCCCCCGGGCCACGGCTCCGCTACGGCATAATCACCAAGGTCGTCACTTGCCCTACTATGGAATTGCGAGAATAAATCCTGTTTATAGAAAAGTATTGTTTGGTATCCAAACCATAATGCCCGTGATCAGAGAAAATTTGGTTTATTATGAGCTTGGAGTCAAAGTTTGTCAAAGCAGACCTATAATGGCCGGGAAGTATAAAAGGCTTCACGAATTGCAGTGAATCTGCTTCTACAATTTCCAAACCACTAAAACTAAGACATGGGCGCCCCCTACTGAGCAGCTTGGAAGCAGAATACCTAGATGACAGAGCCAAGGAGGCCCTATGAATGGGGCCATTAGTATTCTTTGTTCTGGCATGGTGGACTGTTTACATTAATGAAGAAGCAATTTAAAGATGAACAGGACAATGGCCCTCCTATGAATGAATGAATGAATGAATACATACATGAATGAATGAATGAATAAATGAATGAATAAATGAATGAATAAATGAATGAATAAATGAATGAATAAATGAATGAATAAATGAATGAATAAATGAATGAATAAATGAATGAATAAATGAATGAATGAATAAATGAATGAATGAATGAATGAATGAATGAATGAATGAATGAATACAGGTATGTACTAAATATTCTGTGTTAACACTGACCATTATCCTCAGTGACTTGCCTCGAGTCTGGTTAGAATGAAAAGGGGGGGGGGGGGGGATTTACATCTAAATTAAACACCTAAGTTACAAGTTTCTAACAGTATAGACCAGCACCTAAAATGGACCTAAAACCTTCCTGACAGCTCTGTCCCAGGGTCTGTCTCGGTTTACATGGGACACTAAACTAACCTAATCCAACACCACCACCCCAACCCCCAAACACCTGCCCATCAGTGAGCTCTGCATTAGAGAGATACTCGCCTTCTCCTAAGGAGGCTGCATTCCAAGCCTTTAAAAGGGTCCTCAAAACTCACCTCTTCAGAGAAGCATATAACCTGACTTAAGCAACTCCTATAACCTTCACCGGGCACATGCCATCAAAACCAAGCTCTACCATATGTGATCTTGCCCATTTTTGTCTCCACCCCCATCCTTTAAACTGTAAGCTCGCATCAGCAGGGCTCTTACTATTATGCTCACAACAATTTGTTTTAATTTCGTAGCATCTAATTTGTATTGGTCCCCGTACTTGTCTGTAATTATACCTTGTAAAGCACTACGGAAGATGATGATGCTATATACATTTATTAATTATTATTATTATTATCTATTCCTGGAGCTTTTTGTGGATCTTTAACTGCACTATCCTAATTTGGGATGCCCCATGTGTGGATTGTTAGAGGGCTCCTAAAAAGGTACATTGTATGTGGAAGAGAGGCCCATGTCAATGCAAAGAAGAGCCCATCATTCTTGTGTGATGTACAGTTACCAAAAATGTCCATCTTTACACCTTGCCTTGATCACCAACTCTCTTAATCTGTATAAACTTGGATGGCACCAGACCTTTGTATGGGCCTTTAGGAGCGAGCTACAAAAAAAAAAAAATGAAAGCTGCAGTAGTAAAGTAGCTTAAACGTGTCAATGAACAGCAACTCAAAGGATTCAAAACAGCAGGTTCAAGAGGGTGTCATGTCTTAACCAAGGTTTTATTCACAAAGGGCTGTTGGAATTCTAGGGACAACACCAAGGCTTGTGCCTTAAAAAAGTGCAACAGCACCAGGGTTTTTGGCTCCTGGGACGGCTGCTAGCCATTCCAACATCATAGCAGGGAGCGATCTGCATCCCCACTGACCTTTAGCTTGGGGTACATATCTGTTCCAACCATTCACAATAGCGTGGCGCTAACACGCACTTAGTTGCTAAAAAAAAAAAAGGCATAGAAAGGCTGTGACCGTGGACCACGAGTTTATTTGGCGATCGCTGGGGTTTCACACAGCTAAGCATGCCAAAACTGGAAGCCCCATGGAAAGGAAATTAGCCGGCCCTGGAGTCTTTTAGACCTCAGGGTTGTGGTCATACATTTGTCACCAAATGTGTCCCACTGTCAAATCTAGTGACTACAAAGTTAGGGTACCAGAGAAGACCTTGAGATAATGTATTTAGCTAATATGGCAGGGACCTGGTCGTTTGCAAACCAAGCTCTACTTGCCATCCTGAAGTGACATCTTAACTTTTTTAAATAACCAAGGCAGAAGTGGCAGTACATACAGTTGCAGGATATATGATATCCGCATTGCATCCCTCTGTTGTACTGACACATTAATGTCTAATGCCATGTCTGCAACACAGTCTACCTAGGAAGCAGATTGCTACGAAAGGGCTCCTCTGTTGTCCCTGGACATAGCGTAATACAAAGTTCCAATGCGCACATGTAATAGTTCTAGGCAAGGGCAGTATGCAAGTGCGTGCTGTTTATCATAAAAAAGAAGCCCAACAGAGATTTTCATGGTTTTCCATAGAAAGAGCATCCACAATACTTCACTTCATCTACGTCCAGTACTATAAACTCTGCTTTTGGCCATCCCAGACTCCTATCAGCTGCACTTCTACATCTACATCCATCTACACCAACGACTGCACCTCCTTGGCCAACTCTGAGAATTGTGAAGTTTGCCGATGACACAACCGTCATAGGCCTGATCAAGAACGGCAAAGAGGATACCTACCATGGAACAGTGGAGGAGCTTGTCAGTTGGTGCACTAGACACAACCTGGTTATAAACCCTTCAAAAACCCTAGAGATGGTTGTGGACTTCAGGAAGAATCCGGCACCCATGACACCCCTGTCCATCAAGGGGGTGGAAAAAGAGAAAGTGAGACGAAATTTCTGGGTGTGACCATCTCCAGCAACCTCAGCTGGAAAAGGAACACCGTGGCTCTACTGAGGAAAGCACACCAGAGACTGTTTTTCCTGAGGCAACTGAAGAAGGCTGGTCTGTCAAAAAGGTTGCTAGTGCTCTTCTTCAATGCTGTCATTGGTTCTGTACTATGTTTTTCATTCTCTGTCTGGTTCAAGGGATCTACAAAAAGGGACAAGTGCAGACTCCAAAGAACAATAAAGACAGCAGAAAGAATAATTGGAGCCCCCTTACCATCCCTGCAGGAACTGCACAAACACAGAATCAAGACTCTGGCAGAAAAGATACTTTGGGATCCCTCCCACCCTGGACACGCCCTACTCCAGTACTTACCATCTGGGCGGCGTCTTGCAGTACCAGCCTGCAGGATTTCTAGGTCTAGGAAGGGTTTCTTTCCTTTGGCTGTCTGCATACTCAACAATAATAGCCAGGCATCATAGGCCCAGGCTCAAGCCGGTATCATTTGCACTTTGGAAAATTTTCTGTGTATCTCTGTTTCTATGTTCCTCTTCCAATGTTACTGGAACTGTAGTTAACTGTTAACTGTTTTTTGCACTGTGTATATGCCAAAAAGAATTTCTTGTTCATCTCACAATGTACTTGGCGAACAATAAATTGAATTGAATTCTGTGCCAATTTCAGAAAGTTCTAGAGGGCACTGCTGAACTTGCCACTGTTCTCTAAAAGGTTTGTGGCTATAACATTATACATTGTAACATTTTGTACTCCTGGATTGTGGCCAACACTAAGGGCCAGGGCATAATGTTCATCCTCAGTCACTGCTGTCTTCCTCCCGTTGCCAAGCCTATAGATCCAGACCAATTATGTTTATACTTCTACCATCAAATACTGTAAAAATAAAAAACTGTAAATACTCCAGACCCATACACTGATACAGAGATGTCAAATGTTCCCAGAGAGCCATCATTAGTTTGGGAAAGGCTGGCATTTGCGTTCGAACTTTTCACAGGAATAGCACACTTGATTCTTGATTTCCACACTTGATTCCTCTCACC
This sequence comes from Gastrophryne carolinensis, assembly GCA_027917425.1. Classification (NCBI taxonomy): domain Eukaryota; kingdom Metazoa; phylum Chordata; class Amphibia; order Anura; family Microhylidae; genus Gastrophryne; species Gastrophryne carolinensis. Next base: position 341,576,162 of record CM051238.1, read on the forward strand.
ACTGGCCAAAGCCAGAATCATAGAGGTGCAATTCTGATCTTGAGAAGCTATAGGTGACCGCACGCGTCTATAGGATGAAGAATGCCCAGATGGAAAATCTGTGCAAAAACAACCAATATTACCTCATAGACCATCAACCCCAGCACACAGTAGGTTGAAGACCTGAGGATTATTCTCCCTTACTGCACAAATTATTGACACATTTGTGCTTTTTTCCTAGAAAGCTTCATAAGGGTGTTAGGTTGATTATTCAACTTCGCTACAGGGGGTGGCACTACAGAATGCCTCAAGAAGCTTCCTTCACCAACACATCAGCTTGGTATTGGACAATAAGACTCCCCAATATTTGGACCAATACACATGGATGAATATACATTCCAAATGAAAAGGAAAAGCTGGAAGGGTTGGGAGACATGGGTGGAAGCTTTTTAAATGTCCACAGTCACCAGAAACTTCTGTTCTCAAAAGGCCCCCTATCAAATGCAGAGGCTCCATTTGGAAGCAGCTCATACAATCATGTCAGCTCAGCCACTTTAGGTTCTGGGTGTACTAACCTAGTCCCTCCAGGGAACCACCAACAGAATAGAATGGAAGCACGAGACAGAATAAGAACCAGCATGTCAAAGTGTCCTACTATTTCCCTGTGGATTATAGCCCAAGAAGAGCAAACAAAGGAGAGGGAGAGGTGAAAATAAAAAGGCAAAGTGATGAGGAAATATAGTATTAATTGGCTTGGTAGTCTGTTTTGACAGGTAATGTGTTGCTCTTGTTGCCATCATGCACCCTTTTTCTGGTTTAGTCACTGGAGACAGTCATAAACTCCATGGGTGCCTTCAGATGGCGACCAGCTGAGAAAAAGGACATTTCTCTCTGAGGCAGACTGAATGGGTGAACAGCCAGAGCTCCAAAACATACAGCAGCTCACTGCCTGCAAGGCCATATGTGGCCTTTTCCATCTTGTTGCTCTGGGTTACATCAGCATCATTATTCTCTATTCTTTTTTACAACAACCAAGCAGATGCCATTATTGTATTCCAGAAACAGGGTACAAGGTTTAAATCCTAACATGGACACTATTCTTTGTTCTCCCTGGTTTCTGCTTAGGTTCTCACCCACACTCTAAATACAGAGTGACAGATATGTCTGACTACATTGTCATGCCAGTGCTTCCAAACTTTTTTTTTATCATGGAGTACCCCTATCCCATTATCTCATACTAAATACATACTTCCCCCAGTAGGGGATTTAAGTGCATTGATGGCTATTTCCTCCACATTTAAGCTGTGCAGTATACACAGCGGTGGGCTGCCCTACAGTCCCAAAGCCACTTCCTTACCTTTAGGCCACGACTGCCCCATACACAGTATAGGGGACATCTGCTTTACAGAGGACCTATACTGCATGTATGCCACCTGGCTCAATGCTCAGTAAAACCACATCCTATTGGAACAACACAGGTGTGCAGCATCTTAGCATTCCAGCATTGCTGAGGATGGCCAGAGATCCATGCTGGGACTTCAGTTAGGATAAGTCACAAACAGGGCATCTCCAGACCACACATAGGACTGTCCAGGCCTCTAGCAGCATCCCTGGAGCTATTTCTTGCTGCGCCAGCATGTGGGCACTGGCCTGAGAGGGGTCATGTTGCTGGGTGATGCACCAATGTTGAACGGACGACTTTTAATAAGCTGGGACCTGGTCCATTTAACAGAGGCATCCCCATTTGGGATGCCCTGCCATGCGTGTCACAGTTCACCAGTACAACCAGTAAAACTCACCTTTTGGACATTCCCACAACACAGACGAGCAGCCAATCAGTGTACATGTTTCCAATTAGCTTCTCGTCGCCGTCAGTGAGGCAAAAAAACTGCAAGCAGTAACAGGCCGGTGGCCGCATCCCTACTTGCCTCTAGCAGACTTAAAGCGGACCGTCACCCTGAATTAGAGTCTATCTCATATGTTTCCCCCACCCTGTACATACAGATTGCTCACATTAAAATCATCCTACCTGCATCTACTGCATGTTATGAGCCTTTAAACATCCAAGATGGTGACTCATGGGACTTCAGGCAGCCTGCAAACAGGAAGTGTCTTCTGACTGTGCCGCTCTGCATTCTGGGATTGCTGACCTTTTCCTGACCCCAGCTCTGCTCTGTCTGTGCAAAGCACAGCTATAACCCGCCCCCCCCTGTACTTTATCCCGCTCTCCTGAGTATGTGATGCTTCTGAATCAAGATGGCGGCGCCCGTATCCTAGAGTCCTGAACAGAGTTGCAGCCCGGTGGGGGAAAGAATAATAAGTGACTAAAAACTTAAAATATATTAATTTTAGATGCTGGGGAATAGTTTAAGAGTTTGGGCTTTTCATTAAATGATGCCGAAGGTCCAGTTTAAAGGTGCAGCGTCCCCACGTGCTGTGGGATAGGCAGCTAGATGAGCTTATATGGTGATCGCTGGAATTTTACACAGCGGGGAATCCCTCTCAGGGAGACATCATCTGGTCCTGGAGTCTGGGGGTTTAGTCCATTGTAAAGTTGTCCTCCAGTCATTTTAGGGATTTGGGATACCCTGCAGTGCAACAAGCCTGAGACCAGATAAAGCCAAGTCCCACTTCCATGCTCACTACTAGTGGCCAGTCCAGCAACCTCCAGCGATGAGGGGCACGCACAGTGATGGAGCCACACCCCATTGGCTGCCAGCAGTCACATGGGGTACAAGGCCAATCACTGTCAGCAAAGCATTGGGGGACCGGCCTGTTCAAGCATGCACAAAAGGGCATCCCAAATCCCCAAAATGACTGAAAGCGAAATTTAAAGGCCCTGTCCGGGCAGAAACAACTGTAAGACAAAGGGGTGAGAGTGAGATGTTTTGGCTGGAGAGCTGCTGTAACACCACCCAGATAGTAACAGGGAGAGAAACCAATATGAAATAGGGCGCGCGTGTGTGTGAAGGGAGATGTGCTGGTCAATAAAGAAGGTGGAAAATCTATATCTCGCACACATACATACATAGATAGATAGGTCAGCCATGCAGGCTACAGGGCCTCGCACACACATACACGCTCACCCGTCTCCTGCAGGAAGCTGCTCCATTCCAGCTCGATGTCGGGCTTGGCGGCCGGCACCCCCTGACCACCCAGCTCCATGCTGACAGACCCCAAGCCCAAATCCGGCTTCTCACTGTTTACTGCTCCACAGCCAATAGGACGCCAAGGTGACGTGTCCTAATCTACGTCATGGGCAACGTGAACCAACCAGATAAAAGGAAACGATCTCCGTTTCAAGACTCGTTGTCGGAGGGACACGCCTCCCCTATGGGCGGGGCTTGCTGCTTGATGCTTAGTAATGAGTATGGATGGAAGATCGCTATAGGGAGTGTTGAGATCTCTTCTTAGTGGTCGTGTTATTTACCTCATTAATCAGTTTTTTATTAGTGCAGCAAGGAGGAAACTTACAAAACAAGCTGACGTTAAAGCATTTGACGTGACGCTTTTAGGAATAGAAAAAAACGACCTGGGTTTTGGTCCACTTTACAGGGCATCCCAAGTTGGATGCCCTGGTGTGTGAATCCACATGGATGGCCACAATTGTTACCTCGGTCTACGCTCCCATGGCACATGTACAGGCTTCCAGCCAATCAGAATATGTCGCCTGGACATCATTTTCTGCATAATGGGTTTGGTGCTGCATTGTGTGCTGGAGCTCTCCCTGATAGCTATATGCAGCCCTGCTATTGGCTGCCGCTGGTCACATGGGCCAGGATGGCTTTTGGCATTTTGCAGGTGGATCGAGGTTCAGGTTAGGGCTGGGAGGCTCCAGCTGTTAGGGCAGAAAAGGGGTTTGTTCTGCTTGTATTTAAAAGCAATATAGATATAAGATTTATAAGATAAATGTCTAGGTGGCAGCCAAGCACAAGTCTTAAATTGGACCAAAACCCAGGATTTTGACTATTCTGGGTTTTGGTCCTTTCCCACAGGGCCCCTCTGATCCCCAGAACGCTGATGGCAACTAACAGTTTCCCAGTCCTACAGGGCATGCGCGGCGGGCCGTCCAATTAGAAATATCACGACGTCTAAGGCCATCGGCCGCATCCCCCGCTTCCGTCTAACGGAGCGTGCCCATGCCAGCCATTCACAAATGGCTGGCGCCCTGCTAGAAGGATAGCAGGATATAATCTGTCTCTAAATTTGGTCCACACACATCTGCCGAAGTATGCTTAAAGTGGACCAACACCCAGTGGGGATCGGCCCCGGAATCTATAAGATTCCGGGGCTGATCAGATCCCTCCCCGCGGAGCATCCGAAATTGGGATGTCCCGCGGGATGAAACCCCCCAGGACGCCCAGAAACCTTACCTTATCCCCGTTCCAATGGTGCATGCGCGGGCCGCATCTCGCATTTCCTTCTAGCAGGGCGCGCACCCAGTTAGAAGGAAGCGCGAGACGCGGCATCCAGCGCACTCAGAGGCGCTGTGGTTGTCCGTCGCTTGTCCGTACATACCACAGCGGCTCTGAGCGCTCTGATTGGACAAGCGCTCGCGTAGGAGCGGGGTGAGGTGAGTTTTTTAGGGCGATCGGGGGGGGTTTCACGCAGCAGGGTGCCCCGCGGAAGTGGACCGAAACCCAGGATAGTGAAAATCCTGGGTGTTGGTCCACTTTAAGTTGCACCACCAAGCACCAAGATGCCTCTGTGGGGTGCAGTTCTAACTCTAATCTCTGAGAACCACCTTTGGGGCATACAATGCAATAGATAAATAGGGAGCAGGCTTACCTGAGGCTGCCCTATAACCTTGAGTGCAGCACATGGGGAGGAAGGGTTGAAAGCCTCTGCCACATAGCTTCAGACCCCACACCCCATGTGCTTGCACAAAATCAAAGCACATTTTAGCAGCGATTTATAACTAACCTGGGAGGTGCACGTGAGCAGGGCAATTAGGATACACAAGTCTTAAAGGGGCCACAGCAGTCAATCCTGTTATCTTGCAACTAAACCTACAATCTGTCCTTAAATCTGGTTAAAGTGGACCAAAACCCAGGTTTTTTACTATCCTGGGTTTTGCCCTCGGGGGTACCCCACTGTGTAAAAACCCCCCAGGTCGCCTCAACAAACTCACCTCTTCCTGGTCTTACGGTGGCTGCTCGGACGGTCAGCGCACTTGGATCTGCTTGAGCCCCTTCGCCCAGGAGGTTATAATGTGCTTAATATGTGCAATAATATGTGCAAGCTGGCAGCCGCATCCCCCGCTACCCTTTAACAGGGAGCATGCCCACGCCGGCCATTCACAAATGCCTAGTGGGGATGCAGCCTCTGCTCGTGCATGCGCCACTGGACCAGGAACTAAGGTGATTTTTTGGGCAACCTGGGGGTTTTCACGCGGCGGGGCACCCAGATAGGGGGGAAGCGAGCATGCCTGCCCTGGAGTTTTGGTCCACTTTAAAAACAGAGGTCTTGGTCCACACACATCCATCTTTATATGGTAAAGGGGCCGTTAAAAAAGAGGCTCTTTTATTTACCCTGCAGCAGCTTCCAGTCTGGTTTTTGTGAACAAGAGGCGATGCAAGCATGAACCCCATAATTCTTTGGCCGGCAACTAACGCTCACCGTCGGTTGTGGTCCCAGTCACAGTTCCTGTACACCGTCTCCTCCATTCATTGCGATAATTAGAGGGTGGGTACAGTCAACTTGAGGGGCAGGAACACCACACGAACACACTGGGAGTCCTGTTCTCCAGAGGGTTGCTGACCAGCAGACTGGCAAGGAAGCTGCTTCAGGGGAGAGCAGGTAAGTGCCTGTTCATTCAAGCGGATTTACAGTCCCTTTAATAAGTCCAAGCCATCTTTATCTCTTTTCCACATTTTAATTTTAAGGACCCATCACCAAGCAGCTAATAGAAGATGAGGCATGCCTGCAACCAATGGCTACCTCCCAAATTCAGATGGTTGCAGTTGTAACATTGCTTGGCAGGGGGTCAGGCCTGATTCTAATCTAGGACAAAGGCTTAGTACTGTTGCTCTCAATAGGGTCTAAGGTCTAGCAGTAAATGGCCTATCACAACAGCCTTGCTCGCACCACGTGGAAGCAAAGGATGGTCCTACAAATGCAAGATACTGAGCAGTCAACAACCCATTTTGTGAAAAAGGGATACCTACCCATCTATGTATTAGGTTCCTAATACTCTTAATGCTATCGAACATAGACTGATTTAGGAGCACCCTCCCCCTTCTTGCAGAAACTGAAAATTGGTTTTGTGGTAAAGGGGGTGGACCAGTTATCTGACAGCACTTATAGTAAAAGGAAGAAGTCTTCCTAGCATAACAGAAGGAGGTGAAATGTATTATAGCTGAAGTCCAGTTACCACCTAACCCACCCCAGTGCTGAAAAAAAAGTCTTACTGTCGTGAAAGCGCTCATGGAGGCGAATCTGCAGCAGCGCGAGGCCAACAAGCAGCAGCAGGAGACCAACCAGCTGCTATTGCAACATGTGATGGCACTGCAAGCTGCAGGAGCGCCCAAAAGTGTCCCTGATGCCCGGAAAGCTGTCCGCTTGGCGCTTACAAAGATGACCCCCTCGGATGACGTCGAGACCTACCTGGCGGTGTTTGAAAAGGTGGCTGCAAGGGAGAAGTTGCCTCGTGACCAGTGGGTTGACGTCATCACTCCCCATTTCTGGCATCTGGACCCCAGCAGGTGTTGTTTGATCTTCCAGACAACCAAGCCGCTGACTACCCGACTCTGAAGGGTGAGATACTGGCCAGACTGGGGGTGAATGTGTGGGTTCGGGCTCAGCGGGTGCATCAGTGGAGCTATCAGTCGGCAGAGCTGCCAGACCCCAGTACTATAAACAGCTGCACCTACTGCAAAAATGGCTGCAGCCAGATTTATTAAGCCCCTCTGCCATGTTGGACCTCTTGCTGGCGGACATGTTCTGGAGGGCTTTACCGCACCCTCTCCAGCACTGGGTTGGCCAGGTATCCCCCGGCAATGCTCTAGAGATGGTGGACCTAGTGGAGCGATATGAGGCCACCAGGAACTTGCAAGGGGGCTCTACGGGGAAGGATTCGGGGAAACCCCGGAGGTCCCCGCCCAAGCCCAGGCGAGTGGTGTCCCCTAAACCCCCTCAGGACCTACCCCCCAAAGTCTCTGCCCCGGTGTTGTGTTGGGGGTGTAAGGAGCTGGGACATATCAGAGCCAACTGTCCCCACCAGGGGGAGCCCATGGACGTGAACTTTGGTTACCGCTCTTCCATGTATGCCAGGAGACTGTGTGCTGCCGGTGTCCCTGAGCTTGTGGGGCAAAGTCGCCTCTGTCAGGTGAAAGTGGGGGATACCCTGGCTGTGGTCCTTTTGGACTCGGGGAGTATGTATGGGAGAATGTACTTGAGGTGGAAGGTGAGCCACAACAGCCAGGGGCGGAGTTACAGTTTCCTCGCTTTGTGGTTCACCAGGATATGCTGTACCGAGTAAACAAAGTACGTGAAGAGGTTGTGGAACAATTGGTGGTACCCAATCCTTATCGCAAGCTGGTGTTGGATTTGGCCCACCAACATGTTCTGGGGGGACACCTAGGCCAGCAGAAAACTCTGGACCGAATTTTACAATGGTTCTACTGGCTCAGTGTGTACAAGGAGGTGGAGAGATATTGTGAGTCCTGCCCAACATGTCAGATGACCAGCCCCCAGCCTCATTACCGTGGTCCCCTAGTTCCTCTCCCAGTTATTGAGGTGCCCTTTGAGCGGATTGCCATGGATCTGGTGGGTGCAGTGCCAAAATCCGCTAGAGGGCATCAACATATTCTGAAAATCTTGGACTATGCCACGCGGTACCCCGAGGCCATACCCCTGCAACACACCTCAGTCAAGCTTATTGCTAAGGAGCTTATGGAAATGTTTTCCCGAGTAGGCCTGCCTAAAGAGGTCCTGACTGATCAAGGTACCCTGTTTATGTCTAAGGTGATGAAAGAGCTCTGTAAGTTATTGCAGGTGAAACAATTGCGGACATCCGTTTACCACCCGCAAACAGACGGCCTGGTAGAAAAGTTTAACCAAACTTTAAAAACCATGTTAAAACGGGTGGTCGCCAAGAATGGGAAGAATTGGGACTTGCTTCTAATGTTCGCAGTGCGAGAGGCGCCCCAGGCCTCTACGGGGTTCTCGCCCTTCGAGCTCTTATACGGTCGACATCCACGGGGCCTGTTGGATATAGCCAAGGAGGCTTGAGAACAGCAACCCACCCCCCACAAAAGTGTGGTAGAGTATGTTACTCAATTACAGGAACGGATAGAGACCGTGTTGCCGCTGGTGAGGGAACATATGGAAGCAGCACAGCGGGCCCAAAGCAGGATTTATAACCGGCAAGCCAGGGTACGGAACTTTAACCCAGGTGACAGGGTTGTGGTTCTGGTACCCACAGTGGATAGTAAATTTCTGGCTAGGTGGCAGGGTCCCTACGAGGTGATTGGGAAAGTTGGGGAAGTGACTTACAAGGTACATCAGCCCGGGCGGAGAAAGCCAGAGCAGGTGTACTATGTAAACCTGCTAAAGCTGTGGAAAGCCAGGGAGACCCCTGTGGGTGACAGTCCCCGACCAGGTATGTTAGGGGTGGAGCTTCCCGTCCCTCAGTCTGCTGTTAGAGAAACAGTAGTTGAGGTGAAAGCCGGCGACAACCTCTCCTCTAAACAGGCCCAGGAAGCCAGGGAATTTGTCAGCAGAAACACAGATGTGTTTTCAGATCTCCCTGGGCGCACTTCTGTCATTCAACATGCCGTTGTCACGGAACCTCAGGTCAAGATCCAGCTGAAGCCTTACCGGGTACCTGAGTCCCGGCGACAAGCTATCGCGGAAGAAGTGCAGCAAATGCTCCGGTTAGACGTGATCAAAGAGCAAGTGGGCCAGCCCAATAGTCTTGATTCCCAAACCCGATGGTACGTTGCGGTTCTGTAATGATTTTCGCAAACTTAACTAAATTTCTGAGTTTGATGCCTACCCTATGCCCCGAGTAAACGAGCTTATTGAGAAGCTAGGCCAAGCCAGGTATTTTTCTGTTTTGGACCTCACACTAGGGTACTGGCAGGTACCCTTGACTGAGGCTGCCAAGGAGAAAACAGCCTTTATCACACCTGAGGGACTGTTCCAGTACAAGGTATTACCCTTTGGTTTACATGGCGCTCCCGCCAAGGTTAATGGATATTGTCCTCCGGCCACATCGTCGGTATGCTTCGGCATATCTGGACGATATAATTATCCATAGTACGGATTGGGAAAGTCACCTACTCAAAGTCCAGGCCATAGTGGATTCCCTCAGGAAGGCTGGTTTGACGGCAAACCCGAAAAAATGTGCCTTGGGCTTAGAAAATACCTGGGATATGTGATTGGGCGAGGAGTGGTCAAGCCCCAGGTTAATAAAATGGAAGCCATCCGTAGCTGGCCACGTCCTAACACTACCCGCCAAGTGAAGTCATTTCTGGGGTTGGTAGGGTATTACATGAGGTTCATTCCCAATTTTGCCACCGTAGCAGCACCATTGACAGACCTGTTAACCCTTTCAGTGCCAGCCTACCTGCAGCATTTTCCACTCCCTGTTGCCAGACGATGTTTCACTATTTTGCGCTACACATGTTCAACTGTCATTTTTGAAAGGATTTCCAGGGATTTCCCAGGAAAATGATACATTGTTTTTTTTTCAGCAGAGTCTGGGCTTTAACATGAAATGTCTTGTTTGTATTTTTTAGGTGTATTCTCAATATTTTTGGGTGAAATATGTGAAAATAAATTTAAAAAAATAATTTTTTTTACAATTTGTAGTGTGTTTTTGTAATAAAAAATGTAAGTTTGCCAATAAAATCTTATTGCGTGTGAAATCCCAATTTCTCACGGTTACAGCGATACCACATATGTATAGGTAGACACCCTTTCCTGCCCAGGAGACTCCCCTAAACTGAAATAGCGCTTTAGGGGATTTTCAGAAAACTGTGATATGAGCTATGCGCACCTTGCAGTTTTACCAGAAAAACAACCCTTTACATTTGAAATACCCCCAACAAACTATATATTCTCTGGAAGTACACACCGCAAGCTTTCTAGGTGTACCAGGCATGTTGATGTGCCCATAGTTTTCTGGAAGTAATTCCTCAATGTATTCTTTGGTTGCAAAAAGTTTCCCAAAAAAAAGGATAAAAAAGCAGAATCAAAGCCACATTTTCCTAAAAAAACTATATACAAACAAGAAAAAACAAGTTTAATCTGAAAAAGCAACATTCCCCGAATAGAACAACACCCAACATGCATAGGTTCTGTCAAGGGAAGAGTTGCCAAACACCCCAAAGTAAAGCATGTGCGTAACGGTAATTTTACTTGAAAATTTCAGTTCTGCAGACAAAGTGCGCACCTTGCGATTTTTCAACCAAAACAACCCTTTACATTTGGAATATCCCCCATAAACCATATATTCACTGAAAGTACACATGTTAAGCTTTCTAAGCGTACCCAGCTTGTTGTAGTGGGCTCATCTTTCTGGAATTAATTCCTCAAAGAATTCTTTGGTTGCGCAGGGTTTCCCTAAAAAATGTATAAAAAAGCTGAATAAAAAACACCTTTTCCTAAAATATAAATATGCAAACCAGAAAAAACAAGCTAAGTCTGAAAGCGCAAGGTACAATAACCAACATTTAGAGGTACTATTAACCCTTTTAATTGCCAGCCTACTTGAGATTTTGTCACCCTCTGTTGACAGGTCATTTTTCCCCATTTTGCGCCATGTTTTGCGCCATTTTTGCTGTAATTTTCAGGAAAATTATATTTATATTTTTTTGCAGCAGAGTTTAGGCTTTAACATGAAATGTCTTGTTTGTAAATTTTATTTTGTTTTTTACAATATTATTAAATAAAAAATAAATAAATAAATAAAAACATTTTTAGAAAATTGACTCCTTTATTTTAAATAAAAAATGTATTTTATTAAGGAAAAGCATATTGCATGTGAAAGCCCCATTTCTACCGATTAGAACGGTACCACATATTTATCGGTAGCCCCCTGTTCCTGCCCAGGAGACCCCCCTAACTGAAACAAGTAATCTATAACATTTACAAATAAAATACAACTACCATCCACACTACAAAGGGTTAAATTGAGAAAAAAAAAATGACATGGGGGGGGGGGGGGATTTTTAAGGGTTAAAAACCCTTAAAAATCCGAAAAAAAAAAAATTGGGGTCCCCCTTACCCAACGTAACCAGCCCGGGACCAGCTATGCAGGGCTTGTGGAAACAGGGCACAGGGGCCAGCTTTTGTGGCCCCTGGCCCTGCAGGCTACAAGCCCGCATAGCCCGTTGGCCCGGTCTCTTCTGCCCCCCCCTGGGCTTTGGGGAAGCAGGTAATGGGGGTGCCAGGGGTTAATGGCAAGTCACCCACTAGCCGCAGATGACTTGCCATCCCCCCAGCCTTGTGAACTGGTATAGGGGTCATGGACCCCTTACCAGTTCACAATGGGTTAAATGTAAAAAAAAAAACACACACACGCAAAAATAAAAAATTATTTTATTTTATTTTTTTTTTTTAATACTTACCTCCCATCCATCCTGGAGCACTGTGTCCCTCGGCGATCACTGGCTTCTGCTCACCTGCTTGAAGCCTTTTATAGCTGCTGGATGACAGAACACAAAGGGTTAATTAAAAAAAAAATGACATAGGGTCCCCCTTCCCGGGGAGGGGGACCCCATTTTTTTTTTGGATTTTTAAGGGTTAAAACCCCTTAAAAATCAAAAAAAAAAAAATGACGTGGGGTCCCCCTTACCCAAAGTAACCAGCCCGGGACCAGCTATGGGGGCTTGTAGGCACAGAGTGGGGGGCCAGCTTTTGTGGCCCCCCCACCCTGCAGCCTACGAGCCCACATAGCCTATGTGGGCCCGGGCTCTTCTGCCCCCCCCCCTGGCCTTTGGGGAGGCAGGTAATGGGGGGCTGGGGGTTAATGGCAAGTCACCCGCTAGCCCGCAGGTGACTTGCCAGACCCAGAGCCTTGTGAGATGGTACAGGGGTCTCATGGACCCCTTACCAGCTCACAAAGGGTTAACTGTTAAAAAAAAAACACCACACGTTAATAAAAAGTATTTTATTAAAAAAAATATATATATTTTTACTGTACTTACCTCCGATTGTAAGCTCTTGTCCCTCGCCGCTCTGATGACAGATGCCGGTGATCGGCATCCAGAGAAGGGGGAGGCAGGAGATCAGAGGATTTCCTGTCACCTCCTTCCAGGGCACCGATCACCGGCATCTGAGAAGCTGAGAAGGCTGAAGCCTGAGATCGGGGCCGGGACGACGTAATAAGCCCCACCGCCATCGAGGATGAAAGGGGAGAGAGCCTCTCTCCTGAAGATCGGTAAGTCCTGGGGGGGGATCGGAGGCCCCCCAGGTGAAGAGGAGGGACAGCGGGAGCCAGCGCACACGGAGGTAAGTGAATGTCATTTTTTTTTTTTTACAGTTAGCAGCTTCTGCTGCCAAATCGGGGGGGGGGGGGGCTATTCCGGGGGCTCTCCTGGAGCCATCCGAGCCCCCACACCCACCTCACCTCCTCAGTACTTACAGATTACTTATCAGTATGTTCCAAGGGCGGGAATCATGGCGGCCTGCCATGGAAGACTCATAGAACCACCATTACCAGTAGATGTAATTAAACGTTCCATTTCATCTTCCATGGTGGGACCCTGGAGACATTCAGGTAAGCCTTCTTTTTCAGGGGGCCACAGCCAAGAGGTCGTTACGACCGTAAGCCAGGTCTTCCAAAGCCAACACGTCCATTTTTTAGTGTCTGGCAAAAGTGAGAGAATTAGGCCGTGCAGCTGTTTTGCAAATCTGGTCGATAGATGCTGATGCCAATTCTACCCATGATGTTGATAGTGACCTAGTGGAGTGTGCCTTTATCCCTAAGAGGACTTCTAACCCTTTGGCTAAATAAGCTGCCAACATAACTTGCTTTATCCATCTGGCTAAAGTACTTTCGAATGCAGCCTTTCCTTTTCTAGGGCCTTGGAACTGGAGACTAAATAATGTAGAAGGATCCTAAGGACATCTAAGGTATGAAACTTCCTTTCACCTTCATTCTTTGGATTTTGACAAAAAGAAGTTAAAATCAAACCTCAAAACTACTTTTGGCAAAAAATCTAGTTTAGTGGAAAAAAATCCTCCTGAATAGAAATACAAGCAGGATAAATATTTAGGGTGTTAAGTTCCTCAATGCACCTAGCTGTAGTGATAGTGAGTTGAAAAAAACACTTTCCAAGAAATAGATTTTAAATCAGATTGTTCTAGAGGTTCAAAAGGTGCATACGTTAGTGAGAACCAGGTTTAAGTCCCATGGGGCAACTTTTACGGATTTTGATATAGTCAGTCTATTTACTGCCTTAAGGTATCTTTTTATTAGCCTCTTTGAGGATAAGGAAATGTCAAAGAAAGCACTTAAGGCTGCCACGTGGACCTTCAAGGTGCTCCAACTGAGACCCATTTGTTGTTTGTTTGTTGCATATGTCAACACTAATTCTCTTAAATCTTGCAACATAGTAGAAGTAACCTCCTTGGACAACCCTTGTCTCTCTAAAATCTGTTTTTCAAATTCCAGGCAGCTAACTTTAAATTTTGAGCTAGAGGATTGAATACGGTTTCACGAATACTGATAAAGGAGGTCCCTTTGAACCAGGAGGGGCCAGGGAGGATCCTGACTCAGCAACTCAAGAAGAGAAAACCACAATCTTTTTGGCCAAAATGGGGCAATGAGAATTACCCTGGGGTTCTCCAGGACTATCTTTTCTAACACCCTAGGAATTAGGGTCAGAGGTGAAAAAGCATAGGCAAAAATATTCGTCCATTTGCAAAAAGTTCCGACTGAGGAAGACCGAAGCAGAGAGTGATCTTAGCTCTGTTGATGATGGCTTAGAAAATCTGCTACTGTGCTTTTGCATGTGATCTTCCCGACAGGGAAATTCCACGGGCATTGCACCACACAACTGTGCCCCCCAACCCTCTCTGCTGGTGTTTGTGGTTAGGATTTCTGGATCTTTTTGGAACTACTCAACTCCCCTGGTTAGTTTTTCTTCCCCCCCCCCCCCCCCCACCAGATTAGGGAGTTTTCCACTGGGAAGAGACCTCAAGAAGGGTTTGTCCAGGGATTCCACTTTACCATCCCAGGATTGTAGAATTGACAGCTGAAGCATCAGAGTATAAGCCCAAAGTACAGACTGGATGCAGGATGTCTTGGACCCTAGTAATGGCAGGGACTGCCTTATTGAAAGCTTCGGGGCTTTTGTAAAGGCTTACACTTTCTGTATTAGTGCTGTTTGTCTGTGGGTAGAAAGAACATCTGTAGATCTGGAACTAGGAGAACCCTCAAAAATTCCCCCATTAGACTTACCAGTAACGGTATTTCAATATTTAGGATGGCCCATGGAAAGCCTCCTCCCCCTGGAGAGAAAACACAAATGGGAAAGATTAAAAACCTCACCCATTCCCCCCATCCTCAGTATTTAACCAAGCAACAACTCATGGAAAATCAGGGGACTAATAAGGGAGGGTCATAGGGGCCGCCCTGAAGGACTCGTAAAAATACAGTTACGGTAAGTCTAATGGGGATTCTCTACCATCGTCTTTCAGGATGGCCCACGAAACAAGTAATTTATATTAAAGGGCGGGACACAGATTGTAGAACCTTTCTACCAAAAGAATGTTGGCTGTCCGATAGATCTAGCCGGTAATGTCTCAAGAAGGTGTGGAGCGAGGACCAAGTTGCAGCCTTGCAGATTTCCTCCAAGAAAGCTCCCGATCTCTCTGCCCATAAAGTGGATACTGCTCTAGTGGAGTGAGCCGATACATGAGGAGGAGGCGTTTCCATGCATGTGTATGCTAGTGAGATCCATCTGGTGATTGTAGCCTTTGAGGCCGCCAGACCCCTGTTTTTAGCATTAAAGGAGAGAAAACAGTCAGACTTTCTCCAAGGGTGAGTGTGCTCTAAATAGAACACCAGGCTTCTAACATCAACACAGTGCGTGGTATCATCCTCGTCCTCTCTGTTAAAGTGGACCGTCACCCATGGGTGATCGGCCCGGCAATCTATAAGATTCCCGGGCCGATCACCCCCCTCACCGCGGGACATCCGAGATCGGGATGTCCCGCGGTGAGGGACCCCCCCCAAAACCCCAAAAGAACTCACCTGATCGGCGGCGGCAGCGGTTTGTGAATGGCCGGCGCAGGCGCGCGCACTGTCAGAGGGGCGCGCGGGAGGCGGCGGCGGACGCGCTGCCTTGTCCGCCGCTTGTCCGTGGGAGCGTGGTGAGGTGAGTTTGGGGGTTTCTGGGGGGTTTTACACAGCGGGACACCCCTAATCGGGGTGCCCCCCTGAAGTGGACCAAAACCCAGGATAGTCAAAATCCTGGGTGTTGGTCCACTTTAAGCAAAAAAAGCAAGGGCAGGACAATACAGGAAGGACCTATGGAAACTTGA
Source organism: Gastrophryne carolinensis (assembly GCA_027917425.1). Lineage (NCBI taxonomy): Eukaryota > Metazoa > Chordata > Amphibia > Anura > Microhylidae > Gastrophryne > Gastrophryne carolinensis. Next base: position 341,591,639 of record CM051238.1, read on the forward strand.
GGCAATTTTTGGTAGGTACAATGGATCAGGTTTCAAGATGGCTCTGTCTGGGAGGATTGTGCAAAAAGGCTTCCTAACAGAAAGAGCCTGGAGGTCACTAACTCTATGTGCCAATGACATAGCTAATAAAAAACACATCTTCACTGTCAAAGTTTTATCCGTTGCTCCTGCAAGAGGCTCAAAGGAGGGCCTGGCTAAACCCCAGGTCCTAGGTTGGACATCTAGATCAGGCTACTGGCCTCCTTCTAGAAATGACCACTAAAAATCTGTTTATTAAGTCAGGTTTTCTAAGTCTGTGATCTAGAAACACCGAAATCGCAGAGGCCTGCAAGTACTTACTGCCAGACCCAGCTCAAAGCCTCCCTCCAAAACCACTGCAACTTTATACTTGTTTAGACTTTTAACATCACAAAAGCAACAGAATTTCTTCCAAATGTTTAGATAAATGTTTCTGGTAACCTTCTTTCTACTTTCCAGTAGTCAATCACCCTTGTAGAAAGACCCTTTTTCTTTAGTAACGACCTTTCAGAATCCAGGCTACCAACTTCAGACTTTTGAGGTCCAGATAGCATAATGATCCCATGAGTCAGTAGGTCTGGTATCTGGTAGTACCCACGAATCTTTTCACAACATGTTCTTTAGTCGTGAACCAACTTCTCTTGGGCCAAACAGGTGCAATCGGGATAATCTGACCTTGCTCCTCTGCTATCTTGTAACCTGTGGGAAAATCTGAAAGGGAGGGAATGAGTAGGCCTCCAAGACTGTACCAGCACATCCATGCCCAGTGCTCCATCCCCTGACACAGGGAAACACTGCATTTTGTGGGGTAAGCAGGATAAACTGGACTGAACAGTCTAGCATAAAACCTAGGAACCTGAGCAGGCACCGGGTTTGACTTCTGTTTGTTCAGTGTCTGTAAGAGATCCAGAGCCTCAGATTGAGAAGCAGAGAGGGTTCTGAACTACTTGGTAACAAGAGATCATCTAAGTAGGGAAAAATCTTAGATGGCTGATGACGTCTGCTAAAATGTTCCTAAATATCCTCTGAGCCGAAGATATTCCAAAGGGCAGGGCTCTGAACTGAAAATACAGCACCACAGAATCCAGAAGAACTGCAAACCTCAGGAGCTTGAAATGTTCTGGAAGCATCGGGATATGCATCTCTATCTGCATCTACAAATCTATGTTTACCATGAAGCAGTTTGCCACCAGAAGATAGATTCCATTCTGAAATGTTTGTACACGATGAAAAACATTCAGGTACTTTAGATTCAGAATCATTCGAAGGCCCCTGAAGATTTTTAGACCAGGAGTAGTAGAATTCTTGCCCCAAACTCCTCTGGGGAATTATTGTGAAAGAATTCCTGTATGACTCTGGGAAAGGCTTGTCTCTTGTTGGGAGTCTAATGGTGGATTTTTTTTTTTTTTTTAAAGTGGACCAACACCCAGGATTTTGACTATCCTGGGTCTTGGTCCACTTCGGTGGGGCACCCCCGATCGGGGTGCCCCACTGTGTGAAACCCCCCCAAACCCCAAGAAAAACTCACCTCTCCCCGCTCCCATCGCCGACGGACAAGCGGCTCCTCCTCCGCCGCCGCCGCCGCCTCTCGCGCGTCACTCTTGACGCGCGCGTGCCCGCGCCGGCCATTCACAGACGGCGGGCGCGCGCACGTCTAGAGGGGCGCGAGGGAGGCGGCGGCGGCGGAGGAGCCGCTTGTCCGTCGGCGCTGGGAGCGGGGAGAGGTGAGTTTTAGAGATAAGGTGAGGAGTTTGGGGTGTTTGGGGGGGTTTCACCCCGCGGGACATCCCGATTTCGGATGTCCCGCGGGGAGGGAGGTGATCGGCCCGGGAATCTTATAGATTCCCGGGCCGATCACCTGTGGGTGTTGGTCCACTTTAAATTCTTTATTTATCAAAGTTTTACAAGCATCACAGGTGCAATAACAAATAAGATGTCAAAAAGAATATCAAAAATAAAATAAGATAAGTCAATATTACACTTTGTCAGACTCTTATTCAATGCTTAGAGAAACAGTAAGCTTAACGAGAAAACGGAGAAACAGACCAATGTGACCAGGTAGGGGAAGAAGGGGTGAGTGTGAAGGGAGGGGGGGGGGTAGTGCGGTTGCTCGCTTTGCATTAACAGTGTTTTACATTCCTCTGAATCCGTGAAGGCCATCCAGTTGTACCAAGTCATTGAGTACCTCCGGAACCCTCCCTCTCGATTCAAAACTAGATCTTCAAACCGCATGGTTTCGTTGACCTTCAAGACCCAACTAGCCAAAGATGGAGGGGAGGTCTTCTTCCACAACAGAGGAATGCAAGATTTTGCAGCATTTAGAAGGTGACACACGAGGGATCTTTTGTAATCTTTCAAGGGGGATTTCCCTAGGTGCAGCAGGCAGATTCCAGGATCTGCAGGTATCGTCTCCCCCGTAACATCCGCTATCACTCTCCTCACTGAATCCCAGAAGGGCCGCAGCCTAGGGCAGGACCAGAAAATGTGGAGAAGGTCACCCCTCGCAGCACCGCACCACCAGCAAACCTCTGACTCACCAGGAAACCACCTATGTAGGACCGCTGGGACCCTATACCAGCCGGTAAGGATTTTGTAATTACATTCCTGGGTCCGTGTGCAAATGGAGGTCTGGTGCGGCGCCGCAAGGAGTCTCCTCCGCTGTTCCGGTGCAAACGAGACCCCCAAACTTTCCTCCCAATGTTTAATAAAGTGGAGCTCTTCCCCTTCCTTCGGGGCAATCAACAATTTATAAAGGGAGGACAGCACATGTCTCTCGTTGTTAGAACTGGAACAGAGCTCCTCAAACTGGGTCAGAGGACGCATGCCCCCTGAGAACCCCTGTAAGGACTGCAGAAAGTGTGCTAGTTGCGTGCATTCCCAAGCAGATCATTTCTGAATGGCTCTTTCCTGTGCTAGGGGAACTGTGGGTTACCCAGCACTGGGAACATTGGCGAAGGGGCTGGGGAGATCCCGGCTAGTTCACTATATTTCCAGTAAGTGCGCAAGGTAGCTCCAACCGTGGGGTGTCTTAGCGCCCTCAGGTTTACTTTCCTCTCTAGCCAAAGTAGGTTGTCCAGCGGTGCCTCCAGCAGATCCTGCTCCAACTCAACCCACTATTTATGTTTTGAGTGTAAGCACCAGTCCACCACTCTACCCAAATGAGTGGCAGCGTGGTACAACACAGGATCCGGGAATCCCAATCCTCCCTCCTCCTTTGGTCTGGTCAGGATGGATCTGCTCAGTCTTGGTTTTCCCCCCCTCCATATGAAGTTGGAAAAAAGAGTTCTGACTTTCCGCAGGAAGGCCTGCGGGATCGCAACTGGGAGGGCTTGAAGTAAGTATAGGAGTCGGGGGAGGAGGTTCATCTTGACGGCATTTGATCGCCCAAACCATGAAATCCTTCCCAGAGACCATCCGGCGGTGTCATCAGAGAATTTCTTCAGGAGGAGGGGGGGGGGATTCATGCTAAAGATCCTGGACAGATCATTCCCAATCTTCGTACCCAAGTAACCCCCTCTTTAGCCCATTTGAAAGGGAAAGCATTTCTAACTCTAGCAAAACGCTGTTCAGGGATGTTTATGTTCAATATTTCGGATTTGGAAAAATTGATCTTGTATCCCGACAGGTCCCCGAACCTATTAAGTTCCCGCATCAAATTAGGCAAAGAGACCTCTGGAGCAGACAGACAGAAGATTAAATCATCCGCGTATGCCGCCACCTTATAATGGGATCTGGATCCCTCCACCCCCTTGATGTCGGGGTCCTTGCGGATAGAGCACAGCAGAAGTTCAAGGGTCAGGATAAAAATCAGGGGAGAGAGTGGACAGCCCTGTCTAGTCCCATTGTTGATCTTAAAGGGGTCAGATAGAACTCCATTGACAAGCACCGACGCCGAGGGGCCTCTGTAGAGACTCGTAATCCAATTTATCAGGTTTGGTCCAAGACCAATGTGGTTCAGGGTGGCATTCATAAATCGCCAGCTGACTCTATCGAACGCCTTCTAGGCATCGGTGGCGAGCAAGAGGGCGGGCTTGTTCACTCTCTGGGCCAGGTGCACTAGATTCAAGACTTTGATAGTGTTGTCCCTAGCTTCCCTGTGAGGCATAAACCCCACCTGGTCTAGGGCGATCACGTGATGCAAATGAGGGGCAATTCTGGACGCCAAGATCTTTGCGAAAAGCTTGACATCCGTGTTTAAGAGTGAAATAGGTCTATAACTGGAGCACTGCACAGGGTCCTTTCCCTCCTTGGGAAGAACTGTGATGTATGCTCTAAGAGAGTCAGGAGGGAGAGGCTCGCCATCTTTGATCGAATTGAAGACCCTTAGCAGGTTAGGCGCTAGAAGAGGGAACATCTTCTTATAGTATAGGGAGGTGAAGCCGTCCGGACACGGGGCCTTACCACCAGCTGATGCCGCTACGGCCCTCTGTAACTCCAATAAAGAGATGGGTCTTCCAACGCCACCGCCACCTCCGCAGGCAACCTCGGGAGCCCAGAGTCCTTTAAGTACTCTGAGATAGAAGAGTCCAACTCCGTTCTCCCAACCCCCTGAATGTTGTAGAGAGATTCATAGAATTTGCGGAAGGTTTCCGCTATTTTCTCCATCGTGTGCTCACTACGGCCTTCATGGTTAATCACCCTCGGGACATAAGATTTCACCCTTTCTACTCTAAGCGCTCTAGCCAGCATTTTCCCGCACTTGTCCCCCGATTCATAGAATCTTTTCCTAACCTTGGTCCACTGCGCCTTTACTCTGTCACAGCACAGCGATTTGAGTTTCTCTCTTAAGGATGTTAGAGTCGCCAAGTGGGCTACCGCAAGGGATTTTTTGTGCAGTTTTTCTATGTTCCCAATGTCCGTTAGGAGGTCTTTAATTTGCTTTGCCTTTTCCCTCTTGACTCTAGAGCCGATGCTAATTAGGGCGCCTCTGATTACACACTTGTGTGCTTCCCATAGGACCCCAGGGCCAATTTCGGGGGAAGAGTTACATTCAAAGAATTGTTTGACTTCCTCTTGAATTTCCGTTAGGAGTAGTTGGTCATTTAGAAGGGAGGAATTCAGGCGCCAAGACCAGCTTCTGGGAATGGGATGAGGAAGGGATACCATCAGCGATACAGGGGCGTGATCAGAGATTGTGATATTGCCAATGCGAGAGTCTACCACCCTGGGAAGTGAAGCGTGGGGCACCAGAAATAAATCAATCCTTGAGTAAGACCCATGTGGAGGGAAGAAAAAGGAGTAATCCCTCTCAGAGGGGTGCTGGATGCGCCAGGGATCTATTAGCTGGTATTGGGCCAAGACCTGTTTAAAACGCCTCAATTTGGCATATGACTCATGGGGGGAGCCTTTGGAGGTGTCAACTAATGGGTCCAGTGTCAAGTTAAGGTCCCCTCCGATTAAAAGGTCCCCCTCTCTAAATGTGTCCAGGATCTCTAGGGCGCCCTCCAGGAAGGCTGACTGACCCACGTTTGGCACATATACATTAGCAAAGGTGAAAAGGTGGGAGGCAATCCTCCCCTTGAGGAAGATCCACCTGCCCTCCTGGTCAGTCTTGTAGTCAACCAGTTCCCACGGGAGTCCGGCATCGATCATGATGCTTACCCCCCTGGATCTCGAGTCGGGGGATAGACTATGGTAGCTTCTAAGGTAATGCCTATTGGCGAGTGAGGGCGAACAACTTGCCCGAAAGTGGGTTTCCTGGAGGAAGGCAATCTGTGCCTTCAGCCCTTTGAGGTACCTCAAAATTACGGATCTTTTCTCGGGGCTATTCAATCCCTTCACGTTAAGGGAAACCACGTTAATCTCGGAAATAGGCTTCACCTGCATGTCTGAGGTTTTCAGAACTGGTCACAGGCGAGTACACTTAAAGGGGCCGCACTTGGGGGGACGGGTTATGGGGGGGATTAGAGTATAGGATCAAGCGAACACGGGGGTAAAGGAACAAAAACAAACCAAGACAGCTATCTTAACTTCAGTTATTCCAATTAAGGAAACCACGGGCCCAGTGGGTGATGAACCCCCTATAAGCCCAACCTATTTGGGGTACTGTGTCTAAGCGGCGGAAGAGGGTTTTTTGACGCACCAGAGGTCCGGCGTCCCCCAACCCCCTCGGAGACGCAGTCACTGTCTGCGGCGGTAAGCGGGAGGTCGGGCCCGACCCACCACACTACGCAATAATGCGCCACGGCAGGCCAGAACCCAACCCCCCCCCCCACCGCTGCCCATGCAACCAACAAAATGGGGCGTACGCCCCCCCGAGAGTAATCTAAACACAAACTACTACAGAAACTGAGAGCTATTTAAAGGAAAACTAGGTAAACATTATTTGAGATGAGCGGACACAGCCGCAGACATCAAGAAGAGCCAGGGCGGCCCGCCAGTGCGGCTCCAACCACAGAGCCACCCCCGCCCCCAGCCGCAGAGACCGGCGGGGAGCGGGGGAGGCAGGGTGGCCCGCCCCGCGCCCCCCCCCCCGAGATCCCACAGCCGCCGGGCCCCCGCGGAGAACCGATGGCTGAGTCTCCTCAAACTGTAGCTCTTCTGACCACGACACGGTCTCTCCGGAAGTCGCTGAGACAGCAGCGGGGCCTCCAATGACGTCCAATCCGGCACCTGGATTGGCTCGCCCTGAAGGAATGAGAATAGGCCTTCCAAGTCTCGGTAGGACTTCAAAAAGAAGACTTTTCTGGTCCTTTCTGACCACCAGATGGAACGGAAAGCCCCATCTATACGAACCGCCTTTGTTGAGTATAAGTTCCAGAAGTGGTCTCAAAGCTCTCCTCATCTGCAATGTCCGAGTGGAAAGGTCTTGGAGAACCTTGATCGATGACCCCTCGTATGTAATGGATCCCTTGTTCCATGACTTTCGGAGAATCTCCTCCTTCAGGGAAAACAGATGGACCCGACAGACAATGTCTCTGGGAAATTCAGGGTCCGGATTTATAGGGCCCAAGGCCCTGTGGGCTCTGTCCAGCTCGATTTTTGTGCGAGGTTCCCTGTCCAGCACCAGATTGAAGACTTAGGCTGCGATGCGCCCAACAACCTCCCCACCCGACGCCTCCGGGATGCCCCTGATCCTCAAGTTGTTCCTCCTACTCTGATTTTCGAGATCATCTAAGTGGAAGTAGCAGGCCCGCAGTTGAGCTTCTTGCCAGTCGCCTGGCCGTCTGCGCCCCCTCCGTTTCCAACGAGTCTACTCTTTCTTCTACCCAAAAAATTTGCTGTTTTACTGCCGCCAAGTCGCGTTTGTGAGCGGCCTCATATCTGGCGATCAGGCCTTCCATATCTGCTCTCGTGGGGAGGCCCTTCAGGAGGGAGAGAGAGTCTCCTGGTGGATCCCATGGTCAGATCCTGTGTCTTCAATCGCAGCCTCCACCACGTGCAACGGTTCTGGGTCCCCAGGCCACGAGGGATGGCACGGCGCAGATGCAAGCTGGACCCCCGGGGACATTGGGGCGTGGCCGCCTCCCGCCGGGCTGGCTATCCCGTCAGGAGTCGGGTGCAGTAGATAAGGAGGGGACCCTGCGCCCGGCGGCGAACCAAACAGAGCTTCCTGCAGCAAGGGTCGCGCCGAGCGCCCCCTCTCGTCAAGTTGCGGGAGAGCCTCCACGACGCCGGCGGCACTCAGTGTGGAGCAGGATGCAGAATTCGGAAGGTCCACCCCCTTGGGGGCAAATGCGAACCTCTGCAGCCCCAGGTTAATTTTGGGGGTTGTCACTGGATTGGGGACTTTATTTTTCTTCTTACCTTTATTTCACTGGGGTTATATGAATAAGAGTAAGAGCATACATATTTTTTGCCAACCCCTTTGAATGGCTCCATAGAGATGCGTGGGGGCCCGTGTTTTATGCACATTGCTTCACTGGGCCGGGTATGCGCCCCCCCGCAAGACTTCAACAGCTCCCGGGACCTCGTTTATGCCCGCGCCTGTCCCCTGCAGAGACACGCCAGGCGAGGCAGCCGAGCACGGCCCCCGGCGCTCCTCCCCTCCCTCGCTCCTCTTGGCCCCGGCCGCATCAGCCAGTTCACTGCCAAAGACCGCGGCGTCTGTCTGAAAGCTCGAGGGGGCGGGAGCCGGCACACCGCGGACTCCAGCCGCCATCACTCTCCACCCACCTGCTCCGCAGACGGACTCCGGGCGCCCCGCCGCCTCCGCACCCGACCTCCGCCGGAGTGTTCCACCGCCTGTCCCGGCCACAAATCCTGTTCTTCAGGCGAAGTCTCACTCTGGGGCGATGCTGATCGAGAGAGTTGTACAAAAAAAGACCTGTAAGGGCACCACCAGAAAATGAAGCCTATATAGGTAAGTGGGTGCTCCCATAGACCCCAAACAAAGACCTGAACAGCAACAAATGTGTATAGGGGATTTATATATGGGCACTCACACTGTTAACGTTAAGATGATCATATGAAAAGTTTATTAAAGGTGCTATGTACACAAATAAAACACATATATAAAACACACAAATACAAGACAAAGTTAAAAGAAAGATAGATGGGTCCCCAGGCTCTGCTTAATATCTAATCAAGACGAATATACATATAAATTACAATAAGAAACTATATATATATTTAATACATGTCTATAAATATGTGCAAAGGTACATGGAATTATGTTGCCCCCTAGTGTTAAATTAATGAACAACAGGGAGTCAATACAATATATATAAAAAAGAGGTGAGTTAATATACTATACACAGCAATTGACTGGTGTACACAAAACAAGGATTATCTACAATATACAAGTGGAAAAAGTGCAATGTGCATCACAAAAGCTTTTTATTCTATAAGGAAACAGTGAGCCTGTATGAGACAAGGAAAGGTCTCATCTGGCTCATAAATGTGCAAAAAATATGTATGCTCTTACGCTTATTCATATAACCCCAGTGAAATAAAAGAAGAAAAATAAATAAATGAATATTTGAAAGAAATATATATAATCAGAAAATACCTCTCTACAATGAGCTTCCCTGTATTGTACATTTGGGTAGTGGAATAGCTCCCTCCAAAGATTGAACCAGCCAACAGCATTAAAGTCAAATACTTAGAAAATCAACAGTAACTTGCACAGAACCATTTACTATGGCTAGACAAGGGGAGCAAGGAGAGCATAATAACCATAATAATCAAACATGATAAAAGTCAATACTACCGACAGCAGATCAATTCCCGGGACCTCCGGCTGCCCCACGCGTTCCGCCGTGCACCCACGGCTTCTGATCGGGGCGATCTTGATTGTGTCTTGATTAGATATTAAGCAGAGCCCGGGGACCCATCTATCTTTCTTTTAACTTTGTCTTGTATTTGTGTGTTGTATATATGTTTTTTATTTGTGTACATAGCACCTTTAATAAACTTTTCATATGATCATCTTAACGTTAACAGTGTGAGTGCCCATATATAAATCCCCTATACACATTTGTTGCTGATCGATAGAGCGCGGCCAGATCTTCTCCGCCGCCCGCCATCTTGTCGGCATCCTGTATTCCTCCGGGGATCCACCTCTGGAGCTCCATCCTCCCCCGCAAGGTACTCCTCTGTCGGCTCTCTTCTTGCCTTTCCTCTTGGACATAGCCTTGATCATACGCTCCGCAGACTGCAAATTGCACTTTTAGGGGTCGAGGGAACAGGAGCAGGATTAGCAGCGTCCTACCTCCGCCATGCTCAGGACACGCCCCCTAATGGTGGATTTTAATCAGAAATCTGCACGGGGTATTGACTAACTCTAGACGATACTCCTGGGTCATGGTCCTGAGAACAAAGGGGTTTTGAACCACAGACTGCCAGGCTGTCAAGAAGAGTAATCTTCCTCCGACCTAGGGCTCTGTGTCTGGAGTCTTTTTAGATTGTTGCAGGTTACAAGCCAGGCTTGGCCTTCTACCCCCCCCCCCCCCCCCTTGTGCTGCCCCAGTGCTTCTTAGGTTCATTTTGTCTACACTCAAGGGGAAAGGACGTTTTTGCCTAAATGGGGTCACATTCCTAGGCTTGACCGGAAACTTTTTTGAACTCTCCGAAGATCTAGGATAGCATCCAATTCTACTCTGAACATTAAAATCCCCTCAAAGAGTTTAGCTTTGGATGCTATGCCCCCCAGCCAGGTCTTCAACCAAATAGCCCTTCTTACAGAATCAACGCAGTAGACTTAAAGAGTTTCTAATAGTTCCTGCTTGGAGTTATCACTTTCTATAAACAGATTTTGGAGCCAGACCCCAAGGTTTCTGGCCATACAATCTGATGCCAAAGTCTGTTTGAATGTAAACGAGGCCACATCCCAGGCACTTTTGAGGATACTCTCAATCCTCATGTCCATGGGGTCCCAGAAAGCCCCCCAAATCATCAACGCTAAGATCTGAAGACCTGGGCCATGGATGTGTCCAATCTGGGACATTTGAACCAAGGCCCTGAATCTTCAAACTGATATCTACATTTTATGGTATTAGGGGGAAAAAAAAACAACCCCTTTCTCTGGACGCTGCCACTCCTGGATCATATTCGAAAGGGACACATGAACTGGAAAGGCTCTCTTTTCTGGTAACTTATTTGTGGTAAACACAATCCTGGGCATTGGGTTGCCGTGGTTGCTATAGGGACTGCCTTACACATCTCATAGACCCTAGTTTCCATTAAATAGAGGTCAGGCAAAAAGGACCTGCTTCAAGATTCCAATAAAATAGCTTGACAATTGATAAAGCGGACAAGCCTGGATTCCTGGGGCTTAGCCTTTGTAATCGTGCACCCCACCCCGACCGCAACTAGCGGAATTCAGCTTCAGGGGGTCCCAGAACGGACAGGGAGGAACTGTGACCAGGGAACAGCCTGGAGACAGAGGAGACGTGAATAAAACCTTTAAATATGTGAATGGATGTGGAGTGGAGCATTTTTAAGAATAAAAGTAGAAGAAAAAGATAATACATTTTATATTTTGCTGAAAGAATAGTGGTTCCTTGGTACAAACTCCAAGCACAGGTTATGGAAAAGCCATAGAGTTTCTATAAAAGTACAGGAATGTAAGCATGAACAGTCTAGAAATCCTACACTGTTGTAAAATGGACATGGCCTTAACTTGGACAGACCCCTTAAGGATAGATCAGGAACAAGACAAAATCTGAAGGATAGACATTACTGATGTCTTGCGGTTTTAAGGGACGATTTTTGTAACCTAAAAACGCTATACACCCCATGTACCCCACACAGACTGTCACAGATAGCTTGCTCCATGTCCCCCACACCCGATTATGCGTCTCTACCTCTGTCGGTGAGTCCCCCCACTGCCATAGTCACTGCAAGCCGACATGCCCCCTCCTTTCACTGCAATAGAATGCGGGTGTGTGAAGAACTAACACGCCCCTTTCCATTGCAGTGAATGGGGGGGGGGGGGGGCTTCTCCACCATTATAAGATCTGCAGAACCGGACTATCAGTGACAGTCTGTGTGGGACACATTGAGTATAGAGTTTTTTTAGGCTGAAATTTGTCTTTAAGTTTATATTTTGTTCCCACTAAATGTCCTCTTAATACAGAGAGCATCATAGAAATCGCCAGGGATCAAATCAATTGACATTAAAATACAAAACTTTTTATTAAAAAATTTACAGAAGAACATTTACAATGAGCACAAATAGTCTTAATAAAACTAGCAAATGCTGACAGTTCAGGACCCATTTGCAGCCATCTCTTCCTCCATTTCCTCCTCATCAGCTTCCTCTGAAATGTACACATCTGCACCTATAAAAAGTGAAGCAACAAACCAATAAGCAGAGTACATATTAAAAGCATTTTGAAATCTAATCAATTGGCAAACACTTTCATAAACATGCATAGAACTTAAAATTGGCTAATTGCAGGCTTCTGTGCATACAATTTGAATAGGCTGCTAAAAAGTAATCTATGAATTAGGACTCTTTCCTGTCCGAAACGCGTTAGCACGTGAGAATCTTCATTTCCATCGGGTTCTGTTACTTGTTTTTAAGCTGCCTTTTCGATTTTGAGATGGTTTTAATTTTGGTTTTCATTAAAGTATTGCTCTTTTAAAGGAGTGCTGACCAATCGAACTTTTTGTACACAAGATATTAGCGGGGATTTGGGACTCCCCCTGGTCTTGCACCCTCAATTGGATCCGTGTGCGGTTATACCGATTTTTTCAGACTGCTAAAAAGTAAAACCGGACTAATATACATGAGAATGTATATAAGCGTGCTCAGCCAACTGTAGCTAGAAATCTGGAAATGCTTTGAGATGTCTCATTTTACACTTTTCCCAAGGGAGATATAAGCTGGGAGAAAGACCTCAGCAGCAGTGTTTGTGTACAAAACGCATCTCTCTTCTTGTAGATCTTGGTGTACAGTTACCAGTAGCAACAGATTGCAGATGGTGAAAACGGTTTCTATATAAACACACATTTGAGAACAAGTGAAAAGAAAATCATTGAGGGCTTTCAAAAATGCCATAGAAAGTGGACTTTCCCTTTAAGAGATTGGTTTAGTTAGGTTTACAAAATATTACAATATATAATGCCCCTACCAGGCCCACGGTCCTTGCCGGGAATCTGACCAGACTGCAACATGCCTTTCAACCTTTCTACTTCTGCCAGAGTGGTAGCATTGGCGATGGCATTCTGCAAGTACAAGAGACAGTTACAGATTAAAACTGGAGTTATGAAGCTGCTTCATATAGGATCCAACATTTATTAAAACATTACTACAACAGCTACAACAACATTCCACAATAGACACCTTGAAAAATAACTACCTAGCCTTCAATGGACCTCTACATAAAGAAACAAATCCCTCTTTCAATACCTTAATGGCTTCTACATCACCAGGAGAAGGTCCAAATGCTTTCTTTTTCTCAGCTGCCAAACCAGCACCAGGCGTGAATCTGAAAAAAGAATAGAAGCGTGCCAACTAGCTTTTATATAACTTTCTTTTGATAACTGCTTCTCTCAACTTTCAAAGTGGAGACCATGAAAGTGACTTAAAACCGGTGTAGTATCTTATCTTAGTTAATAGCCGATACATAGAGAAATCCTGCTTCACAAGCACCTTTTATTACATGGATAGGAAAAGATTCTAGACTAAAATGGCAATAGAGCAAATCTGTGACCATGAATCCAAGTTATGGCTGCAAGTCAGCTCGGATATCAATATACAGTTACAAGAAGGGTTTGCTGGGTATTTCAAGTGTGCTCAAAAAGGGGTTGACCATCCTAGTGAAGGAGGGTCGTTGTGTACCAAGGTGCTTATGAAGAAGACAGTTTCAAAAAGAAATTTGCATCTTACGTTTTTGATCTCTTGGCAATATCCTTTACAAGCTGTGCACCCCGCTTGCCCTTGAACATATTCGCTGCCTCCTCTCGCTCCTGAAGCGATATCATACACAGAGTTAATTCAGAATCAGATACAGCAAAGGAACACTGGGGACTGGCCACTCAGCAGTCATGAATTGATCCACAATATTATCTTACTATAGACCAGTGTGCCTCGACCCGGTCCTCGAGAACCACCAGCAGGTCATGTTTTGTGGCTCCAAATTACTGTGTGTCTAATAACTACACCTGTGCGGAGATCTGCAAAACTTGGCCTGTTGGGGGCTCCCAGGGAGGGTTGGGGTACACTGCTATATACAAAGTAATACCTAAGCTAGGCTTTATTATATTTCTATTCACCCCCAAAAAAAGGGGAGGTTCTTTCCTAGAATGGCAAGTATTTGCACAGCGACCAACACAAGGAATAGAATTACCCATCACCCCTTTGCAGTGGGTGGGGCTATGCAAATCACATCTCCAAGGCACGAAGAGCTGATGTGTGTGCAAAACCAAGGAGGACAAGCACAGAAATATCCACAATTTCTACTAGTGACCATGCAATGCAAGGGCTCAACCTTCGGTCTCCTCAATATTCCTGCTGCCACTTCTGTTTGTACTAATACACATCCCCAATACTCTAGCTGCCTGTTCTTGTTGGGGATAATTTCACATTCTTGGATCAAGTTTTTTTTTTTTTACCTCCAGCGTTACACTCTGAACATTAATAGGAATACCTGCTTAAATGTGCATTCAACCAATCACATGGAAAGCAGTCAATTTAGGTGAAGATCTTCAGTTAGGTTAGAAAGGGAATTTATATATTTTTGGACCATGACATGGCTGTTGGCACTAGACAGGCATATTTAAATATTTACAATTCCTGGTCCACTGGGACTTCTCTTGCACAGAACGGCGTACAAACATACAAAGTGGTCAGAGGATTGACAAACTGTCCGAGAAGATGCAAAAGATGTCCAACTTTGAGATACATACACTACAGCAGCAGAGCACCCATAAATGGTCCCTAATAAAGCATTCAGTGAGTATTCCTGGGGGAGTGGAGGACACCCTATATATGGAACTGCACCCCCAACCTGTAGTGGCTGTGGCCACTGATTAATCTAGAATGGCAAGTATGTTGTGATGTTACACATTGCTGTTCGGAACTGCTAGACGATCAAATCAAATATTGGCAAACCTGCTGCAAGTTACTCACTTTTAGTTTAACCTTCTGAAAATCTAACACGCGAACTTGTGGAAGTCTGAAGATCACATACAGTCTGTAGTGCCGCTTGTTTATGACTGGATTTCTTAACAGGCTAAAAGAAACCAATGAAGAGCAACATTCAATGCTTAACAGTGAAAATAGTAAACTATACAAGATAAATACCTATAAAAACTGCTGCCAAATCAGACAGAATTAGTAATTTCCACACATAAGATGTATTAGTATGCACGGCATAAAGTGCTGAATTGGATAAACGCCCACACGGCAAGGTGAGTGTAGTGGGTGATCTAGGGTGTTTCACACAATAGGGCATCCTAAATCGGGATGCCCCCCAAGGCATGGACCAATCACCAGTTTAGCCAAAATCTTAATGATTGGTCCACTTTAAAAAGGAACAAAACTTGTTATTTTCACTCTTCTGGGTTTTGCTCCTCACACTTGGGACATGCCCCTCGCTGTGTGAACCACCCACCACCTTAGGAACACCCAGTATACTTACTCAGCCGACAATTAAACACATGTACGCCATCTCCCCCAATCAGCATTCTATTTCTATGCTGTGCAGTGAGTGGCATAGAAAGCTGAAGGGAAAGAACTAGAACTAGTTTGCTTGCCGTCTGGCACATTTATATGGAATTTTAACATAGTGTTGTGATAAAACCATTGTATCCAGCAGGAAATAATACAAGACATGCTTCTGTGAAGGGAGCACTATGAACTACTTATACTGGTCAGTAGAGACAGCATAGTGGCAGCTCCAAAATATTAAATTGGTACTTACCATAAATAGGTGAGCTTTTTAAGTGTTGACAAATTGTCCAGATCACCCTGTGGAAGAGACTCATTAGAGATTTTTCAAAAAGGTCTAGAAACTATAACCAAACCACATTAAGAGGGTGTACAGCCACAGCTTCGCCGGATACCTACCAGTTCCAGAATACTGTTATTTGTAAGAATCAGCTCTGTTAAATTAGGCAACACATGCTCAAGGCCTTCAGCTATACGACTGGAAATACAAAATTAACATTAGGTTAGGCAAAAGACAGCTCTACAATATTAAACATGACATAGTAAGTATACACAATAGTAAGTATACACACTACTATCATTTGGGTCCTGCAGAAATGATCTAAATCAGGTGTTCCCAAAAGGTGGTACTAGTACCGCTGGTGGCAATCGAGATCCTCTCAAGTGGTACTTGACAAGGCTGCAGACTGAACCCCTACCCAATCTGCTGCCATCTAGTCTTCACTCAAGCCCGATTTGCACCATACATAAAAAGTGCTTTAAAGTGGACCAACACCCTGTCCCGTTTTTTTTTTTTTTTTGTATTTTAAAAATATACAAAATAAGCAGTAAGACCCGATTTAAAAAGTTAAGAAAAAAAAACTTACCTTTTATGATCCCGCTCCGCGTCGCTAGCATTCAAATTTCGGGTGCCATCTTCATTTTTCTACAAACAGGAAGAGATCCTTTGACCTCTTCCTGTTGAAAATCTTGCGCATGCGCGGTAGATAGGTGGAGCGCCGCTTGCATCGGGAGCGAGCGGCGCTTCACCTGATACTACTGCGCATGCGCGAGTCTCCCCCTGCCAGGGACGGGGAGACGTAGTGCGCGGTGGTGAAGCGGCTACCGGCTGCTGTCGGATTTACTCTCCGAAAAGAAAGCACACAGCAGAGAATATCCCCAAGTGTCTCCCTTAGGCATAGTGCTGGCAGCGGCAGGCGACCTGTAAAAAGAATGGAATCCCCCCTACACTACGCTATATATCTCAGTTCACTAGCAGTTAATTCACAACTTTCCCTATCTCTAGTTAAGCCAGTGATGAGGAGCGAGTCAGCAACCAGGAAGCAGCAGTCCCAGAAGTTTGCACGCAATCTCGGTTTTATACCGGCAGTGCATGGTGTCACCTGAAAAAGGGGTTGCTAGGGGGTGGCTAGCAGCAGATTGGCCTGCTGCATCAAATCATCTGTGACCCTTCAATCCTCTGCGTCCTGTGGCTTTGCCCTTGTCACTTCCTGGCACCTAAATCCACTTTTAGCAGCCAGTGAAAACCACCATTGTGGGAAACTTGGGCACATGTCGAACTGAACCGAAATTTGACCCGAACTCTGCTTCAAATAGTTCGGTTCGCTCATCTCTAGTAGTAAGCATCACTAATCACCGTGTACAGTATACCAGGCACTGCCTAGGCTTGCTACAACAGTAGGGAGCACATGTGGACACCAAGACCTGGATGTTCAGGACATGTGAATATAGAAAAACAGGGGCGGGGGCACCCACAGATGGACTTTAAGCCTCCCTTTCCACCTAAATGAATCAGCATAAGCATAAGGCTATACCCCAAGACCTGTCCATTAAACGTTCAATCCCTGCCCCCTTAGTCTCCCTCTGTAACCGGCCCCATTGTGCCCACAAGCCAAGGAACCCCAACCCCCAATGGCATCATGGTTGAGGGGGGCCTCAGCAGGGATTTCACGGGCTGATTTTTTGGCCCCCGGTCAGGACAGCAATAAGCTATGGCACAGGCTAGTTTTCTGGGTGCAGGTCCTCTTTAATGTTACAATGTATTTATATAAAGAAGACCATTGAGATACAGGCAGGGTCGAGGCTTCTGCACCTCCGCAGAGTTCCCCTTTAGCTGCCCTCTCTGAGGTAGCAGATGATTCCCGCTCTGCTGGGAGCTGTGGTGAGGTGAATGGTCACTATAGTGAGGAGAAGGCAGCTTCTCCCGGTCCCTGCAGAATCCCCCCATAACATTTTCAGCAGGCAGAATCCCCCCATAACATGTCCAGCAGGCAGAATCCCCCCATAACATGCTCAGCAGGCAGAATCCCCCCATAACATGCTCAGCAGGCAGAATCCCCCCATAACATGTTCAGCAGGCAGAATCCCCCCATAACATTTTCAGCAGGCAGAATCCCCCCATAACATTTTCAGCAGGCAGAATCCCCCCATAACATTTTTAGCAGGCAGAATCCCCCCATAACATTTTCAGCAGGCAGAATCCCCCCATAACATTTTTAGCAGGCAGAATCCCCCCATAACATTTTTAGCAGGCAGAATCCCCCCATAACATTTTCAGCAGGCAGAATCCCCCCATAACATTTTCAGCAGGCAGAATCCCCCCATAACATTTTCAGCAGGCAGAATCCCCCCATAACATTTTTAGCAGGTAGAATCCCCCCATAACATTTTCAACAGGCAGAATCCCCCCATAACATGCTCAGCAGGCAGAATCCCCCCATAACATGTTCAGCAGGTAGAATCCCCCCATAACATGTCCAGCAGGCAGAATCCCCCCATAACATGTTCAGCAGGCAGAATCCCCCCATAACATGTTCAGCAGGCAGAATCCCCCCATAACATGCTCAGCAGGCAGAATCCCCCCATAACATGTTCAGCAGGCAGAATCCCCCTATAACATGTTCAGCAGGTAGAATCCCCCCATAACATGTTCAGCAGGTAGAATCCCCCCATAACATGTCCAGCAGGTAGAATCCCCCCATAACATTTTCAGCAGGTAGAATCCCCCCATAACATTTTCAGCAGGTAGAATCCCCCCATAACATTTTCAACAGGCAGAATCCCCCCATAACATTTTCAGCAGGCAGAATCCCCCCATAACATTTTCAGCAGGCAGAATCCCCCCATAACATTTTCAGCAGGCAGAATCCCCCCATAACATGCTCAGCAGGCAGAATCCCCCCATAACATGTTCAGCAGGTAGAATCCCCCCATAACATGTCCAGCAGGTAGAATCCCCCCATAACATGTCCAGCAGGTAGAATCCCCCCATAACATTTTCAGCAGGTAGAATCCCCCCATAACATGTCAAGCTGGTAGAATCCCCCCATAACATTTTCAGTGGCAGAGTCCCCCCATAAGATTCTCAGTGGCCGAATCCACCCATAAGATTCTCAGTGGCGCAGTACATTACAGTGAATTAAACAGTAAACAAACACATTTGACCAAGACATTTATGAAACAAAAATAAACTCACCTGTCCTGCGCATCCAGCACGAGATGAGACGAGAGGAGAGCAGACGCTGAATGGAAGGAGGAGGGAGGGGGAGTGAGAGGAGGGGAGGCGGAGGCTCAGGTGCCTCCAGCCAATCATGGCTGAGCACAGCTCAACCAATCAAATAACCAGACTGACTGCAAGTATAGCTGGGAGGGAGACGTGCACGCGCCTGAGGCCAGAGAGAGGACACGCCACCTGATGACAACGCGAGACAACAGAAGACCTGATCTCCACGGACAAAATATGTTAATGAGCGGAAAAGCTTGATTGACAGCGGACAAGACCTGGAGGGTGGGACTTCCTGTTTAGAAATATTAATATTTCAGGCGCTGCGAGGGACAGATGGCTCCAACAGTCGTCTAAAGGTAAGTGTCCTTTTATTTTATATATAATAAAGCTAAGTTGTTTTGGAGGGTGTTGGTCCACTTTAAGTTGTGTGCAATTCATTCACTTTAAATGGTTGTTTTGTGTATTTTGATTATGGTTTTTGGTGACCGACACTCACGTACCACTCCCAGGTGGTACATGATATAATCAGAGAAACAGAAAGTGTACTTGATGAAAAAACGGTTTGGGAACCCCTGTTTCAAATCATAATCCACCACCTTATGTTCTATAATGGATATCTCTAGGCAAGAAACTGACAACTCTGTTCTGAGTACAATAGCTATAGACATGAAAAGTCTGGTTAAGGTGGACCTAGGTTTTGCCCTGTACCTCAGGGTCCCAATCTGGGATGCCCTGCTGTGTGGAATCCAGGTGGCCGGGCATAGTGTGCAGGAGAGCCACACCTGCAACGTGGTATCGCACAGTTAGCTTTTTTGGCTGTGAATTTAAACGAGGGGCCAAAAATGCT
Organism: Gastrophryne carolinensis; assembly: GCA_027917425.1. Lineage (NCBI taxonomy): Eukaryota > Metazoa > Chordata > Amphibia > Anura > Microhylidae > Gastrophryne > Gastrophryne carolinensis. The sequence goes on from CM051238.1 coordinate 341,611,067, forward strand.
GATTGGGCGCGTATGTGCTTTTTTTGATCAGTGGCGGTTCTTCCTGTATCCCTCTATGACCGACTAGAGGGGCTACCAATGAGGTATATAGAATGGGCGACCAGTGGGGTTCCCCACAGCAGGGAATTCCAGGGGTGGCTATTTAACCAGACATGGAGTTCATTTTTGGTCCACTTTAAGGTCTTAAAATGCAAGATTACCACCAACCTGTAGAACATATAGTAAACAAGAGTCATAACCATTTTTACCCAAATGCCTTTTGGACAACCCTCCATTCTATAGTCCAATTAAAAAGATACTAGCCAATAGGACTCTACGGGGAACTTGCACAACTTGCATAACATTTGCATGCTGGTGGCAGCACTAGATTGCACCAGCATTCATGTGTTTAGGTCAGCTGTTTAACCCATCCTAGAATCTAATGTAAAGGGTACACGCTACACCAGTCCTTTACCGTTAAATCACACTAACTGTAAAATTACTGCACACCGGAGCAGCATGCAAGCCTGAAAGTCTGACAGCACAAGCCTATCCCTTTAACACTCCTGAACCATGACAAATGCAATTGGACACTGGCCACCAGAGGCAAGAAAAGGAACCAGGCTTGCAAGGAATTGTATGCAATGTAGGTTGGTTTAAGGTGAGGAGCAATAGTTTGACATATTTCGCCAGACTAGGAAACAAACTACCCATATGGGGCAATCACCCTCCACTGGTAACAAATAGCCCATAAGCCATCCATAATTTCAGAGAGAAGCATCAGGCCTTAGCGTTTTTGTTGCCTATCACCTATGAGACATGACACTTTGGCCCCTACCTGTCTGTCAGAGATAGAAAGTTCATTTAGCAGATTTTGGCATCGATTTTGTAAGAAATGGTAGTTAAAAACCCCAGTGTAACTGGTAACGGTATTTCCAATATTAGCCCCCCACTTCCTCCCCCTAAACAGGAAACAAACTGACAGTATTAAAGCCTCAGTCCCTTCACCTCAGCCCCGAAGGGAAAAAGACAGGCAAGTAATAACACCCATGCAACCAAGCCAGAACAGTTATGAAAAAATTGTGTGGAGTGTAGGACACTGTCCTGGAGGACTATTGGAAATACCGTAACCATCAAGACTAACTGGGATTTTTCAAATCTATGGAGAGTCAATGGAAGCCGGATGTACAAAGATCATTCCTACCCAGAAGCGCAGTATCCCAATTGACAAACTGAGGATCCAGAAGACCAACCTATGGAGCGGGAGTGGTGGTGAGGTAAATGGATCTTCTTGTTATCCCTTGAACCACCACCCAGAGCTTTGCAGGGATGCTGCAAAGGACTGTGAAGATACAATGGAATAGCCAGCTAAATTTAGCGTGAAAAACTAAGGGCTGCTCAGTGAGGCATCCCAAATCAGGATGTACCAGGGATGAAAACTTTGGCTGTTCCTTTTTAACAGGCACCATATTTGTCACCAACTGACAACTGTCTGCTCAGGGTAAAAAGATTCACAATCCCCAGACGTTCTGTAGTGTCAGTACTACAGGACTCCGTCCCCAGTGTGGGACTGAGCCATTAGCCAGGACCACATGTATTTCTGTAGTTTGGCATAGCGGTGGTGGGTAGCGGGATAGGAGTGCACTATAGGTCCACTTTACACACTCCTAGACAGGATAAGCCAAGGTTGACATAAACTCACCAAACCCGGTTGTTGTTCAGCAGTACGGTCTTCAGTCTTTTCAGCAAAGGAAAGCCTTCCATCTTCCTGATCTCATTGTCGGAGAAGTCAATCGTATCAAACTGGTCCAATGTGGCACCAAGATTCTCAATAACCGGGATTTTGTAGCCTGCAAACAATCATTTCAACACGGTCAGTGGAAATCCTTGGCTAAACAAACATTTAAAAAAGGAACATTGGCGCGACTTGAGGGTTAAAAGGTACTCCCCAGACTCCCCCTGCCTGCCCCCTACCTCTTTGGTTCTCAAATTGAGCTATTTGTGCTCACCGCACTGAGCCTGTCCATCCCTTGGTTGCTGGGCACCGCCATCTTTCTTCACCTCCTCTTCCCACACACAACTTGTGTCTGCTCTATAGACTGGAGCGGGGGGGGGGGGGGGGGCACAGGTCAGGAGAGAAGACAAGTGCTTCCAACAGAGAAGGGGCGTTGCTGTCATTTATTGAGGCTCTTAGCCAGAGAATAGGAATTTTGACTATCCTGGGTTTTTTCCCTGCCATGTGGAATTTAAAAAACTGCAAAGTCTAGAAAAAAAAGGAAAGAGCCCCATACTGAATCCGGTGTTGCTACTAATGGTGGGTTAGTTTTGCAGGGTGGGCTTGCACAGCACTGTGTACATCTGTGGTCATTAATTATAATATGGGATCAGGGCGAGCTGCAGAAGCAGGTGAGTATTTAGGTCAGTCTTCCAGTGGCCATATACATCCCACCATCGCCTATTTGATGGACCCAAGCAAGTACAGGGAGCTCCTGGTAGTATATATTAACAATAACAAGGATTATGGCTGGTCACTGTCCCTTCCAGAGATATATATATATATATATTATGAGGGGGGCTAGAGAGCAGCCATGTCCCCGTGCACAGGCACCGCCAGCAGCATCCCACACACAGCTGCCAGCCATTACTGCAGCCCAGCAGCGGCCTTACCCCGTAAATCGAGCTCCCGGTCCCGCACAGCATTGGTGTACTGAGCCGCCTGCTCGATCAGATCCGCCGTCAGCTTCACCATGATGATCAGCCTGCAAACGTCGCGCCGCCGATCTCTTGGTTCAGGCCTTACTACGTCACTTCCGCTACCATTCACCCACTGCGGCTGCTGTAAGGGGCACACGAACGGACGTGACGTACTCGGAGCCGGGCTACCACGTGATCCGGAATCAAGCTTCTAGGGCGGTTAGTGTGTGCCCACGTGTGCTTTTGTGTTCATACTGGTTCCATAGAGAGATAGTAGTCTGTAGTTGGCAGGCCTCACATTCAGTGAACTGGCGGTGTTATAGTAAATAGGACTTCACATAACACTCCTCTATGCTGACTGAGCTGCTGCGAACTATCTCAGAACTCCCTAAACCAAATCCACCTGCAGGGGAGAATGCGCCTTTGCTACGATAGGAAAAACTATATATATATATATATATAGGCAAATGAATCTTTTATTGATGCAGATTTGCATGTTACACCCCAAAGAGAGGTAAATGAAAACAAAAAACCGGGACAGGGACCCAAATGACTTGGGAGTATGAGTAGTGGGTCTTTATTTTTCACTCACCTGCGTTTTGGTCCACATTATTCCCAAGTCCCCCTGATTTGGAGGGACTGCCCCTCTCTTGAGCCCATGCCCCCTGCCCGTCATTGTTCTCATTTGTTCCTCTCTGAGGTGTAACATGCGGAAAGCCCCAAAAACTCACCTCTCCCACGTGACCGCTGCAGCCAATCCCCACCGGCGGAAAATCGGGATGCAGCGACGGACAAGAGAGCGCGCCCGCCGCCGCCGCCTCCCGCGCGTCACTCTTACAGGGCGCGCGCCCGCCATTCACAAACGGCCGGCGCGGGTGAGCGTCCTGCTAGAGGGACGCGCGGGAGGCGGCGGCGGGCACCGCTGGATCGAGGAGCAGGTAGGGATTTAGGGGTTTCTGGGGGGTTTCACACTGATTGGGGTGCCCCGCAGTCAGGGAGCTGATCGGTCCGGGAATCTTATAGATTCCCGGGCCGATCATGGGAGGGTGTTGGTCCACTTAAAAGTGTTTGTATTGTTTTAACTGTCACCTATCTCCTATTTACCACTCAACGAGGGGCACGTGACCTAATTTAACAAATGTCCCTCTTCCCTACCCTGAAAAGTTAGTAGGTATAATTATAATAATAGTATGCACTTACTACTGTTTATGCTACCGGGAACCGATTGGACATCATGGGAGAGGTGAATTTTTGGAGAACTGGATTGGGGGGGGGATTTCACACAGCAGGGCATCCCAAATTGTAATGCCCCTAATAGTGGAAATCCCAGGTTTTGGTACGCTTTAAAGCAGAACAAAACCCACCAGCGTCCAGCCTGGAATCTAAGAGTCAAGGACCAGCAGCTGGTTTTGCCCCGACCATCCCAAATTGGGATGCTCTAATGGCCGTGACTACATCATTTGGCAAACAGCTCTAATTGTTTTGAATGGGGAGCAATGCCGCATCCCCTGCGATGTGCGTGCTCCCACTGTCTGGCTCCCCATTGAAGTCGACACAGCAAACAGCTCTCATTGGCTGCACGCCCGCGCAGTTGGGAGAGGCGATTTTGGGGCTTTCTGGGACGTTTCACACAACAGGGCATCCCATTTGGGAACAGAACAAATCCCAGGAAAGTCAAATTCCCTTGTTTTGGTCCGCTTTAAGTGTAGTCCACAGCTGAAGAATCTCATGTCTGTCAACAGAACCTGATTTCCCTGCCTCCAACCTGTGTCCAGAGTCAGAAAGCCTGTAACTCTGCATTTAAACCGGACCTTCAGCGTGATTTAATGAAAAGCCCAAACTCTTAAAAAACGGTTCCCCAGCATCTAAAATTAATATATTTTACGTTTTTATTCACTAACTTATTATTCTTTCCCCCACTGGGCAGCAACTCTGTTCAGGACTTTAGGATACGGGCGCCGCCATCTTGACTCAGAAGCATCACACTTACTGAGGAGAGGAGAGTGGGATAAGGTACAGGGGGGCGGGTTATAGCTGTGCTTTGCTCAGACAGAGCAGATCTGGGTTCAGGTAACGGTTAGCAGTCCCAGAATGCAGAGCAGCACAGTCAGGAGGCACTTCCTGTTTGCAGGCTGCCTGATAAGATGGCGGCTTCCATAAGCCGCCATCTTGGATGTTTAAAGGCTCATAACATGCAGTAGATGCAGGTAGGATGATTTTTAATGTGGACAATCTGTATGTACAGGGTGTGGGAAACATATAAGATAGACTCTTATTCAGAGTAAAGGTCCGCTTTAACTGCTTTCTCCCGTCCACACACAATGGGGTAGATTCAGCAGCTTTTATTTAAAAGTTCACTTTAGGGGAAAAAATTCACTTTAGGGGAAAAAAACAGCAGTATTCTACCCCCTCCCCCCAGGTAGACAATGAAAGTAATGGCAGTTTTTTTTTACTTTTAAAAAATAATCATTCTTTCCATTTATCACCAGGTGTAAAAGGTGCCATTCACTTTCATTGTCTAGCGGGTGATTTTCGAGTAAAGTGAACTTTTTACAAATGGTGTTGAATCAATCCCACTGTCTGCATTCAACCCCTTGTGTACTCTGCCCTTCGCACCCACATTGTCGGCATGTAACCACTTGCTCCGTTTCCCGATTTCTTACAATCAAACTGTCTGCACTTAACCCCTTGCACACTCTGTTTTCAATTATTGGCTGCTGGATACATATATGCTGTGAAGTTTTGTTAGGGGCTGTCCATGAGCATGCTGAGAGGGCAGTCAGGGGTGTGGCCTGTGACCTGACTCAACAAATAGGGGGTCCAGACACTAAATGTCCCTAGAGCAGCCTGAACACCAAATAAAGCCCTGGATGTGGGGGTGATGGGTTTAGCATTATCAGCACTGTGCATGGGGTTAAAGCAGACCAACATCAATTTTATTCAAAATGGATGTTGGCTGCACCTGTATTTGGTGCAGGGGGCGTCCCAATTTGCCACATGCCCCCCTGAGACCCATCCTTCTTACCTTCCCTGTGCTCGGGTTTCACCAGGGGAGCCAGAAGGTAAAAAACACAGGGCTTGCAGATGAGGGCATCAACAATTGTGATGCCCTCTACATTGATATAAATACCATTTAAAGAGGGGTGCGTTAAATCCTTCGACAAGCCTCACCAATCTGCTCCCCCCCCCGGTTTTACCTCTGGGCAGTATTTACTCACCTCGCCAAGAGATCCTTCCTCTAGGTCCTTTGGTTTCCAGGTAAAGTCCCGACAAGCAGCACCATCTTGCGCCTGTGCAGTGGGATGCAATGGGGCCGCCCGAAATCCTGTGAGACTTCGCTGATCAGCTTTAATAGACACCTAGGCTGGCGTGGGGGGCAGGAATTGGGCCCTGAAGTGGTCCGTTGACATCCAAAAGGGACCGAAGGGGGGGGGGGGGGAAATTTTCAGTGGGATGGTCCTCTTTAATGCGGGGTTGAGCGTGTGAAGAAGCATGCTGGCTTACTTGTCCTAGCAGATTCCAGTGCTGCACTTTGTTTCCCAACCTCCCTGAGGGTTCTGTTCCTCATCCCAGGGGTATCCCCGATTTGAGATGCCCTGCTGTGCTAAACATCCCGGCTCACCTGTTCCATGATCCAACGGCACATGTGCAGGCTCCCCTGCAATCAGCATCCTATGCTGTGTATAGAAAGACAAATAAATGGAGAGCATCAGTTTGGCCACCCCTCCCCCCCTGCTGTGCGTACCTGTGCCAGCCTGGCGAAGCACATCAGCCAGAGGCATGGCGTGGGATATCATCTGAAAGGTAAGATTCCTGGTGAACCAGTGGGTTTAAATCAGGATAAACCACAGACAAGGGTGTAAAAAGCTCTGAGAACGCTCAACCTATTCATTTTCTAGGCTACTAAATCTGAAGTCTAAAACACCCTGGCCTTGATTTGATTGAGTTAAAACAAATTCTCATGGTAGTAAAAAAATTTACTTTATGAGAAAAAAGCATGAGAATGTCACTGTTGCTGAATCACCAGATAGGAAAACAATGAAGAAAAGGAGTAAGAAGTTCCCTACTTTTCTTTCATTCTTTCCCTTTCTTTGGCTTCCTATCTAGTGATTCAGCAACAGTGACATTCAGTGACATTTTCTCATTAAGTGATTTTTTTATGACCATGAGAATTATTTTCAACTCTTATGGAATCAAGGCCTAGGTCTGGAAAACATTCCTTGTAGAGGGCCATCCAAAAAAGTTAGAAATGGACTGAAATATTTCCCCACCTCCAGGTATCAGCAGTGCTGCAACAGTTGCTACACAGAATCACATCTCTGCTTCCTCCTCTTCCTGTGCCCAGCAAGCCTATTTGGTTTGCACAGGGTCACAACGGATGCCCCCTCTAGATAGCATGTTTGTGAATTTTCTCCCTTTGTCCTTCAGGACAGCCACTTGAGAGAAGGCTCCTCCCCCAAGACAGAAACACAAACTGGGACAAGTTTGAAAGCCCCACCCCTCAGTATTTTGTATTTTCTCTTCATGGAAACGGCTCGGACTACAGACTTCATCCAGTTTATTTTTTTAATTTTTTTACCCCCCTTGGGGGGGTTCGCTAATACTGGGCTTTACTTCTGCAGGATAGTCTTCCTGCGGCCCAAAGGGGTCTGCTGAACCCCCTCTTTTCCACCTGTTTTGCTGCTGCTAGAGGTTGCAGAGGATCCTGGTGTCGTCGGTGACCATCCAGCGGTGTGCACGGGTGGAGGAGTCTGGTCATCTGTCCTGGGAGTACTGCGCTCCAGGCTCCAGTAAAGGGGTGGCTGCCGTAATTCTGGTTCTCCAGGCTGGACTTCCAGTTGGTGTGCACTGCTGGGGTTGCGCCCGATCACGTAGTTCCGGCAGAAGAGGAGGCAGAACAGGCACTCCCAGCTTCTGGGCCACCAGAAGTGGAGGCATGGAGCACGCTAGAACCCTTGCATTGACCCGGGCCGGGGTGGTGAAGCTGGTTGTCAGGTAGGCCACCGGAGGAGCAGCAGCAGCAATGCCTCACGAGAAGCCAGTAAGAAGTATATTTTCTGCATTTGTTATGAGCCTTAATTAGCATTTGCTAGTTTGCTGTGAGTATTAACTAAGCATGATATTATTTCTCTTTCTTTCAACCTGGTATTTCTAATTCCAAACCTAAGGAGAAAGAAAAGGAAAATAGGCTATCCTCCTGGAATCCTGAAACAGACCATTTTTCTTTCTTTTTGGGAGTAGGAATGTTCACATTTTCTCTGCATTTTACATATGGAGGGCTACATACACAGCTCGGGGGTCTACAAAGGCCCTTATTTAACAAGGGGTAGCGAATGGTGAGCGAACGGTAATGACGGTCACCGCCACGAGTACGCCGGCTCCCCTCCGCAATCACACATTTATCAAGCCGATCCTGCTTAGCGACTGACAGAGCGCCAGATAGCGAATCATTCATCATTATTCCAGCCTCATCCCACAGCGCCAGCGAGCGACCTTGAACAGCGACAGGTATGACCTCTCGCTACCTGGCGCTCTCCAATGCATTTCAATGGAACAATCTTTAAATATTCATAATTAATTGCTATTAATGTTTTTTTTTTTTTTTTTTTTAAATGTCAAAAATTCTGTGACCACTTCTGCAATGTTAGATATTTTTTTTAAGGTTAAAAAAAAAAAAAAAAAAAATTTGTGCAGAATTGATATTACAGGTCTGATATTAATGTATTCATATTACAAAATGTTTTGAAAAACATGTTTTGTTTTTTTTTCAAAAAATATGGTTGTTTGGGGGTTAAAAAACTACTTTTAACCCACAGCGCGAGAATTTTTTGAGCGTGATTTGTTAATGAATATGCTGGGAGCCGTTCGCTATGGCCATTCGCTGTCATGCGCTCCCATACAGCGCGGAACCTGTCAAACAGCGACTCCTAACCCCGTATTCAACATTACCGCACACCGACTGAGTCGCTGTCAACAGCCGAACAATGGCCAAGCACAGCGAATACTAGCGTGCGCTGTGAAAATAACGCTACTGTCGCTCATCTGTCGCTACCTGGCGCTATTATTGAATCGGCCTCAAAGTCTGCATATAAACTTTTGGCTGTAGAGATGGCCTCTACAAACTTTTGTATGTTGAATGCTGGTTACTGCTTACTCTCTGCTGTAGGAGCACTGACAGAGGACCAAACCCCATTTTACCCAGCCCTAGTGTCCAAACGATTCTAGCGCCAGGTGCACATTCTGGCTCTACATGACTACTGTAGTGTCCAGTGTAGTGATTTTGTGTCCAAAAAGTTGCTTACGGGCCTTCCCTTTGTGGGGTTGCGGCTCTTTGGAGAAAAATTGGATTCAGTTGCAAAGGGTGGTAAGTTGCCTCAGCGTAAAAAGCAGCGTCATCTTTCAGGGGGCAGCTTCCTTCACTCCTTCCTTTCGTAGGGCCAGAGTTGGCGGGGGATTGGCCTTCCCCTCATCCAGAGGGGATTCCTGGAACCGGGGCAGGGGTTGTGCCCGTCCAGGACACAGCTGGAGCTCTAAGCCTAAGGCCGCTGCCAAGCCGGCTCAGCAATGAGGGGTGCCCTCACCCTTGCAGGTGGGGGGACGGCTGCAACTCTTCTCCCGGGTCTGGGACCAAGAGGTCTTGGACAGATGGATTCGGGAAGTGGTGTCTTCCGGTTACAAACTGGAGTTCGAGTTCCGGCCCCCTCCCAGATTCTTCAGGTCTCGGGTGCTGTCAGATCCTCTGGCCGCGCAGGGGCTCCGGGCGGCAGTGGCAAATCTTCCAGACATGGCTGTCATTTGCCCGGTGCCCCCCTCGGACCGGGGCCTGGGCTACTATTCCACTCTGTTCACCGTGCCCAAGAAGGACGGTTCCGTTCGTCCCATTCTGGATCTGAAGATATTCAACAGGTTCGTCCGTCCCCGGAAATTCCGCATGGAAACTCTGCGTTCAGCCATCTACTCACAAGGGGACTTCATGACGTCCATAGACATCAAGGATGCTTACCTGCATATCCCAATCTTTCCGGCACACCATTTCTCAGGTTCTTTGTAGAAAATCGTCATTTCCAGTTTGTGGCTCTTCCGTTTGGCCTCACCTCGGCTCCACGGGTTTTCACCAAGGTGCTGGCGGGGGTGATGGCCCATCTCAGAGCCCAGGGTATCCGCATCGTGCCTTATCTGGACGATCTTCTTATTGTGGCTTCTTCTCTCAGCCAGGCGGAGCTAGATACCAGGACTGTGGTAGCCACCCTGGAGAGATTCGGCTGGGTGATCAACTGTCCCAAGTCCTGCCTTTCTCCCTCCAGGGTGGAGGGAAGTATCTCTGGATACTTCTCAGGCCAGGGTGTTCCTCCCCCGGCCCAAGGTTCTTCTGATTCAGGAGTTGACTTAGCGTCTCCTATCCATCCCTCGCCCCTCCATCCGGCTGGGGATGCGACTGGTGGGTTTGATGGTGGCATCGTTCGAGGCGGTTCCCTTTGCCCAGTTTTCACACAAGGACGCTCCAGCTCCATATCTTGGCGGCCTGGGACGGGTCCCCACTGTCATTGGATCAGTCTTTTCTGATGTCCCCCCGGGGGCGGCGCTCCCTTCGGTGGTGGCTGACACCAAGCAATCTGACGAGGGTCACCACGGATGCCAGCCTGTCAGGTTGGGGGGGATATTGGAAGGATCTTCAGTTTCAGGGACTGTGGGGGCCTCAGGAGGCTCACGATCCCATCAATGTTCTGGAGCTGAGAGCTATCAGGTTGGTTCTGGCTCACTTGACTCATCAGTTGCGGGGCCTACCGATTCAAGTTCGGTCGGACAATCGGACGGTGGTCGCCCACATCAATCACCAGGGAGGGACTCGCAGCAGGCGTGCCCTTAGGGAAGTGTCTTTGATCCTGGCTTGGGCAGAGAGCGATGTCCCATGCATCTCGGCGGTTTACATTCCGGGAGTGGAGAACACGGAGGCGGACTCCCTGAGCAGGTGCTCATCTCGCCGGGGGGAATGGTCGCTCAGCCCCAAGGTGTTTCGGTCGCTTTGCCACCGGTGGGGGACTCCGGAGGTGGACCTCTTTGCCTCTCGTCACAATCACAAGCTTCCGGCATTTGTGTCTCTCTCGCAGGATCCGCTGGCTCCGGCAGCGGATGCCATGTCTCTGAACTGGAGGGATCTGGGTTTTCTGTACCTGTTCCCTCTATTTCCCATGGTGGGCAAAGTGGTGCGCAAGCTGGCCCTAGAGGGCGCGTCAGCAATCCTAGTGGCTCCAAGATGGCCAAGACAGGTTTGGTTCGCAGACGTGGTAAGGTTGGCAGGGGATCAGTTAGATCTGCCCCTTCTGCCGGATCTGCTCACTCAGGGTCCACTGCTCTACCCCAATTTACCAACGCTGGCTTTGACGGCGTGGCTGCTGAAACCTCCATCTTGAAGGAGGAAGGTCTTTCTGATGCTGTCATTCAGACTCTGGTTAGAGCTAGAAAGAAGTCTTCCTCTGCCATCTACTACAGGATTTGGAGGTCTTATATTGATTGGTGTGAGGTCCGGGCCTTGCCTTGCAGGGCGTTTTCTATCCCTAGGGTTTTGGAATTTCTGCAACATGGTCTGGACCTAGGTTTGCAGCTTAGTACATTGAAAGGGCATGTTTCTGCCCTGGCGGTTTTCTTTCAAAAGTCTTTTGCTCTTCATCCTCTACGTAAGACTTTTTTTCCAGGGGGTTACGCATGTGCGGCTTCCTGGGAAGCCTTTGCTCCCAGTTTGGGATTTGAATTTGGTTCTTTCTGCTTTGCAGGGTCCTCCTTTTGAACCTTTGCAGGATATTGCACTTTCTACTCTTACTCAGAAGGTTGCGTTTCTGGTTGCCATCACTTCCGTTAGGCGTGTATTGGAGTTGGCGGCTTTGTCCATTAAGGCCCCTTACTTTGAGACATCAGGACAAGGTTGTTTTCCGCTTCAAGACAGATTTCCTTCCTAAGGTGGTCTCTGCCTTTCATCTTAATCAGGACATTGTTCTACCCTCCTTGTGTCCTAAGCCCAGCAATGACAAGGAGAGGGTTTTGCATTCTTTGGATGTGGTTCGCTGTTTGAAGTACTATTTGGTGGCTACTTCCTCTTTTCATAGGACTGACGCCCTTTTTGTGGTGCCCTCTGGGCCTAGGAAAGGTTTGGCTCCCGCCAAGCCTTCCATTAGTAAATGGATTCGCCAGGCCATTGTTGGGGCCTATTCTGCCAAGGGGAAGGTTCCCCCTTTTCGTGTTACTGCTCACTCTACCCGTGCTGTTGGGGCGTCCTGGGCTTTTCAGCATCAGGCCTCTGTTGAGCAAGTTTGTAAGGCTGCTTCTTGGTCTTCTGTTCACACTTTTTCCAAGTTTTACAAGGTGGATGTGCGGGCTTCAGCGGATGCTGTGTTTGACCGTAAAGTTCTGCAAGCTGCAGTGGTTTAAGTTGTGCATTGTTGCCTTGTTTTTGGATCCCCGCCCTTTATGGACACTGCTATTGGTTGTCCCAAGTGTAATAACTATCTGAAGCGGGGTGTGTGACATACTTAGAATAATACCATTTTGTGAATACTCACTTGTAAAATGGGTATTATAAGTATGTCACACACCCCGCCCTTTGGTATTCTGGATCCTTTCTATGGTGAACCTTTTTACTGCTACTGGTTATTTTGGCTCTTCCTGGTCCCTTTGTTTCCTTACTGCTGTTCTAATACTGGCGAACGAGTGGGTGGTACCAGGTATTTATGGACTGGGAGGGCCTTCCTTTTTTCATTGACATCTCTGCAGGATTGCCATCTACAGGTCAGTATAACCCAAGTGTAATGACTATCTGAAGCAGGGTGTGTGACATACTTATAATACCCATTTTACAGGTGAGTATTCACAAAATGGTATTTTTATTATCATATGTGTTTCTTCATAGTTTTTTTAAGTGGACAGCTTATTCCCTCTCCCCAGGGCATCCCAACTGGGATGCTCCGCTCTGTAAACCCCCCCCCAGTCACCTAATATCCTTACCTGTTCGGCGAGCCCACGGTGCATTTATGGTGGCATAATTCACATCCTCTTTCAGCTGTGCACCGCCATGCCTGCCACAACTGAATGGATGTGCGCGCCCGCTAGTGATACTGCCCGCCAAGTGTGGTGCTAGGATTCTATTCAGCTTCTCCAGGCGTGCATTAATAGGCATGGGCGAAAATGAGAAAACGGATTTGACTAAATACAAAAAGGGAAATTTGTGTACACACTGGTAAATATCTCTTCTTGCCCTTTTCCATTTCGGGACACCACCAGCAGCAATGTGGAGTCAACCTCAGGTGTAGGTGGGGAATTCAAGACCGAAAAAAACAAGCTCCTCCCGGCCTATATAGGACAGGCTGTGGCAAGATATCCTCAGTTAATTAAAAGTGCGGCCACAGCCACGGGAGGGAAGAACGCTAACCTGCGCATAATGTGTACAACTATAAACAGTGCACCAAAACTAAAACCATGTAGCAGGCATCAACCGCCAACGACACAACACATCCCTCATAACACAACAGTAGGGTGGGTGTGGTGCCCCAGAATGGAAGAAAAAATAAATTTACCGGTGAGTACACAAATTTCCCTTTTCTCATCTCTTCCATTCTGGGGCAGCACCAGTAGCAATGCGTGGGACGTCCCAAAGCAGTACCCTCAAGGGTGGGGCCTTGCAAGAACAGCCAACAACGTCAACATAACGAAGAACAGCACTGACACCTCAAGCTTAGACCCCCGGAGAGGGATTCACCACCGTCTGCAATACCTTACACCTCAGAGCAGCATCGGCAGATGCCCTGACATCAACTCTAAAACTTGGTGAAGCTGTGGAGAGATGGCCAGGTCGCCGTCTTGCAGACCTGTTCCACCTACCCCTGGTGATGAAAAGCCTAAGACGCAGCAATCGCTCTGGTCGAATGAACGGTGACCCGAAAGGGTGCCTCCTTCCCCTTGCAGGCGTAGGCTTGTACAACTGCATGCCTGATCCATCTGCTAAGAGTGGACCTGGCAGCTGCCAGGCCCCTCCTTGGTCCTTATGGGATCACAAACAAGACATCAGTATTGTTTACCTCTCAAGTAGCAGCCAAGTAATATTTTAATGCTTTCACCACATCAAGGGAATGCAGGAGTCCTTATGGCATGGGCACAAGGAGGGTAGCACTCTCCTGATTAAGGTAGAAGGGAGAGACCACCTTGGGCAGAAAATTCTGCTTGACATGAAACACTGCTTTTTCTTCATACAGCACCAAAAAGGGTGATCTGATTAAATGCTCTGTCAGCTCCAAAACCCGCCAAATGGAGGGGATCACCACAAGAAAAGCCACTTTCAATCTGAGCGTCGGTAGGGAAGCCTCCGCCATGGGGGGCCCCTGAAATGCTGTTAGGAGAAGATTGAGACCCCAAGGCGGGACTAGTGACCACCGCAGAGGCCGAACATGTGCAACGCCCTGCATCAAAGTGCGGATTAACCTATGCTCTGTGAGCGTCCATTGGAAAAAAATGGACAAAGCTATGAACTGGCCCTTAAGGGTGCTGGGCTGTAGGCCAGTGTCCAAGCCTTGGTGGAGGAACTTTGCACCGAGACACAAAGGCCCTCCAAGTCCTGTAATAAATTCTAGAGAACAAATGTTTCCGTGCTTGAATCAAGGTCTGAATTACTGCATCGGACAAACCCCTCTTCTCCAATATGCTGGCCTCAACAGCCAAACCGCTAAAGCCAGTGCTGGAGAAATGGGGTGCTGCAGAGGACCCTGTTGCAGAAAATATGGGTGCCATGGTGGTTCCACTTCCAGGCTGACCAGGTAAACCACAACCCTTCTGGGCTAGTGTGGGGCGATCAGGAGGATAGGAATCTGCTCGCAGTTGATGTTCTTTAACACGTGACCCAGAATTGGCAGTGGCGGGAATGCGTAGAGCAGACTGTACCCTGACCAGGGAATGGGCAGCATGTTGACCACCACGTCCAGGGGTCGCACACTGGACATGAACGTGTAGACCCTTCGATTGTGCTGAGATGTGAAGAGGTCCACCTCCCGCACTACACACTGGTCACAAAGGGCTTGAAACATGTACTGGTGAAGGGACCATTCCCCCGGTCTACCGTCACCCTGCTCAAATAATCTGCCTGCAGATTCTCCACCCCCGGAATGTGAATCGATGAGATGCACGGAACATGTAGTTTCACCCACCTCATGATGCAACTTCCTGGCTTCCACTGGTCCCAGAGATCCTGAACCATCTGGTTGTCCTGAAAGCCACCCCAACCCGCCAGACGTTTTTGGTTAGGATGACCCACTGGCGGGAAAGACTGACCCACTGCCAGCAACTGCTGGTCCAGCCACCAATTCAGGGATCGCTGGGCATTGTCCGTCAATTGACTGTCCAACGTCTGCACAGTTCTGCACCATTTCGAAAGGAGCAGCATTTATAGAGGCCTGGAGTGGAACTGGGCACAGTGGAATGGTCGTCTGTCACCAGTGACCTCACCGGCTTCTGAAGAGCTGTGCACCTCTACCATCACCCTGCTCAAATAATCTGTCTGCAGATTCTCCACCCCCGGAATGTGAATCGATGAGATGCACGGAACATGTAGTTCCACCCACCTCATGATGCAACTTCCTGGCTTCCGCTGGTCCCAGAGATCTTGAACCGTCTGGTTGTCCTGAAAGCCACCCCAACATGCCAGACTGGCGTTTTTGGTTAGGATGGCCCACTGGCGGGAAAGACTGATCCACTGCCAGCAACTGCTGGTCCAGCCACCAATTCAGGGATTGCTGGGCATTGTCCGTCAGGTGACTGTCCAACGTCTGCACAGTTCTGCACTATTTTGAAAGGAGCAGCATTTGTAGAGGCCTGGAGTGGGACTGGGCACCGTGGAATGGTCGTCTGTCACCAGTGCCCTCACCGCCTAATGAAGAGCTGTGCACCTCTGCACCGGAAGAAGGACCTGTGCCCGTCGAGTATCCAATGTCATACCTAGGTAAGTCGCCACCATAGAGGGAACAACTTGGAAAGGGGGGTGGTTGACCACCCACCTGAAGTGTTCCAGAGTGGACAGGACCGTCCGAACATCCCGCAGTGCCTGTGCCAGAGATGGGGCTCGGATGAGCAAGTTGTCCAGGTATGGGGTGATGTGCACTCCTTGCCTCCACAGGAGCGCCATCACCACCACCAAGACCTTCGTGAACACTCCCAGGGCAGTGGACAGTCAGAATGGCATTGCGACAAATTTGAAATGTTGGGCGCCCACTGCAAAGCGCAGGTATTGTTGGTGACCAGGGAAGATCTGAACATGCAGAAAAGCATCCAAAAAATCCCACAGTTCCAGCCTTGTCACAACTGACGTGAGGATTTTATGAGGAACTTCACATAACTGTTCAGATGCCAGAGGTCCAGGATCAGCCGAACGAACCCTTCCTTCTTGGGGATGACTAATAGTATTGAGTAGAAGCCACAGTCTCACTCTTTGGGGGGCACAGGCACTGCAACTTCCCGGTCCAGTAAGAGATATATCATGTGGGAAGGCTTGGACACCACAAACCTGTGTGGAGGCCTGGTCCAGAACTCGATCTTTTTACTGGAAGAAACAACCTCCCGGACCCAGGCATCAGAAATCCGTTCCTTCCACACTGTCCCCCCTACACAATTGGGTGAGGGGGCCCCGTCAAT
Organism: Gastrophryne carolinensis; assembly: GCA_027917425.1. NCBI lineage: Eukaryota > Metazoa > Chordata > Amphibia > Anura > Microhylidae > Gastrophryne > Gastrophryne carolinensis. The sequence goes on from CM051238.1 coordinate 341,627,405, forward strand.
CTTGAGAGGGCTTGGCTGGGGTCTTGGGCTGACTGGCCCTTTGGTTTCCCCCCAGTGGCTTTCCCTTGAAAAATCCATGCTGCGTCTGGAGTCTGTCGAATCTCTAACTTCTGGAAGCATCTTCTTGGAAGTAGTGTGAGCCAACAACAGTTTCAGCCAGACCATGCTTCGCAAGGTGACCAGCAAGGCCAGCCCCCTAGTCACCAGACGCACCAAGTTGTCCATAGCTGGCACAATGTATCTGAAGACCTCCATAACAAAGTCGTTCAAGCAAAGTTCAGAGGAACACGAACCTCCATGTCGCAAACTCCTCTTCTGCCAGGGATAAGGGTGCTGGCCCGCCACCTTCCCGTGGTTGCCAATAGGCAGGCCGCAAGGCCGGAGGACAGGCCCCCGTAGCAACGAGGCTGCCTCTCCCCTGAACGCTAGCAGCCGAGCTCTGAATAAGCTCTAACCTGCATGTTAGGCTGTTGGCCAAAGCAGTAAAAACAAAAAACACCTGGGAGCCCAGCCACCTAGCTCGGCCCCCCAAGCAGCAAATGGGAAGGCAGACTGTGGCCAGGGCGGGTAGATGGGGTATAGGGAAATGGGGGCTTAGAGGAAGGACACAGTAGGGCCACCATGCCCCGCAAGCAGTGGGATCCTGACCCTTGGGGCTCAGATCCAGCCAGACAAGCCCCAGCACGCTTACCTGCTCCCCTCACTCTGCATGATCCCACACTATAGGCTTAGGAACTGACTTCAGGCTTCTAACAGGGGTTTCCAGGAAATCTGCAGCTGGTGAGGGGCTGAGAGACAGACGAGTCAAAGCCCCCACTCCCAGTCAGCACTATAATCAAAGAAAAAAAAATCTTAACAGTTCCATGCGACTCCAATAAATATAATTGACGATATGCTGCCACAGCCTGTCCTAAACTCCGGGAGGAGTTTTCGATCTATTGCAATTCCCGCCTATGGCTGAGGCTAACCACGTGTTGCTAATGGGGATGCCCCAGAATGGAAGAGATGAGAAAAAGGAGACATACATGTGTTTATTTAAAATGATAAAACTATAATGCATTTTAGGAACTCATTGTACAAAGCTTTGTTTTATTGATAAATGGCTCGTGTCTTTTACAAAGCATAAGCAAAAGTGCAAATTCAAGTATTGTATGTCAACCAAAAAACTGCCCAGTCATTCTGGTTACACATAAAATATAACTTTTATTCGCTCAGATCAAATAAGGCATCAGAAGGAACAAGTGAATGTGGATTAACAGAAAAACAAAATGACTTGCTGGTAGTGAGATCTTTAGTATATTACCCATGTCATCACCAGGCTATTTATTGTTTACGCCTTATGAACCAGTTCACCCATCAAGACCATGACCAAACGATACAGGGGAAACAGAATGTACATTAGTGGGGCTAAATAGGGATGGTACACTAGGCAGATGTCTGCTTTAAGAGGACAAACCGTGCCAATTCCTATCCCTTCTCTTTCTTTTTCAGTACCATTAAAATCTGCAGCCAAGAGAGGATAGCAAAGTAAATATGTGATCCCATTTCCATCATAAATAACTTTTATCAAACCCGTCCCTTGTCTTTTTTTCAGCCATATTGTGATCATAGTGTTCCCTGCTCAATTCTGGCCAGCATGCGCTTCACCTCAGTCTCCACACGCAGAATGCGTGCTTTGCGCCACAGATTTCCAGTAAGAGCTCTGCTGCTCTGCAGGTCCCGCAGCAGCAGAGTGAGGTGAGCGCTCATTCTCGTATGATCCCAGCCTCCAGCATTGGCCTGCAACTCTCTCAAAATCAGATGCCAGTGACGCGATGTGTCTGCCCCTTCTGTCAGAGATACGAGGACTTTCACCTCCCCCAGAGACTGCAGGTCCCGCAGACCACTGTCCGATAACTCATTGAAGTACATACTAAAAAAGCAAAGAAACAGCCCAGATCATTAATCAGAGAACATAGCCAACTGAAGAAAAAATACAATTCTGTGATTACTCACCTGTAGAATTGATATTATGAGTATACAGTACGTGCTGATCCAGATTCATTACACTTGGGAAATACTCCGCAGATGGCGCTGGACTACAGAGACAGCGGAATTGGCTCCTCCCGGGACCTCCCACAAATCCCCAGCATTGAAAAGCAGTTAACGAGAAGCTGGGAGAATTAAAACAGAACCAAACTAGTAACTATAACAATGATAAAAATCACCATACAGGGGATCCAGGATAATGCAAAACCAAGGGTAGGCGGAGCAGGACGTACTGTATACTCATAATACCAATTCTACAGGTGAGTAATCACAGAATTGTATTATTCTTAGTATACAGTACGTCCTGCTCCAGATAAGATTCATTACACTTGGGACATCCAATAGCAGTGTCCATAAAGTAGGGTGGGATCCCCAAAGGTAACAGACAGGTCAGACCACTGCCGCCTGCAGAACCTTGCGGCCAAAAGCAGCATCAGCTGAGGCCCGAACATCAACCTTGTAAAACTATGAAAAGGTATGAACAGAAGACCAAGTGGCGGCCTTGCAAACTTGTTCAACAGAAGCCTGGTGCTGAAAAGCCCAAGAGGCACCAATAGCACGAGTGGAATGAGCAGTAAGGCGGAAGGGAGGATTCTTCCCCTTAGCAGAATAGGCCTGAATCACAGCCTGACGGATCCATTTGCTGATAGTAGATTTGGCAGGTGCCAAACCCTTCCTAGGACCAGAAGGGACCACAAAAAGAGCATCAGTTTTTCTGAAAGGTGCAGTAGCCACCATATAGTACTTCAGACACCTAACCACATCCAAAGAATGCAAGACCCTCTCCTTAGCATTACTAGGATTAGGGCACAAGGAAGGAAGAAAAATGTCTTGATTCAAATGAAAGATATCCTGGTGTCTCTCAAATTAGGGGGGCTGGATGGAAAGCGCCGCCAACTCAGACACACGCCTAACAGAGGTGATAGCCACCAAGAAGACAACCTTGATAGTAAGAATGGCCAGGGCAGACTCCTGCACAGGTTCAAAGGGAGCACCCTGCAAGGCAGACAAGACCAAGTTCAAATCCCAAACAGGCAACATAGGCTTACGTGGGGGACGCACATGAGTAACCCCCTGGAAAAAAGTCCTGATCAGAGAATGCTGGACAAAGGACCTCTGGAAGAAAAACAGCCAGGGCAGAGACATGACCCTTCAGAGTATGGAGTTGGAGTCCCAGCTCCAACCCATGCTGCAGGAACTCCAGGATCCTGGGAATAGAGAACACACGACAGGGAAGAGACTTAGACTCACACCAGTCAATGTAGGCACGCCAAATCCTATAGTAAATGGAAGAAGACTTCTTCCTAGCCTTTATCATGGTATCAACAACAGAGGCAGACAGCCCCTTCTCCATCAAGATGGAGGTTTCAGCAGCCAGGCCGTCAAAGCCAGAGTTTGTAAATTGGGATGGCGTAAGTGACCCTGAGTGAGCAGGTCTGGCACCCTGGGCTGATCTACTGCCAGCTGCACCACGTCTGCAAACCACACTCTTCTTGGCCACCAGTATTGCTGGCACCCCTTCCTGAGCTATCTTGCGCAGAACCCTGCCCAACGGGGGGAATGGAGAAAAGACATACAGGAGCTGAAAGTCCTGCCATGACATTGCTAGAGCATCTGTGGCCAAGGCCAGAGGATCCTGGGACAGGGAGACAAAGGCCGGGAGCTTGTGATTGTGGCGGGACGCAAACAGATCCACATCTGGTTGGCTCCAACGGTGACACAGAGATTGAAACACCCTGTTGCAGAGGGACCATTCTCCCAGGCGAGAGGTCCCCCTGCATATTCTCCACCCCCGGGATGTACACAGCTGATATGCAGGGAACATTGCCCTCCGCCCAGGCCAGGATTAGAGACCCTTCCTGGAGGGCCCTCTTGCTCCGGGTCCCTCCCTGATTGATGTAGGCAACCGCCGTCTGGTTGTCCGAGCGTACCTGAACAGGCAGGCCCCGAAGGTGATGAGTCAAATGAGTCAGAACCAACCTGATCGCCCGCAGTTCCAGAATGTTGATAGGTGTGTGGGCCTCCTGAGGGCCCCACCGCCCTTGGAACTGCAGGGAAGTCCAGAAACCCCCCCAACCCGTCAGACTGGCATCCGTGGTGACCGTCTCGCAGCAGGGGGCCAGAAAGGATCTGCCCATCAACAGGTTCCTGGAGTCCAGCCACTACGAGAGGGACCGCCTGACTAGGGGGGGAAGCACAAGGACCTGGTCCAGGGACGCAGGATCCTTGTCCCATACTGACAAGAGGTGGAGTTGCAGAGGCCTCATGTGGAACTGGGCATAAGGGACCGCCTCGAAGCACGCCATCAGTCCCACCAGCTGCATTCCCTGCCTGATGGAGGGATGAGGGCAAGATAGCAGGAACTGAACCTGCGCAAGCAGACTGTCCACCTTCTCCTGAGGAAGAAAAATCCTTGCCTGAACTGTATCCAGATTCATTCCCAGGAAGGGAGTCACCAAGGAGGGAGACAGGGAAGACTTGGGATGGTTGATCACCCAGCCAAATGACTCCAGAGTGGACACTACCAGCTGAGTATCCAACTCTGCCTGTTGTAGGGACTGGGAAGTGATGAGAATGTCGTCCAGGTAGGGCAGCACGTGGATGCCCTGAGACCTGAGCAGAGACATCACTCCTGCCAGCACCTTGGTGAACACTCTGGGAGCTGAAGTGAGACCGAAGGGCAATGCCACAAATTGGTAGTGCTGATCCTCCAGAGGGAACCTGAGGAACCTTTGATGACCTGGAAACACAGGAATATGAAGGTAAGCATCTTTGATGTCCACAGACGTCATGAAGTTCCCTGGATGCAGTGAACTGATGGCAGAGAGCAGAGTTTCCATGCGAAAGCGCCTGATCTTCAAGTCCAGGATGGGCCTGACTGACCCATCTTTTGGGCACGGTGAAAAGGTTGGAATAGAAGCCCTTGCCCCTTTCTCGTAAGGGGACCTGACAGATGACCCCCAGCTCCAGAAGGCTTTGCACCACCAGAACTAGAGCCTGAGCTGACACAGGGTCCTGAGAAATCCGGGATCTGATGAATCTTGGGGGCGGCCAGGCAGCAAACTATGTTGTAACCAGAGGACACTACCTCCTGAATCCACCGGTCTGAGACATGAAGCCTCCAGACATGAGCAAAGCGCTGAAGCCGTCCCCCCACCCCGATGGGTGAGGGCGCCCCTTCATGCCTGAGGGGGCTTGGGAGAAGAGCTCCCAAGCTTGGAGCCCCAGGAGGAGCCAGGGCGACCACGTCCTCTGCCCCTACCCCAGAAATCTCCTCGGGCCCCGGTAAGGGAGACCCCCCCTCCCCTGTCTGGCACCACGGTAGGGGGAAAAGGAGCCCTGACCCCAAAAGGGCCGAGAATGCCACCTGCGCTGGGGTAACCTGCCTCCCTTAGCAAACGGGTCCAGGCGGTCCCCAAACAGGCGTAGTCCTTTGAAGGGAAAACCAGTGAGAGCTTTCTTGTCAGCGTTGTCAGCAGCCCACTGGCGCAGCCAAACCAAGTGGCGTGTCGCCACCACAAGGGCAGAGGTTTTGCCACACATCCTAATGGTATAATCCAAGGCAGAGAGGACATAAGTCACAAAAACCTCACAACAAGAGAGTGCATTAAACTCCTCACTAGACACATCATCAGGGGCACCGTCTAGGATACTTCTAAGCAGGGTCCTAATAGCCCCACACATGCAAAGGCATGGGACGCCAGCTGATCAATGTGCCGATCCTCACCATCCCGCAGCGTAGTAGAGTCAGGGGAATGCATGACAGAGGTGTTAGATAACCCTAGGACCGGGGCATCCACATCAGCAGGAAAGGGATACCTCTTATCCCAACTCTAAGGTACACCGGGAAGCCTGCTGGAACGCTCCCATTCCCTGAGCACAAGATTATTAAAATGGGCTTGCTCAGGAAATTCTAAACGTGGCTTAGCAGTATAAAACAATTCCCCCTGTTGCCTGGGGGCCGCAACCGGGGGAGAGATAGACAGTACCTCAAAAATCTGAGCCAACAGCCGCCTATCAGTATCATCTGGGGCCCAGGGGTCAGAGCCAGAATCATCATGACCCCTGGGCCTCTCATCAGATGACTCCGAGTCAGAGATTAACTCCCCTTCTTCCAAAGGGGTATAGCCAGAACTCATCAGCTTCCATAGGGAAAAGAGTGACATCAGGCGTTAAGTGTCGCTTTTTAGCAGAGGCCTTACGTGCCAAGGTATTAACAAGCAACTTCTCAACACTAGCCAGTCTGGAAAACACATCAGGCTGAGAATCCCCACTGGTATGCAACTCAATGGGAGTCAAATTTAAGCTTGGGGGAGTAGGTGAAGCCATACGAGGCGCAGGCCCAGCTACTGGTAAACCAGGCTGCAGTGCAAGCACCTGCTCAGCACAAGGTATACAGACCCGCACATTGTCAGCACCAATAGGGGACACTCCACAAGCTACACACAGCCGGGCTTGTCCCGAAGGAACCCCGAGCACAGTATCCTGAGACGCCGCCATATGGTGATTATAGCGGCACAACAGGCCGATAGGGATTCACGCTATAAAAAGCAACCCGGGATGCCCCAATAGCCCGCTAGGGAAGTGGGAGTAATTTACACACTAGGCCCAACAAGTTTAATAACAAAATAGAGGGAGTAGGGCCGGAAAAAACCAATAGAGGTCGGCCCGTCTGAAAGACATAAGCGAAAAGAACCCCGTAAGTGACATGCATAATGACATAGGGTAATAAAAACCGCCCGCGAGGGCACTCACGGACTGCGGTAGGTAGACGCCGCAGCCTGATCCAGAGAAAATGGCGCCGGGTATACCTCGAGGGGCAGGCCGCGGAGACAGTGACGCGGAACGCGCCATCCGCCCCCCCCCCCCGAAGAGGGGCACGCGTGACAAGCAGCCAATAATGGCGCGCCTGAGGTAACGCCGCCACCAAGCGCGGAGCACAGTAGAAGTGCGCATGGCGGGATATTTAAAAAAGCAACCAGTGCAACCAAGTCAGCGCGGCGACTGACCCAACCAGACAAAACAAAATACAGTGAAGCACCAAGGCAAAATCACATACAACCCCCCCCCGAGAGATACAAGGGAGAGCAAGGGAGGACAGCGGCCACTTAACATAGGGCCCACTGATAGACAGGGGCAATAGGGCGGGAGGGGCATCCCATAGAGGCTCACCATATGCCTATACCGCCTACCCTTTGGTGGGGGACTGTGGTGGAGCAGCGCTCCTAAGCACCTGACAGTGGTGCTGCCTACCATCACCCGGACCAGCGCAGCTAAGGCTGCGAGGCAAATTAATAATGGAACGGGTGGTAACAGTCCTACAGGGCCGCAGGCTAATAGCCCCGCTTACCTGCGAGAAGAGAGAGCCATCTTCTTGTCCTTCGCAGTCCAGACTGCAGAGAAAATCTGGGGATTTGTGGGAGGTCCCGGGTATTTGAGGGGCCGGGAGGAGCCAATTTCGCTGTCTCTGCAGTCCAGCGCCATCTGCCGGAGTATTTCCCAAGTGTAATGAATCTTATCTGGAGCAGGACGTACTGTATACTAAGAATAAACATGATTAAAAGACCTGTCTAGACAAGATAATAAAATATCCTACCATGCAGCCAATCCCTCCCAGTCCAGATCTTCTATTCTCATCCAGCCGGTGGAGCCTCAGGACTTTACCTGGTGGCTGCTCCTGCTCCTCATTGTTCACCTCAGCAAGGGAGCTGCCTGAAGTGGTGAGTTTTGTGGCAGGACAAGGGGGAGATAGGAGTGGGTGAAGTTATACAAAACAATTGGATTCCCTCTTTAACAATCTGCCAGTAAACTGCCAAGGAAAGAGGAACTTCAGAGGCCATGGAGTTTAAAAGACTACAGGGCCACCAGAGTCCCACTCATTGGAATGCCCCACTGTGTGAACCCCCCCCCCCCCCCCCAAGGTTGCCATTCCACTTCCGCTAGCAGAGCCAAAAGGGAGCCGAGCTAAATTGAGTGCCCAAGCAGGCAGCTCAGCCAATTCCAGGAAGGCAACCCCATGAAGGTAAGTTTTTAAGGGGCACTGGGGGGGATATACACAGTGAAACGGGATGCTCTGTCTGAGAACAATACCCTGGAAAGTGAAATTCCCCCAGCTGTCCAAATCAGCCATCTTCACGTGGTTAGCATCAGGCCAATCACAGTATCCGCTAGGAACAGATGAAGTCAGCCTAGTAGGAAGATATTGGCATAAGTGAGAACACGAGAATATATGCTCACACATAACTACTTACCTCTTCTTCGCTCGCTGCTGCTACAAAGAGGTCTGGCAGTCCATTACCTTTAGCCATCTCATGTCTCCCAAGTCTAAAACCTCTCCCACATCGGACCCTGCCTCACACCTGAAACCACTAAAGTTCCAGTGCATGCCTTGATCATTTCCAGGCAAGACTATTGCAACACCCTCTTCTTTAGCTCCTAGCAAACAAGCTGGGACCCCTCCAATCTATTCTTGTCTTTGATGCTTGCCTTATCCACCTTTCCTCTCGCTTCATAAAGCTGGGACCCCTCCAATCTATTCTTGTCTTTGATGCTTGCCTTACCCACCTTTCTTCTCACTTCATCAGTGCTGCTCTCCTCTGTCACTCACTCCACTGGCTGCCAATATCTGAGAGAATTAACATTTTTACATTTCTTCACTTTCAAAAATACCAACCCATACACAGCCTCTACTCTGCCCAGGAATTCCTCCTGTGCTAAGCCCTGATTGCTTCCTCCCACTCTCATCTTTTGGACTTCACGTGTTGCACCATACCTCTGGAATGCTTTCCCCTATACAATCACTACTCCAAGCCTTTCAGTGTGCCCTTCTGAGCCACCATGCTTAGTACATACTATTTGTACCTTTCATATCCTTAAGATTGTGAGCTTGCAATAGCAGGACCCCGCCTCATTCCTAATGTATTCCAGTATCAATCTGTATTTCTGTCACATCTGACTCATAATAGATTAGATTATTTGATAACCCAGGCTGTACGTTGCACAGTGACACATAATATGATGGTGCTTTATCAATAAATAATAATTCTAATAATGTCATGTCCAATAATAGAGCTACTTACTGCACTCTGCCCAGTGTCGGGTGGCGCGCAGCCTCTTCAGCAAGCCTGAGTGCTGCCTGGTCATGGATCCCGTTGTAGGCCAGATTTAATTCCTGCAAAGTTTGATTTCTTCCTAAATGATCTGCTAACATTGCAGCTCCTCCATCTCCAAGTTCCGTGTGAACAAGTGATAATTGCTTCAATGAACTGTTACCAGCAAGCGCCTCTGCAATGAAACCCACCCCCTCTGCTCCAAGTGGGTTGTTACATAACCTGCAAATAAAAACACCATGGCTTTACTAGTCCAATGTGAGGGGCAGCTACTACTGATGGCTACAGAAAGATATTTTCATGCCAATCACTATAGCCCTGATTTATCAAGACCAGCGATAATGAGGGCGGAGCAAAGTTAAAGGGAAAATCCACATCCAATTTAATTTTTGAAAGCTTTGTGGCAATTTTTGTGGCAATTTGTTTCTTCAAGGTGCGGAGCCAATTTAGTATTTTATGCTATGTTAGATTGTTTTATGTTAGAAAATATGTGATGATGGAAGTAGTTTATACTACCTGTAATCAGTTGTTCATGGCAACCTACACCAAGAAGAGAGAAGTGAGCCCTGTACACACAGAACACTGCTGCTATGGCCACGGCTGAGCTGAGGAAGCTCACTCAACCTTGCACATGCCCTGCAACAGTGACCTGCGTACAGGTCTCGCTTCTCTTTTCTTGGTGTACAGACTTGAGAACAAAACAAAAAGAACAAAAGAAAAAATAAATACTAAATCCGCTCAGCACCTTGAGGACATAATTTTGGCACACAAAAATATACACTTTCAATCAATCCCCCCCCCCTCTGGAAAGTGGCATAATAGAATATAATTACTTGGGGAGAGGTGGGTGCTGCCCACCCCCGATGGGTGAGAACTATACAACACCTGTCAGTGGAGCCTAGGAACAGATCCAAGGGAGATCTTTTACCCCCATGAAGTGTATAAAGCTGATGAACCCTCTACCATGTAAAATGTAACGTTGGCAGATGTCGGCCCTCAGATGTGAGGTGGCACTTGTTTTGGAAAGGGTGTTCCTATGTGCCTTCCCTTCTACTTACCTCTTGTGTAATGTATTGTATGCCCTAATGTCTTTAATGTTTAAAACTGCAAAATCTCTAAATAAAGAATATTAAAAATACAATTGTGTGAGTACTCACCTGTAGAATTGTTTCTACTATGCACAGCGCAGCCTGCGTCAAGAAGTCCTTACATCTGGGTATTCCGCCACAAGGTGGCGCAGTGGACTGCAGAAGATTTGTGACTCCTCCCGGCCCCGTATAAAAACGGAAATCAGCCATAGACCTCGAGTGTTGACAAGCAGTTATACAAGAAGCCGAGAGGTAATAAGGCAAAAAAGGTAAGGTAAAAAAACCCTTAACTAACTTGGAACAGTCACCATAAAGAGGCAACCAAGAATAACGATAACAAAGCAGGGATGAAGCAGGCCGTGCTGTGCATAGTAAAAACAATTCTACAGGTGAGTACTCACAGAATTGTATTTTTCCTAATGCACAGCACGGCCTGCTTCAAGAAGTCCTTACATCTGGGACATCCAAAAGCAGAGTCCATAAGGTAGGGTGGGATCCCCAAAGAGTAACGGTAGGCAGTTCAAACCACTACCGCCTGAAGTACCTTGCGGCCAAAAGCAGCATCAGCTGAGGCCTAAACATCAACCTTGTAAAACTTGGAAAAGGTATGAACAGAAGACCAAGAAGCGGCCTTACAAACTTGTTCAACAGAAGCTTGGTGCTGAAAAGCCCAAGAGGCACCAATAGCACGAGTGGAATGAGCAGTAACCCGGAAAGGAGGAACCTTCCCTTTAGCAGAATAGGCTTGTACCACCGCCTGACGAATCCACTTGCTAATAGTAGATTTAGCCGGAGGCAAACCCTTCCTAGGTCCAGCAGAAGAACAAAAAGAGCATCAGATTTCCTGAAAGACTCAGTAGCAACCAAATAAAACTTCAGAGCCTTGACAACATCCAGAGAATGAAGGGTCAGTTACTAGTAATTAGCAGGGTTAGGACACAAGGAAGGTAAGACAATGTCCTGATTGAGATGAAAAGCAGACACAACCTTGGGCAAGAAACTTGCCTGACCGAAGTAATAGCTACCAAAAAGGCCACCTTAAGAGTCAGAATGGGCAACGCAACCCCATGGATAGGTTGAAAAGGAGGACCCTGCAGAGCAGACAACACCAAATTTAAGTCCCCGCACATGAGTAACTCCCTGGAAGAAAGTCTTAACCAGCCAGTGATTGGCAAAGGATCTTTGAAAAAAAATTGCCAGAGCTGACACCTGTCCTTTGAGAGTACTAAGTTGAAGGCCCGAATCCAAACCATGTTGTAAAAACTCCAGAATCCTGGGGATAGAAAACACCTGACAAGGAAGAGATTTGGACTCACACCAGGCAATGTAAGCATGCCAGACCCTGTAGTAGATAAAAGACGAGGACTTCTTCCGAGCCCGAATCATGGTTTGTAAATTGGGATGGTGCAGCGGCCCCTGAGTGAGAAGATCTGGATCCTTGGGCAAGACGTACCGATCTACTGCCAACTGCACGACGTCTGGGAACCACACCCTCCTTGGCCAACAGGGGGCCACCAGAATGGCTGGTACCCCCTCCTGGGCTATCCTGCGCAGCACCCTGCCCAGCAGAGGAAAGGGAGGGAACACATAGAGGAGCCGAAACTGTCCAAGGAATTGCTAGAACATCCGTGGCAAAGGCCAGAGGATCCTGAGAAAGGGAGACAAATCTTGGAAGCTTGTGATTGTGGCAGGACGCAAACAGGTCCACATCCGGCTGACCCCAGTGGTGACACAGGGAGTGAAATACCTTGTTGCTGAGAGACCATTCCCCCAGCCGAGACGTCCCCCTGCTCAGGGAGTCTGCCTCTAGGTTCTCCACCCCCGGAATATAGACCGCCGAGATGCAAGGAACATTCTCTTCCGCCCAAGACAGTATCAGAGACACTTCCTTGAGGGCTCGCTTGCTCAGAGTCCCCCCCTGATGATTGATGTAGGCAACCGCCGTCTGGTTGTCCGAGCGAATCCGAACAGCCCGACCCCGAAGGTGTGGGGTCAACTGGAGGAGAAACAACCTGATCGCCCGCAGTTCCAGAATGTTGATGGGTGCATGGGCCTCCTGGGGGCCCCACTGACCCTGAAATTTCAAAGACTTCCAAACTCCCCCCCCCCCCCAATCGGTCAGACTGGCATCCGTGGTGACAATCTCCCAGCACCGCGGCAGAAAGGTCCTGCCCACTAGAAAATTCTTCGAGTCCAGCCACCACGAGATGGACTGCCTGGCCAGAGGAGACGGAGCAAATTTCTGATCCAGGGACACAGGGTCCCGATCCCAAACTGACAAGAGATGCAACTGAAGAGGCCTCATGTGAAACTGAGCAAAGGGAACCACCTCGAAGCAGGACACCATCAGACCCACTAACTGCATTCCCTGCCGAATGGAGGGATGAGGACACAAGAGCAGAGCCCGTGCCTGCATCTAAGGGCCCTCCACTTTCTGCTGAGGGAGAAATACCTTGACATGCCCAGAGTCCAGTCATGCCCAGGAAGGACCTTGCCAAAGACAGAGACAGTGAAGATTTGGGATAGTTGATCAACCAGCCGAAGGACTCGAGAGTGGAGATCACCACCTGAGTATCCTTCTCGGCCTGATGAAGAGACTGAGCAGAAATCAGGATGTCGTCCAGGTAAGGGAGAATGCGAATGCCCTGGTTCCTCAGAAGCGCCATTACACCCGCCAGCACCTTGGTGAACACCCGAGACGCCGAGGTGATACCAAACGGTAAGGCCACAAACTGGTAGTTCTGATCCTCCAGGACGAACCTCAGAAACCTCTGATGACCTGGAAAGATTGGTACATGAAGATAAGCATCCTTGATGTCCACGGTGGTCATGAAGTCGCCCAGCCGCAGAGTACTGACAGCCGAGCGTAGATTCTCCATGCGAAACTGCTTGAACCGGACAAACCTGTTGAGACCCTTCAAGTCCAGGATGGGCCTCAGAGGCCCGTCCTTTTTGGGAACCGTGAAAAGATTGGAGTAGTACCCCTGACCCTGTTCCTGATAAGGCATCAGACAGACGACTCCTGACTCCAAAAGGCGTTGAACTAGGCGCAAACCCTGGGCAGACAGAGGATTTTGAGACATCCGGGATCTGAGGAATCTGAGTTTGCAGCCTGGCTGCCCCCATCTTGTAACTGGAGGACACCACCTCCTGAATCCACCGGTCTGAGACGCGAAGTCTCCAGACGTGAGCAAGGAGCCGAAGCCGTCCCCCCACCCGGACGGGTGAGGGCACTTCCTCATGCCTGAGGGACCTTGGTAGGGGGTTTGGGCTTGGTACCCCAGGAGAGACCGGGACGCCCATGAGATCTGCTACGGCCCCAAGAATCTCTGCGGCTACCCGGGAAGAGAGAGCCACGACCTCCTCTGGGGGCAAGCGGAGGGCCCCCAAAAGGGCAGAGGCTGCTTCCTACGCTGAGGGAGCCTACCATCCTTGGCCAGAACATCCAGATGCTCACCAAAGAGATGAAGTCCCGTAAAAGGAAGTCCGGTGAGGGACTTCTTAGCTGCAGTGTCAGCCGTCCACTGACGCAACCAAACAGAGCAGCGCATGGCCACCAAGAGGGCCAAAGCCCTACCGCCTAGCCGGACGGCATCATCCATGGCAGTCAGCACAAAGGCAACAAAATCAGAGCAAAGCAAGAGGGCCCTATAATCCTCCCTCCTCCTACCAGCCATGGCGCCATCTGCGAAACGCTTGAGCTTCTTCTTAAGGGCAATAGCCATAATGGCTGCGGCACAAACCAGACGTAGGCCTGCCCCCACGAAGGTGAAGGCATGACAGGCCAGCTGATCCAAACGCCGGTCCGCGCTGTCACGCAGTGTAGTAGTGTCAGGGGATGGCATGACCGAGGTGTTAGCCAGTCCTAGAACAGGAGCGTCCACCTCAGGGGGACACGACCAACGCTTGACCAGGTCAGCAGAAAAGGGATACCTTATGTCCAAACCCTTGGGCACCGTGGGCAATTTGTTAGGACATTCCCACTCCTTGAGCACCATATCAGAGAAATGGCCCGGCTCCGGGAACTCAAAGCGTTGTTTGTCAGGGCGAAAGAGCTCGCCCTGCTACCTCTTCACCACCTTAGGGGGGGCGATGTGCAATGTCTCAAATATATCCGACAACAGTCTATCAGTGTCATCAGGGAACCAGGTATCCTCATCAGAGGCAGACCCCGGGTCACTGTCGTACCCTACCTGATGATCCCCAGATGAGTCAGAATCATGGAAAAGCTCCCCCTCCTTGAGTCACGGCCACCAAACACATCCAGGCCCTCATCCTCCTCAGCAAAGAGGGAAGGCGAGACGTCAAGATGCCGCTTCTTGCCAGAGGCCTTGCCCGGCACAGGTCGGGCCAACTGCCTTTCAATGCTGGCCACGCGTAGTGCCAGATCAGATTGGGACCCCCTGCTTGTATCCCCCTCACTGGGGGCTAAATGCAGGCGCGGGGGAGTAGGAGATGCCAGAGGGAGCGCAGAACTGGGAAGAGAAGCGCCCATCCCAGCCTGGTCCGCAATAATACCTTGGGCGCATGGCACACAAACCGCGCCACCACCACTCAAAGGGGATGCCCTGCACATGACACATAGCCGGGATTGCCCCGAAGGACCCCCGAGCACGCTATCCCCAGAAGCCTCCATATGGTGATTAACACAGGCACAATAGGCCAATATAGGGTAAGGGCTAATAAAAGCCACCCGGGATGCCCCCTAAGGAATGCCCACAGAAAGGGCCAGGAAGGGAGAGGTGGGGGGGGGAGGAGCGGGACCGGGAGAAACCACAATACACAGTTATCCCGCCTGAAAAACATAAGCAAAACATAAGCAAAAATACACATAAGTATCCTGCAGCACATGCCCCAAAAAGAATAAGCAACCCCCAAGGGGAACTCACGGACCAAAGAGACAGCACGTGCAGCACCACAGTTGATCGCCGTACAGCCGGGCCACACGAATGGAAGAGCAGCCCACATTGGAAGATGGGCCTCCAGAGCACGCAGCAACCGCAAAATGGCGCTGAATGAGAACTTCGAGGGACGGGCCGCGGGGGCATGACGCGATACGTGTCATCTCCCCCGGGACCGCACCCCACCCGAACAGCAGAAGCAGAAGACGACAACAACGGACAACAACCGAATAACCACCCGAACACCCATCGGGGAGAGGGGGAGAAGGGAGAGGGCAGGCAGTGGCGGGAGCAGCCCAGACGGGGCCGGATGGTAGGGAGGAGGGGGCAGGGGACACCAAAGGGAAGGGAGATGGAACAAAACAAGGGTAGACTAGCTAGCAACACAAGTCCCCCAAACACAACTCGCCCCCTACACATGGCAAAGTCAGGACTTCCTCATCCCTCAGCAGGCTCACCATAAAGCTTATGGCCGGCCACCCTTTGTGGTACAGGGTCTGCGGCTTGGAGCAGCGATCCCAAAGCCCCTGACCCTAGTGCTCCCCCACCCTCACCCGATCCGTCAGCCAAGGCTGTGAGGCACAGAGAGTCCAGAAGCGGATGGAAATAGACTTGCAGGGCCGCAGGCTTGGTTGCCCCGCTCACCTGCGCAGCATAGAGATCCATCTTCTATCTTCGCAGTATGACTGCAGAGGAAACACTGGAGGTCTATGGCTGATTTCCGTTTTTATAGGGGCCCGGGTGGAGCCACAAATCTTCTGCAGTCCACTGCGCCACCTTGTGGCGGAATACCCAGATGTAAGGACTTCTTGAAGCAGGCTGTGCTGTGCATTAGGAAAAGAAAAGTGGACTTACCCTCTAAAGCAGTTGTCAGGGCTGACCACGGCGTCAAAGCCCTCGTCTAAGGCCAGCGACTCTGAGCAGGCTGGTGGCCGCATCCCCCGCTTCCCTCTAAAATGGATCATGCGCACGCCGGCCATTCACAAATGCCTGGGCGGGCACGCGCCCTGATAGAGGGAAAGCGGAGATGCAGCTCGCGCCTGCGCCGTTGGACCAGGAAACAAGGCAAGTGTATGGGGCGACCTGAGGGTCCTCCCCAGGGCATCCCGATTTTGGGAGGAGGGAATTTTATAGATTTCCGGGTCAATCGACGTGGGTTTTGGTCTACTTTAAAGGCACTCTATTACGAAGCTGATACTAAATACTAAAGTCCCCCTAAACAGGTTAGGAACAGGAGTTACTTATACACCCCAAACGACAAGTAATCTATTTAAGATTGTGGTTTTCTTCTGCTGGTAGGACGGGTTTTTTCCCAATGCATGGCACGGCCTGCTTCACGAAGTCATTACATCCGGGTATTCCGCCACAAGGTGGCGCAGTGCACTGCAGAAGAGTTGTGGCTCCGCCCGATACCATATAAAAACGGAATCACCATAGACTTATCCAGTTGTTCTCTGCAGTGCTTACTGCGAAGATAGAAGATGGCTCTTATATACTTTGCGCAGTTGTGCAGGGCAACCATGCCTGCGGCCCTGCATATCCATTTCCACCCGTTTCCGGACCCTCTGTGCCTCCCAGCCTCGGCTAACGGAACGGGTGAAGGTAGCGGAGCACTGGGGTCAAATGCTCAAGGAGCGCTGCTCCAAGCCGCAGACCCTGTACCACAAAGGGTAGCCGGCCATAGGCTTTATGGTGAGCCTACTAGGGATGCGGAGTTCCTGTCCTGGCTGCTGAGGGGGTGAGTGTTTTGGGGAGTTTTTGGAATGTTTTCTGGGTTCCCCCCCCCCCACTGGCCTGGGCTTCGCCGCTGCCTGCTCGCTCTCCTCTCCGCTAGTTTGTGTGTTTTAAACGGTTTTTGTATACTTTTACCGCGGCCGCCGCTTTGTACTGCGCTCCGCGGCGGACGGCGCTATATCTGTGAGGCGTTTTTTTACTGTGTGGATGACGTCGGTGAGGTCGTTTTCGCGCTCTTCGGGGGTGGGGGGGGGTGCGGGGCCGGCGGATGACGAATATCGCATTTTTCTCCTGCAGCCCGTCCCTCAAGGTTCCTCTGCCTTTGCTGCACGTCTGGGGCCCTCTTCATCTCTGGGCTGCGGCGTTGATTTCTGACTGTGTCGCGTCCTCCAGTGGTCTGGTGGCTGGCGATCCTTGTCCTGCTTGGTCCGTGAGTCCCCTCTGTTTTTTTTTGTTGTACTTGGGGCATCGGCTGCGGGATACTTATGTATTTTGCTTATGTCTTTCAGGCGGGACACCCGTGGGTTGTGGTTTCTCCCGGTCCTGCTCCTTACTCCCCCCTTTATCTCCCTTTACTGTTCCGGGGGCATCCCGGGGGGGCTTTTATTTGCCCTTACCCTGTGCTGGCATATTGCGCCTGTATCACCATATGGAAGCTTCTGGGGATAACGTGCTCGGGGGTCCTTCAGGACAATCTCGGCTGTGTTCCATGTGTGGGGTATCCCCTATCAGTAATGACGTCACGGTGTGCGGGCCGTGCGCCCATACTGTCCTTGCGCTCCAGTCTGGGCTGCCTGCTTCTCTCCCAAGCTCTGCGCCCCCTTCGGCATCACCTACCCCGCCACGCCTGCATTTAGCCCCCAGTGTAGGGATTCTAGCAGGGGGTCTCAATCTGATCTGGCACTTCCTGTGGCCAGCATTGAAAAACAGCTTGCCAGGCCTGTTCCACGTAAGGCCTCTAGCAAGAAGCGGAACCTGGCTCCCATGCCTGCACGGTTTACTGAGGAGCAGGAGGAAATTGATCTTTTTGATGACCGTTACTCCCTAGAGGAGGGGGAGCTTTTCCCGGGCTCCGATTCCTATGGGGACCATCAGGTGGGCTGCGACAGTGACCCTGGGTCTGAGGATTCCTAGTTCCCTGAGGACACTGCTAATCTGTTGTCTCACATTTTTGAAATCTTGCACATTGTCCCCCCTGAGGTGGCTAAGAGGAAACAGGGTGAGCTTTTTCGTACTGTTAAGCAGCGTCTGGAGTTCCCTGAGCAAAGTCATTTCACTAATTTGGTGCTCAAGGAGTGGGAACATCCTAGTAGATTGCCCGCGGTGCCCAAAGGGTTGGATAAGAAATACCCATTTCCTGCTGAACTGGTTAAGCGATGGTCGGGTCCCCCCCGAGGTGGACGCTCCCGTTCTAGGGCTGTCCAACCCCTCAGTCATGCCTTCCCCTGACACTACTACACTGCGGGACAGCGAGGACCGGCGTATGGATCAGCTGGCCTGCCATGCTTTTACATTTGTGGGGGCTGGGCTGCGTCCGGCCTGTGCCTCTGCCATTACAGCCATTGCTCTTAAGAGACAGATCAATCGTCTCCTTGATGGCGCTACAGATGGTAGGGAGGAGTATAGGGCCCTCTTGCTTTGCTCTGAATTTGTTGCCTTTATCCTTACTGCCATGGATGATGTGTTACGGCTGAGTCGTAGGGCCTCTGGACTTTTGGTGGCTATGACCCGCTCTGTTTGGTTGTGTCAGTGGGCAACTGACGCTGCTGCTAAGAAGGCTCTTACTTTGTGGGGCTGCGGCTCTTTGGTGAGCGTCTGGATGTTTTAGCCAAGGATGGTAGGCTGCCTCAGCGTAGGAGGCAGTCTCGGCCTTTTCTGGGGCCCTCCGCTTCCTTCTCCTCCTTTCGTGCCCCTAGAGGAGGTCGAGGCCCCTTCTTTTCAGGTATTCGCAGGGGTTCTTGGGGCCGTGGCAGATCCCATAGTCGTCCCAGGCTCTCAAGAGACCCCAAGCCCCCTCAGGCATAAGGAGGCGCCCTCACCCATCCGGGTGGGGGGACGGCTTCGGCTCATTGCTCATGTCTGGAAGCTACGCGTCTCAGACTGGTGGATTCCGGAGGTGGTGTCCTCCGGTTACAAGATAGTTTGCAGCCTGGCTCCCCCCAAGATTCATCAGATCCCGGATGTCTCACAACCCTCTGTCAGCTCAGGGGTTGCGCCTTGCGGTTCAACGTCTGTTGGAGTTAGGAGTAATTTGCCGTGTGCCTCCCCAGGAACGGGGTTAGGGTTTCTATTCCAATCTGTTCACAGGACCCAAAAAGGACGGGTCCTTGAGGCACATCCTGGACCTGAAGTGTCTCAACAGGTTTGTCAGGTTCAAGAACTTTCGCATGGAGACCCTTCGCTCGGCTGTCAGTACCCTTCGCCCGGGCGATTTCATGACCTCCGTGGACATCAAGGATGCTTATCTCCACGTGCCAATCTTCCCAGGTCATCAGAGATTTCTCAGGTTTGCTCTGGAGGATCAGCATTACCAGTTTGTGGCCTTACCGTTCGGTATCACCTCGGCACCTCGGGTGTTCACCAAGGTGCTGGCCGGTGTGATGGCTCTGCTGCGGCATCAGGGCATTCGCATTCTTCCTTACCTGGACAACATTCTGATTGCGGCTCAGTCTCTTCCTCAGGCCGAGAGGGATACTCAGGTGGTGACCTCCACTCTCGAGTCCTTCGGCTGGGTGATCAACTACCGCAAGTCTTCACTGTCTCCGTCTTTTATTGGGCATGACTCTGGATACTTCTCAGGTCAAGGTATTCCTGCCTCAGCAAAAGGTGGAGGGCCTTCAGATGCAGGCACGGGCTCTGCTCTTGTGTCCCCATCCCTCCATCTGGCAAGGGATGCAGTTGGTGGGCCTGATGGTGTCCTGCTTCGAGGCGGTCCCCTTTGCTCAGTTTCACATGAGACCTCTTCAGTTGCACCTCCAGTCAGTTTGGGATGGGGACCCTGTGTCCCTGGATCAGGATTTTGCTCTGTCCCCCCTGGCCAGACAGTCCCTCTCGTGGTGGCTGGACTCAAAGTGGGCAGTACATTTCTGCCCCAGTGTTGGGAGACTGTCACCACAGATGCCAGGGGGTTGGGGGGCTGACTGCGGGCGGGGCTGGGGGTGGTGCAGCGGCATTGATTGTTAATATTGTTAATATAATAGGTTGGTAAACTCTGGTGTTGGCGCAGGAGCGGTGGTGAGGTTTATGGGTTGCTTTGTGCCCACTCTCGCTAGCTTTCCTGAGGTCTGTGGAACAAAACCGAGCGTTGCGATTAGCTGACGCAGTCACTGGCTTATTCTGGGTATCTGGCCACCGGCAACCAGATAACTATGATGGCCAATTGCATTGCTCGATTTCACCAGGGACTGAGGAGAAAGGAAAGGAAAGATTATGAGGGTTTACCGGGGTTAATGCGCAGGGGGCACTGGCAATGCTCTAAGAACAACATCCATTTTGTGAAAAATGGGTGTTGTTTCAGTTTAAATAGCTCTCAGGCATCTCTATTTGGAATACCCCACAATTCCCCACCTCCCCGGGATTGCACTTCAAACACTTACCTTTCTGTCGCACCCACAGCATGTTTTACACCAGAGGTGTGCTCCCCTGCCCAGACATTCAGATAAGCTGGGACGGCAACCTGCCTCCCTTAGCAAACAGGTCCAGGCGATCCCCAAATAGACGCAGCCCTTTAAAGGGGAACCCAGTGAGAGCCTTCTTGTCAGCGTTGTCAGCTGCCCACTGGCGCAGCCAAACAGAGCGGCTTATAGCCACCGCCAAGGCAGAAGCCCTGCCACACATTCTAATGGTATCATCCAAGGCAGAGAGGACATATTCAACAAATTCCTCACAACGCAGAAGGGCACTATACGCTGCACTAGCTGCCTTATCAGGAGCCCCATCTAAAATACCACTGAGCAGAGTCCTAATAGCCACAGCTGTAATGGCAGAGGCACAAACCGGGCGCAGCGCAGACCCCGCACAGGCAAAGGCATTGGAAGCCAGCTGATCAATGCGCCGGTCCTCACCATTCCTCAGTGTAGTAGAGACAGGGGAATGCATGACAGAAGTGTTGGACAACCCCAGAATTGGTGCATCCACTTCTGGAGGGGACGACCAACGCTTAACCACTTCAGCAGGAAAAGGGTACCTCTTATCCCAATTCTTAGGCACCCCAGGGAGCCTGCTCGGTTGCTCCCACTCCTTGAACACAAGATTATTAAAGTGAGTTTGCTCAGGAAACTTCAAACGTGGCTTAGCCGTGTGAAACAACTCTCCCTGCTGCCGAGGAGCTGCGGCAGGAGGAGAGATAGAAAGCACTTTAAAAATGTGAGCCAAAAGCCTGCCAGTATCATCTGGAGCCCCTGGGTCAGAGCCAGAATCAGCATAACCCTTAGGCTGCTCATCAGATGATTCTGAATCAGAAAACAATTCCCCCTCTTCCAGGGGGGTATAGCCATCCAGGTCAAAAAATTCCTCAGCCTCCATAGGAAATAAGTTAACGCCTCTTATCTGAGGCCTTACGTAGAGCCAGCAATCAGCTTCTCAATACTAGCCACCCTGGTAGACAAATCAGGCTGAGACTCCCCACTGGTATGCACCTCACTGGGAGTCAGATGTAAGCGTGGGGGAGTGGGCAAAGCCACACGGGCGCAGGCAACCCAGATTGCAGCGCAAGCATCCGCTGGGCACAGGGTACACAGACCCGCACATTGTCATCACTAGTAGGGGACACCCCACACGCCACACACAGCCGGGCTTGTCCCCGAAGGAAGGGACCCCAAGCACATTATCCTGAGAAGCCTCCATATGGTGATTATCGCGGCCACCGGCCAATAGGGATTTACACAAAAAGTCACCTGGGATGCCCCAATAACCCGCTAGGGAACTGGGAGGTAAAGGCAGAGTAGGCCTCTAATAGCAACTAAATAGAGGGGATAGGCCGGGAGAAACCACAATTAAGTTTGACCCGCCTGCAAGACATAAACAGAAAGTCTCGTATGCATACACAACAATATATAAAAGATAAGCCAGCCCGCAGGGGCACTTACGGACCGCGGTAGGTAGAAGCCAGCCAAGCAGCACGAGAAGGTAAAATGGCGCCTGCAGATACCTCGAGGGGTGGAGACAGTGATGCAGAACGCGCCATCCGCAAGGCCCCCCCCCCCGAAGAGCGCGAAGGCGCCCACGTGACCATGTCAGCCAATGATGGCGCAGCAGCGCCTAAGGTAAAGTCGCAGCCGACCGCAGAACGCCGTACTTGTGGCGGAATACCCAGATGTAATGACTTTGTGAAGCAGGCCGTGCCATGCATGGCAAAAGCAATTCTACAGGTGAGTACTCACAGAATTGTCTTTTTATGTACCATTCCACTTTTACAGGGGAGAACTGCTCACCTCTAACTGCCTGGTGCAGGAGCCAGCCTGTGGAGAACAATAGCATTTGCCACTTTAAAGTCATTGTCCTGGCAATACAATAAAAGATGCCATACTCCCCTTTTACCCGCAGCAAAAGATCGATCCTAGTCCTAGAGGTGATCGCCTGCAGGGTGAAAAGGCGGGTATAGGATTTTTATTGTATTGCCAGGACAATCACTTTTACATCTGCTCAAAGCATAATGTGTAAAGTTATGTACAGCAATCTCAATGCATATGATCACTGTTTGTTGTGTTGGTCTGGTTTAAGTTATTATTGACTGTTGGTCCACTTTAAATAAAAGCAAAAAAAGGTGACAATTTATTACATGAATTATTGGCTCATATTTGGTAGCTTGCTAAGCATGACGGATGGGGAATTTGGCAGTTTCAGTTCCGCTTTCCCCTATTAATTTGGCATTTTTGAAAGTTTTTTTTTGCAAAAATGATATCCCCAATAATTTATTATTAATATTTTATTATTTTTCATTATGTTAGAAAATGTGCGTTTTATGGAAGCAATTTTCACCAATACCTACACTCTCTTGCTATTGGCAACTGTACACCAAGTGTGTACACCGATATATACTAGTGAGTCCTGTACACACAGAACACTGCTGCTATGGCTGATGTGCGGAGGTGAGGGAGCTCACTCACCCTTACACATGCCCAGCAGTGTTCTGTGTGTACAGGGGTTACTACGCTCGTCTTGTAGACCTTGGTGCACAAACTTGGTACACAATTGCTCATAGCAACAGATTGTAGGCACTGAAAACTGCTTCCATAAAACAAAAGAAAAAATATAAAATATACTAGATCAGCTTGGCACCTTTAAAGTGGAACAAAAAACAGGATTTTGACTATCTTGGGTTTCGGTCCTTCCCCCCTTCCTTTGCCCCGCTGCGTGAAACTCCCCAGATTGCTGAAGTTAACTCACCTCTTTCCGGTCCTACGGAGCAAGCGCGGACGCTCGTACCCACTGACGCTCGTACCCACTGACGCCATGCCGTCTAAGCCTTCGTCTAAGGCCAGTAGCTCCGAGCATGCTGGCGGTCGCATCGTCCGCCCGCGCCGGCCATTCGCAAATGCCTGGCGCACATACTCGGCCTGCTAGAGGGATAGCAGGGATGCGGGTGCGCATGCGCCGTTGAATCAGGAAGCAAGGTAAGTTTATGGGGCAACCTGGGGGGTTTCACAAAATTGGGATGCCCCGCGGGAGGGTATTGATCTGCCCAGGAATCTAATAGATTCCTGGGCCAATCACGGTGGGTTTTGGTCCACCTTAAGTCACCATTTTGACACAAAAAATACACACACAGTAGGACAAAACCCAGGAATCTGACTTGCCCGGGTTTTGTTCCATTCCCCGGGGGCATCCCAAACCAGGACGCCACACTGTGTGAAAATCCCCAGAATACCGATATTTACTCACCTCTTCCTCGTTCCCACGGGTCATGCAGTGGGCTCTCGTCCAATGAGAGCTGTCTGCCGTGACTATATCATTTCGGCAAATGGCTCTCATTGACTGCAATGGGTAGTATGCACTGCCACATCCCCCACGGCTTGCATGCTCCCACCCCAGCATAACTGACTGAAACGGGAGCACTCGCACACCGCCAGGGATGTGACATCAAAAAGTAGACTTTCCCTTTATGTTGCCTATAATATATAATTAGGCTTTATGTTTCTGTAGCCTATTCAGCATGTTATGAGGATGTAAAATGACAGACTCTGTTCTCTTACCGCAGGTTGGCGATTGCACAGTCTGGGTGGAGCAGAATGTCTTTTAATTCTTTGCAGGAATCTGGTCCCAAGGAATTAATCTGTAAACTTAAAAGACATTTAATTTTACAAACACACATTTTTGCTGACAATGAAAAACCTACAATGACACAGGAACTAGTTACATCATTGCAGGAGTAGCTGGGTTGGGATCCTTTTAGACCTGGTCTCTACATGGTACAACGTTGCTATGGAGGGGTTATGGTCCATAGGAAATAGGACTTGCGTACACAGCTCCAGACTCAAATTAGAGGCATACATTCACCTACCCCCAACACAGGTTCCTTGTGATAAAAAACACACAGAAGTGTGGCAGCTGCCACTGTCATCAGGTGTCCAATAGGACACATAAGCCAGTCAGCCATGTTACCAGCTCAGGACCCCCAGTTTATAGACCTGTGCCACATTATTGTCTCACTTTCTCCATCCCAAAATGCCTCTTTTGTAATCACCCAGACACATCTCAAAATAAGCTCATTAAAAAAATAAAAGCAGATTTGGGATGCCCTGCTGTGTGAAACCCCCCAGATCACCCTAATAATGTACCTTTCCACCTGTCCCACAATGCAAGCATGAGCTTTTGTCCAATCAGCGCTGTTTGGAACAGTGTCAGCATAGACATATGAGAGTGGCCTCACTGTTGGACTGTTGTCTGCGGCGCACCCCCTCCCCTCAGCTTCAGTGATGCAGCCCATGATTGCGGCTTGGTAGCACCGAAAAGGTGAGTATTCACAAGTGATCATAGGGTTCACACACCGGGGCATGCTGAATCAAGATGCTCCAGGGGTACTTGATTGGTCGACCCTGGAATCTTTAAAGTGGACCAAAACCTAGTGTGATTGGCCTGGCAATCTATAAGCCGAACGATTCCCTCCCCTCCGGGGTAGCCAAAATCGGGCCACCCGGTTCACTTACCTTGCCTCCCAGTCCAAGGGCGCATGCGTGGGCCGTGGGCACATCCCCGCTATCCCTCTAGCAGGGTGTGTGCCTGCATCTGCCATTTGTGAATGGACGGCGCAGGCACACTCCCTGTTACAGGGAAGCGGCGTGCCGATTGGACGAGCGGTAGGACCGGGAAGAGGTGAGTGAGTTTGGGCATTCGGGGGCTTTCACACACCGATCGGGGTGCCCCGTTGGAAAGGACCAAAACCCAGGATAGTCAGGTTAGTGGTTGTTTCTACATGTTCATGGATTTGTGCCACAAGTGGAGCCACGGTTAGAAGCCCCACTTATTAGGCCACAGACTGGAAGCAAGCAGCTCCATCTTGTGTGCCAGGCACACTGTGCCTTTTTTGTCTGAGATGGCTGCGTTGTCCTGGCCAGATCAGTTGCAGGGACAGTAGGCCAGTACAGTTTGAATTTCCCTATCCTACCAATGCCCTTTAAAACAATCCCACCTGAAAAACAGGCCACTGCTCGTGAGGGGGGGCATAATAATTGGGGATACCCCACCTTGTGTGCATAGCTGCCCCGCAACCCAAGTCCCCAGAATTTACCTTGCCCTCACTCCTCTTCTGAAATCTGGCCCCACATTACGGCCAGTGGCCACTTGAATTGCCTGAACAGGATAGCATATCAATGTGCACCATCTGCAGGACCATCATGGCTGCTGCTAGTCACGTAAGTCTCGCAACTGTCCACCACGGAAAGTGAGTTAGTAATTGGGATCTCTATGCATGGGGGGGGCATCACCAATCTATGCTGCCTTGATTCAGACGGGGCGGATCTGCTTTAAACAGACCTAAACCCTTAGGACTCGACCCTAGAATTTAAAAGACTCCATTGGCTTCTCCTGCTATGTAATCCCCTGGAATTGCCACTTAGTACACAGCAATTCATCTGCTGTTTCCGGGGGGGTTCACACAGTGGGGCATCTCAAATCGGAACCCTATGCAAACACAGGGAGGAATAGAATACATTTTGCTGTCAGAGAAGACACCTTGTGTTCATCCTAACTAACGACCAAAAGAGGAAAGCGGTAGATTAGTTGCCACCACTTAAACAGAGGGATAAAATGTTTCACAAGGGCTGATTAATGTTCATACCTAAGCTGTGCTTTGTTTTAACAGTACACAACCCATTTCTATGCCACTTAATATTATATTTGCTTTTCTCACTTCAAATTCTGGCATCGACGCAGAACTGGCGCCAGTGTGTGGATGGCATCTGGATCCAGATGACAGTTACTAAGCTCGGCTTCTGCCACAAGCTTCCCGGTACCTCCCATTACTTCAGCCACCACTGTACATTTGAGGGGTGTCATGCGGACAGAAGAAAGATCCAGATCGCGTAGTGAACTAACAAGTCCAGCTGTAAATCCTTCATCCTGAAACTCGTATAAAAAGAAGAGAAAATCCATCAGCTCAGAGGGTGGCAATCTCCGGAGGCTGCAGCGCAGAAGATGTTTTTTGAGAGCCTTTGTAATTTCAAACACGGCCATATTTAATATAGAGCAGCCAAGCTGGTCCAGCATAGCCCGATTCTGACGTGACAGAAGTCCACCGATAAATATAGGAAATAACTCAAATGCTTCCTGTCTTCCAGCTTCATCATCATCTGGTAACTGGGATGGTCCCTCCACACCAAGGATACTAGAGTTGATCTGGTCTAAAACATCATCGTTATTGGCGTCTTCCTCCCTGAACATTTCTGCTGTTAAAGTTTGAGCTATATTATCCCGGCTCTGCCCGCTGACCCTTCCATACAGTCGAGGAACCACACGTAACAGATTAAACAGAGCAAATATACGTAAGGGGAGAAACTTGGACAACACATTGACAACTGCAACCACATCTTCACCAGCTTTGGCGATGATCTCGGAGACCTCTTTGCCCAGACGCTGTAGTATGGTCTTATTTTCTCCCAACACGACATACAGGGCAGCCAGGTACTCCTGCATAGCAGGGATTGTGAAGACAAAAAGATTCTCCTGGCCTGGTCTGACACAGGGCGTTAGAAAGAAGCGGAAGGCGTCAGAGCGGAAGACATTTAAGAGATTAATCTCCTCCTCGCTGTTCATTTCTGTGTGGAAACACTTTTTCACTTCATCGTCTGTGAATCGAATGCGCCTGGACTGGCAGCCCTCATACGCTAATTTACCGACAGTGCGTGCTACATAGCGCATGAGGGAAATCTGAGAGGGGTGGGTTATGTCCAGCACCTCCCCAGCAAAATTAAGTCGAAGGAAGGTGGTATAGATTCCCGTCAATGTCATGGGAGCTTCATCGGGCCTTGTATAGTAGAGCAGGTGTAAGGTGGCACAGGTGAGCCAGCAGTAGGATGGCAGGAAGCATGCGGCAGACAACTGGTTGTGATGTTCTAGATTGCGACTTAACATCTCGGCCAGGTTTGCAGTTTCTCTGGGATCTGCATCTTTGTGACCCAAACGCACTTGGAAATACATCTTCTGAAGCTCCATATCTGAAAAGCCGCAGATTTCCGCATAGCGCCCTACGTACTTCTTTGGCAATCTTTTCAGTGCGGATGGGCGAGTGGTGACCAGGACCTTTGCCTAGAGAAAAAGTATGAAAGACTCACATGTATCTCTTTTTTTTACATGTCAGAAATAACAGAGGCCAACAAAAATTAAAAGGGACAGGAAAGGCCAATATAACAAAAGTAAACAAAATCAATTACTTACCCTTCTTGTAGGTTTAATCCTTTGCAGTCAGGCTGGGCTGTCTTTGCTTCAGGGCTATCAGCTCCTGGCACATATGTGAGCATTAATCGCAAAATGCATTTTAGCGGTCACACGAAGCGAGACAGGGGGTGCATGCATCTCAATGAGAGATGTCCTGCTCCACATACCAGCTCTGGAAGCCCGACCCCCAGGACAAATTTGCATGCAAGCCCATAAATCTCACTGCGGTGCAGGCACATCAAAGCACGTGAGTAACTGGGATGGGGATTGGGCTGCCAGCGTCAGTATGTGGAGCAAGGCATCTCCCCCGTATACCTTTGGGTCATCCAGATTTGGCATGCCCCTGCGTGAAACGGCAGCCTAATATATAGGCTTCACCAGGCGATCTCATGCTGACGAAGCAGCTCTGCTCCAAACTGCTTCTTTGGGCCAGGATATGGATGGACAGCAAAAGGAACTAAATGGGAGCTCAGCCTCTCTCATGATCGGAAGCAATGCACAGAATTAGAGAGATTCGGGAGCATATACTGAGCGACCAATGGAGTTTCACACAGTGGGGCAGATGGGAAAATGTAAAGGATAAATTCCATGTCTGCATCAGCACACAAGGGGCACTATTAGCACTATTGTTATATGGGTTGAGAGGCCAAACTGGCTATTTGTTATAATGACAAATTACATTCAAAAGGAGATGAATTTAGTTCAGACAGCTTTTTCCCAAGGAGTAAAAATACCCCTTCCATCATCTTGGAGGAGTATTTTCAGTCATGAAGGAGTACGCAATATGCAGGAATGAAACTAAACAATATAGAGGTATAGATGGTTTTAACGGGACACTCCAGGCAAAGGGTTAATTGTAGCCGCTTCCTGCTCTCCCCATGTCAGGGGCGGCATTTTTCATTCCAACTGCTTTATATTTTCTTCCTTGTGTTGGACTTCTCATGCTAGGATCAGCCATCAACTCTACATTTATCTTTATGACCCTGAAAATTTAGTCAGCAGAAGAGAGCACATTGGTTTATCAGGGAATGCAAAATGCTGGTGAATAAAAGGTCCCATCTCTGACAACCAACATGGGCAAGCTGTAAGCAGCTGTGTTAACAGCTTGTATCTGCAGAAGTAGGGTGTTGCTGGGAAGCTTTAAAAACATGTCCGAGTCTGACTAAACAATGTATAAGTCTATCTCTATATAGTCAGATATCATGTGCTTAGAGCGCTTCAGCAACACACTTCTTCTGCATATACAAATGGTGAGCACAGAGATACAGAACCTTTATTTTATAGGTTGTATAAGTCATATATATACACATCAGGTATAACATACAAAGCTTTCCAGTGACTGTGAACAGCCTACAAAATAAAAGCTCTGACTGCTTCTATCTGTAGAAGGGGTGTCACTGGAAAGCTTTGTATGTTATACCTAATAATTATATGACTTATACAGCCTAAAAAATTAAGGTTTTGTATCTCTGTGCTCACCGTTTATATATGCGGAAGAGGGGTGTTCAAGTTACACCTTGCATCTAGATATAAATCTAGATGCAAGTCTACAAAAATATGCAGACTCCATGTCTGCAGGCAAAGTTGTTAAAATATATGAGTCATCTTCTCTTCACCAGCTGACCATTTGATAATTTGTAGCAGTACCCAAAAGATACAATGTATGAGTTTGTTTGCTCAGCAGTGCATATAACACATTGTAACAAATGGCAGATGTGCTTGGCCAGGAGAAATTGCTACTACTGTCATTCATAGGAGTATGTATAGGCAGTGAAGGCATGCCTTTTACAGAAAATGTACGCGTATATTACGCGTTAAAGTGGACCAAAGCCCACCGAGATCAGCCCGGGAATCTATAAGATACGGAATGTGCAGCAGGACCGGGGAGAGGTGAGTTGGCTATGGCAATCTAGGGGGGTGGTCACAAAAGCCAAGGAAAGTAAAAATCCTGGGTTTTGGTCTACTTTAATGCGGCCTCTGGCTGAAACAATGTTCAGTGTTCCCCAACCCTCTCAAGTCTGACCAACAAGTCATGTTTTGTGAGTCTCCTCATGGCTGTCTCTAGAGCTCGGTCTGATCATTAATTACACCTGTGGATCCATGTGGAGATCTGCAAAACCTGTTGGTGGGCCTTGGGAAGCCCTGGGTAACACATTTTATTTTAATTTGAGACTAAGCCTTAGTATTAGCAACAGTTCACAGAGAAGTAAGTCTGTTCTTTTCACAGACATGAACTTTATTTCACTAAAGCATGTCCATTTCTCCACACGTTTCATCCCGCCTCACCTCAGGAAGCATGTATCCCCTCAGAAGATTCACAAGAAGAGCAGGAGGTGGCAAGGCTTCATTAGGATCACTACACAGCTCAGTATTTGCCATCCTGAAGTCTAGATTCATCCATTCTAGGTTGTTGATTATGAAAAGCACGCTGGAGTAATTGGACAATGTGGGTAACACTTCTCGTAGATGAAGATATTTCTTGCTAATGAGCCGCGTGAATGACACTGGGGCAGTGACCCGGGACAGATCTTCACAAGAAAGAGGAATTATAAGCTGGAAATCAGTCCCACGTCCATAGCACCAATCTAATACAAGTTTTCGAATTAGAGTGCTTTTTCCAGTGCCAACCGTGCCATACAGCACCACATTTCTTACAGGCTTGCCACTTGAGTCGGGCTGGAACAACTGAGACACTGATAAACTCCGTGGACACTGTGGGCTTTGCAGCTGGGTTTGGAAAGTGGATTCAGAGAAATGGCGCATAATGTCCTCAATGGAACTTTCACGGATAACTGGATCCACATGTATCGAATCCAAAGCAAAGGACGGTCCAAAGTGTTGCTCTTCACTAGGCAAGCAGCTGAACCAGGCAGACAGGCGCTGGCGGTGCTGCTGAACTGGGTCTGTAAAATTATTAAAAATATTCATGACAGACTGTATCCATGGTATTTTTATTTCAAATAGATCTACATCAAATGTAGTCCAGTTATACAATTCCATATAAACATACCAATTCACGAGAGGAGGGTTTACAGAACAGCGGGGGCAGAAACTCTGTCTCCAAGGGAAAGTCCACCCTACCCCAGGCTAGAAGTTCTAGGCCCCCTTAGTTACCTTCTGTGACTCCAGCTGTGTCAGTTGCACCCCTGATGGCCCAGTACAAACTTACACCAGGGAACCATTAACTTACTGGGTACCTCAGCCAGGTCACTTAACAGCCGTACAATTCCTGCAAGACTGAGATAATAAGTGTTGAACCTGGGGTGCATTTCACAGACACGCCGGACCCCTCTGGAGTGTGATGCATGCGTCAGCAGCGTTGCACAGCAATGGCTTTCTTGGTCTGATGGATTTTCCTTTTTAAAGTGAAACAACAAAACCCAGGACTAGACTGTCCTGGGCTTTGATCCCGAATTAGTATGCCCCGCTGTGTGAAATCCCCAAGAAAAGGCCAAACAACTCATCTTTATGCATACGTGGGCTCTCGTCCAATAAGAGCCATCTGACGTAACTATGTCAGCAAACGGCTCTCATAGACTTCAATGGGGAGTGCCCGTTGCCACATTCCCTGCACTTGCCCCAACCTATCTGATCTGAATGACACAGCAGATGTCTCTCATTGGACGAGACCCTGCACATGCGCCATTGGCCCGGAGAAAGCGGAGTGCTTACCAGCGCCCTGGTGCATTTCACGCAGTGCGGCATCCCGAATTGGGATGGCCCAGAGAAAAACCAGTGGCCGTCCCTGGAAGCCAGGGTGGGCTCCAGGTTTATGTGGGCCCTTGGGCGACATGGTCTCAGTGGGCACCTTTGGGGTGAAGAGTCGCGTCACATCACCGAGGGACGTCCCAAACCCTGATGCCCCCCAAGGATCAGGCTATTGTTCTACTTTGAAGCGCACCAAACCCCTTTATACCTTACTTCAGAGTTTAAATGAATCTACATCCTCCTGATTTTGGATGCCCCCTGTATGTGACCTCCTCCCCTTTGTTCATTATTTTCCTAGGACTGGTGAACGCACTGTGGGGTCGCCAGTTTGAGTTAACGGACAAACCAGGGGGGATCTTTCACAAATAGGGGCACCCCAAATTGAGATGCCCCTGTAAAGCGGACCAAAACTCAGGAGTGGAATTGCTTGCATAGTGGGTATCCCCGGGGGTATCACACAGTAGGGTATCACAGATTGGGATGCTCCAGGGATAGGAAATAAGCTGTGGGTGGGCAACTTAAAAGCAGAACAAAACCTAGCACTTCCTCCCCTAGAATCTAAATTGAGATGCCCCGTTATGTGGAACCCCGCCATTCAAAGAGATGTGGGCACCAGCTGTGGTGGTGTCCTCCCAGTCCACTGCCAGTCAAGCGCCGTCGCACACACCAAAGGCCGGCACTGACAGTGGGCCCCACCGGAGGGCGAGAGCCCCTGGCAGCTGCCCCGCCTTGCCGGGTGCGGACGCCGTAGAATCTTAAGGATTCCAGCAGGGCCGGCGTCCGCACCCGGCAAGCCGGGGCAGCTGCCAGGGGCCCTCGCCCTCCGGTGGGGCCCACTGTCAGTGCCGGCCTTTGGTGTGTGCGACGGCTGGTGGGTTTTAAAGTGGACCAAAACCATCTATAAGATTGTGGATGCTCCACTATGTGAAACCCTGACAGCTGCCTTTTGGCCTTATTTGGCTGGAAATCACATCTCTCGCATTTTTCTTGGGCTGTATGCAGTTGTGCTTCTGCTGTAACTGAATGGATGGCATGGTTGTGCAGAGCCAAAGAGGGATTGCCACTGTAGCCAAGCGCTCATTTAGCTTCTTTAGCCACACATTATGCACAGTTAAAGAAGATGACTGGAGCAGAGCCACATTAATATGTGCTGTGGGAAAGCTGGCGAGGTATGTATATCACTGGACCAGCGGGGTGTCACACAGTGCAGCATCCCGAATCAACCAAGAAAAATCAAACATTTGATAGCAAATAATCAACAGGGTCGCAAGAAAAGAAAGGAAGAAAAAAAAAAAAAGACAAATGAACTGGCAAAGGTTTGAGTAGAATCAAAAATGAAGCAATCCAAGAATTGCAACCTCCCTGAAGTGTCCAGAAATACAAGGTGTTCCATGCTCTGAGACGTGACTAAAGTAAGGAAGCCTGAGACCCGACCACCACTGAACAAGACACATAAGGTGAAATGTCTAGGCCAAGAAAGATAGATTTTCAAAGCTTTTATGGACTGAGATAAGCATCATTCTTAAAGTACCAGATGGATGGGCCTGTTGCTGAATCAGTAACAGGTACAATGCTCCACCTCGACTCAGCAAGGTGGAAGTGGGGTACTTCTTTAGTTTCAAGCAGCGGTACAAAGAAAGTGCACAAGAAAAATACCATTTTGTGAATACTCACCAGTAAAATGGTTATTATTGGTGTGTCACACACACCCCGCTTCCTGTAGTAATAACGATCGGGTAAACCATCTCCAGATGTCATTGCAGAGAGAGAGATCTTGAAACTGGCCCCTCCCAGTCTATATATACCTGGGACCTCCCACTTAATCCCCAGTGTAATTGAAAAGCAGTAAGACAAGGTACCAGAAAAATTAATCCTCAATAAACTTATAGCTTCACCAAATAGAGAAAACCAGGATACTAAAAAGGGCGGGTGAAGCGGGGTGTGTGTGACACACCAATAATAACCATTTTACTGGTGAGTATTCACAAAATGGTATTATTCTTTGTGTGTCACACACACCCCGCTTCCTGTAGTAATAACGATCGGGACATCCAAAAGCAGTGTCCCTAAAGGGTGGGTAACCAGCAGGAAGATGAAGCATTACTCAAACCACTGCAGTTTGCAGAACCTTGCGGCCAAACACAGCATCCGCTGAGGCTCGCACATCAACCTTGTAAAACTTTGTAAAAGTATGAACCGAAGACCAAGTAGCCGCCTTACAAACTTGTTCAACAGAAGCCTGGTGCTGAAAAGCCCAGGACGCACCAATAGCACGAGTAGAATGAGCAGTGATACAGAAGGGAGGAACTTTCCCTTTAGCCGTATAGGCGCCAATAATGGCTTGACGAATCCATTTACTAATGGAAGATTTAGCTGGGGCCAAACCCTTCCTAGGCCCACACGGTAGAACGAAAAAGGCATCAGTCTTACGGAAAGAAGACGTAGCACGCAAATAAAAATGAACACAGCGAACAACATCCAAACAGTGCAAAACCTTCTCCTTGTCATTCTTGGGTTTAGGACACAAGGAGGGAAGAACAATGTCCTGATTCAGATGGAATGCAGAAACAACCTTAGGAAGAAAATCCGATTTGAACCGAAATACCACCTTATCTTGATGTTTCTCCAGGTAGGGCGCCTGAATGGACAAGGTCGCCAACTCAGAGACACACCGAACCGAAGTGATAGCCACAAGAAAGCCTACCTTCTGAGTCAAAGTGGAAAGAGCAATATCCGACAAAGGCTCAAAAGGAGGAGCCTGAAGAGCAGACAGAACCAAATTCAGATCCCAAACAGGTAGCAACACCTTCCTAGGAGGCCGCAGATGCGTAACCCCCTGGAAAAAAGTCTTGAACAACGGATGAAGCGCAAAAGCCTTCTGAAAGAAAATCGACAAGGCAGAAACCTGCCCCTTTAAGGTACTAAGCTGGAGACCAGCATCCAATCCAGATTGAAGAAAATCCAGAATTCTGGAAACAGAAAAGACTCTGCAGGGCAAAGATCTAGCCTCACACCAATCGATGTAAGAACGCCAGGTTCTATAATAGATAGCAGAGGAAGACCTCTTTCGAGCACAGATAAGAGTCTTAATAACTGAATCAGAAAGACCCTCCTCCTTTAAGATGGAGGTTTCAGCAGCCAAGCCGTCAAAGCCAGCGTTGGTAAATTGGGGTAACGCAGCCGACCCTGAGTGAGAAGATCCGGCCGCAGAGGAAGCTCGAACTGATCCACTGCCATCCAAACGACGTCTGCGAACCACATTCTTCTTGGCCACCTTGGAGCCACGAGAATGGCGGGGACCTTTTCCAGAATCAACTTTCTTAACACTCTTCCTAGCAAGGGAATCGGAGGGAACAGATACAGGAACCCCAGTTTCCCCCAGCTCAGAGACATTGCATCCACCGCCAGAGCCAGAGGATCCTGAGACATTGATACAAAAATCTGAAGTTTGTAATTGTGACGAGGGGCAAACAGGTCCACCTCCGGTGTTCCCCACCGAAGACACAGAGTCTGAAAAACCTGAGGATGGAGAGACCATTCCCCCAGACGGGAGGACCATCTGCTTAGAAGGTCCGCCTCCGTGTTTTCCACCCCCGGAATGTAAACTGCCGACAGGCAAGGAACATGAGCCTCCGCCCAGGTCAGAATCAGGGAGACCTCTCTGAGAGCTCCCAGACTGCGAGTCCCTGCCTGATGATTGATGTAGGCAACCGCCGTCCTGTTGTCCGAACGCACCTGAACCGGAAGGCCCCGGACATGGGGAGTCAGAAGAGAAAGAACCAGACGGATAGCTCTCAGCTCCAGAACATTGATGGGCAAGTGAGCCTCTCGAGGACCCCACTGCCCCTGGAACTGAGGATCCTTTCACAATCCCCCCCAACCCGAAAGGCTGGCATCCGTGGTGACAGTCTCCCATAGAGGAGTCAGAAAGGACTTGCCCTTCAAGAGATTGTTCGAAACCAACCACCACCGAAGGGACTGCCGGACCCGGGAGGACAACTGGAAGGGTTGGTCCAATGAAAGTGGAGAACGGTCCCAAGACGCCAACAGATGCATCTAAAGCGTCCGAGTGTGAAACTGAGCAAAGGGAACTGCCTCGAAGGAGGCTACCATCAATCCCACCAGCCTCATCCCCAGACGGATGGACGGTCGAGGATTGGAGAGAAGAAGCCGAACCAAATCCTGAATCAAAAGTATCTTCGACTGAAGTAGAAAAACCCTGTGCTGACAAGAGTCTATTGTTATCCCCAAGAAGGACGCCACCTCGGCCGGAGTCAGGGAGGACTTGGGATAGTTGATTACCCAACCGAAGCTTTCCAGCGTAGAAACCACCATGCTGGTGTCCTTCTCCGCTTGATTGAAGGAAGGAGCCATGGTGAGAAGTTCGTCCAGGTAAGGCAAAATTCGAATGCCTTGAGTTCTGAGAATGGCCATCACCCCTGCTAGAACCTTGGTGAACACCCTTGGCGCCGAGGTAAGACCAAACGGAAGCGCCACGAATTGAAAATGCCGATCCTCTACCATGAAGCGCAGAAAAGCATCCTTTATGTCTATGGAAGTCATGAAGTCCCCCTGCCGAAGAGGAGTGATGGCCGAGCGCATAGTTTCCATACGAAACTTCCGTGGGCGAATGAACCTGTTGAGAAACTTTAGATCCAGGATAGGGCGCACCGATCCGTCCCTCTTGGGCACCGTGAAAAGATTGGAATAGAAACCGAGACCCAATTCCAAGGTTGGCACCGGACGGATGACTGCCATATCTAGAAGATTCCCTACCGATACTCGGAGTTCTTGGGCGACCAAAGGATCGGTAGGTATTCGGGACTTGAAAAATCTTGAGGGAGGACGGGACTGGAACTCCAGTTTGTAACCGGACGACACCACCTCCGGAATTCAACTGTCCGGGACCGCCTGGACCCAAGTCTGGGAGAAGTGCCGTAACCATCCCCCCACCCTCACGGGTGAGGGCGTCCCCTCATTGCTGAGCAGGCTTGGGCTTAGGCTTGGAGCCCCACGAATGAACGGAGCGGCCGCGGCCTCGCCCCCGGTTCCAGCCCATGCCCCTGGTAGCAGGAAGGGAGGTCCCTCTACCTGCCCCTGCACCCCGAAAGGAAGGATTGAAAGAAAAGGTTCCTCGAAAAAGACGCCGCGGCTTCCTGCGCTGAGGCAACTTGCCTCCCTTGGTGACAGAATCCAACTTGTCACCGAAGAGGCGTAGACCCAGAAAAGGAAGAGCTGTAAGTGATCTTTTGGCACCAACGTCCGCCGTCCATTGACGGAGCCACACTGACCGCAGAATAGCAACCAAAAGAGCAGATGTCCTGCCACACATGGCCATAGCATCATCCTGGGCGGCCAGAACATAAGAAGCAAAAGATTCACACAATTGAAGAGAGGTAAACTCCTCACATTCCGGATCAAGATCCGCATACAATTTTTTGATCAAAGCTTTAAGAGCCAATAGGACAATGGAAGAAGCACATACCGGACGCAGGGTCGAACCGGCACTGATGAAACCATGACGAGCCAGCTGATCGATTCTATGATCCTCAACATCCTTAATTGTAGTAGTGTCTGGTGAATGCAGCACTGAAGAATTAGAGAGCCCCAAAACCGGTGCATCAACGTCTGGGGGTACTGTCCAAAGCTTGACCAAATCCTCCGAAAAAGGATACCTCCTGTCCCAATTAGCCGGGGAGCCAACAAGGCGGGTCGGCTGTTCCCATTCCTTAAGCACAACCCTTTCAAAATGTAGCTGACCAGGGAATGCTAAACGCGGCTTAGGTATCTCAAATAGTTCACCCTTAGGCGGAGGGAACGCCGCAGGTGGATCCAGAGACAAAATTTCAAAAACCTTGGAAAGGATAGAAGGAGTATCACAAGACACCCCAGTAGTCAAATCTGCCAAAGTATCAGTCAACAGGGGAGCATCATCATCCAAATCTTCCAAAATTTCCCCTTCCTCAGGCAAAGGACAATCTGACCAGTCTAACACCTCCGCTGCCTCCAAGGCAGGAGTCAGAGAAGGAGAATCAATGTGTTTCCTTTTAGCTGTAGCCTTATGAGCTACCTGTGCAGACAACAATTCTCGAGAGTGGCCACTCGAGCGCACAACTCAGATTGCGAATCCCCAGCTGTGACAACGTCACCCTGGGTCCGGAATAAAAGTGGAGGGGCAGGGGACGACTGAGGTTGCGAAGAGCCAGGAGCCGGAGTGCCAGACTGGCGCGCAATATTCTGCTGTGCGAAAGGAACGCACAAAATGACATCATCCCCTGGGAGTGTAACCCCACATCCCCCACACTGCCTAGGTTGCTCCGAGGAGCCATTTCCGGTATCATTGGAAGCCTCCATTCGGTGAAACTTTTTGGGAATTCGCAGAACCCAGGGATTTATGCTATAAGCTACCCGGGATGCCCCTTAATCATTAAATACAGTCCCGGGGAGTGGGAGGATTTTTTTGAAACCCAAAATAAGACTAGCCAGGTATATCAGACTGGGAGACCCATGCAGCTGGGGTATCCCAAATCTGGAAGACAGAAAAAAATACAATGTAACACTCATGAATAAACCACACATGCACAAAGAGAGGAAAACAATATTATCCAATAATAATACTAAAATATATAAATCAATAAATAAATATATATATATATATATATATATATATATATATATATATATATATCTTAAAATAAATATGGTCATATACCTTTAAGCATGCTGAAGCCTAACTAAAGGCTCAAGCGTTATATATAATGCATAATGAACAGAAAGCCACCATGGCTTGATATACTGACAAAAAAGCTTAGTAATGTAAACTAATATGGACCACAGCATAAAGTCCCTTATTGTAATAAGCACTTATTGAAAGAAAAACGATATTACAAGACCTTAATGAAGAAGCCGAAATTGAAGAGACAGCGGGACCAAGGCGCCAAAATCACCTCACAGGCCGATGCAAGCAATTCAACAGCTGAAGGAGACGGGCGGGCCAGAGAGCGCGCGCGAAGCGCTCTGACCCCGCCCGCCAATCATCGCACAGCACGGGCCGCGCCGAGCGCGGCCCTAAGCAAAAATTACCTCAGAGAGGTAAAAAATGGCGACAGCGCCATTCTAAAAAGCCCAAAACGGACCCCAGCAGAACTAAGCGCCGCACACAGTAAACACTTAAATTAAAGACACACACATACACGCGCGCACCGACGTCCCACACAAATAGTACAAATAAAAGGGAAATTACCTCAGGATATCCTAGAAAGACCCCTCACCTCCCCCCCCTCCCCCCTAAAGGACTTCCCCACCAAAAAAGGGGAGGCCATGAGAAGGAGAGGAGAGATATGGGGACAACGGGACGGGGCATCCCAAAATCCAGGTCACCAACCGGATAACCACTCTGCCCCCAATAATGGGGACTAGTGGAGGAGATAAGCTCCTAGGCACCACTAGGTGCCGGCTACCATTACCCAGTCAGCAGCCGAAGCTGGGAGGCTTCCGATAGTTACCAAATACAAGTAAAAAAGAACTGGGCAGAAATAGACCAGGGGGGGGGGTGCCGGGGTGTAACCCCGGCTACCTGCAAGCAGGAGACCTCTTTCTTCTGTCTTGACGCATCTTGCAGAGAGAGAACACGGGGGATTAAGTGGGAGGTCCCAGGTATATATAGACTGGGAGGGGCCAGTTTCAAGATCTCTCTCTCTGCAATGACATCTGGAGATGGTTTACCCGAACGTTATTACTACAGGAAGCGGGGTGTGTGTGACACACAAAGAATACAATGATTTTTTTATGCATTGATATCTGAAGCCCAGGGAACTGGACCCTGCTGCAACGCCCCTCCCACCCAATTCTGAGCCTTATTCTGTGCCCTATTTGTGCACTTAAAATTAAAAAGCAATTTTTATATTAGCTTATTACACATATTATGGGAATGTAATGTTGGTTAACAGACGTGAAATAATTGTATTGTTAAATAGAGTGAAAATGTCCTTGTATAGATGGAAAAATGCTGTATGACTTCTTATTTCCTAATAAAAACTATTGAACAAGAAAAAGCGATTTTTAACTGAACAGCATTGAACCCCTGTTCTGTCACTGCCTTGTGATGGACTGCCAAGTCAGCCAATCAGTGTGCAGCAAGGGTTGCAGTTTCCCCTCCTTAAACAGTCCTATGTGAACAGGAAGAGGCACTACCATAACAGCAGGTGAGCACCAAGCTGCCGGTGGGAGCTTTATATTTATCTTAGCTGTCAGTATGACATTCATGACACCTTTGTGTTAGCACATTTACCTACCTGTTATAGTCCCGCTCAGGCTCCTGCAAAACACAGGACAAACCAATGGACCACTGGTCTGGGAGAGCAAAAACATACGACAAGCATTTCTAAAAGGAGACATAAGGGCAAGATCAGTCACAATGAATACAGACATATGGTGGATATCCATTATATAAAATATAAGGCTAGCAATTAGAGACTATGGCGTCCTGCTTGCTTTAACTGACGTTGGTTGCAAGTGTTTCACCTGGCTACCTCAGTCACAGAACCCTGTTGGGATTTTGGCGAGCTACCTCAGCAGAGGGCACTCATGGAATTGGGTAGCTGCAACCTGAAACAGACACTCTAGTTCAGTTAAAGCGGAACAAAACCCGTGATTTCATTATCCCAGGTTTTGGTCTGTCCCCCTTGATGCATCCGTTTGGAATGCCCCACTGTGTAATCGTGTGTGTGGCTAGGATTCCGTTCAGCTTCTCCAGCCGCATTGTAAGCTAACTGGAGGAGAGCCGCACCTGTGCAATGGGCTTGTTGGAAAGGTAAGAAAAGCGTGTGACTGGCGTGGTTTTGGGATGCCCCAGGGGGACAGATCAGTATCTAGTAACCGTGTTGCCCTCTTTTAATGTACATAAAACTTCCCTAAGAGAGTTTCTTACCTGCCAAAGTCTCTGTTGAGGAGAGAGTAACATATCGGCTGTCTGCGAATGCTGAATCTCTTGACAGCCGTGTCAGACAAGAATCGGTGTATAGTATAGGTGAATAGACTCTTCCTTTGCCCGAATCCTCCCAGCCATGATACGGAGCTGCGGCACTGCATGGCTTCCTAGCTATCAAAGCATTACTCCTAGGAAGAAAAGTGCACAAGGTAAACTGACAAGAACTATTTCAAA
Source organism: Gastrophryne carolinensis (assembly GCA_027917425.1). NCBI lineage: Eukaryota > Metazoa > Chordata > Amphibia > Anura > Microhylidae > Gastrophryne > Gastrophryne carolinensis. The sequence continues at coordinate 341,668,008 of CM051238.1, forward strand.
TGTTACCAGAGAAAGACACTTAAGAAGACGTTCTGTGACATTAAAGTAGACCCATCACCAGGATTTTTCTTGTCCTGCTGGTCCTCGTCTCTGGGGCATCCTAATTTCAGTGAAAACCTCCGATCGGCACCAAAAAGCACCTTTCTGTTGGTCCCAAAAGCGATTGTCAAATCAGCAGCACATGTCGTGCATATTAATGCATGTCATACAGATCTGTTTACAGACAGAGCATGACATAGAAAAAGGAGACTTCCTGTGGTCTGGCCTATCCAAATCTCTGGACATGACATGGGATGCACCCGCAACCAGCCAGAAGTGAGAGTTATGATTATCAGCGGGGCATCCCAAATTGGGACGGCTCAGCCTCTGGCCCTGAAGTCTTTCAGGCACCAAGGCCAGCCTGAAATAGGTTCATTTTAAAGCGGGACTTCAGTCAATATTAACCCCCCCGCCCTGCCACCTTACCCTGGAGCTTAGGCAAGATGGGGGAGGGGGGATTATAAAGAAAAAAAAAAACTAATCTTAACCCAGGGACACGTGCTGCTCCTTCCAGTCTCCCATGGCCACCGCAAGTAAAACAAGAAAGCAGCATACCCCGGGTCTGCATGCGTACAAAGCCGGAGGATGCGGCTCTGTGTTTTACTTCAAAGATGGTGGCGCACCCAGGATCTGGAGCACTGGAGAAGTGGTGCGGGCCCGTAAGTCAAGGTTTTTTTTGTTTTTTTTTTTAACACCCTTCCCTCATCGTGCTTCAGCGCCAGGGTAGAGTGACAGGGCGGGCGGGGGAGTTAATATTGACTGAAGTTCCAGTTTAAAGCAAGCCTTTAATCAAAAATAAATTTTTAGGGATTTTGCCTAACATTTTCACATGTTTACCTCAGGATTAACTACATGAGGTGGCGCTGCAGCACAGCTCTCAGGCCCAGCTTTCAGTGTTAATGCAGTATTTGGTGTCTGATACATCTTTTACATATAACACTATGTATACACTTTTCTAGACGCACCACATGACTAGACATGGCGTGCGCCGATCACACCCATCACTTCACACAGAGTTCACAAATACATTCTGGCAGAGGGAGCATCAGTGTTTCTTTCCAACCACTCCCTAGACTTGTAGGTCATGAAACCATTATACTGGAATAACAGGAATGTACAGCAATAATGATGAGACAAGATTTTTCATGTTCTTTTAGATGATCAGTCACATTTTATTTGCCATCTGCACTTCCATGGAAGAGATTTAGCTCCACCTCTTGTCCTTTGGTGTCACCTCCGGCTTAAAAAAATACAAGCGAGAGCTAGAAACAAAACAAATGTAATCCCAGCCCTATAGGGTTAGAGCGTATTCACATTTTGTCTCTGCTGTAAGCAGAATCTTTTTGTACTTTGGTGACAAAAATAAGTTGTGTTGCCAGCGGGCCTGCCTTATATATAGCTGCTTCACACCATACCCTCAGTGATATGGCGGCAAAGGCCACAACCATAAAGGACTATTTTGGGGGTTTATTATGTTGTCTCCAGTTTCTATCAGGCAGTCCTTCACGAGTGCAATGTACAGTATGTGACAAGCCAAGCCCCGGAGGGTGCAACATGCCTCCTCTACAGGGATACCTGCTCTGTACATATCTTTGCAGTTTAGATTTTTTTTATTTTAAAATAAAAACTAAAATGAAAACCATATGTACATATGGTTTCTTGTTCACAAAGAAAATAATAGTTTTTTTTCCCCTGGTTTAAAGCAGATTAAAACCCATATTGCCTGGTCCTGGAATCTAAAACACTCCAGGCCTGGGTGCTTGGCTGCCCCAATGTATGAAACCCAGCCAATCGCCAGTAAATCTTACCTTGCCTGGGAGTCCCATAGCATGATTGAGGCTTGCAGCAGCACCTCCGGCTTCCCTTTAGCTGAGGCAGCCATTTAGATAGGCCTCAGACTAGTAGGAGACCAGGACGTGGATTCAATTAAGCCGCAGGAGCTCTGGTAAGCCAATCAGCTAGATCAAATGTACCATCTGATCATAACTACGGCAGACGAATAAGACTCTTTTTTTAAAACCAAAGAGGGGAGGGGTGGCAAGCCAGGGGGTGTTAGTGGGTTTTGTTCCACTTTAAAGGGAATTGCTGATCATATATTGCATTAAGATGTCCAGTGAGGGGAATACAGTTGAAAGTTGACAGCATACAGAAATAACTGGCACAAAATGTAGCAGGTGAGTGTTTTTATTTACCCCCCCCCCCCCACACGGTTTTAGCACTAGGTAAGGGTGGCAGGGTGAGGGGGTGGTTTCAAAATGGGCAGTCTGGCTGAACTGGCCCTTTAAAGGGACTGTCCTGATAGTCACCAGCAATTCTCTGAAGCAGCCTCCTCTCGCTCCTGTGCTCAGAAACTTACCAGTCTATGCAAGTGGGTCCTCCTGGCGCACTTCTATCACTTTTTACAGAGAGAGGCACCCCAAGGCAGAGCCTGGCATGCCCTCTGCATAGTGGCGAATGGAGCTGCCCATGCTCTGGTCACTGTGACCAATGTGTGTGTGTGTGGGGGGGGGGGGGGGGGGGGGGGGCAGGCTGCACCCATCATTTTGCCTGTGAATGGTGGAAGGAATCCTGGGGTTCACCCACACCAGGCATAAACTTAAAAACGGGTAGGTTCCTGAGCACCAGACTGGATGAAGCAGCCGTGGAAAGAAAAGGTGAGCCTTACTTTTTTTGTAGCAACTCAACGTTTCTAAGATTCAGGTCTCCCATGGTCTATGAGCGCTCCTGGCGCCCCTCATGTCAGTCCCAGTGACTTTACACACCCTCTCCAGCACCGCCTTGGCAAGCCCCCTTTATTGCAAGGAATAGAGTTGGTTGTGTACTGTCACTGTGACAGGTGCGAGTGTTGGTTGTGCCCCCAATGAATTCTGGGGCTCATATTTGTGTCTGTGATCCACCTCAAAAATCGTGAGGTTTCTGAGCCCTGTTCAGTTTGTCATTTGGGTTTACAGACCCTATAAATGCCATTGGATCACTGCTCTCACATAATGACCATACAGAAGGAGACCCCCTTGTGACAGACTCTGCCATTGGATTTTAAAGGCACTGTTTTTGCATAGACCCATTACTTTCATTTTCTTGAGCATGTCCCAGACAGACTGCCATTGTGTTATTGATTGTATTACAGACTGCTATTGTTCTACTGATTGTGTTACCGGCAGAGTTGAGGGATTGTGTGCCCTGCTCCCATTGGTCTGTGGGTTTGTCATGCAGTTCTCCATCAGGTACACGGGGGAGGTCCCCTTGCATGGAGCCTTGCATATAAGGAACAGGGTGGCACTAATAAAGTTCAGTTCATCTTCACCCTCAATACTGAGTTCCGTCTCTTATTGGGGGAAACGCTATATTACAATTCACTAGCCCTTGTAAGGGCTGTTCCTGGTTCCTCACGGATGACTCTGGAATTCCTGCAGCACCTCTCACCATTGGGAAAAGGACGTCTCTGGCGGGGAAGCCCTCCGGCGATAAAGGTTATCGCTACACCCCTATATCAATTACGTTTGGGTTCTGGACCAAAAAAATCTGACATCAAGGTGCAGCTTTAACTTGTGTGAACAAATAGCTCACAGTGATAAAATGTTGAGATCAGTTTGGCTCAAAGGGATTCTGGACAAAACAAGTGCTAAAAACAATAATATTCAACTTTACCCCCTTGCAGCAGCTTTCTTCTCATGTGGTGCTCACAGCCGTGCCCATTTCTGAGATGCCTTGGGCTCCCAACCAAAGCTTGCTAGTGAAAACACTATTTTGACCCCCGCTCCCCACATGGAGACAGGCAAAAATACTGGGTTGTGTTCTGCTTTAAATCACTCTTGGGTGAAAAATTAAATAAATAATGCACACCAAAATCTTTTTAGAAATGCTAAGTATCTTATTAAAATCATGAGAGGTATCCCAAAAGTGTTATTTACCAAAACACTACAGACATACAGAGTAATAGCCAACATGGCAATTGGATATTTATACAAGTTCACATGATTCATCTCTCTTGGGAGCCCACTTGATGTCCATTTCTGAGCAAGCTACTTCCATTTTCTGCTGTATTCCCCTCATGGCAAGGGGGACTTACCTTTTCTCCCTTGCACCTGATTCCTCCTGGGCCAGTAATCAGAAACCTCACAGTTTCATGAACATGTGCCCCACCATTCGAACACCCCACACGCCCCTGCCAGTCACAACCCAACAGGAGCAAAACTCCAAAGACTGCAAACCAGGATGTGTGCCAGGCAAAGGAAAATAAAGCTGGTCATGCTCCCTGCTGTGACTGACATGGGGAAGACCACGAAGCCCAAGGACACCAACAGGGAACCACTTTGCAGCATTCGGGGGTTTGCTGATCCATTGGACAAGGAGGAAGCAGTTGCAGGGGAGAAGGGCTGAGTATCCTGATCTTTGTTTTCTTGCATTTACATACCCTTTTAAAGAGGGCCTTCATCCAAAAACTCAAAGGTCTCCTCAGTCTGACAACACCAAATAGGGATACCCCACTGCGCCCCCCGGCAGACTGTACTTACTACCTCTGTATTACTTACCTGTATTATTGGTTGTCACGTGAAAGGCAGTCGTGGACATCTTAAAGTGGACCAAAGCCCACAACGATCACCTTGGGAATCTTTAAGATTCCTGGGCCAAACGATTCCCTCCCCCATATGCATGAAACCCCTCATTCACAAATGCCTGGCACGTGCCCTGCTAGAGGTATAGCGGAGATGCAGCCGCAGCTTGTGCATGTGCAGTTCCAACAGGAAACAGGTAGGTGTATGGAGTGACCTGGGGGGTTAGACACAGCGGGGGGAGGGGATCGATCGGCACAGGAATCTTATAGATTTCCAAGGTGATAGGCGTGGGTTTTGGTCCACTTTAAGATGTCCACGGCTGCCTTTCACGTGACAACCAATTGGATGTGCCAGGCCAGTGGGCACAATGTGTATGCCCACTGAACAAACCCGATAGGCTGTTGACAGTCACCTGGGCGATCAGATCCCTCCCCGCGGAGCATCCAAAATCGGGATGTCCCGCTATGTGAAACCCCCAAGTCACCCCATTCACCTTACCTTACTCCCGGTCCAACGGCTCATGCGCGGGCTGCGGGCGCTTCTCTCTAGCAGGGCGTGTGCCCGCAAATGGCCGGCGCAGGCGCGCTCCCTGTTAGAGGGAAGCACGAGATGTGGCCGCCAGCGCGTCCGGAGCCGCTGTGGTTGTACGTCGCTTGGACGCGCGTACCACAGCAGCTCCGAGCGCGTTGATTGGAAAAGCGGCCGCGCATGCGCCATAGGAGCGGGGTGAGGTGAGTTTTATCGGGAGCTCTGGGGGGTTTCACGCAGCGGGGCACCCCGCAGAAGTGGACCAAAACCCAGGATAGTGAAAATCTTGGGTGTTGGTCCACTTTAAAGGTGATGGAGGGGGTTTCACACATGTGGGGCATCCCGAATCAGCAACTCCAGGGCTGGACCATCACATGTTTGGGCAAGTTTAAATGAGGCAAGTTTTGGGCTGCCAGGCTAGACTAGAGCGTCTCTATAAATAAAATATTCCTTATTAAAAACTATTGTTCGCCAGTAAGAGACCGAATAGAGAAAGTATTAATGTGAAAGAAGAAGCAACAGTTGCCAAGATCACTGCACACAGGCAAATCAATGGCTAGACAGCTAAAGTGATTTAGCTCATAGTGACACTGACAGTGGCTGACACACTGCACGCTACCTGCTTCCTGTGTACTGCGCGCCGCTACCTGCCGCGCTATCTCACACTCCAGACAATCCACATCGCCTCCTCCGACCTCCGGCTAAGCGACCTCTTCAGCTGTAACCACACTGCGCCCGGCCGCACCGCACTCCTCCCCTCCACACAGACTTCCTGATGCTGAGCGATTTTGTGGTTCTCCGTCACTGCGGGGAAAAGGGCTGACGCGGTAGAGCAGTCTAAACAACGCTGATGCAGCTAGAAAGTGAGCGAGGGAGCACGCATGCGCAGTTGCGCACAGTGGTGAAATGAGGATAGCAGGCTTATTGCCCAGTGCAGGATAAGATGACATGGCACGAGCGTCTCGCATAGTTCGCTGGTTGAAGGGCGAGCTGCTGTCCTTTGTAAAATGCAGTCTTGATACACAGAGGAGAAGGACTTGTTTCTGTGAAATCAACCAGATTTCTGGTGACATTTAAAGAGGACCAAAAACATACCTCCCAACTGTCCCTGATTCGGAGGGACTGTCCCTCTTTTGAGTCCATGTCCCCATGTCTCTTGTACTTCTCTGCCCCTTTTTGAGGTGTAACATGTAGATCTGCATCAGCAAATGATTAATTTGCCTATTTAAAGTGTTTCTATTGTAACTGTTACAACCTATCTCCTATCCATCAATCACTGTGTGGGCGTGGCCTAATTTAACAATTGTCCCTCTTTCCCACCCTGAAAAGTTGGAAAGTATGCCAAAACCCAGGTTGCCAGCCTTGGATGCTATAAGATTCCATGGCCACCTGATCCCCTTCCCCGGAGCATCCAGATTTGGGATGCTCTGTTGTGTGCAACCCCCCAGATCGCCCAATAAATTCTCACTCGATCCAACGGCGCATGCGCAAGCAGAGTCACAGCCTGCTATACCTTTAGCAGCGCCCATGTCAGGCATTTGTGAATGGCACACTCCCTGTTAGAGGGTAGCGGTAATGACCAGATCTGAGCATGCTGATTGGACAAGAGGCCGCGCATGTGCCACAGGGCCGGGGAAAGGTGGGATAGACTAGGTGACCTGGGGGGTTTCACACAGCTGGGATGCTGTCAAAATCCTGGGTTGTGGTCCACTTTAACAATCCAAAAATGTGACTTTCTTGTGTTTTGTTCCTCTTTGGTAAGGCATCCCGATTTATGGTGCTCTGCTAGGTGTATCAGGTGTTCCTTATGGGTGGGAACCCTCAGACCCAGTGGCTTAGATGTGACCGGCCCTGGTGCTAACATTAAATAGAGCCCCTTCAGAGCTCACGCAGTGACCTTTTCCTTGTCATTTTGCCTAAATTGGATACAACTAGACAGCTGAGACAAATGCTGCTTCTTTTCCTGTACATGATGCCATGACAAGATAAATCTAAATAAGGTGAAGGAACAACGATTGGGCCCCTAAACTTATGGGCCCGATGTGGTTGCAACCTCTGCAGCCCCCCCTTACTTACGCCCCTGCTCAAATCAGGCCACATAGATGGGGGCATAGATGGCCATTGTATTATTGCACACACATAGGAATTCCTCCTCAACATTTAACCCATCCATGCCCAGAGTGGTGGGCTGCCCTAATTATGGTGCCTGAGGGGCAGGGTTTAGGTGCCTTGCTAAAGAGCTCTTTAGTCATGTCCCATGGCCGGGATTTGAACCTGCAATCCTCTGCCTTACCTCTAGGCCACAACTGCCCCTAATTTAGCCATTTTGAGATGGGGCCTTCTTCTATTAGGATGGGGCAGGTTGAGCGTACTTACTGCCCTCCGGAGGGCCTTCAGTAGGGCATTCTGTAATTCCAGGTCCATGTGAAAGTAAAAACAGCAACAGATTCAGGTTCAGCATCTTTATGTACTGGCACTGGGTACTACAGGGCAGTTTAAAGTGGACCAAAGACAAAATTTGGGTTGTTTTCCTCCTTTCCCGTGGTCCCGAAGGATTCCTCCAGGCCACCTTCACAACCAATCAAGGTATTGGAGTGGAAGAGGAGTCTGTTGGAAACCTCCAGGTCTCGGGAGGAAGAAAGGGGGGGCCCTCTAAGTCACTCCCTGGGAAAGTTAGGTTAAGCGTAGCACACAAACAATTATTGCAAAGGCTCAGTATATGCCAGTAGTAAAACCTTAGTTTAATGCTCATTCCATTTGTGTGATACAAAAAAACAGTATTATATTCATACTTGTTTCTGCAGGTTCATTTGTTTAAAAAACAAAGTCCTTAAATGTATTAGGGGCTTGTATTTGCCCTCAGCCTGTAGCAAGGCTTATTGTGGTCTGTTGATGTGGACCTCTTTCACAGACGCGTTTCGCTCTTTTGCTTCTTCAGTGTGAGGGTCCTTGTGTTCTAGTTATGATGCATCAGTACATGGTTAGTTTGTATTAAACAGTCATGTATATTTGTTGTATATAGCAACATGGAGATAAATGCATTGGTCAATATATAAAAAAGCACTTACAATTCCTTATCTTTGTTTCTACATGGATGCTGAATTTTTTTTGCAGCTAAAAACGGCTGTTGTCGCGGCTTTAGAGCTTTGGTTGCAGCGGTTCCTCCCAGCTTTTTTGTATATGCGGACTCCCAAGGTGTTGCCTTTGAAATAGGTATAAGATAGGGAGTACAGATGTCATTTGCTGTGCAATGGTATTTTTGGTCTATATTGGAGAAGGGGTGGGGTGTGTATATATGTGTGTGCCACCGAAGGTATGTCTTATTATGCTATGCGTCTCCCGTGCCCCCTTAAGAAGTAATTGCCCTGTTGGTTTGGGCGGGTTCCGTGTGAGGGGTGGAAGGCCCCCTTAAAAATTGTTGCTTACCTTTTTATCAGTTGCCTTTGGTCACTTCCTCCCAGCCAAAACAATCACAACAATAACGACAGCCACCAACAAAATGGCCGCCGCCAGACCTGCGGACAGGAGCCCATAGTAACACAGAACATATAGATACTAACAACAGCATACATAAGAACAGCAGCCACCAACAAAATGGCCGCCGCCAGGCCAGGAGACAGAAGCCTAAACAACATTGAACAAGACGGACACAGAAACCAGCCAATAGCCAGGCGGGGCCGGTGAGAGGAGAGTGCATGTGACGCACCTCCGCCCCTGGGGGAACAACCAACCAGGGGACTAGCAGGAAGTGCGGGAAACGAAACCCCGCCCACCCTGCAGCACACGGCCCCGTATATCTGCAGATAGCACAGAGCCCTACACACACGGCTACAGCAACAGAAATAGACACACCGCTCACAGAGCAGGAAAGCAGACCCAGCGGGACACCAACGCATAGACACAGCGATTACATACTGCAGAATTGCCCCCTGATGTGATACAGAAGGGGGTACTGGCTTTATGGCGAAAGTGACCAAAGGCAACTGATAAAAAGGTAAGCAACAATTTTTAAGGGGGCCTTCCACCCCTCACACGGAACCCGCCCAAACCAACAGGGCAATTACTTCTTAAGGGGGCACGGGAGACGCATAGCATAATAAGACATACCTTCGGTGGCACACACATATATACACACCCCACCCCTTCTCCAATATAGACCAAAAATACCATTGCACAGCAAATGACATCTGTACTCCCTATCTTATACCTATTTCAAAGGCAACACCTTGGGAGTCCGCATATACAAAAAAGCTGGGAGGAACCGCTGCAACCAAAGCTCTAAAGCCGCGACAACAGCCGTTTTTAGCTGCAAAAAAAATTCAGCATCCATGTAGAAACAAAGATAAGGAATTGTAAGTGCTTTTTTATATATTGACCAATGCATTTATCTCCATGTTGCTATATACAACAAATATACATGACTGTTTAATACAAACTAACCATGTACTGATGCATCATAACTAGAACACAAGGACCCTCACACTGAAGAAGCAAAAGAGCGAAACGCGTCTGTGAAAGAGGTCCACATCAACAGACCACAATAAGCCTTGCTACAGGCTGAGGGCAAATACAAGCCCCTAATACATTTAAGGACTTTGTTTTCTAAACAAATGAACCTGCAGAAACAAGTATGAATATAATACTGTTTTTTTGTATCACACAAATGGAATGAGCATTAAACTAAGGTTTTACTACTGGCATATACTGAGCCTTTGCAATAATTGTTTGTGTGCTACGCTTAACCTAACTTTCCCAGGGAGTGACTTAGAGGGCCCCCCCTTTCTTCCTCCCGAGACCTGGAGGTTTCCAACAGACTCCTCTTCCACTCCAATACCTTGATTGGTTGTGAAGGTGGCCTGGAGGAATCCTTCGGGACCACGGGAAAGGAGGAAAACAACCCAAATTTTGTCTACAGTGCCCAAGAGGCCAACCTCTACACCCCTGGGACACTACAAGAAGAGAGGCACCCAATCCACCAGTTCCCTCCCCTCACCTTTTCCCCCCCCCCCCTCAATTAAAGTGGACCAAAACCCACAGCGATGATTCCCGGGCCAATCGTCCCCCCCCCCCCCCCCCCCCCGACGCATACAAAATCGGGAAGCCCCACTGTATGAAACCCCCCCCCCCCCAGGTCACCCCATACACTTACCTTCTTTTCCAGTCCAACAACACATGCGCAAGCCACGGCCGCCTGATTGGATGAGCGGCCGCACATGCGCCATAGGACCGGGAAGAGGTGAGTTGGTTTCATCGTCCTGGGGGGTTTCACACAGCGGGGCACCCCCTGAAATCCTGGGTTTTGGTCCACTTTAAAGTGGAATTCCACCCAAAAAACCTCCCTGCCACCCTTTCCTGGCACCAAGGCAGGATGGGGGAGGTTAGAAAGAAAAATAACCTCTACCATTGCCACGGTCCCGTGTCTCTCTACCGGTTTCTGTGCTGCCGCCACACAGGCATACACAGAGCGGCTTCCCCACATCCGTGCCGCTCCTGCTGCCCATTTACCTGAACGGGTGTGCAGGCGGAGTGGAGGGATGCTGCAGCATGACAGGAAGACACAGAGACACAAAGCGGCATCCTCCAGTTTGAGCACGCTGATGACCACATCCCCCTCATGCCCCTAGCTGTGGACTACACAGTGGGGTAGTCCAAATCAGGATGCCCCCCCCCCCCCCCCCCCCCAGAGTGGGAATCAGCCGACCCTGGACTCCTGAGTGGGCCAAGAAAGGTTTTGGTCCACTTGAAAGTGGACTAAAACCCAGGATTTTCACTATCCTGGGTTTTGGTCCTTCCCCCTGGGGCACTGCAGAACACAACCCTCCTTGACACCCCAGGGCGCAGATGCAGTCTCTTGTCCAATCAGCTTCTCCCGCTGTGCATAATAATGAAGCTGAATGGAAGCCCCGGCCGCACACATCGGGGCTTCGCAACGAGGAGGGAGGCGAGTAAAACTGGCCCGGCCAGATTTCACGCAGTGGGCATTTCAGTTAGGGATGTCTGGGGGGGGGTGGGAATAAGCCTGCACCGGAGTTTCATAGACTGCAGGGTGGGTTTTAGTCCACTTTAAAGCAGGTGCTCCTGACAATCAGGGTTTCTCCTCAGTCCTGGGTTGGCATTAACCTGGTTCACTCTCCAGGTGCGGTTTTCTCCTCCTCAAAGCTGCCTGAAAAGTGCTTAGTGTGGTCTTTCTCTGTCCTTTGCATCATCTGTTCTTCAACAATTTGACTCAGCTGCAGAGAAGATGGCGACGGGCAGCACTCAGATCACCCCATGATCAGCACTGGATTGCGGGCAAGGTATGTGTTTTTATTTTAATGTAACCCTCCCACCCTGTTAAAAATCATGCAGTCTGGCTGTACTGACCCCTAAAAGTGTAATTCCCAGACAATACAGCCAAAATAAAAATGTATAAAACTTAAGTGACAACAATTGTAATCAGAACAAAGCAATGCAAATATATTTGTTTAAAAATAAGTTATTCTAAGTATGTCACACACCCCGCTTCAAGAAATTCATAACGTGTGGGTAATACTGACCTGTAGAGGGCGATATGCAGAGATGCCAGGAAAAAAGAGAGCCCCTCCCGGTCCATAAATACCTGGGACCTCCCACTCATTACCCAGTCTTCATCTCTGCAGTCGGCGAGCAAGTCAGAAGATGTGGTCTCCTCCTTGCACAGGGGGATTTCAGGTAGGCGGGATGACTCCCGGCCCTTTAGTTATCTATTTCTGCCTGGATCTTTTTTTTTTCTGTTACCTCATGCCTCCCAGCCTAGGCTGACGGTCCGGGTAGAAAAGCACCCTTGGCTCTCCCGTGAGACCCTATATAAGAGGGTAGGCGGTCATCCGGGACGGTGACCCCGGTTTGGGATGCCCCGTCCCTTGGGCTTACACTTTGGGTGGTCCTCCCCTTTGGGTAATGCCCCTCTCTCTAGCGGGATAGCGGAGGGTAGGAGCAGGGCCCCTTATTCGGTGTTAGGTCCAAATTTTGTAATCATTAATTCTTAATAATGTTTTAATGTATTTATTAAATTATCCTCCCAATAGTTATTAACTTAATTATTACTTCATAACAGCGTGTATTTCTCTGTCAAAACGGCACTGTGGCCACCATTTTTATGCAGGTTTTCTCCCTGAGGTAAAAGGGGCGGGGCCGGGCGTCAGGGTCAAAGCCATGGCCCGCTCCCCTCCTTCTGTCTCTTCTGAGACCGGCGCCGCGGCCGCACATGGCTGCGGTGCGGGCCTTTTTGCATTGTCATGGCGGAGGGGAGCTTCTCCCCTCACGCTTTCACTCTTGGGGGCGGGGCCGGGCTTTCCAGCGCTGCGGCCTGTCCCTGTGTCACAGGCACCGCTGAGGTGCTTTTCTCTGTGCCTGTTTCCTCAGAAGGAGCTAGCCACGCCCCCCTTCTCTCCTCAGAGCTGCTCTTTACCTCACGGAGAGAGGAAGCTGTCTTCAGGACCACAGTGAGTGGCCCGGTGGGCCCCCCTTCTGTCCCATCACCTATAATTATATATTTTTATGTCATATATATATATATTTTATACTCCGCTTTTCTTTTATTAGCCTTTTTTATTATGTCTTTCAGATATAACCTACAGTGGTGTTAGGGGGTTTCTCCCGGTCCTAGGGTCCCTGGGTTCTTAATTGGCTTATTGCAAATCCTCCCACTTGGGACATTAAAGGGGCATCCCGGGTTGCTTATATGCATAATTCCCTCGGTCATTGCAACCAACTATAAGTTCACCTTATGGAGGCATCCCCGGATACTGGGCTCGGGCTCCCCTCGGGGCAATCCCGGAAGTGTATGGGGTGTGGGGCATCCCTTACTGGCGATGATGTATTTCTGTGTATACCATGCGCACAGCAGACTATTACGCGGCAGTGCGGACCCCAGGCGTCTGGTTCAGCGCCGCCGGTCTCTCCTCCCCCCCCTCCCAGTTTGATCCGTGCCCAGTCTGACGTTGTCAAGGGCGGGCAGTTGCAATCGGAGATGTGTGCCCGATTGGCAACCTTGAAAAATTATTCTCCAGCACGGTCACCAGAAAGGCTCCGGCTAAGAGAAAGCACTTGTCGCCGTCTTCACCGGCGGCCGACTTGGATGATCTTGATAATCTGGACTGGTCTGATTACTCCCAACTTGAGGAAGGGGAGGTATATGAAGAATCAGATAATTCAGACGATCAGCAGTTTGTGGGTGCTGATACCGAGCGGGGCTTGGGGAGGTCTTCGGATACTCCTAATGTTCTGGCTCAGATGTTTGAGGTTTTGGCTATTTCTCCTCCTGAGGCGGTTCCACAGCAAAAGGGGGAATTTTTCGAAGAATCCAGCCGCGCTTGGAATTTCCTAACCAAAAGCATTTTGATGGGATTATTGCTAAGGAATGGGAGAGGCCTGCCCGGCTCCCAGGTGTTCCTCAGGGTTGGGACAAAAAAAAAAAATATCCCTTTCCCTTGGATACAGTTAAGCGTTGGGCGTCCCCTCCCGAGGTGGATGTACAGATTCTGGGTTTATCCAACACTACTGTTTTAAATTCTCCTGATTGCTCCACGCTTAAAGATGGTGAGGATAAACGCATTGACCAAATGGCTTGTCATGGTTTTGCCAGTGTTGGGTCAGCCATGAGGCCGGTTTGTGCTTCAGCGCTGCTTGTGGTGGCTACCAGGTCGGTGGTCAGGGACCTGTTGACTTCTTCCGTGTTAGATCCGGATAGTGACGAGTTCCTTGGCCTTAAAAGGTGTGAATTGTTTTTGTCATTTGTACTAGCCGCCTTGGATGACACACTGATGATGTGTGGCAGAACGTCGGCTCTATTGGTGACTATTCGGCGTTCGGTTTGGTTGCGCCAGTGGGCGGCTGATTTTGTGTCTAAAAAGTCGCTGACCGCTCTTCCCTTTGTGGGATTACGGCTCTTTGGTGGGAAGTTGGATTCAGTTGCCAAGGGTGGTAAGTTACCTCAACGCAAAAAACAGCTTCGTCCCTTTCGGGGGGCGGGTTCCTTTGCTCCTTCCTTTCGTGGGGCTAGAGCTGGCAGAGCAATTGTTTTCCCCGCAGCCAGAGGAGATTCCTGGAACAGGGGCAGAGGACGTGCCCGCCCAGGATACAGCTGGGGCTCTAAGCCCAAACCCGCTGCCAAGCCAGCTCAGCAATGAGGGGGCGCCCTCACCCATGTGGGTGGGGGGACGGCTGCAACACTTCTCCCAGGTCTGGGACCGGGAGGTCTCGGACAGATGGATCCGGGAAGTGGTGACTTCCGGCTACAAGCTGGAGTTCGAGCTCCGGCCCCCTCCCAGATTCCTCAGGTCTCGGGTGCCTTCGGACCTTCTGGCCGCGCAGGAGCTCCAGGCGGCAGTAAAGAGTCTGTTGGATATGGCAGTTATTTGCCCAGTGCCCCCCTCAGACAGGGGTCGGGGCTTTTATTCCAATCTGTTCACGGTGCCCAAGATGGACGGCTCGGTTCGACCCATTCTGGATCTAAAGATCGTCAACAGGTTCGTCCGTCCGCAGAAATTTTGCATGGAAACGCTGCGTTCAGCTATCCATTCTCTTCGGCAGGGGGACTTTCTGACGTCCGTAGACATCAAGGCCGCCTATGTGCCGGTTTTTCCAGCGCACCAGAGATTTCTCAGGTTCGTGGTGGAGGATCGGCATTTTCAGTTTGTGGCACTTCCTTTCGGTCTTACCTCGGCTCCAAGGGTTTTCACCAACGTGCTGGCCGGGGTGATGGCTCTCCTCAGAGCCCAGGGTATTCGCATTGTCCCTTATCTGGACGACCTTCTGATTATGGCATCTTCCTTCAGCCAAGCGATATTGGACACCAGAACTGTGGTGTCCACTCTGGAGAGATTCGGGTGGGTGATCAACTACCCCAAGTCCTCCCTTTCTCCGTCCAGGTTAGTGTTCTTTTCTGAGAATGTCCCTGGATACTTCCCAGGCCAGGGTGTTTCTTCCTCAGTCCAAGGTTCTCTTGATTCAGGAGTTGGTTCGACTCCTCCTGTCTATCCCTCGTCCGGCCATCAGACTGGTGATGAGGCTGGTGGGATTGATGGTAGCCTCCTTCAAAGCGGTTCCCTTTGCTCAGTTCCACACAAGGACACTCCAGCTCCATCTGTTGGCGGCCTGGGACGGGTCGCCACTGTCGTTGGATCAGTCCTTCCTGATGACCCCCCGAGTTCGGTGCTCCCTTCAGTGGTGGCTGGATCCAATCAATCTGTCGAGGGGCAGATCCTTTCTGGCCCCTTGTTGGGAGACGGTCACCACGGATGCCAGTCTATCAGGATGGGGGGGGTTCTGGAAGGATCGTCAGTTTCAGGGACTGTGGGGGCCTCAGGAGGCTCACGAGTCCATCAATGTTCTGGAATTGAGGGCCATCAGGATGGTTCTGTTTCGCTTGACTCATCAGTTGCAAGGATTGGCGGTTCAAGTCCGGTCGGACAATCGGACGGCGGTCGCCTACATCAATCACCAGGGAGGGACTCGCAGCAGGAGTGCCCTCAAGGAAGTGTCTTTGATTCTGGCCTGGGCGGAGACCCACGTCCCGTGCATTTCAGCAGTTTACATTCCGGGAGCGGAGAACACGGAGGCGGACTCTCTGAGCAGGTTCTCAGCTCGCCGGGGGGAATGGTCTCTCAGCCCCAAAGTGTTTTGCTTGATTTGTCTCAGGTGGGGGTCCCCGGTGGTGGACCTCTTTGCCTCTCGTCACAATCACAAACTTCCGACATTTGTGTCTCTCTCACGGGATCCACTGGCTCTGGCAGTGGATGCCATGTCTCTGAACTGGAGGGATCTGGGGTTTCTGTATCTGTTCCCTCCGTTTCCCTTGGTGGCCAGAGTGGTGCGCAAGCTGGCCCTGGAGGGTGCGTCAGCAATTCTGGTGGCTCCAAGGTGGCCAAGACGGGTTTGGTTCGCAGATGTGGTAAGGTTAGCAGAGGATCAGTTCGTTCTGCCCCTGCTCACCCAGGGTCAACTACGTTATCCCAATTTACCAACGCTGGCTTTGACGGCGTGGTTGCTGAAACCTCCATCTTGAAGGAGGAAGGTCTTTCCGATGCTGTGATTCGAACTCTCATTAGTGCTAGGAAGCGGTCTTCCTCTAATATCTACTATAGGACTTGGATATTGGACTTATATTGATTGGTGTGAGATCAGGGCGTTGCCTTGTAGGGAATTTTCCATCTCCAGAATCCTAGAGTTTCTTCAACATGGTCTGGACCTGGGGCTCCAGCTTAGTACTCTGAAGGGGCAGGTTTCTGCCCTGGCGGTGTTCTTTCAAAGCTCATTTGCCCTACATCCTTTGGTTAAGACTTTTTTCCAGGGAGTCGCGCACGTGCGGCCTCCTAGAAAACCTTTCCTCCCTGTTTGGGATTTGAATTTGGTTCTTTCTGCTCTTCAGGATTCTCCTTTTGAGCCCTTGAATGATATTGCCTTGTCTTCACTTAAGCAGAAGGTGGCCTTTTTGGTAGCCATCACTTCGGTTAGGCGTGTCTCTGAGTTGGCGGCTTTGTCCATTCAAGCCCCGTACTTTGAGGGGCATCAGGACAAGGTGGTTTTTCGTTTCAAGTCCGATTTCCTTCCTAAGGTTGTTTCTGCCTTTCACCTAAACCAAGACATTGTTCTGCCCTCTCTGTGTCCTAATCCCAGCAATGACAAGGAGAGGGCCCTGCATTCTTTGGATGTGGTTCGTGTTGTGAAGTATTATTTGGAGGTAACGTCTTCCTTTCGTAAGACGGATGCATTTTTGTGGTGCCCTCCGGGCCCCGAAAAGGCTTGGCGCCTGCCAAGTCTTCCATTAGTAAATGGATCCGTCAGACCATAGTTGGGGCCTATTCTGCCAAAGGGAAGGTACCCCCTTTTCGTGTTACTGCTTATTCTACTCATGCGGTTGGGGCGTCCTGGGCTTTTCAGCACCAGGCCTCTGTTGAGCAAGTTTGTAAGGCTGCTACTTGGTCTTCTGTTCACACTTTTTCCAAGTTGATGTGCGGGCCTCAGCGGATGCTGTGTTTGGCCGCAAAGTTCTGCAAGCTGCAGTGGTTTAAGTTGTGCCTTGTTGCCTTGTTTTGGATCCCCGCCCTTTATGGACACTGCTGTTGGATGTCCCACACGTTATGAATTTCTGGAAGCGGGGTGTGTGACATACTTAGAATAATACTATTTTGTGAATACTCACCTGTAAAATGGGTATTGTAAGTATGTCACACACCCCGCTTCAACCTGCCCTTTTGTATTCTGGATCCTTTATATGGTGAACTTTGCGTTGTTATGCTTTGTGTTGGGCTCTTCCTGGTCCCTTACTGCTGTTCTTATACTGGGTAATGGACCGGGAGGGGCTCTCTTTTTTCCTGGCATTTCTGCATATCGCCCTCTACAGGTCAGTATTACCCACACGTTATGAATTTCTTGAAGCGGGGTGTGTGACATACTTACAATACCCATTTTACAGGTGAGTATTCACAAAATGGTATTTTGGGAACTACTAAAGAAAAAGTGCTCTGAAACAGCAAAACAAATGTACAAACTGGTACTAGAATAATATACAAATATGTAACACAAAACTAAAGAGAAGGTATTATTAAACAGAACTAACACCCTTACAACAAACAGTGCTCATATGCATCTCCTGCTGTGGAAATTTTTAAAAACAAAATGGTGTCTCCTGGAGCTGCAGGCCACCTGCAAACAGGAAGTGCAGTGGGTTTCCTGTTACTGGGCATTGTCAGTTATGTCATTTGAATCCAGGAGGCAGCATGGCTGAGATGCTGGGAAAGGAAGCTACCATATGGCTGCTACCTCTAGAAAATCGGCAAGACGGTTTTTAGCTTTGAGTGGATGCAGGAACAAATGTAAGTGCTGACAATGCTTCAGTATCATGTATGCAGATGGGGCAAGTGAGTTTGGGGTAGTTTTCCTCTTCCAACTGTACAATATTGTTGGGTCTGGTTTAAACTAAAAATCAGTTTTGAGAAGAGAAAGTTTATCAGGTTATACTTACTTTCCGCTGTCTTCTCTTCAGCAGGTGGAAATCAAGCGTCACTGAGCATAATAATGCCACACCACAGCTGAGCCTCTTCCACTGCCTTCCCAGTGTTCTGTGTACTGCAGATGTCATAATAATTGTAATATATATGCAATATTTGTTACTTTCAGCCTTCTTGTCACCATTTCATCCATAACTCAGCATCATATGACCCATGTTCAGTGTATACTAATCATGACCCAACCTCCACCTTATCCCAGACCATACAGCACATAGTGTCTGGAACCCCCATAACCTATGCTGTGATAACTGGATCCCATTGCAGCCATACCTGATCAAGCATGGGGCCCAGCCATCACATATAGGTTATGGGGGGCTCCTAACTATACAGTCTATAGCGCCTAGCTGAACCCTCTAGAATCTGATGACTGGGCCCCATGTTAACAAAGCGTGCCCACGGTGTGCATGTGCTGGGCCTGGAAGGGTGGGGGTGCCCAGTGGGTATGACATGTCATGCTGCTGTGCTGAGCCAATCAACCCCACATCCCTGCGCCTTGTGCTTGAGTGGTGGGGGAGGGGAGGAGCCTGAGGCATAACATGAGCCTGTGTAGCCACCAACTGCCTGCTCAAAGCATGGGGCCCAGCAATTACCCATAGGACATGGAGGGTTCCAGCCAGGAACTATAGGCTGACTGGCTTGTAGTCCCCATAGCCTTTATGTGATGGCTGGGCCCAATGTCTGTGGGATGTTTGGTCACGGCTGACATAGAGAACAGACATCACAAAAAGTTAATTGGGGGCCCAAACCATACAGGCTAGAGGCTATAGCACCTGGCTGGGCCCCCATAACCAAGAATTTGGTGGGATAAGTGCTGGGGCTCAGGGACATAACATGAACCCTGAAATAAAGGCTGTACCCTGATAACCTAGAATCTGGTGGGGAAAGCGGTGGGAACAGGAGCCGTCTGCTGTGACTATATCATTCGGCAAACAACTGTCATTGACTAGAATGGGGAGAGTGCGCTGCCACATCCCCATAATCCCTAGCAATTTAGATAGTTCACCCATTAGAGATGCAGGGGATGCGGCAGAGGTCGAAAGCCCTCTGTGTGAAACTCCTGGGACTTCCCATTATCTGGGGGTAGACAATGAGCTTTGGGGGTGAACGATGTGCTGGCATCTCATTTCCATCCTGCAGAACCTACAGCTCTGGCCCCTGGAGCTCCCAGCAGTGCCAACACGGCATACTGGGGTAGCGCCAGTCTGGCACTTTTACCACAGATGCTACAAGGTGGGGAGGGGGGGGAGACAGCTTGCACAGGGCCCTCTTCCCCCAAGGTCCCGATGAAAGACCCTGCTCTGTGAATCCCACTGAATTGCCCGCTGTTATTACCTTTCCTCAAACCCACGGTGCAGACGTGGCTCCTGTCCAATCAGCTTCTCTGGCTGCACATATTAATGGGGAAGAAGCTGGAGAGCATCACTCGCATCCTTTGGCTGTGTGTAGCCACATCCAGCCATTCAGTTATGGAGCGTGTGACCATGCACAGCCGGAAAAGCATGCCAGTGATGCCACAGCCCACCATGCATGCACTGTGATTTCATTGCCAAGGTACCCAGACCGGGCGACTGGGGGGTTTTAGATAGTGGGGCATTCCAAATCAGGTTGCCACAGGCTTTTGGTCCACTTTAAAGATGCCGGCCCTGCCTCCAGCCAGCCAATCCAAAGTCAGTACAGTGTGATTCTACAATCCCTCAGCACTAAACTGTGCTCCTAGGCCCCAGGGAGCGCACACATAATCCCTTATTCCTAGCCCGTCCTGCCTTTCTCCTCTGAGATCCATACACCATACCCTGACCTAAAAGACCGTGCGCTCGGCTAGTGTTTGTGAATGAATGCAGCAGGTGGAGCACTCGGCTCCCTTCAGCGCCGCTCGGGTGCTTAGCCATCAGCGATGCCGAAGAGTACAGAGTTGACAGCAAGCACTCTGATTGGCTGAGCACACTGCCAGTTAGCGCACTTGCTCTCGCCTGAGCCGTGGTAGCGGAAGGAAGGTGATTGTATGGTGTACCATGGGGGAAAACACACAGTGAGGCATCCCAATTCGGGATGTCGCCGCATGGAGGAACAACATACGGTAAAGTGAAATTCCTGTGTGTTTCTCTTTAACCCTTTCGCTGCCAGCCTACCTGCAGCATTTGCCACTCCCTGTTGCCAGACGATGTTTCACCATTTTGCGCTACACATATTCAACTGTCATTTTTGAAGGGATTTCCAGGGATTTCCCAGGAAAATTATATATTGTTTTTTTCAACAGAGTCTGGGCTTTAACATGAAATGTCTTGTTTGTATTTTTTAGGTGTATTCTCAATTTTTTTGGGTGAAATGTGTGAAAAAAAACAAAAAAAAAACATTTTTTTACAATTTGTAGAGTTTTTTTGTAATAAAAAATGTAAGTTTGTCAATAAAATCTTATTGCGTGAGAAACCCCAATTTCTCCCGGTTACAGCGATACCACATATGTATAGGTAGACACCCTTTCCTGCCCAGAAGCCTTTTATAGCTGCTGGATGACAAATGGTTAATTAAAAAAAAAAATGACATAGGGTCCCCCTTCCCGGGGAGGGGGACCCCATTTTTTTTTTGGATTTTGAAGGGTTAAAAACCCTTCAAAATCCAAAAAAAAAAATGACGTGGGGTCCCCCTTACCCAAAGTAACCAGCCCGGGACCAGCTATGGGGGCTTGTAGGCACAGAGTGGGGGGGCCAGCTTTGGTGGCCCCCCCACCCTGCAGCCTACGAGCCCACATAGCCTATGTGGGCCCGGGCTCTTCTGCCCCCCCCTGGCCTTTGGGGAGGCAGGTAATGGGGGTGCGGGGGTTAATGGCAAGCCACCCGCTAGGGCAGGTGACTTGCCACCCCCCCAGCCTTGTGAACTGGTATAAGGGGTCTCATGGACCCCTTACCAGCTCACAAAGGGTTAATGTGAAAAAAAAACACCACACAATAATAAAAAGTATTTTATTAGAAAAAAAAAAAATTTTTTTTTTACTGTACTTACCTTCGATTGCAAGCTCTTGTCCCTCGCCGCTCAGCTGACAGATGCCGGTGATCGGCATCCAGAGAAGGAGAAGGCAGGAGATCAGAGGATCTCCTGCCACCTCCTTCCAGGGCACCGATCACCGGCATCTGAGAAGCTGAGAAGGCTGAAGCCTGAGATCGGGGCCGGGATGACTTCATAAGCCCCGCCCCCAAGGGGGCGGGGCTTAGAGGCATGATGGCGGCCGCCATCGTGCAGAAGAGAGGAGAGAGCCTCCCAGGCTCTCTCCTGAAGATCGGTAAGTCCTGGGGGGGGATCGGAGGCCCCCCAGGTGAAGAGGAGGGACAGCGGGAGCCAGCGCACACACAGGTAAGTGAATGTCATTTTTATTTTTTTTTTTTTTTACAGTTAGAAGCTGCTGCTGCAGAAGCGGGGGGGGGGGGCGGCCTATTCCGGGGGCTCTCCTGGAGCCATCCGACCCCCCACGGGGGATCGGATGGCACCAAATTAAAGAGGAGACCCGGCCGGATCCAACAAGGGGTCAGGTGAGTATTTGTTGTTTTTACTTTTTAAACTACAAGCGAGGAAAGTCAAGCACGTAACACCTACGTGCTTGGCACTTAAGGCCCAGCCAAGCCAGCACGTAGGTGTTACGTGCTTGGCAACAAAAGGGTTAAAGGTCTGGAACCAACCAACTTACAACTTGCTGGACTCCACTGCTCTGGGTCCTTCCACCTCCTGCACAGCACAGGCAATGCCTAGTGTCCACATTATCTTACAAGCCCAATGCCCACTCCAAGAGAACGTTGGCAATGGAGGTGGCCACACTGCATGGCCAGAGGCTGATGGCTTACACGCACACCCAAATTATGCAGCACCGGTCGGACTTTAAAAGAGGGTAGAGGCCCCGGTGAGGCAGTTTTGTTCTGGCTGAGAATAAAGCCCCCCCGGAGCACAGCGGTCCAACCAGTGCCGCACCAAAGCCTGAGTGTGCGGGTAAGCCGCCATTTCCAAAGATAGTAAGTATTGAGCATTTGGGGGCATCGGCCAGGGAGAACTGGCAGACATGTTCAAGCAGATGTTCAAGCCTTTCTTTTGTCTTTACAGGTGCCAAGGAGCAGAAAATAAAGATTATTTCTGCAATTCTCGCACAACAGTTACCCACAGGTCATATATCTTGATGGGTGCATAAATTCTCAGGATCTGTTACCCAATAGGATCTATCACAGCAATAAACCAAATAAAAAATGAAAAATGCATAGACAAACACCATCATGTCTAACACACAGAGATTTGCAATTATACTGCACCCCGATCGCCGATCTCCAAGTTTACATATACACATGCTTAAAGGAGCAGTATCGTGAAATTTGCATTAAAAAAGATAAATAATTAAATAGCCACACAATAGCTTCTAACATGTTTATAAATAATGTGGCGATAGAAAAAGGAAAAAATATCTGCCTTACTTTTAAATTGTATAATTACAATTAGATAGCAATTGCAATTTTTAAAGGTGTACATGTTTTTTATGTGAATTTTTGTAGAATATTTGTCATGTGCCAAACATTTATGAACAATTAAACTTCTGTGTATTTCTTGGCAAAAATGCGTGGTGACTTTTAAGTGCCAGCCCTGTAGAACAACCATTGTCTTTCTTTATGTGTTTTGAATAAGTCCTCCAGGTTGAACAGGGCGCCCGTCCGTTAAGGGCAGTGCACTAGCCACCTTATATTTCCAAGGTCACTCCCTGGTTTTTAGGGAAATATTTTTGGTATAATGACAATGGCTCAGTCCATTTGCTGAATAGGGGGATCTGCTGGGTTGTATTTAGTGAGCTGCTTCATTTAGCCCACTGGTCTCCTAGCAACACTTTACCTCAGAGGCTGACACTGTAATCAGTGGTAACGGGTGTGTGTGTGTGAGGTGCTGCTTTTGTTATGAGACCAGGTGACTCAAATGTGTAAAATCTATACAAAATAAACTAAACTGACTGAAAATGACTGAAATTCTTCTTTGAATAACTGTGTAGGAAAATCTAAAGGTATTAAAGTGGAACAAAACCCTGAGTGGCCGACCCTGAAGTCTATAAGACCCGGCCATTGACCTTCCCCCCTGGGCATCCTAAATCGGGATGCCCCACTATGTGAAACGACCCCTGGATAACCACAGATCCCCCCATTTTTCTGGAGCGTTCACGCAGATAGTCATTTAGACAGGCCGGGCGGCCAGGAAGGTTACTGCTCAGGCTCCCCATCTGCGTGCAAACAGAGCTGATTGGATGAGAGCCCGCGCATGCGCTGTGGGGCAGGGAAAGGTACGTTTTCACAGGCGAACTTGGGGATTTCACATATCAGGGCATCCCAAGTCGGGATGCCCCTAGGGGCACAAAACAAAACTCCAGATAGTGAAAATCCTGGGTTGGGCTTTGCTCAAAACACACAAAGCTGAAAGAAAGATCATATGGAAAAATGAAAAATAAGAATATGAAAGAGAAAATGGTAAACTGAAAGATTCTGCAGCAGAGCCAACATGAAGGGAAAACTGTCAAAATAAAAAATGTTTAGAGCAAAAAAACAGGATGTAAATATAAAAATCTGAAATAAAATAACCCCCCCCCCCCAAAAAAAAAAACAAAAAAAAAACTGGTGAGTCTTCTAGAGCTTTTCTTTCTGTTTTAGATATATGAGTTATGGCCAGGCAATGTTGTTATCTTATGCTGGACGGCTGCCAGCACTGAACAGCTGATACTTTGTTACATTGTTTCCCCCTCTCCTCAGCATGGAACAGGCCAGAGTGTCGGACCCCACACTCAGCAGACATAAACATGAGCTATTAGTCTCCAGCTGCACAACACACATAGTTTTTTTCTAAATTTGTAATTCTTACTCCAACACTTACCTACATTCAAAGTACCATTTAAATATAAGTCACCAAGAAAAATTCGCGATACTACTCCTTTAATTGCAATCTACTACCCCTTGAGTAAGGTGTGCAGTTTTTTTCATTTTTTTAATGGTTTATTGCCATGGAGCAGAGCCAGAGGAACACAACCAGATGTGCCGCAAAATGGGAACATTTTTCATTTGTTTTTACTAGTGTACAAGATTTCACAATCTTTTAAACAAATTTTAGGTGACAAGTTTTATAAATAAAAGGCAACCGCTAAGTGCCAGCTACATGAGACTCACTTAGCTGACTTTAAACCCCCATAGCATAAAAGGTAAAAACACCCCTGATCCCTCAATCGATCTGGCTGGCTCTTCTCTTCGCCTGGGGGGGGGGGGGCATCCGATCCCCCTCTGGGCTCTTTTGGCTTCAGGAGAGGGCTGGAAGAGCCCCCTGCTTCCGCCACTGACATCTGCAAAAAAAAAAAAGACATTTACTCACCTGTGCCTGCGACCCCTCCTGCCGGGTCCTCTTCACCCCGGGGGGGCTACCGACCACCCCGGGCTCTTCTGTCGAGAGGAGAGGGCCCGAAATAGGCCCTCTCCCCCACTTCCACCAGCGCTGCTGCTATGACATCATCCTGCACCCACCCGAAGATGCTCAGTAGTGCTGGGTGATAGCCTCCTGCCCCTCCAACCCTCTCTCTGGCGGTGATCCCCTGCCTCCCCCCCCCCCCACCAATCACCCGGCATCTGTTATTGGATCGCTGTGGGACAGGATCGTAGGTGAGTGTAAAAAAAGAAATAAATATTTTTCTTTTTTTATATTTAATCCTTTGCGAACTTGTGGGGGATCCATGAGACCACTATACCAGTTCACAAGGCTTGGGGGTATGGCAAGTCACCTGCATCTAGCAGATATCTTGCCATTAACCCTCGTCCCCCCAAATTACCTGCCTCCCAAACCCCGGGGGGAGAGGAATCCAGCCAATTAGGAAAGGGGGTCACCGAGGCTGGCCCGTGGACCTTGTTCTACAAGCCCGGCCTAGCTGGTCCCCAGACTGGTTATGCTGAGTAGGGGGGACCTCACACCATTTTTTGTTGCCGTTTTAAGGGTTTTTAACCCTTAAAATCCCCCCAAAAATGGGGTTACCCCCCAGGCGGTGGGGCCGCGTCATTAAAAAAAAAACATTAACCCTTTAATGTCACCCAGCGGGTATAAAAGGATTTCTGCAGCAGGAGGAGACCAGAACCCAGAGTAGACGGCATGGAACACAGTGTTCGGGGATGGATGGGAGGTATTAAAAAAAAAAACATTCATACAGTAGTAAAGCCCTACTTGGGGCAATATACATGTACAATAGTTATTGGTGAGCGGCGATCACTGGTCTGAGGAAGGGGTACCTCACTCTGAAACGTCGTGTGTGAGCAGTCATTATCCTCACATTGATACTTTGTTATGTATTGCTCAGTGCAACACATCTCGTGTGCTTATCTTGCTGTATATAGTTGTCTTTTATACATAGATTTATCTATGTTGGCGGCACATTCTCCAATAACGGTTTGTTTCACATGTTTTCATATGTGCATGGACCACTTTAATTCAAAAGCAGACCTGAATTGCACTTTCACATTTTTTCATGTATATTTGTTTGCTAAGCGAATACTTGCTTGCCCCATCTTAAGGAGGACCTACAATGAAATTAATAGTGAGATATTCTGTATTGCATTCTAATTCTAAATTTTTGTACATTACTAAAATATACTATATAAGGTTCTTCAGGTCCCCATAAGGATGGGGGTAGGTATTTGCACTGTCGTCAGTTGAATCTATTATATATGCATATTAGTGTGAGTCCATTGATTTGTGCTTTAAAATCAATGCTGTACTATGTGTAAGTAGGTAAAGAGCAGGCTGCAATATAGTTTTTGTAATATAGCGCAAATACATAAAAGTCCACAAGATGGCGCCCACATACAATCAGAGAAGTAAGAACCGTACATTACAGCTGGAGAAAGGTTTGATCTGCTGTGATTTACTTTCAGTTAAGATGCAATAATTAGTGGTTGGGCCAAATTTACATCTGTGTATTGTGTTTTAGAGTGATCAAGAAAGTATTTTGAAAAAGTGATTTCTGGGCATTTGCTGGGAATTGGAGTATAGAGTATCAAGCACTTAGAGTCTCCATGGCCACCGCGGGAGGGTTTGAGCAGTTTTAAAGTGACCCAAAAGTCACGATGGACTTCTGAATTGCTTATGTATAGTACATCAGGCAAGGGGTAAATAAGGGATGCCTTTAAACCATGCTAAACCACTAATTTTGGGCTATATACTTACCTTACTTTTGGGATCCAGCAGCAGCTGCAAAGGTGGAATCCACGGAGCAGGACATTCTCAGCTCCTGCGCGCCTGGTAGAATAAATTGTTTGATCACATTCATGTGCAGGCCCAGCATTTTCCCCCAGGTAAACCTTTGCCATAACAGCAGGAATAGGCACGCACAGCCAAAGGGGAGCAGCCACAAGGATGCCGGATGCTCACAGCGCTGTGTGTCTGCCTCTGCTAACAAACAGTGGTCTATGCCATTAATTTATATGCATAGCATAGAACACCGATTGGAGGGGAGGCCACATATATGCCAGGGGATCACTGGTGAGGTAAGTAAGGCTAACTGGGTGTTTCACACATTAGGGGCATCTAAAATCAGGATGCTCCAGTGGTACTGACCAAAACCCAAGATGGTCAAAATTACTTTAAAGTGTACCATGCAAACTAACCTATCCTACCTCCTCAAACCATATACACCAGCAGCAGCAGCAGGTCCTCTACAGGGTGACACAAGTTCCCCCTTCTTCACTAGCACATCACCAGAGGATTGCCTGCTGCGGGGAGTCATCACAATCTGCATCACTGTGATGCTAGGAAATCAGCAGAGCCACTGAAGACAAGGTTCTTGCTTCTTGGAGCCGCCTGGATGTAGAATACTGCCAGGAGGCTCCAGATGAGGAGGGAGGATGTTATCCTCACTGGACTGGAAAGAAGACACCAGAGGGGGGTACAGTTATATTCTATTTTGTTAATGTTTTTCTTAATATACAGATGTGTTATTTTTTAAGGGATTCCTTAGAACATTGCGATGAGCAGAGATCTGAGTGTCTGGCTAGTGTAACACAGCGGGATGCCAGTAGCATTGAAATATTATCACTATATCAGTTTGTTTTGTTTTAGCGTTGACTACTATTGTACTGGTAAGTGGTCCCAAAGGCTCTGATACCAGTTAAAATAGTGGTGGGGGAGGGGCATGACATGTAGGTGAGTGGCTTAGCCTATACCCACACCCCCACTGGCCATGGGGATGCAGGGCCCTGTGTCCAACAGCATGGGTCCCTGGGCGTTCTTCCAAGCAAGCAATGGGCCTGTGCTGAAGGGCATAGGGTCCGGTAGACAGTTGCCTGACCTTCGAACCTGGGTCATACCAGCCCCTATGCCAGTTGTGCTGAGCTGGTAGCCTGAAGGGGGCATCCCAAATTGAGATATCCCTGCTTTCATGTTTCCTCTTGCTTCCGCAATACCACAGAATCATACTCTCCATTGATTACTTTATTCATCTTTTCAAAGGCAGGACTTTGGTATCGGAGAAATCCTTTTCATTGATATATCTTATCAGATACTTAGACATGAGATATAATCGTATTACTAAGTCGCCTGCAATGTTCACATTAATGGGGGGTCATAAACCCCCATAGAATATAATTTTACAAATGAAGGCTTGCATTATTTAATTGGAAACTATATTTTATTACGGTACATGTTATTGTAATTATGCATTAATGCTGGTAAGGAGGCTCTACTCTAGGCCAATAAAACTATGAAAATCCCCAGCTGAGGACTGGGCACTGAAGAGCCAAGGATGAAGCAGCTTTCTTGCAGGCAGAATACTTGTGGGTTTGTCACCATATTCATTTTCAAAAGGTTTTACCATTTATTCTGCTTCTTTACATCTACCATGAATGTCATTGCAGGCATTGCCGATACTAGCGATTAGAAAAACCTGGGTTTTGCTCTGTGCCCGCCCCCCGGGCATTCAGCATTGAGATGTCCCATGGAAACCCCCACCATCTCCTCACCTCAGACCTCATTAAATTCCAATGGCGCCTGCACCATTGGCTGAATTGATGTAATTCAGCGAGCACCTCCAATTAGACTAATTGGGGAGCGAGAGTGGCCGCATCCTCTGCTGCGCCCCACCTGAATGGCTAGGGCGCTCACAACCCAAGGATGCAGCCACACTCACACTGGAATCCAAAAAGATTCCCCTGGGAGGCTCCTGGTGGGTTTCATCCTGCTTTGCAAAGTGAATATAAAAATAGTAAATTTCAGCCAGTTGAAGCCAGAAAGTAGTAGGTTTCCTTTAAATCTGCAGGATACACAAAATATCGCTTTGCTCCAAATTAAACGGTACACACAATTTTCACAAAAACTGGCCCTGGGGGGATAGTCTGGCCTTTAGGTCAGCTTTAAACCGGAACACCCATTTTTTCACAAATTGGGTGTTGCTCTAGGGACAGGGAGGCATCCCAATTGCAGAGCATAAAAATCCAAAGACATTCACTTTATTCAGGTTTGTTCCTCTCTGGCGGGGCATCCTGATTCAGCAGTTTTCAGGCAGGCAAATGTTCTGCAGGGTAAGCAGTGGAGCCTTGTGTGAAATAGTGTTTCTGATCTGTGATCTGTTGGGAAATGTCCACCAGGCAGGTGCTTTGATGAGGGAGTGGAAGCTGCAGCACACTTCCACTCCCTCATCCAAAAAAAAAAAACATTCTGTGAATACTCACCTTTTGTAGAATGGGTATTCTAAGTATGCAGCACGCCCTGCTCCAGTAATGATTCATTACGTCGGGGATATAGTCCACAAGAGGGTGCTTTACTGCAGAGATGGCCAAAAAAAGAAGTCCCTCCCAGTCCTTATATACCCGGGACCTCCCACTAAATTCCCCAGTATAAAAAAGCAGTAAGGGAACTAGGAGAAGCCAATAACAAGATTAATATTAACCAGGAAACATTCGCCATATAGAGGATCCAAGAACAAAAACTTAGGGTGGGATGGAGCAGGGCGTGATGCATACTTATAATACCCATTCTACAAGGTGAGTATTCACAGAATGGTATTATTCCAAGTATGCAGCACGCCCTGCTCCAGTAATGATTCATTACGTCTGGGACATCAAATAGCAGTGTCCATAAACGGGTGGGGATCCCAAAAAGGCAACAATGCACAGCTCAAACCACAGCCACCTGCAGAACCTTGCGGCCAAAAACAGCATCCGCTGAGGCCCGAACATCAACCTTGTAAAACTTGGTCTTCTGTTCATACCTTTTCCAAGTAGCAGCCTTACAAACTTGTTCAACAGAAGCCTGGTGCTGAAAGGCCCAGGAAGCCCCAACAGCACGGGTAGAATGAGCAGTGACTCGAAAAGGAGGATCCCTCCCTTTAGCAGAATAGGCCCCAATAATGGCCTGACGAATCCATTTACTAATAGTAGACTTGACAGGCGCCAAATCCCTCTTGGGACCCGAGGGTACCACAAACAAGGCATCCGTCTTCCTGAAAGGCGCTGTAGCCACCAGGTAGTATTTCAAGTTCCTGACAACGTCCAGAGAATGCAAGGCCCTCTCCTTGTCATTACCAGGATTAGGGCACAATGTCCTGATTGAGGTGAAAGGCAGAGACAGGCAAGAAGTCTGGTTTAAAGCAGAAAACCAGCTTGTTCTGGTGTCTCTCAAAGTAGGGGGCCTGAATAGACAAAGCCGCCAACTCAGAAACACGCCGGACAGAAGTGATCGCCACCAAGAAGGCAACTTTCAAGGTGAGAATAGACAGTGCAGCCTCATGCACAGGCTCAAATGGAGGACCCTGAAGGGCAGACAACACCAAATTCAAATCCCAAACCGGTAACATCGGTTTGCGGGAAGGGCGCACGAGTGACCCCCTGGAAGAAAGTCTTGACCAAAGGATGAAGAGCAAAAGACCTCTGGAAGAAAACAGCCAAAGCAGAAACATGCCCCTTCAGAGTGCTACGCTGAAAACCCAAATCCAGGCCATGTTGAAGGAACTCCAGTATCCGAGGGATGTAGAACACGCGACAGGGAAAAGCCCTAGCCTCACACCAATCAATGTAGGTCCGCCAGGTTCTGTAATAGATGGTAGAAGAGGATTTCTTCCTAGCCCTGACCAGAGTCTGAACAACCGAATTAGACAGACCTCTTTCCCTTAGGAAGAGGTACAGGAGACCGAACCCCTTCCAGGACAGAGACATGGCATCCACCGCCAGAGGATCCTGGGACAGCAAGACAAATGCTGGCAGCTTGTGATTGTGGCGAGAAGCCACACGTCCGGCATCCCCCACCTGTGACAAAGGGATAGGAAGACCTCGCTGTTGAGGGACCATTCTCCCCGGCGAGAGGCCCCCCTGCTCAGGGAATCCGATTCCAGATTCTCCGCTCCCAGAATGTAAACCACAGAGATGCACGGGACATTGTCCTCGGACCAAGAAAAGATCAACGACACCTCCCGGAGGGCACTCTTGCTCCGAGTCCCTCCCTGATGATTGATGTAGGCGACCGCAGTCCGGTTGTCGGAGCGAACCTGAACTGGCAGGCCCTGGAGGTGAGGCGTCAGCACTAACCGAACCGCCCTCAGCTCCAGAACATTGATGGGGGCGTGGGCCTCCTGAGGACCCCACAGCCCCTGGAATTGGAAGGCTCTCCAGTAGCCCCCCCCCCAACCTGACAGACTGGCATCCATAGTGACCGTCTCCCAACATGGCGTCAGAAATGACCTGCGAGTCCAGCCACCACAGGAGGGACCGCCGGACGAGAGGAGATAGAGCAAAGGCCTGATCCAGAGACAGAGGACACTTGTCCCAGACTGACAGAAGATGGAGCTGAAGGGATCTCATGTGAAATAGAGCATAAGGGACAGCCTTGAAGCAGGCCACCATCTGTCCCACCAATTGCATCCCTTACCGAATGGAGGGATGAGGGCTGGACAGCAAGAAATGAACCAGAGCTTGAAAAGAGTCCACCTTCTGCTGAGGAAGGAAAATACTGGCCTGCTGGAGTGAAAAGGACGTAATGAGACGGTCGTCCAGATAAGGAAGAATGCGAATACTCTGGGCTCTGAGAAGGGCCATCACGCCCGCCAGCACCTTGGTGAATACTCTGGGGGCAGAGGTGAAACCGAAGGGAAGTGCCACAAATTTCCATGCGAGAACATCTGGTCCTGATGAACTTGTTGAGAAGCTTTAGGTCCAGGATGAGTCTGATGGAATCATCCTTTTTGGGCACTGTAAAGAGATTGGAATAGTAGCTCTGACCTCTCCCTCCCGGAGGGACCTGCCAACAGACTCCCATGGACAAAAGGTTTTGTACCGCCAGAAAAAAAAAAAAACCCCAGCTGCCCGAGGGTCCGCAGGAACCCTGGACCCGAGGAGTCTTGGAGGAGGCCAGTCCGCAAACTCCAGCTTGTATCTGGAGGAGACAACCTCCAGAATCCAATTGTCTGAGACTTGTTGAGCCCAGACCTGAGCGAAGAGCCGCAGCCCGCCCCCCCCCACTTGCAAGGGTGAGGGTGCCCCTTCATGGCTGAGTGGCCTTGGCAGCAGATTTGGGTTTGGAGCCCCAGGAGGATCCGGGCCGAGCACGGCTCAGCGAAAGGAGGGAGTGAAGGACCCGGAGCCCTGAAAGGGTCGCGGCTGCTTTTTGTGTTGGGGCAACTTACCTCCCTTTGCAAAAAGGTCCAAACGAACACCAAAAAAGGCGCAGCCCCTGTGAGCGCCTTCTTAGCAGCACTGTCAGCTGCCCACTGGCGCAGCCAAACCGAGCGGCGGATAGAGACAACCAGAGCCGAGGTCCTGCTACACCTCCGAATGGTGTCATCTAAGGCAGAAAGAACATAGGTGATGAACATCTCACATTGTGACAAGGCTCTAAAATCAGTAGTAGATGGATCCTCATGGGAACCGTCCAGAAGACCCTTGATCAAAGTCCTAATAGCCACAGCCGTAATAGCGGAAGCACAAACCGGGAGCAAGGCCAAACCCACAGGCAAAGGGGTGGGAAGCCAGCTGGTCAATACGCCGGTCCTTACCATCCTTCAAAGTAGTGGAATCCGGGGAATGCACCACAGAAGTGTTGGCCAACCCCAACACAGGGGCATCCACCTCTGGGGGAGATGACCAACATTTGACCACATCCGAGGGGAAAGGATACCTCTTATCCCACCCCTTAGGGATACCGGGGAGCCAGCTAGGCCGCTCCCATTCCTTGAGAACCAGATTAAAATGCATCAGTTCTGGAAATTCCAAACGTGGTTTTGCGGTACCAAACAATTTCCCCTGCTGCTTAGGTGCCGCTGCAAGAAGGGAGATGGAGAGTACATCAAAAATTTTAGTCAAAAGTCTATGAGTGTCATCAGCATCCCAATGCTCTGAGCCGGCATCAGCGCCAAGGTAATGCTGATCATCAGAAACATCTGAGAATAACTCCCCTTCCTCTAGAGGGGTATAGACAGACAAATCAAGGAAATCATCCTGCTCCATGGGAAAGGCCGGCGCAGCAGGCTCCAAGTGCCATCTTTTAGCTGGAGCCTTACGGGCTGCAGAGCTAGTAATCAGTCCCTCAATGTTGGCCAGCCTTGTAGAAACATCAGGTTGAGACTCCCCACTAGTGTTAATCCCACTGGGAGTCAATCAAGCAAGGGAGTGTGGGGGAAGACACGTTGGGTGCAGACCCAGATAAATGCAGCCCCGAGTGCCGCACAAGCGCCTGCTGGGCGCAGGGTACACAGACCCGCACATCATCGCTCACATGGGATACCCCACACCACACACAGCTGGGCTTGTCCCGATGGGCCCCCGAGCACAACATCCTGTGAAGCCTCCATATGATGAATTTTTGGTGTCACTATGACCAACGGGTTTTACGCTGTGCAGCTACCTGGGATGCCCCTTAAATGTCCACTAGTGGGAGGATTTAATAATTAACTATTAATAATTAAGCCTCTAATAATGCCAATAGGACTAATATAGGGCACAGGACCGGGAGAAACCTCTAATTAGTTTGTCCCGCCTGAAAGACACTCAATCATAATAATATACACAATATATGAAAAACAGATCAAAAACAGGCCCGATGAGGGCACTCACAGACGCCGGAGAGCTTACACTCTACCAGACCAGCGGGCCATTCAAACGAGCACACAGGAGGAGAAGGGGAAAAAGCTGAGCACACTGCCAGCGTAATCATACCGTGTCACAAAGCATACCGAGTTTACAGAGTAAAGCAATCACTCACACAGGAGGAGAATGGGAAAACGCTGAGCACACTGCCAGCGTGATCATACATAGTCACAACACATACAGAGTTTGCAGCATAAAGCAATCACTCACACAGGAGGAGAGGGGGAAACGCTGAGCACACTGCCAGCACGATCCTACAGTGTCACAAAGCATACAGAGCAATCACTCACACACACACACATACGGACACTGCCCCCCCTCCCCCGACGAACAGGGCAAACGGGAGAAGGGGAAAGTAGAAGCCCTTAATCACATTTGGGACATGTGAGGGAGGGCTAAAGCGGACGGGGCATCCCAAAAACAGGCTCATCAAACCTGTGCCGCCTACCCTTTGGTGGGGGATTTGCGGTGGAGCAATGTCCAGTAAAACACCTCTAATAGGTGCTGCCTACCATCACCCGACCACGCAGCCAAGGCTGGGAGGCAAGTTAAGGTGGAACGGGTGGGAATAGAACACAGGGCCAAGGGCTGTGCAGCCCAGCTTACCTGCGAGGAGAGAAGCCATCATCTTGACCTTCGCAGCAACTGCAGAGAAGAAACTGGGGAATTTAGTGGGAGGTCCCGGGTACATAAGGACCGCGAGGGGCTTCTTTTTGCAATCTCTGCAGTAAAGCACCATCTTGTGGACTATATCCCAGACATAATGAATCATTACTGGAGCAGGGTGTGCTGCATACTTGGAATAAAAAGGGCACTAGCTAATATACAGATGGGACAGAATTGACAGTAGTACAGGTTTTGCCAGCTATATCGTTTATTTTTCACAGTTGTGGGAACATGTCATTCTTCATTTCCACCACCAGATGGCACATGGATCAATGCTCAGCCAGTCGCACAATTCATCAGTGAAATGAATACTATAACGCACACGATTTTCAAAAAACGCTGTTCTGGTTTAATTTCCATGACTCCCCCCAACACATTTAGTGTCAGTCCCTTTACAGCACAGTAGGCAGACACAGGCCAATGATCCAGATGAGGCACCGGGATGCTTCACCGGAGCCCATCCCGGCCACTCTGGAAATGCGGCCACATATTTCAGAAAGAAGATTGTGGCATACAAAGCTGTTTATGACCATATTTAGAGTAGCAAGCCAAAATACCATTTTGTGAGTACTCACCTGTAAAATGGATATTGTCATTGTGTCACACACCCCGCTTCCCCTTTAATTCTTACGATCGGGTTACTCCACCAGCAGGAGGCGACGTTGCAGAGAGAAGTCTTGAAAACGAGCCCCTTCCGGCCTATATATACCTGGGACCTCCCACTTAACACCCCGTGAATTCAAACAGCAGTAAGACATGGTACCAGGAAATCCAATGGTAACCTCAAAATAAAAATAAAGAAAAGCTTCACCATATAAAGGATCAAGGATACCAAAAAGGGCAGGTGAAGCGGGGTGTGTGACACACTGACAATATCCATTTTACAGGTGAGTACTCACAAAATGGTGGTATTTTCAGTGTGTCACACACCCCGCTTCCCCTTTAATTCTTACGATCAGACATCCAAAAGCAGTGTCCACAAGGGATGGGTATCCGAAGGCAAAATGAAGCATAACTTAAATGACTGCAGTCTGCAGAACCTTGCGGCCAAACACAGCATCCGCTGAGGCCCGCACATCAACCTTGTAAAACTTAGAAAAAGTATGAACAGAAGACCAAGTAGCAGCCTTACAAACTTGTTCAACAGAAGCTTGGTGCTGAAAAGCCCAAGACGCTCCCCTGGAAAAAGGTTTTAACTAAAGGATGAAGCGCAAAACGCTTCTGAAAAAAGATAGATAAGGCAGAAACCTGCCCTTTTAAAGTACTCAGCTGAAGACCAGAGTCCAGCCCTGATTGCAAAAACTCCAGAATCCTGGAAACCGAAAAGACCCTACAGGGCAAAGATCTAACCTCACACCAAGCGATATAGGCTTTCCAAGTCCTATAGTAGATGGTAGAAGAAGACCTCTTCCGAGCACCGATCAGAGTCTTAACAACCGAGTCAGAAAGACCCTCCTCCTTCAAGATGAAGGCTTCAGAAGCCAAGCCGTCAAACCCAGCGCTGGTAAATTGGGATAACACAGCCGACCCTGAGTGAGCAGATCGGGCCGAAGAGGCAGAACGAACTGATCCACCGCCAGCCGAACGATGTCGGCGAACCATACTCGCCTTGGCCACCTTGGAGCCACGAGAATGGCAGACACCCTTTCCAGAGCCAGCTTCCGTACCACCTTGCCCAGCATGGGTATCAGAGGAAACAGGTACAGAAAACCCAGATCCCCCCAGCTCAGGGACATGGCGTCCACCGCCAGAGGATCCTGGGAGAGCGACACGAAGGTCAGGAGCCTGCAATTGTGACGAGAGGCGAACAGGTCCACCTCCGGTGTCCCCCACCGTAGACACAGCGACCGAAAAACTTGAGGGAAGAGCACCTGCGCAACAGATCCGCTTCCCTGTTTTCCACACCCGGAATGTAAACTGCCGAGAGACAAGGAACATGGGCCTCTGCCCAGGTCAGGATCAGGGACACCTCTCTGAGGGCACCCAGACTGCGAGTCCCTCCCTGATGATTGATGTAAGCAACCGCTGTTCGATTGTCCGAGCGAACCTGAACCGGAAGGCCCAGAACATGTTGAGTCAAGAGAACAAGAACCAGACGGATGGCTCTCAGTTCCAGAACATTGATGGGCAAGTGGGCCTCTCGAGGCCCCCACTGCCCCTGAAACTGAAGATCCTTCCAGAATCCCCCCCATCCCGAAAGACTGGCGTCCGTGGTGACAATTTCCCAAAGAGGAGTCAGGAAAGACCTGCCCCTCAAGAGATTGGTCGAGACCAACCACCATTGAAGGGACTGCCGGACCCGGGAGGACAACTGGAAGGGCCGATCCAACGACCGTGGTCGCCGATCCCAAGACGCCAACAGATGAAGCTGAAGCGTCCTTGTGTGAAATTGAGCAAAAGGAACTGCCTCGAATGAGGCAACCATCAACCCTACCAGTCTCATCCCCAAATGGATGGACGTTCGAGGATTGGAAAGAAGGACTCGAGCCAACTCCTGAATCAGACAAATCTTGGACTGAGGCAGGAACACCCTGTGTTGACAAGAATCCAACTGCATTCCCAGAAAGGACACCACCCTGGCCGGAGCGAGGGAGGACTTGGGAAAGTTGATCACCCAACCGAAGCTTTCCAGCGTGGAGACCACCATCCTGGTGTCTGTCTCTGATTGATTGAGGTCCAAATAAGGTACGACACGAATGCCCCGAGATCTGAAGATGGCCATCACCCCTGCCAGCACCTTGGTGAACACTCTTGGGGCTGAGGTCAGGCCAAACGGAAGTGCCACGAATTGAAAATGCTGGTCGTTCATGAACCGAAGAAAACGCTGATGAGCTCGGCATATGGGAACATGAAGGTAAGCATCCTTGATGTCTATGGACGTCATGAAGCCCCCTGCCGAAGAGAACCGATGGCCGAACGCAAAGTTTCCGGAAACTTCCGGAAACAGATGAACCTGTTGAGCAATTTCAGGTCCAGGACGGGACGAACCGACCCGTCCTTTTTGGTGACTGCGAAAAGATTGGAGTAGAAACCGAGGCCCACCTCTAAGCGCGGCACAGGCCGGATGACCGCCATTTCCAAAAGATTCCTTACCGACGCCAGAAGCCCCTGTGCGGCCAAAGGATCGGTGGGCACCCGAGACCAAAAGAACCGTGAAGGAGGGCGAGACTCGAACTCCAGTTTGTAACCGGACGACACCACCTCATGGATCCATCTGTCCGGAACCTCCTGGTCCCAGACCAGGGAAAAGTGTCACAATCGTCCCCCCACCCGCACGGTTGAGGGCAGCCCCTCATTGCTGAGCGGGCTTACCAGCAGGTTTGGGCTTGGCGCCCCAGGACTGACCGGGACGGCCACGGCCCCTCCCCCGGGTCCAACCTGTACCTCTGGTAGCGGGAAAGGAAGCCCCCCCACCCGCTCTGACTCCCCGAAAGGAAGGATTAAAGGCACTCGCACCCCGAAAGGGGCGACGAGGCCTCTTGCGTTGAGGTAATTTACCACCTTTTGCCACTGAATCTATTTTATCACCAAACAGGTGCAAACCCAAGAAAGGGATCGCTGTAAGCACCTTTTTAGAGACAAAATCCGCCGTCCACTGGCGCAACCACACTGACAGACGAATTGCCACCAGCAGAGCCGCTGTCCTGCTACTCATTGCCAGAGCATCGTCCTGAGCGGTCAAGACAAAGGAAATAAACAACTCACACCGTTTAAGAGTACAAAACTCATCACAAGCGGGATAAAGACCTGCGTACAGATCCCTAATCATGGACTTAACTGCCAACAGACTGAAGCACACACTGGCCGCAGTGTCGATCCGGCACTGATAAAACCATGGCGAGCAAATTGATCAATCCGACGATCCTCACTATCAATGGCAGTGGTCTCAGAAGATTGTACCACAGCCGTGCTAGACAGCCCTAACACAGGGGTATCTACGTCAGGGGGAACTGACCAAAGTTTCACCAAATCCTCTGGAAAGGGATAGCGTTTATCTCAACTAGGAGGAATTCCAGCCAGTCGCGTGGGTTGTTCCCATTCCTTAAGGACAACCCTCACAAAGTGTTGTTGCCTGGGAAAAACCAAACGCGGCTGGGGAACATCAAATAACTCACCCTTTGGCAGGGCGACTGCCTCAGGCGGATCCAAATTCAAAATTTCAAACATTTGAGCCAGAATGGAAGGGGTGTCAAAGGACACCCCCGTAGCCTGATCGCCAGCAGCGTCAATCCCTAGCTGATCTGCAGGCTCATCCGACTCCTCAAGGAGTTCCCTCTCCTCATCAGGGGGACAATCGGACCAATCCACTATTTCACACGTCTCATCCTCCGAAGCAGGTGCTGCTGGAGAAAGGTGTTTCCGCTTCACTGTAGCCTTCTGAGCTACTTTGGCGGTTGGCCAATCGTGCACACACCTCGGCTTGCGAATCCCCACCCTTGACAATGTCACATGGGGACCGGAATAAGGGAGGGGGGGTAGGAGATGATGGAAGTTGCGAGGAGCCAGAAGCCGGAGCGACAGACTGTTTTGCTTTGCACATGGAATGCATAATATGACATCGCCAGGGAGCGGAACCCCACAGCCCCCACACAGCCTGGATGGCCCCGAAGAGAACATTTCCGGTATTGTCGGAAGCCTCCATATGGTGAATTTATGGTATTCGCAACAACCCAGGGTTTTACGCACTAAGCCACCCGGGATGCCCCTTTATAATTAATGTCCCGGGAAAGGGAGGTTTAAAAAAAAAAAAAACCTTAGGACAAAACCCAATTTAGAGTACTAAGGCTAGCAGAACAGAACCGGGAGAGCCACTGCAGTGAGGGGATCCCAGGATCTGTGGGGGGAAAAGACAACAGTCAGACCCCCAGAAGAAAAGGCAGCATGCAGCATAGTCATTCAATACAGAGAAAGGCCTAATAAATAACAATAGCAAAGCCCCAGAGTGGCTTAAGAGTTAAACTGAAGCCAGCCAACATACACTTTTTATAAACATGCTGAAGCAAACTGAAAGTAAAAAGGACGGCCCCACACACGAGGTGGGGACCGTTTACCTGTACGAAGAGCAGCAGCAGCCGGCCAGACAGCAACCTGCAGCCGAGTCTCCCGCACCTGACTCCTTGATTAGAAGGAGGAAGTGCGGCGGGGCCGAGCTGCAAGACAACCAGCTCAAGCCACGCAGGACGCCCTCGGAGTCAGTGGGGGGGGGGGGGAACATGCCACACATATCACAGCCCTAGCAGTCCAGGCCGCCTGAGACTGCCATCACTCTTTAATCAGCACTAACGTTAAAACACACATGCACACAGTGTAAGAACCCCCCAAAAACCACCCCCCCCCCCCCATAGTGAAGGGAGAAGGGACCGTAACGGGAGAGAAATGGCCAAAGGGGAACCTCGGGACAGGGGCATCCCAAATCCGGATCACCATGCCGGATAGCCGCATTGCCCCACGTGTGGGGTCGAGCGGAGGAGATAAGCTCCTAGGCACCTATAGTGCCATCTACCGTTGCCCAGTGAGCAGCCTAGGCTGGGAGGCTTCCATTAACCATCTAGGTAAACAAACAAAACTGGGCAGAAATAGACCCAAAGGGGTGAGGGCACCCCCTCATTGCTGAGCGGGCTTACCAGCAGGCTTGGGATTGGCGCCCCAGGACTGACCGGGACGGCTACGGCCCCTCCCCCGGGTCCAACCTGCACCCCTGGTAGCGGGAAAGGAAGCCCCTCTGCCAGCTCTGACTCCCCGAAAGGAGGGACTAAAGGAAGTCGCACTCCGAAAGGAACGACGAGGCCTCTTGCGTTGAGGCAACTTACCACCCTTGGTAACTGAATCCAATTTATCGCCAAACAGGCGCAAACCTACAAAAGGAAGCGCTGTAAGCGCCTTCTAAGAGTTAAAGTCCGCGTACACTGGCGCAGCCACACTGACCGACGAATAGCAACCAACAGTGCCGCTGTCCTGCTACTCATCGCAAGTGCATCGTCCTGGGCGGTCATGACAAAGGAAATAAACGACTCACACTGCTTGAGAGAACTGAACTCATCACAAGTGGGATCAAGATCTGCGTACAAATCTCTAATAATGGACTTAACTGCCATCAGAAGAAGCGCAGACGCACACACCGGCCGCAGTGCCGATCCAGCACTGATAAAACCATGGCGAGCCAATTGATCAATCCGACGATCCTCACCATCTTTAATGGTAGTAGTGTCAGGGGAGTGCAACACAGCCGTGTTTGACAGTCCTAACAGGGGCATCGATGTCAGGGGGAACCGACACGTTTATCCCAACTAGGAGGAACTCCAGCCAGGCGCGTGGGTTGTTCCCATTCCTTAAGGACAACCCTCACAAAGTGTTGTTGCCTGGGAAACACCAAACGCGGCTGGGGCACATGAAACAACTCACCCTTTGGCGGGGGGACCACAACGGGTGGATCCAAAGCCAAAATTTCAAACATTTGAGCCAAAATGGAAGGAGTGTCAAGGGACACCCCCGCAGCCTGATCGCCAGCGGTGTCAACCAATTGCTGGTCTGCAGGCTCATCAGACTCCTCAAGGAGTTCCCCCTCCTCATCAGGGGGACAATCGGACCAATCCAATATTTCAAACACCTCATCCTCCGGAACAGGCGCTGCCGGAGAAAGGTGCTTCCGCTTCGCCGTAGCCTTCTGAGCTACCGTGGCGGAAATTATCTTCGAGGTTGGCCAATCGCGCACACACCTCGGATTGCAAATCCCCACCTTTGACAATGTCATACGGGGTCCGGAATAGGGGAGGGGGGGTAGGAGATGACGGAAGTTGCGAGGAGCCAGAAGCCGGAGTGCCGCGCAATATTCTGCTTTGCACATGGAACGCATAATATGACATCGCCTGGGAGCGGAGCCCCACAACCCCCACACAGCCTGGATAGCCCCGAAGAGCCATTTCCGGTAATGTCGGAAGCCTCCATATGGCGAAATTATGGTATTCGCAACAACCCAGGGTTTTACACATTAAGCAACCCGGGATGCCCCTTTATAATTAAAGTCCCTGGAGTGGGAGGATTTTTTTAAGCCTAGGAAAATCCCAATTTGGAGACTAAGACTAGCCAGGTATATCAGACCGGGAGAGCCCCTGCAGTGAGGGGATCCCAGAATCTGTAAGGAAAAAGACCACAGTCAGTCCCCCAGGAAATTAGCCAGCATGCATCACACACATACATCAAACAAAAAGTAATGGAAAAACATATATAAGCAATATATACACCATGAAGACAAATATATATGTATATATACCAATCAAAACAATAAGTGCCTCCAGGAGTTATGCTAAAGTGCCAGGGAAAACTCACAAACACAAGCACTACACAGCCACAATGTAAACAAGTAAAATGACGGCCCCACGTGAGCCGAGATGGGGACCGCTAACCTGTTACTGCTGCTGAAGACAGACACAGTACTCCTGGAAACGCACTTTCCCCAGCTCAGCCCCAGCACCTGTCTCCGTGATGAGGCAGAGGAAGGAAGGCGGGCCCGGGCTCAGCGAGCGACGTGCTCCGTCCACACCCCCCGCCAGTGAGTCACACAGCGAGGGCCGAAAGGGAGCGCGGCCCCGCCCCCAAGACCCGAGCAGCGCGGCCCGCCGAATGGCGGCACCGCGTGCAAATGGGCGCCACAGACGTCCTCAGTCCCCCAAGCCAGCCAAGCAGGGGAAGTTTAAAACACAAGTAGAAGGAGCCCCAGCATCTCAGGCCACGCGCCCGCACACCGCTGCACTGACCCTGCGTCTGCCAGCGCTCCCCACACACACATTACATAAGTAAAAAGCACCCCATGCAAACCCCCCCCCCCCCCCCCAAAGCGAAGGGAGAAGGGACCAAGCGGGAGAAGGTGGCCAAGGGGAACCTCGGGACAGGGGCATCCCAAATCCGGATCACCATGCCGGATAGCCGCATTGCCCCACGCGTGGGTTCGAGCGGAGGAGATAAGCTCCTAGGCACCATATAGTGCCATCTACCGTTGCCCAGCCAGCAGCCTGGGCTGGGAGGCTTCCATTTACCATCTAGGCATGTAAACAATTGACTGGGCAGAAATAGACTAAAAGGGGGGTGCCGGGGTTTGACCCCGGCTACATGCAAGCAGGAGACTTCTTTCTTCTGTCTTGTCGCATCTTGCAGAGAGAAAACACTGGGTGTTAAGTGGGAGGTCCCAGGTATATATAGGCCGGAAGGAGCTCGTTTTCAAGACTTCTCTCTGCAACGTCGCCACCTGCTGGTGGAGTAACCCGATCGTAAGAATTAAAGGGGAAGCGGGGTGTGTGACACACTGAGAATATGCTGATTTAATGCTGAAAAGTTTAGTAAATAATCCCTTTCAGGGTAGGCAGAGACAGGCCAATGACCCCGACGTGGCAGCACGGTGGCCTCGCTGGAGCCCATCCTGGCCACCTGGGCAATGCAGATGCATATTTCAGAAAGATGGTTGGGGCTGCTTATTACACTAAATTCAATAGGAAACTCAATGTTAATTTCCTAGTGTACTGTCAAGCAAATCGATGGGCGGTGGGGGCATGCGACTTGGCTGCTACTGCATTTCTGAATCCTGCTGAAGGATGTGGGGGGGTGCCATAGCCATAAAAAGTGCTAGGAAACCAGCCTTGAAAATAGTCACTTCAGGGATTTTTTTTTTGGGGGGGGGGGGGGCGGGGGCGAGAGATGATTCTTGCTTGTGTTTGTATGGCCTTACAGTGGCATTACAGTGGCTGGGGAGACATCAGCATGAAGTGTCCACTTGATCCAGTGTAATGCAAGTGCATACCTCCCAACTTTTCAGAATGGGAAATCGGGACAATATGTAAATTAAGCCACACCCCTCATTGAGGGATGATAGGAGATACAATGTAACAGTTACAACAATAGAAACACTTTGAATAGGCAAATGAACCATTTATTGCTGCAGATCTGCATGTTGCCCCTTAAAGAGGGACAAATGAGAACGAGGGAGAGGGGGACACGGCCTCCAAATAGGGACAGTCCCTCCAAATCAGGGACACTTGGGAGGTATGCAAGTGCCCCCCATCCCCTCATCCTCCAGCTAGCAGGAATCAGGAATGCAGTAGCAGCCAAGTGCAATGCTAGTTGGCCCCACTTCATCCCCCTTAAGCTACAGGGTACATTCGGAATCTATGATTTTAATACTGCTGGCATAAGACTTACTGGTAACGGAATTTTCTGGAATCCTTCAGCATGACCACCTATCTGTGTCGTCATGCTGATGAATGACTTGGAAAAAAAAAAAGTGACTGTAGCCCATGCAATGCTAAACTTTCTTAATATGTGGTCGCATGTGGTTTGGCTGTTCAAAGCCAACATGTCTCTCTAGGCCTGGTCTGTATTATTGCCCTGTGTCAGCCTGTTTGACTTGCCTGCACAACACGAAATCAGCAATGCCGTCACACAACAGTAGTCTAAGCCATTTTTAAAACATTAAAAATAGTGGCGTCAAGGCAACAGGATTTGTTTGGGATTACAGCAATCTTGTGAATGGGAGGGAATCCTGGGAAACGCCAGGAATTATTGGTTCTTTTGGTGGACTGCCCTCTAGTGGTAGTAATTCCTTCACTGGCGAGGGACTTCACAAATGCTGGTGAAGGCAAATTATAAAGCACTACACAGCCATTCAACTCTGTTCCATCTGTATTGTGTACTGTGGTTTGCAGTCTCCCATTAGATTATGATTGGTTATAAAGAGTCATCATTTTCCATGTTATATTAAAAGATATCCATAATTCAGACATTATCCCCAATATCCCTGGGGAGGGGGGGGGGGGCTGGTTTTAACATATAAGTAACAGAGGTGTAAGGGTGCTGAGAGAAACACAGTATTGAATCACAGTAAACAGACACATTGGGTTTCTGGGCAACACCACTACGACCTTTATTTAATTTAATAGCAAAGTACAAGCAGCAACAACATTTAGAAAACCATGTCAACCAAATTTCATTGGGTTTTGTTTTTTTTGCCAAACATTTCATCATATTTTACTGCCGAAAAAAGGTCTGTGCATGCAGTAGCCCATATTTATACATATTATAATAAATATTCTTTTAACTGAATTGCAGTAATGTAAAAGTAAAACTGTATTTACTGGACATTTAAAATCTAGTCTAAAATCTCTACAAGTGAACCTGGAAAAGAACTTCTAGGTTGTCTGGGGATCTCTGCAATCATCCAATGGAAAGCGGCAACACACAACACCATTCTTAAAACGGTAAACCCTTCCCCCCCGCATCCTCGGCTGCTGAGCTGGCTAATGTTCCTCCAA
This sequence comes from Gastrophryne carolinensis, assembly GCA_027917425.1. Taxonomy (NCBI): domain Eukaryota; kingdom Metazoa; phylum Chordata; class Amphibia; order Anura; family Microhylidae; genus Gastrophryne; species Gastrophryne carolinensis. The sequence goes on from CM051238.1 coordinate 341,712,233, forward strand.
TTTTATTCATGATGGTAAGAAATGAGAAGGCCTTACACTGCAGTTATGTAGTAAGCAAATAATATATACCATCTATCTGGTTTCTGCTCGCTAAAAGAACAGTGAATTCATCACAAAAAATACATTGCTGGTGCCATTTTGTAATCTTACCAATTCTAAACTCTATTTTACCGATAATCTACCGAAACAAAAGTGACTTAATATCTTTTTGTGGAAAAAAAAACACAAAAAATAGTGTTAATATACAGTACATATCTGTATTATCTATACTGGCCAAGCGTGCACTATAACACTATGCTTAACCCACCTTCCTCTGTGTAAATGTACAAATATTTTCAACCCCCCCCCCCCAACCTAAAAAAAAAATATATCATGTCATGTCAGACTGTGCCATTTAAACTGTTCCCTTAATAAAGCAGACTGTAGTACTAAAAGCCAATCACCAGAAAGAGGAAAAATTAAATCATCTATGTCTCCCCATCAACCCTAACCTAGTTTAAGGCTTGCTCTAACTCAGCACTACGCTGTACTGCTTAGGTTAGGTCTGTATTCTAAGTGACCACTAGTCTAAATGGTCTTCTCCCCTGCTCCTCCTACTCAAGGAGCATTGCCTTAGTTTGTGATGGACTTCCCTTTCAGAGGAACAGAGACCTGGGTGGTGCCAACTTAGCAGACAGGTAATCCTATAATCATAATGCAAGCCAGGAGCAAAATTATTGCTTGTTAGAATATGACTAACCTTAAACAGAGGTAGGATGCATGTAAAAGGGAGGAGTTCATTAGTCTGAACTTAAAAGAAAAAAACAAAAAAACGTAACACTTTAAAAATGTGCAACAGCACTCAAGACCACTTTCCAAGCAAGTTTTAGAAAGGCAATTTCCCAACCACTCTAAAGAATCTTGATTTGACCTTTTTTTAAATATACACCATAATCCCCATATTTCAGCAACCACAGTTAACATTATGCAACCCTCTAAAGTGGTTGCTTCCTACACCAACCATTGTCACACAGAATGCATGAGAGCACCATGGTAGCTCATGCACTGTAGAGAGAACGTTCCAATCCAGAATGCAGCCTGAAGTCTGTTGCAGATTTTTTTTTTTTAAACATCTGTTGTGGGGAAGGTCTAGCTAGACAGCATAGAATGGGTTGAATCAAGCACAAATCCTTTAGACCCATCCACCGTCAGCCAGTTTAGGCATGAAATGGATAAAATGCCATCATAGGTAGCATCTTTGCCAGAAGAAGGTGGTCTGGAGTTCACCAGTAGCAGTCACTCCATGATGTGAAGCAGTAGACACCTCAAACGTTGGATCAACCTGCTAACATACAAGTCCGGCAACAAAACTGGATGAACAGCTTTCGCTCACAGAGCTTACTGGACTTCACCATCTCACAAAACATCTCGTCCGCTGATTCAGGTAAAAGAAAAGAACAAAAGCCATTAGACAATATATTACTGGTTTTATAAACTGGTTTTCCCCAACAAATGAAAACACTCACATACATGTGGCAGTTATCAAATTAAATCCCTTTTACAAAAAACACACAGAAACTCTAATCTAAAAATGTAGGGTTTTATTGTACCGTTTGTGGAAAAACATATTGTGAGATATGGTATACTGATATTTTATTTTTGCCCAAAATCTGCATTCAGAGAAAAACCTTTATTATAATTTTCAGTATGTACCACCATCCAGACTGGATGTAATGGAAGTGAAGCGGCAATTTTTTTTTTTAATGAATGGCATCACAAAGGAAGCGTATCATTTACAGATGAGGTTATGGTCCCAATATCTCGATTAGCACAGACGTTAAACTTACATGTAGAGCCAAAGGCTGAGCATGAATAAAATCTATAATCCAACTAATGCCAATAAAACTGAAGAATTGGTGCTCTGCTATTTAGTGCTTATTGTGGTCTTTGCTCTTGTCAATGAGAGTCAAAGTGATCCTATAAAAAAGGCAACAGGATTCCTTCAGGGTGGTAATTGCCACTGAAGGAAAGCTGTAAAGTGGGCCCATGGCTTAAAAAGAAACCATGGTCAGAAATGTATGGAGTCCCTCTAATATGCAGCAGCAGGACAGCCTGGATCTAGCTCCCCCACTGTACATTGTGCCGCTAAAAGAAAGAACCAGCTGCCCGGATACTCTCCCGGGGTTGCACATGCCATGTGACTATGAGCAGCCCATCAGCGAGGCCGGCGCTGGCTGTGCAAGCCGATAGACTGCTCCACGGCAGTCGTAGAAGGATCCCAGAAGAGCCGAGTCCAGTTCTTTTAGTGCCCGGGCTGCCACGCTGCTGCATATTAAAAGAGGGACATTTCTGATCATAGTTCCTGTTATTTTTGCATACAGGTTTCTAGAAGTGGCCATTATTAAAGAGCATCAGTGATGGGGAGGTAAAGGACTTGTTATTTTCATGGTTTGGAAACAGGCATACAGAGAACTTGCAAGAAATTAGCCTCCTTGCAACAATATACAAGTGGAGCAACTAGAAGTAGTAACTCACCATTGTTGCATGTGTGATTTGTAACACACGATCCACTAAGCAAACTGTAGCCTTCCTTGCATTTCACACAATTCTTTCCTGAGGCTTCACACACCAGACAGTTATCTTCACATCTGGAAAGCAGGATTGCACAAACATTTACCGTACTGCATTAACATTTTGTAAGGATCTGGCCAGGGGCATAACTAGATGGGGTGTGACCACACCAGGGCCCAGGTTGTTGCTCCTCCGCCTTACAGTATTTAGCATATTTGTGCTCACATGGCATCATATAGAGAAGGGAAGCAACAACAGTCTTTGCTGTTTCTTTTTTTTTGTAAATTCTTTATTTAAGTTTTTACATAACATACAAGTTTGATACATAACATTGCACCACGAAACTTCAGTCAGGACCAGTATATAGCATAATAAACAATGCCTCCCATGGGAATTCCAGGGGCAAAAAAGAAATGACACGCTGACATCAAACTGTCACTAGATATCTAAATAGTAAATCTGCTATTTGAACTTAACAATGCACTAAATGTAAATGGTGAGCAACTACAAATGGAAAAAGGGAAAAAGAAAAAAAAAAAAAAAAGAAAGGGGAGGGAAAAATCAAGTGGGGGAGGGGGGTACCAGGAAGGGAAAATTGAAGGACCAAATAACCTCAGGAACTAAGGTCTATATTCCCACTATGATGCGCTTGTAATCCTCAGACTCGGTATATTGCATCCACGAGAACCAAGTCGCTATGTATTTCTCATATCCATCTTCCCCAGCCGTCATTCTCTCATTAGCTCTAAAAGCCCACATCGCTAGGGAGGGGGGATCCTCCTTTTTCCATAGTTGCGGAACACACATCTTGGCTGCGTTTAGGAGATGACATAGCAAAGAGCCACGATATTTTTTGAGTGGAGTCTTTGTCATGTGGAGCAAGCACAGGGTAGGGTCCTCTGGGATTTCTCTACCCAACAGGCTCCCCGCCATCTCTCTAACCCCATCCCAAAAAGCTTTCAGTTTAGGACATGACCAAAAGATGTGAAGCAGACTACCCTCCCCCCTTCCACACCTCCAACATTTCGCCTCCACTTCAGGACACCATTTATTAATTACCGCCGGGACCCTATACCACCTCATTAGAACCTTGTAACTGCACTCTTGAAACCTGGTACATATTGAGGTTTTATGGGGGGTCTCCAACAATCTGCTTATCTGTTTCAGAGTGAAGGTCCTACCTAAATCCCGCTCCCACTTCCCCACAAATGACGGTGGAGCTATATCTGAGGGGCCGACCAGCATCATATATATACTAGAGAGTATGGCTTACATCATCTCTACTAGAGCACAGCTCTTCAAAAGGAGTAAGGCCCCTTTGCACCCTTTTATGCTCTCACAGCGTGGAAAGGAAGTGCTTCAACTGCTGTTGCTGCCAAGTCGACCAAACAGGTAACCCTCTGTCGTTGGCCAAATCTCCTATGACGCTCCACTCTCCCTCCCGTAGAAAGTGGCCCACCCTGAAAACACCCGCAGCCCTCCAAGCCCCGGGGGTGACGGGGAAAGGTTCGCCCGCTGAAAATATTGGCCACATACTTTTAACGTGGTCCCTACAAGGGCATGTTTCATTGCTAATAATATGTCTTTCCGGTCTGCCCACGGGATACAATCGACTCTTACCCCAACAAGATTCTGCTCAATGGACACCCACTGCTTATGGCCCCGATGTAAGCACCAATCAACCACTCTGTTAAGGTGGACCGCAGCATAATAGAGTCCCGGATCAGCGAGACCCACACCACCCTTATCCTTGCTCCTCGTAAGGATGAATAAAGGGGGGTGGGAGCCCAATCACTATTTATACAAAATTATTATTATTATTATTATTCAGGGCCTGGGAACTAATTTACCGTCCAGTTTAACCCTCTCATCAACTAAATATCAAGCAACAAATATGTCTAGCTGTGTGGAAAGACAGATTTGGTTGCATATATCTGCAGATACATGTGGAAGCCACACTGCCCCGGCAAGGCACTCTGTGTTTAGTGTGGTCCCTACTCTTATTTTGAGTCTCCAACATTGGGACATGCAATGCAGACAAATATTTGAGAGCTACTCACCTGGGAAGCTGCCAGCCTCCCTTTAGAACACTTCACAGGGAGAAATCCATATTGACTGAATTCCTCCCTGCTTGTGCTCATGGCAATTCAAATGAATAAAGGGGGGTGGGAGCAGCTCAATCACCATTTATACAAAATTATTATTATTATTCAGGGCCTGGGAATCCTCGTAAGGATGGCCCTACTTATCCTCGGTCTCCCTCCTCCCCACACAAATCTCCAGAAAAGTGCATCCACCCTTCGAAAGAAGGCCTGCGGGATAGCCACCGGGAGAGCCTGCATTAAGTAAAGAAGTCGTGGGAGCAGCACCATTTTCAAAGCATTGCAGCGACCAAACCACGAGAGCCTCCTACCCAACCATCTGGTCATGTCATCTTCACATTTTTTGAGCAAGGGGGGGGGGGGGGGGGGAGTTAAGGGCAAAAACACTCGCCAAATTCCTACAAATTTTTGTTCCAAGATACGTTATACTTTCCTCCGCGCATCTAAAGGGGAAGGATTTCTGTATATTTTCAAATCTTTTCGCCGGGACATTGATATTGAGAGCTTCTGATTTCTGATAATTAATTCTATACCCCGACTGTTCTCCGTATTCCTTTAATTCTCTTCATTAGGTTCGGGATAGAGGTCTCTGGAAGCGTCAGTCTAAAGATCAGATCATCCGCAAAGGCTGCAACCTTAAAACTACCCACTTGGTCTCCCATACCCCTTATGTCACCATTTCCCGAATTTTACACAAAAGGGGCTCCAATGTGAGTATAAAGATTAGAGGAGAAAGGGGGCACCCCTGCCTCGTTCCATTTGCGATAGTAAAGGAGCCTGAGAGCGTCCCATTCACTCGCACCGACGCGGAGGGTGCACTATACAAACTGCTTATCCAACCCAGAGCATTAGGGCCAAGGCCAATATGACTAACAGTGTTTTGCATAAAGTTCCAATTAACTCTATCAAAAGCCTTCTCCGCATCGGTGGCAAGCAAGAGGGACGGGGTACCACTTTTCTGGGCCCATTGGATTAAATTAAGAACTTTAATGGTATTATCCCTCGCCTCTCTATGTGGCATAAATCCAACTTGGTCAAGGGCTACAATGTGGTGTAGATGGGGAGCTATCCTGGAGGCGAGTACCTTTGCAAAAATCTTAATATCTGTATTCAATAGGGATATAGGCCAGTAGCTAGCGCAAAGACCAGGGTCTTTCCCCTCTTTTGGGATGATTGATATATGCGCCCTAAGTGAGTCTGAGGGAATGCACTCTGGTTTCTTAAATTGATTAAAGGCATCCAAGAGTCCCAAGGCCAGCAAGGGGAGCATCTTTTTGTAATATTCAATCGTAAAACCATCCGGGCCTGGTGCTTTCCCCCCCCCCCCCCCGAGGCCCCTGAGACTGCTTCCTGGACCTCCTCCAATGAGATCGGCCCCTCCAGTTCTTCCACAATCGCACTAGGCAGACTAGGGAGACCGGACTCTCTCAAATATAGTCTCATTGCTTCATCCCTTTCCCCACCCTCTACCCCTGGAAGATTATACAACCTCTCGTAAAATCTCTTAAAGGCCTCTGCAATTTTACTGGTTAAGTGGACCACCTTACCCTTCGCGCCTGCTATTTTTGGGACAACCGCCTTCACCCTCTCCGCCCTTAAGGCTCGCGCCAGGAGTTTGCCACATTTATCCCCCCGACTCGTAAAATTTTCCACGGCATTTGATTTTTTGCACTTTGAGCCTATCGCAGAACAGCAGTTTAAGTTTTTCTCTGGCCGCTGTCAGGGCCGAGAGGTGAATGACGGCAAGAGACTTTTTGTGCAGAGTCTCTAATTTTCTGATCTCAGTCAGTAGCTTCAGGACGCATTCCGATTTTTCTTTTTTTTTTAACCTCGAACCTATCTTTATTAGGGTTCCCCTTATATAGCACTTATGGGATGCCCATAGAATCCCTGGGCTGGTCTCAGGTGATTTATTCAATTCAAAGAACTCCTTAATGTCTTTCTGGAGCTCTGCCAGAACCCTTTGATCTCCTAATAGGGAATTATTAAGACGCCAGGACCAGCTTCTTGGTCCTGAGTGGGGAAGTGTCTAATCGAGATTGGCGCATGATCAGAAATAGTAATGCAGCCTATCTCTGTGTCCAAAACACGGTTTAGAGAACCATGCGGTATCATGAACATGTCAATTCTAGAATATGACCCGTGGGGAGGAGAGAAAAAGGTATAATCCCGTGTTATCTGGATGTTGTATCCTCCACGGGTCAACTAATTGATGTTGAGCGAGGGTCCTTTTGAGCTTCTTCAGTTTAATGTAGGATAGATGGGGGGCTCCCTTGGAGGTGTCTAAAAGTGGATCCAGGGTCAAGTTAAAATCACCTCCCACCACTAACTCACCCTCCCTAAACATTGCAAGTTCTTCTAAGACCTTGCCCAGGAACGTCAACTGCGCGGAGTTTGGCATATAGACATTGGCAAACATGAATAATGAAGATGATATCCAACCCTTTAGAAATATCCATCTCCCTTCCTTGTCAGTTTTAAAATCAACCAATTCCCAAGGAAGGGGTGCCGCAATGGCGATGCTTACCCCTCTCGATCTCGAATCTGGGGAGTGGCTGTGATACGTTTTCGGGAAATGTCTATTGCCAAAGGAGGGTGGGTTAGAAGACCTAAAATGAGTTTCCTGGAGGAAAGCCACCTGAGCACCCAGTCCCTTCAAGTTACCCAACACCAAGGCCTTTTTTTCCGGGCTATTCAGCCCTTTCGTATTGAGCGAGACTATTTTGAAATCAGCCATCTAAACTCTAGTCAGGGACCCTTCCCTCAGTCCGTTCTATCTGAATGAATCAGTTAGCTCCAGGGACGCCTCACCACCCTAGCCTGAAGTATCTCACTAAATTAAAGGGGGACCTAGATATATCTGCCTGGTACGTTAAAAGCAGAAAACGGGGGTAATGGATAGAAATTGGGGGGTTAGAAAAAGAGGGAGCAGGGATTCCAAGAACTGTAAGGAAAAGGGGGAAACACTAAACAATCCCTAAACTAGGGAAAACAAGTGGGTCTTATCAACTACTAGAGTCAATAAGGCCGGCCTACGGGGGGGAACGCGTCCGATCTAAGAGGAGAGCGTACAGGAGCAACTGCTCGCCAACCCCTGGCCGGAGGTCAATAAACCATTTTAAAAGCCAACAAGCCTTTGGAACAGAATCAAGTTAACATTATGAGACGACAATAAGGAAGCACAGCTGCCCAACCAATGTTGAACAGTGAAGCTAACCCTGTGGTCTCAATTGCATCCAAAACATAGGTAAGTAAGTAAAGGCGGTATAAAGCCAACAATAACAACACTCTCTGTGTTCAGTCCCGGAGTCCGGTTGCCGGATCAGACAGCAACAAACACACAGCTGGTGGTCGTTCATGGCACTTCTTCTGGGTGCCTTGGTGCCCGCTTGAGCCGCCTGAGGTCTCGGAAGCTCCTCGGGCCTCGTCGCTTATCTCTTTCCGTGGACCCAAATAATGGGGGCAGGTCACTCTCGAGCCAGTTAGGGACCTGAATAGGCTCACAACGTAGGTAAGTGAAAAGTCCTCCCAAATCTTGATAAGACTTAAGCACGTAAGAGCTCTGTCCCTTTCGGACAATCAGATGGAACGGAAAACCCCATCTGTAAGTAGCTCCGTTTTCTGTAATAACTTCCAAAAGGGGCTTCAGGGATTTCCGCATTTGTAGAGTCCGCCGAGACAAGTCCGGAAAAATCTTGACTGATGCATCCTTATATTTCACTTCGCCTTTGCTCCAGGCCTTCCGGGCGATTTCTTCCTTAAGTGTGTAATGGTGGACTCGACAGATGACATCTCTAGGGAACACCGGGGTCTAGGCTTTTTGGCCCCAAAGATCTATGGAATCTATCAAGCTCTATGGTAGCGGACGAGTCTCTGTCTAGTAACGAGTTGAAAATGGTTGTCACTATTCGCCTTAGGTCCTCGCTCGCTTCCCCTTCCGGGATGCCCCAAAGCCGTATGTTGTTCCGTCTACTTCTATTTTCCAAGTCGTCTAGGTGAAGGTTGCACTCTTGGAGCAAGGCTTCCTGCCTATCGCACCTGGCCTCCAACGCTTGTATATGACATGACTCAGAGGATCTCTCAGTTTCTAGCGAGTTGACTCTTGATTCGACAGCTGAAACTTGCTTTCTCACCGCTTCAATCTCTCGTTTATGTGCAGCCTCGTATTTAGCGATCAGCCCTTCAATATCAGCTTTGGTGGGTAGGCCTTTTAGAAGGGAAATAGTCGCAAGATGAATTTCAGGCTCGCACAGCCCGCTGCTAGTCGATGGCATGGGGGGAGCAACCGGTCTCCAATCATCCGGTATTTCAATTGGCTTGGGTAGCAGGGGTGTGCTGGGGGGTCCACCGGAGACATTGGCTCTGGGCTAACCACTTGCGGCCCAGACTCTCTCTCTGGGGATGACGTCAGGGAATATAACGGGGAGCCTGGAAACGCACTCTCTTCCCCATCTGCCAGCTCAGTGTTCTGCGCATCCCTCCCTGATCTTCTATGCCGCTGCGGCAGGGCATCCCCAAATTCGCGGTCAGATGCACCATTACGCGAAGCAGGCATGGGCCGGGGCACATATGCGAACTGGGCCAGCCCACCCAGCACCTCTGTCCCAGCTTTGGCCAGTGAGCTGCATTTCACTTTGCCCTTTATCTCAGGGCTCATCACATTGTGCAGCAGAGGTTGTGTTAGGGCATCGCCGTGCCTCATGTGCTTGGGCCCTCTAATCCTGGGGCTGTTAAATTCATCACCCCCTCCCCTGCCCTCTCCCCGGTGCTCAGCTTCCGCATATGTTTTACTGTGTCTGGAATCCACACTTCACAGGGAGCCTGTCATTTCCCCCACTGCAGCGGTCTTGAGAGCTGCTGCGTACTGTCCCGGGCTATGAAATGCAGGTCTGCTCTGCTCGTCCTCCCCTCTCAGCACCGCCGACGGCCCGGGTGTTGCCCACCTTTATTTGGGTGTAGGCTGATCTCTGTGGGGCTCTGCGGTCTCCGCATCGGCTCTTCCGCCGGGTGTCTGATCGGGCTCTGCTGCGTACCTCCACCGCCTCTGCACTCATCTCCGGGTCCTTCGCCAGCCGATCCAGTGAGTGATGTCTCCTCCGCAGCACTTTCCTCCTCGCTCCCTGGTGCGGGCGCCATCTTGCCCACCTCTTCCTCCTCTCTCCGCAGCCACTTTCCTGCTGTCTGCCACTTCTGAGGGCTCTTCTGGACTCCTCCGCCGCTCCCCTTCCTATTCCTCTTCCTCTTCTTGGTCATCTCGCTTCTGCGTTGGCACAGGTATGCTAAAGTGTCACTCAGGGCACAGGTATCGGGAGCTCCTCTAGGAACGTCCGCTCTGCATCACGTTCGGGACACGCCCCAGTCTTTGCTGTTTCAACAGAACCTTCACCCTGAATAAGATCTTATAGGTTTCCCCCACCCTGTACATACAGATTGCCCACATTAAAAATCATCCTTCCTGCATCTACTCCATTTTCTGAGACTTTAAACTTCCAAGATGGCGGCCCATGGACTCTCAGGCTGCATGCAGACAGGAAGTGTCTTCTGACTGTGCTGCTCTGCATGCTGGGATTGCTGTCCTTTTCCTGACCCCAGCTCTGCTCTGTCTGAGCAAAACACAACTATAACCAGCCTCATTGCATTTCTGCCCCCTTTCCTCTGTATGTGATGCCTCTGAGGAAAAATGGCAGCTCCCGTAATGTAGAATCCTCTAAAGATTTTCAGCCCAGAGGGGGGTAAGAATAATAAGGGACTAAAAACATACAATACACTGATTTTTAGGTGCTGGGGAATGTTTTTTATTTGGGTTTGGGCTTACTAAATTATGCTGAAGGCTGAGCCTGGCACAGTTGGATAAAAAGGTTGCGGCCATTTTGGAGCCTCATTTGCCAGCATCTCAGCCATGTTGGATTCAACTGACATAACAGACAATGCACAGTAACCGGAAACCCAGCACCACCTTCTGTTTGCAGGCAGCCTGTAGATCCATGAACTGCCATTTTGTATTTACCACAGCAGGACTTAGAAAAAGTCCAACTGAGTTAAGACAGAAAAGGTTTACCGTATGAGCCATAAAATGGCCCAACACATTTAGTTACGCCATTGGATCTGTCCATCAGCATATCTACAGGATACATAAGTTACCTTCTGCAAACTTTGTTTGGCAATCCAGGAACCTCTTCAGAATAAAAGCCTGGGCTACAGGTTGGCACACAGCGCCAATCATGCAGGTTATATTCCCTTGCACACTGCGTACATTGATCCTTTCCTGTCCCTAGAAAACAAAATAGATATTAAGCCACTGAGACCATCTGAGGTATGGCATTTACAACAGCTGCTAGCAATTTATATACAAATAATGTACACATTAGAAAAAAGTGTTATGGTGAGAGACCAATATACTTTAGAAGCATTCAATTTTCATTATAACTGAGAAAATCACATACTGTACAATAGTTTTAACAAGCAGCTTTAAGCTTTAAAAAAAAAGTCAATATACTGGCTTAGTGATAAAGTAGCATACCATGTTACACACAGCAGTAAAAGTGATATATATATATATATTATACTTCGCTCTTAGGAGGGAAGGGTTTTTAGAAGAAATGTAATGACAGAAGGGGGCAAAACCTGAAACTTGTTAGAGAGAAGATGCTTTTGAGAAATTTGTGACAAACAGTGGTGAGTGAATTATAACATGCCTAGGATAAGGATACATATCCTAAGATAAAGGAAACACATAAGAGCTGACAAGGACCAGAAGGTCTGCTTCTGCAGTCAACCTTCTAGGCTACTACCTGTAAAGGACACAGGCCGGAGGACAGCCAGATTAACATGGGGATTGGTCTAACAGAAGCCACATAGTTTAAAACAGCATTGTGGCAAAATATTGATGTTGAACCTCTACCACTTTTCAAGCTTCCTTTCTTTATTAACACCTACCCATCAGCAACTTAACACCTCATTTTGCCAATCAAACATGAAGTAGTATCTATGCCTGTGTTTTTTGTGTAGGACTAGGGGAACATCTTCAAGAAACTAAAGAATGTCCAGTTTATTGCATTATCACTACAGGTATGCTATCTGCTCATTTCTTCTGGTTCACATCTTAGACCTGGACTATACAGCCATCTATTTTGAAATGCTCTCTATAGGAAGGTTGTAACATTTTTATTTTTTTATTTTTTTTTAAATAGCACTTCCCCTGTCTGTTATACAAAGCAATGTATTAAAGCAAAACGACCTTTGCAATGCTGGATCTGTTTTAAAGCGGTTTACAACTTATTTCCCCCCACCCCTCCACGGCCCACAACACGCCCACCTAGCCAGAGTGCCTTGGGTGATGCTGTTCCCTCAGTTGTAGCCCAGTAAAAAAAAAAAAAAAATATATGGTTTGCTGAGGGTGAAGCCACACCCAGTAGAACTTTCGAGATCACCCATTGTCTCTCAAAAGTGCGGTATGACACCCGGCAGTCAGCTGGCTGCATCACAGGCTTTGTACTCGGACGTGCCTGCTCCTGCACCCAGCAATTCAAAAAAACCTGGGAGCGGGAGCGCACACAGATACAAGGAAGCCAGGGAAGCAGAAGTCAACTATAACATTTACGCGGGAGTTACCGGTAAAGGTGAGTTTACTGGCTTCACACAGTGGGGCATTCTACAATAGGATCCCTCAAGAGGCAGCTAAGCGACTGGGTTTTAATCAGCTTTAAATAAATATAATTCCAGAAACCTATTGCCACTTGATGGGGATTTTAAAAGAAAGCTGGGAAGTCTAAAATTTAAGCCAAACTGATAACCTTGTGCCTTTTACTTAAGGAAAAGTGGCAGTCATTCTATTCTCTATATGCCACTGGGCAACCCAAGGTCTCCTGCTGCCTTGTAAGATTAAAGTTGGGAAGACCATACATATCAACAGAAACAGACTCCAATAAGTGACCTGGTTTTACACTTTGAAGCATAGGCATAAGAAGCTGCAGTACTATTGGTTTCGAAGTGACCGACCATTTACTCTGATCACATAACACTTCAAATTCGTCTTGAATCCTTTTGCAGTGGAAACTACTATAAACCTCTCACACTTGTTCATAGCACTGCTGAAGCATGAAGCTTGTGTTTAAGGCATCAAAGATTCTCTTGTTGGAAAACAAGTCTGTGACTCATTTAAATCATCTTGCATTTACCCTTTCATCTAGTAAAATCAGAAAACACCTTTCTGGTATTTTCAGTATGGAAGAATGTCACAGGGCATTGAGCCACTCTGACACCTTCTCCACTAAGTATGTGTGTGGCAAAGCCACAGAGCAGACTAGCGAGAAACCCTAAAGAGATGCATGCTGGGAAGACAACATAAGACCAAAATATTTATTTATGTCAGTACTAAACCATCCATTGCCGCCAACAGCATCATTTGCACATTGCTACGAAACCCACATATTACCATTTTATAGAGCGTTAAAATTAATAATGGAGAAGTTTGAAAGACGTTCCAGAAATGCTGTAGAATTGCACTTATGTCTCGTGAAAAGACATGAGGCTTGAAAATCAAATATTCCAGGAAAATTCTACATTTTAACTGAATTAAAGAATAAAAATATCAGAAAGCAGAAATCATAGTGGTTGATGTGTCAAAAAAAAATTACATCTGGGGACAGGTCTTAAAATCCACCCACAGTATATTGTGCAACATTTCTTTCACCATCTGCTGAGAGTGGCATTTTTAGTTGCACATCAGATAACACGAAGGGTCAGAAGCTTGTGATAGAATCCCTGTACAAAAATACCATTTTGTGATTAAAGTATGTCACACACCCTGCTTCCAGATTAATAACATTGGGGTTATGTCCAGTAGAGGGCGAACTTCTGCAGAGATGACTAGAAAAAAAGGAGCCCCTCACGGTCCATAAATACCTGGGACCTCCCACACATCACCCAGTATAGGAAAGCAGTAAGGGGACCAGGAAGAGCCAATAAAAGACTAAATAACCAAACAAGGTTCACCATATAGAGGATCCAGAATACAAATCAGGGCGGGATGAAGCGGGGTGTGTGACATACTTATAATACCCATTTTAAAGGTGAGTAAACACAAAATGGTATTATTCCAAGTATGTCACACACCACGCTTCCAGATTAATAACATTCGGGACATCCAATAGCAGTGTCCAACATGGGTGGGGATCCCCAAAAGTCAATAATGCACAAACTTAAACCACTGCAGCTTGATGAACCTTGCGGCCAAAAACAGCATCCGCTGAGGCCTGCACATCAACTCTATAAAACTTGGAAAAAGTATGAACAGAAGACCAAGTAGCAGCCTTACAAACTTGTTCCACAAAAGCCTGGTGCTGAAAAGCCCAGGAAGCCCCAACAGCACGAGTAGAATGAACAGTGATCTGAAAAGGGGGAACCCTCCCCTTGGCAGTACAGGCCCCAACAATGGCCTGACGTATCCATTTACTAATGGTAGACTTGACGGGCGCCAAACCTTTCCTGGGCCCAGAGGGCACCACAAACAAGGCATCCGTCTTACGAAAGGGAGAAGTAGCCACCAAATAGTACTTCGCACAACGAACAACATCCAAAGAGTGCAGAACCCTCTCCTTGTCATTGCTAGGCTTAGGACACAAGGAAGGGAGATCCACATCCTGATTGAGATGGAAGGCAGAGACCACCTTAAGAAGGAAATCTGGCTTAAAGCGAAAGACCACCTTCTCCTGGTGTCTTTCAAAGTAGGGGGCCTGAATAGACAGAGCCGCCAACTCAGACACGTCGAACAGAGGTAATAGCCACCAAAAAGGCAACCTTTTGTGCACGAATAGAAAGTGCAACATCCTGCACCGGCTCAAAAGGAGGGCCGACAAAACCAAATTCAAGTCCCAAACAGGCAACAACGGCTTTTGAGGGGGCCGCACATGAGTGACCCCCTGGAAAAACATCTTAACCAAAGGATGAAGAGCAAAAGACCTTTGAAAGAAGACCGCCAGGGCAGAGACCTGCCCTTTCAAGGTACTAAGCTGGAAACCCAGGTCCAGACTGTGTTGAAGAAACTTCAAAATCCTCGGAAATCGAAAACACCCTGCAAGGCAAGGCCCTAGCCTCACACCAATCAATATAGGACCGCCAAGTCCTGTAGTAGATGTTAGAGGAAGATCTCTTCCTAGCCCTGAAGTGTCTGAATCACAGCATCAGACAAACCTTTTAGGGTGGAGGTTTCAGCAGCCACGCCGTCAAAGCCAGCGTTTGTAAATTGGGGTAACAAAGTTGACCTTGAGTGACCAGATCCGGAAACAGGGGCAACCTGTACTGATCGACCGCCAACCGCACGACGTCTGCGAACCAAACCTGCCTTGGCCACCTTGGGGCCACCAGAATTGCTGGCACACCCTCTTGAGCCAGCTTGCGCACCACCTTGCCTACCATGGAGAAGGGGGGAAACAGGTACAAGAACCCCAGATCCCTCCAAGCAAGGGACATGGCGTCCACTGCCAGGGGGTCCCGAGACAGAGACACAAATGCCGGGAGCTTGTGATTGTGACGTGAGGCAAAAAGATCCACCTCCGGGAACCCCCACTTGTGACAAAGGGACCGGAATACCTTGTTGAGGGACCATTCCCCCCTGCTCAGGAAGTCCGCCTCCATGTTCTCCACTCCCGGAATGTACACTGCCGAGATACATGGTACGTTGCTCTCCACCCAAGCAAGAATCAGAGAAACTTCACTGAGAGCACTCCTGCTGCGAGTCCCTCCTTGGTAATTGATGTAAGCGACCGCCGTCCGATTGTCTGATCGAACCTGAACAGGTAAACCTTGGAGGTGATGTGTCAAGCGTGACAGCTCCAACCGAATGGCTCTCAGCTCTAAGACATTGATGGGGGTGTGAGCCTCCTGAGGACCCCACAGTCCCTGGAACTGATGATCCTTCCAGAAACCCCCCCAACCCGACAGGCTGGCATTCCTGTTGACCGTCTCGCAACAAGGGGTCAGAAAGGACCTGACCCTCAGAAGATTCCATGGTTCCAGCCACCACTAAGACTGCCGAACCAGGGGAGACATCAGCCAACAGTAGATGGAGCTGAAGCGACCTCATGTGAAACGGAGCAAAAGGAACTGCCTCGAAGGAAGCCACCATCAACCCCACCAGCCTCATCCCTAGCCGGATGGACGGGCGAGGGTTGGACAGAAGAAGACGGATCAGATCTTGAACCATCTGCACCTTCGACTGAGGTAGGAACACCTTGGTCCGAACGGTATCCAGATTCATGCCCAGAAAGGAAATCTCCCTTGACGGGGAGAGAGAAGACTTGGGGTAGTTGATCACCCAGCCGAACCTCTCCAGCGTTGTAACCACCGTCCTGGTGTCTAGATCCACCTGGCTGAGAGAGGATGCCGTGATGAGGAGGTCGTCCAGATACGGCACAATGCGAATGCCCTGGGCTCTAAGAAGGGTCAATATACCCGCCAGCACCCTTGGTGCCGAGGTCAGGCCGAATGGAAGAGCCACAAACTGAAAGTGCTGATCTCCCACCACAAACCTGAGAAATCTCTGGTGTCCTGGGAAAATCGGTACATGAAGGTAAGCCTCCTTGATGTCTATGGACGTCAAAGTCCCCTTGACGCAGAGAACTGATGGCTGAACGGAATCATGTGGAACTTCCTGGTTCTGAGGAACCTGTTGAGAAGCTTTAAATCCAGAATGGGTATTATGGAGCCATCCTTTTTGGGCACTGTGAAAAGGTTGGAATAATAGCCCCGGCCTCTCTCTGAGAAGGGCACCGGGCAAATGACTTCCATGTCCAGAAGATTTTGTACTGTCAACTGGAGCCCCTGTGCAGCCTGGGGGTCAGGAAGGAAACCGAGACCTGAGGAATCTGGGAGGAGGCCGGTACTCGAACTCCAGCTTGTACCCAGAAGAGACCACTTCCAAAATCCATTTGTCTGTGACCTCCCGGGAGACCTGGACGAAGTGCCGTAGCCGTCCCCCGCAAAAGTGAGGTCGCCCCCTCATTGCTGAGCTGGCTTGGCAGTGACTTGGGCTTGGAACCCCAGGCAGGTACTGGACAGGCACATCCTCTGCCCCTGCCCCAGGAGTCACCGCTGAAGGCAGAGTAGGCAGGTCTCCCTTGGGGTCTCACGGAGGAGCATGGCTCCTATTAGTACACCTGCTAAGGTGTACCCTACTCTCGCCCGGACCTTCAGCCAAGGCTGGGAGGCATAGGGTTAAAACTAAATCAGGTCCGGGCAGAAATAGGGAATAAAAAGGCCGGGTGTAAACCCGGCTTACCTGCAAGAAAGAAACAGCCATCTTCTGACTTGCTCGCTGTCCTGCAGAGACGATTACAGGGGGATGTGTGGGAGGTCCCAGGTATTTATGGACCGGGAGGGGCTCCTTTTTTTCTAGTCATCTCTGCAGAAGTTCGCCCTCTACTGGACATAACCCGAATGTTATTAATCTGGAAGCGGGGTGTGTGACATACTTGGAATAAGTAGTTATTTTTGGGGCCCAAGTCAGATGGGTAAAACCCTTATCCATTTATGCTCTCTCCCTATTCTTGGGGGGAGGGCATGGGCTCCATTCCTCTTGCTGTGCCTAGCCCTGTGGTTTTGAAGGAAAACTACCTTGCTAGACAAAAATGAAAGTCTCTGTACAATCTAATACATTCCAAAATAAACCATGTCCAGGAATTTTTTCATTTAAGTAATGAATTGGAGAGGCTTTCAGATCTTATGAAAATTGGTATTATCTACACATGATCAACTAATAATTGCCCAATATCCCTTTTGGCCTGTGTACAATGGTTTTATTATAACAAAACTAGCAAGATAAACCAATTCCTTGGTGCCATCTGTCTGGCTACAAATAATATTTTGTGATTACTCACCTTTAAAATGGGTATTATAAGTATGTCACACACCCCGCTTCCACTATTCATGACATATGGGTTATGGTCCAGTAGAGGGCGAACTTCTGCAGAGATGAAAGCAAAAAAGAAGCCCCTCCCGGTCCATAAATACCTGGGACCTCCCACACATTCCCCAGTATATGACAGCAGTAAGGGGACCAGGAAGAGCTAATAAAACATTCTTAACCATAAAAAGGTTCACCATATAAAGGATCCAAAAGGGCGGGAAGAATACAAAAGGGCAGGATGAAGCGGGGTGTGTGACATACTTATAATACCCATTTTAAAGGTGAGTAATCACAAAATGGTATTATTCCAAGTATGTCACACACCCTGCTTCCACTATTCATGACATATGGGACCATCCAATAGCAGTGTCCAACATGGGTGGGGATCCAAATACAGCAAAAAAATGCACCAATTTAAACCACTGCAGCTTGCAGAACCTTGCGGCCAAAAACAGCATCCGCTGAGGCCCACACAACCTTATAAAACTTTGAAAAAGTATGAACGGAAGACCAAGTAGCAGCCTTACAAACTTGTTCAACAGAAGCCTGGTGCTGAAAAGAACCAGGAAGCCCCAAAAGCACAAGTAGAATGAGCAGTGATCTTAAAAGGAGGAACCCTCCCCTTAGCAGAATAGGCCCCAACAATGGCCTGGCTTATCCATTTACTAATAGTAGACTTGGCGGGCGCCAAACCCTTTCTGGGCCCAGAAGGCACCACGAACAAGGTGTCCGTCTTACGAAAAGGAGAAGTAGCAACCAAATAGTACTTCACACAACGAACCACATCCAAAGATTGCAAAACCCTCTCCTCATCATTGCTAGACCTAGGACACAAGGAAGGGAGAACTACATCCTGATTGAGATGGAAAGCAGAAACCACCTTAGGAAGGAAATTTGGTTTAAAGCGAAAAACCACCTTATCCTGGTGTCTCGCAAAGTAAGGGGCCTGAATAGACAGAGCCGCCAACTCAGAGACACGCCGAACAGAAGTAATAGCCACCAAAAAGGCAACCTTTTGAGTGAGCACAGAAAGAGCCACATCCTGCATCGGTTCAAAGGGAGGCCCCTGGAAGGCCGAAAGAACCAAATTTAGGTCCCAAACGGGAACCAAAGGCTTTCTAGGGGGCCGAACATGAGTGACCCCTTGGAAAAAAGTCTTGACCAGATGATGCAAAGCAAAAGACCTTTGAAAAAAAAGACAGCCAGGGCAGAAACCTGACCCTTCAAAGAACTGAGCTGGAACCCCAGATCCAGACCGTGTTGTAGAAACTCCAAAATCCTAGGAATCGAAAACACCCTGCAAGGTAAGGCCCTAGCCTCACACCATTCTATATAGGACCGCCAAGTCCTATAGTAAATGGTAGAGGAAGACCTCTTTCTAGCTCTAATCAAGGTTTGAATAACCGCCTCAGACAAACCTTCCTCCCTCAGGATGAAGGTTTCAGCAGCCACGCCGTCAAAGCAAGCGTTTGTAAATTGGGGTAACGTAGTTGACCCCGAGAGATCAGATCTGGAGACAGGGGCAGCCTGTTCTGATCTACCGCCAATCTTACGACATCTACGAACCAAACCTGTCTTGGCCACCTTGGGGCCACCAGAATTGCGGGTGCCCCCTCTAGAGCCAGCACCTTGCCCTCCATGGAGAAGGGGGGAAACAGGTACAGAAACCCCAGATCCCTCCAGGCAAGGGACAAGGCATCCACTGCCAGGGGATCCTGAGACAGAGATACAAAGGTTGGGAACTTGTGATTGTGCCGAGAGGCAAAGAGTCCCCCACTTGTGACACAGGGCCCGAAACACCCTGTGGTTGAGAGACCATTCCCCTCGGCGAGAGAATCCCCTGCTCAGGGAGTCCGCCTCCGTGTTCTCCACTCCCAGAATGTATGCTGCCGAGATGCAAGGAACATTGCTCTCCGCCCATGTCAGAATCAGAGAGACTTCCCTGAGGGCACTCCTGCTGCGAGTCCCTCCTTGGTGATTGATGTAAGCTACCGCAGTACGATTGTCTGATCGGACCTGAACCGGTAAACCCTGTAGGTGAAGTGTCAGACGCGACAGAACCAAGCGGATAGCTCTGAGCTCCAAGATATTGATGGGGTTGTGAGCCTCCTGAGGACCCCACAACCCCTGGAACTGATCTTTCCAGAAACCTCCCCAGCCCGAAAGGCTGGCATCCGTGGTAACCGTCTCCCAACGAGGGGGCCAGGAACGATCTTCCCCTCATCAGATTGCTTGATTCCAGCCACCACTGAAAGGACTGCCGAACCCTGGGAGACATCAGAAATGACTGATCCAAGGACTGTGGACATCTGTCCCATTTCAGCAATAGATGGAGTTGTAGCGACCTCACGTGGAATTGAGCAAAGGGGACTGCCTCGAAGGAGGCCACCATCAAACCCACCAGAGTCATCCCTAGCCGAATGGAAGGACGAGGGTTGGTCAGGAGAACACGTATCAGATCCTGAACCCTCTGCACCTTTGGCTGAGGTAGGAACACTCTGGCCTGACTGGTATCCAGATTCATGCCCAGAAAGGAAATCTCCCTTGATGGGGAGAGAGAAGACTTGGGGTGGTTGATCACCCATCCGAACCTCTCCAGCGTCGTCACCACCGTCCTGGTGTCCAGCTCCGCCTGGCAGAGGGAGGAAGCTGTAATGAGCAGGTCGTCCAGATACGGCACAATACGAATGCCCTGGGCTCTGATCAGGGCCATAATGCCCGCCAGAACCTTGGTAAACACCCTCGGTGCCGAGGTCAGCCCGAACGGGAGGGCCACAAACTGAAAATGTGATCTCCGACCACAAACCTGAGAAATCTCTGGTGTGCTGGGAAAATTGGTACATGAAAGTAAGCATCCTTGATGTCTATGGACATCATGAAATCACCCTGACGAAGGGAACCGATGCTGAGCGCAGAGTCTCCATGCAGAACCTCTTTGTTCTTATGAACCTGTTGAGAAGCTTCAAATCCAGAATGGGTCTTATGGAGCCATCCCTTTGGGAACCGTGAAAAGTTTGGAATAATAGCCCCGGCCTCTCTCTGAAAGAGGCACCGGGCATATGACCGCCATGTCCAGGAGGTTCTTTACAGCCGACAGGAGCCCCTGCGCCGCCCGAGGATCCGAAGGCACCCGAGACCTTAGGAATCTGGGAGGAGGCCGGTACTCGAACTCCAGTTTGTACCCAGACGAGACCACTTCCAATATTCACTTGTCCGTAACCTCCCGGGCCCAGACCTGGAAGAAGAGCCGCAGCCGTCCCCCCACCCGTAAGGGTGAGGGTGCCTCCTCATTGCTGAGCTGGCTTGGCAGCGGGCTTGGAACCCCAGGTAGAGGCTGGACGGGCACGTCCTCTGCTCCTGTTCCAGGAATCACCTCTGAAGCCAGAGTAGTCAAGAACGCTGCCCCCTCTGGCACCGCGAAAGGAAGGATTGAAGGAGCTTGCCCCCTGAAAGGAGCGACGCTGCCTTTTACGCTGAGGTAGCCTTCCACCTTTCGCCACAGAATCCAATTTGTCTCCAAACAGCCGCGTACCCAGGAAGGGCAAGGCAATAAGTGACTTCTTGGCCGCAATGTCACCCGCCCACTGGCGCAGCCAGACCGATCGGCGCATGGCCACAAGAAGAGCCGAGGTTCTGCTACACATGGTAATAGTGTCGTCCATAGCCGACAAAACAAAATTCATGAACAATTCACACCTCTTTAGGTTTGTGAATTCAACGTTGTCTGGGTTGAGCTGGGACCCATTTAACATGTCCCTAATCTCAGACCTGGTAGCCACAGCCACGAATGCAGATGCACAGACAGGCCGCAAGGCTGAACCCACACTGGCAAAAGCATGACATGCCATCTGATCAATGTGCTTGTCCTCGCCATCCTTAAGGGATGGCGCTGGTGGTGCAGCTTAAGCATACTTCTGTTTTTAACCTAGTTTAGAGACAGATTGTAGGCTGGTCAGCAAGCTAACTGGTTTGAGTGCTGTGGCCCCTTTAAGACTTTTGTATCCTTAAGGGTAGTAGCATCAGGAGTATGAACAACGGAGGTGTTGGCCAATCCTAAAACGGGCGCATCAACCTCGGGAGGGGAAGACCAGCGCTTCACAGCATCCACCGGAAAGGGATTTTTTATCCCATCCCTGAGGAACACAGTGAAGCCGACTGGGCTTCTCCCATTCTCTAAGAACCATGCTGTCAAAATGATCCCGATTTGGAAACTCCAAGCGGGGCTTAGAGGACCCAAAGAATTCCCCCTTCTTCGGAGGGGCCTCTGCTGGTGGGGAAATATCCAGAACCTCTAACAGATGGGTCAGGACCCTGGGGGTATCAACAGCATCCCCCAGCACCTGCTCGGCATCCGAATCAAAGAATTGCAGTTCCTCAGTCTCTGATTCCTCAAACAGTTCCCCCTCCTCAAACGGGGAATAATCAGCCCAGTCAGGGGAGTCATAATCATCAAAATTAATTACCGGCGTAGCCAGTGACAGATGCCTTCTCTTAGCAGGGGCCTTTTTGCCCACTGAGCTAGAAGTAATTTTCTCGAGGTTGGCCAGCCTAGCACAGACCTCAGAGTGCGACTCCCCCCTAATGACAGGGTCACTTGGGGTACAGATAATGTGGGGTGGGGTAGGCAATGAGGCGAACGGCCCTGACCCAGAAGCATGGGAACCAGACTGCCGCGTTATGGCCTGTTGCGCACAAGGTATGCAAATCAGTACATTTTCCCCCGTAAAGGGTACCCCACAACCGACACACATCCGGGATTGTCCCGAACGGAGCCCGAGCCCGGTATCCTGTGGAGCCTCCATATGGTGATTTTTTTAAGGTAGTCGCAATGACCAGAGGGAATTACGCTGGTAAGCAACCCGGGATGCCCCTTTTTTGTCCCGAGTGGGAGGATTTATAAGTGCCCCAAAATACTGCTAAGGACCCTAGGACTGGGAGAACCCCCTTTTAAGCAATGCACAGGGAGTCCTCCTGAAAGACACAAAATATGTCAACACATGCACACCACAGAATAATAATATACATGTAATGAAACACAGGGGCCAGCGCTGCCCCAAGCGCGACTGGGACATACTGGCCAAGCAATTAGAAGGGGAAGCCCAGCAGGGCACTCACACACACCGCAAAATGGCGTCCAGTGCAGCAGCCTCCGTGACAGAGAGAGAGAGAAGAAGAAGGGGTGGGCCAGTGCGGATCGCGCGCCGCGCCAGGCCCCGCCCCCTTCCCTCCTAGTCCAGCAATGCGGATCCCATCAAAGGGATGGGCCCGCAAAGGCGCCAAACAGAAGGGGGGGCAGACCGCAGCAACGTGCGAGTGCCCAGCCCCCTCACAACTCAGCCTGAGGGGGAGAAGCTCCCCTGCGGGCAGCAGAGCGCAAAGCGCGAAACATTCAGCAAAAACGCACAGACATATTCACACACACACACATATGTAACAAGGTGAAAAATATAAGCACAATGCCTTCCCCCCCCCCTCCCGGAGGGTATCCGAGGGGACCCGGAAGGGGGAGAATCCCTCACCGTAAAGTGCCAGGGAAGTGAATGGGCACAGGGCATCCCAAACCGGGATCACCAACCCGGAAGCCGCCTACCCCCTTGTATGGGGTCTCACGGGGGAGCATGGCAAGGAAGAGCAGCCCACACCTTTTGACTTGCTTGCCGTCCTGCAGAGAAGGAACTGGGGAATGTGTGGGAGGTCCCAGGTATTTATGGACCGGGAGGGGCTTCTTTTTTTGCTTTCATCTCTGCAGAAGTTCGCCCTCTACTGGACCATAACCCATATTTCATGAATAGTGGAAGCGGGGTGTGTGACATACTTGGAATAAATGACTCTCTCTCTCATAAGAATCCTGTGCTTAATCCACAGTGAAAAGTGTGACTTTGCACCATATACAAAGCAAGATCTAATCTATGTAGGTGGCCTATTAGAATGAATATGAACTTATAACTTATGTAACAGAATACATTATTTGGATAGCATATACGTGGCCCAAGTAGAAAAGGCTGTTGGATGATCCTCTGGTGGGCCTCACCAACAGGCCTGGCCAAATGTACATACCTGCTGATGGCTAGCCTTTGATCAGCTAATCCCTGCTGGGATCTCTCTACCCCCTTCATTACATCCTACCACCATTCTCTTCTACGCTTTAGTCTACAGTTGCCTGGTTAGTAGGTGACAGGTCCTGCTCTGTTGTGCTAATAATTAGGGATGAGCGAAACGATCCGGACGAACCCGGATTCGTTCCGAATTTCATGGAAAATTCGATTCTGAACGAATCCGAATTTCCCCGTGATTCGATTGATCAAAGTTTTCCTTTAAACTCCATTTATTTCAATTACAGGCATTCTAAAATGGTGGATGAACATGTCCAGACATACCCCCTGGGGCAGGGTCACATGCAGCCTATCAGCAGCCAGGAAGCCCGGTGACGTCACCGTGCTATATAAAGCGGCGGCCATCTTGCTTGTGCACATTTCAGCCTTGCATTGCGGCCAGAGCACAGCTAGTTAGAAACAGGGACAGAGATTTAGAGATAGGTAGGGAGAGTCAGAGAGGCAGATAGAGAGGTAGACAGAGCCAGGGAAAGAGGGAAAGACTGAACCATCCAGCCAGGGACAGCTTAGAAGTGAGAGTGAAATTTTTTTTTTCTTCATTAGCCAGATCAGTTTCAATTCGATTTCAGTTCTTTGTGCTGTAAACCTGCCTTGCCACTGTGCATGCCATCTATGCAGTGGCTTATTTAACCCTCTGTTACACACAAGCATTTATCATAATATATAACTGGATTAGTTTAAATATTTTTTGGTCTGCCTTTAACCAAAAAAACACCAGCCCACCTGGGTATCCCAAACCTGCACTTAGCAGCCCATCTGTTATACTAAATACGCTTGTTGATCTTTCCTCAGCTGAATCAAAGTATTGCATTTTGAATTGGTTTTTGGTCTGCCTTTAACAAAAAAACACCAGGCCGCAGGGCATCCCAAACCTGCATTAGGCAACCTATCTGTTATACTAAATACGCTTGTTGATCCGTCCTCAGCTGAATCAAAGTATTGCATTTTGAATTGATTTTTGGTCTGCTGCCAAAACACTAGGCCACAGGGTATCTCATATTGCCAATTTTCATAGTATCTGGTGCAGAGATACTTTATTTAGCTTCTTTTTAAAGTAAACATTTTTTATCGTACCTATTGCTCATTTCAAATACATAAAAATGTCAGGCAGACAAGTGCAAGGATGTTCAAAGAGGAGTGGCAGAGGCCAAGATTCAGCAGGTAGAGGTCGCAGCAGACTAGGAGCGAGTGGCAGCAGGAGTCATGGTGAGAGACCTGAACTGCCAGTATCTGCTAGCGGTCGTGTCTCCACCAGTAACGCATCTGCCATAATAGATTGGTTAACACGCTCATCAACATCATCACAAGTTACATCTGAGACCCCAGTCTAGGGTCGGTAGGTTCCTCTGACACAACCCTGAGTTGGCAGTCCCTGTCCTCCCATTGCCTCTGTCCTACGCCGTTCCCTCCCCCAGCGACGTATCCTAGCTCCACTCCTTAGTGAGGACGACCAGATAGAGGACAGTCAGCAGCTACTGCCCAGCCAAGAAATGGAGGTGGCTTCTTTAGCTAGGCAGACAAATAGTGATGTGGACAGTGTCGTGGGTGTTGCGAGCGTTCCAGCTCCTGCGCCAGACACTGTTGAGGAAACCGAGAACAACAGTGACGTGCAGCCACAACTCGGTGATGATGATGAAGCCGATAGCACTTGGGAGCCGGGTGATGAAGGGGCTTCATCGTCATCATCAGGAGAAGAGGGGCGCAGGTTGCCCCAGAGTCAGCAGCTGAGGCAGCAAGGTGTTAGCAGCATGGTTGGCAGTCAGCATGGGGGCACAATTGTAAAGCCTGGAGCCAAACGGGGCCGGAGCCGGGGTAGAGCACCTGCTGCGCGGCAGGCTACCTTATCGGGAGGTAGTGGAGCAGGGGTTCCTGGAGTTGGCGGCAGTAGCAGTGAATCAGTGAGGCCTGTTGGTGGGAAAAGTAGCTACTCGGCAGTGTGGCAGTTTTTCCTGAAGCATCCGCAGGAGGGTAACATGGCCACATGCAAGATATGTAGGCAGAAGGTAAAGCGTGGCCAGGGTCCAAATGTTGGCACCACGGCCCTGTGTCAACATATGATGCGTCACCATAAAGCGGCCTGGGAGAACCGAGGCTCCGAAGAGGTGGTCCAGCCTGCTTCCTCACCAAGTGGCATGCTGCTCCCAATTTCTGCCAGACAAGGCTCCAGCACCTCAGCCGAAGGCAGCTGTGCGTCATACTCATCCTCTGTCACTCCTGTTCCTCCTCCTCCAAGTCATGCATCCCGCCAGCAATCCATCAGCGAAGCCATGTCCAAGAGACAGCAGTATGCGCCCACTCATCCTACGGCGCAGAAGCTGAATGTGCTCCTGTCCAAGTTGCTGGTGCTGCAGTCACGCCCTTTTCAGGTGGTGAACTCTGCACCTTTCAGAGAACTGATGGCTTGTGCCGAGCCGAGGTGGAGAGTCCCAAGCCGTCATTTCTTTGCCAAGAAGGCACACTTTTGTTGAACAGAAGGTGGGCCAGTCCTTGAGCCTGTCAGTGTGTAGCAAAGTGCATGGCAGCGCCGACGTCTGGAGCTGTAACGGTCAGGGACAGTACATGTCGTTTATGGCCCACTGGGTGAATGTGGTCCCTTTGCAGCAGCAACTTGGACAGGTCAGGCCGCTTCGGCCTCCGCGCTCCCTGCCCGTTGGGCCTGTGACACCGTGCGACTCGGCCTCCTCATCCTCCGCCATCTCCTCACCCTCCACTGTAGGCTCAAGTCTCAGTGCCCCTCCAGTCTACCATGTGTGCAGGGCACGGAGGTGTCACGCTGTGCTTCACATGGTTTGTCTTGGCGAACGGAGTCACACAGGGGAGGAACTGCTTAAATGTATTCATCAGGAAATCCAAACATGGCTTACTCCAAGAAAACTTAAAATGGGAATCATGGTTACCAACAATGGGAAGAACATTTTGTCTGCGCTGCGCCAAGGAAGCCTGACCCATGCCCCCTGCATGGCTCACGTCTTCAATATGGTTGTCAAGCGGTTTCTGAAGTGTTCCCCCCCATCTGCAAGACATCCTAACAACTTCAAGGAAACTTTGCATGCACTTCAGCCACTCCTACACCGCCAAACACACCCTTCTTGAGCTACAGCGTCAGAACGGTATCCCCCAACATAGTCTGATTTGCGATGTTTCCACCCGTTGGAATTCCACCCTTCACATGTTGGACCGATTATATGAACAGAGAAAAGCCATCACGATTTCCTGATGCTCCAAGCGGATAGGGGGACTCCCCTGTGTAACTTCAATGTCAACCAGTAGCAGCTCATACGTGACACCTGCCGTTTGCTCAGGCCCTTTGAGGAAGCCACGTTGTCAGTCGGCAGGATTACGGGATGAACGACGTGATTCCACCGCTTCATGTACTACAGCACATGTTGGAAACCATGGCTGGTCAGGGCACTGGAGACATGGCCTCTACATCTTACGGCCACATGAACCCAGTTGGAGCTGAACTGGAGTAGAAGGAGGAAGAGGAGGAGGAGTTGCCCAGTGAAACACTGTTTAGGCTTGGCAAAATGGCTGGTTTATCTAGTCAGCGGACAGGAGAGGAGGAGCAGCCAGAGGAGCTAGAGGGTTTTGAGGACCCGGACACATCGTGGCAGTATGCAGTGGAGATGGAGACAGGTAGTCCCTCCGAGTCATTCGCGCAAATGGCAGGAAGCATGCTCACGTGCTTGCGTAGTGACCCCAGAATTGTTTCCATTTGTCGGTGGGATGACTTCTGGCTGTCCACCTTATTGGACCCTCGCTTCCGGCACAAAATGGGGGCATTTTTTAAACTCGCCGAGAGGGAGGACAAACTGAACTACTACAAAGACATTCTGCGTAGTCAGTTGGCCGATGCCTATCTGCGCCATGGTCCATACTCTCGCAGGTCTGACTCGGGGGGAGCTCTGCGCCCACCATCCACTGCCATGGCTGCTGGGGGGGTTGGCAGGAGCAGCAGCTCCATCAGCAGTAGCCTCAGTCTTCAGTCGCTAATGAGTAGCTTTCTACACCCGCATAGTGAGGCTACTCATGAGCAGCAGGAAGACCTGGAGCAGGACCTCAACCAGCAGGTCATGTCATACCTTGACATGACCATGCCAACACACCTTGAGGATCCACTGGACTTCTGGGCAGCCAAACTTGGCTTGTGGCCGCAACCAGCAGAGTTTGCCCTGGAAAAGCTGTCCTGCCCGGCAAGTAGCGTGCCATCTGAGCGGGTGTTTAGTGCGGTGGGGGCCATAGTTACGGCGAGGAGAACTCGTCTGTCAACTAAAAATGTGGAGAGACTCACCTTTGTCAAAATGAATCAGGGATGGATCAGCCAGAATTTCCACCCACCAATGGCTGATGCATGCGACTAGATTCAGCATGGTGTCACATTTTACACTTTCCAAATGGTGCAAAACATATTTATGGCTTTAGGCCAATTTTTGGGCTCCTGCTGATGCCAACTTCAGGGTGTGCCTTCCAGCCAATTTTTGGGCTCCTGCTGATGCCAACTTCAGGGTGTGCCTTTCAGCCAATTTTTGGCCTCCTGCTGCTGCCAACTCCAGGGTGTCTTTCAAGCAATGTTTGGGCTCCTGCTTCTGCCAACTTCAGGGTGCCTTCCAGCCAATTTCTGGGTTCCTGCTGCTGCTGCCGCCAACTCCAGGGTGTGTCAGTCAATTTTTGGGCTCCTGCTGCAGCCGCTGCCAACTCCAGCGTCTCTTTAAAGCAATGTTTGGGCTCCTGCAGCCGCTGCTGCTTGCAACTCCAGGGTGTAATTCAGCTAATTTTTGGGCTCCTGCTGCCAACTTCAGTGTCTCTTTTAAGCTATGTTTGGGCTCCTGCTGCTGCTTGCGACTTCAGGGTATGAGTCATCCAATTTTTGGGCTCCTGCTGCCAACTCCAGTGTCTCTTTCAAGCTATGTGTGGGCTCCTGCTGCTTGCAACTCCAGGGCGTGATTCATCCAATTTTTGGGCTCCTACTGCCAACTCCAGTGTCTCTTTAAAGCAATGTTTGGGTCCCCTGCTTGCAACTCCAGGGTGTCATTCAGCCAATTTTTGGGCTCCTGCTGCCAACTCCAGTGTCTCTTTCAAGCTATGTTTGGGCTCCTGCTGCTTGCGACTCCAGGGTATGATTTATCCAATTTTTGGGCTCCTGCTGCCAACTCCAGTGTCTCTTTAAAGCAATGTTTGGGCTCCTGCTGCTTGCGACTCCAGGGTGTGATTCATCCAATTTTTGGGCTCCTGCTGCCAACTTCAGTGTCTTTAAAGCAATGTTTGGGCTCCTGCTGCTGCTTGCAACTCCAGGGTGTGATTCATCCAATTTTTGGGCTCCTGCTGCCAACTCCAGTGTCTCTTTCAAGCTATGTTTGGGCTCCTGCTGCTTGCAACTCCAGGGTGTGATTCATCCAATTTTTGGGCTCCTGCTGCCAACTCCAGTGTCTCTTTAAAGCAATGTTTGGGGTCCTGCTGCTGCTTGCAACTCCAGGGTGTCATTCAGCCAATTTTTGGGCTCCTGCTGCCAACTCCAGTGTCTCTTTAAAGCAATGTTTGGGCTCCTGCTGCTTGCAACTCCAGGGTGTGATTCATCCAATTTTTGGGCTCCTGCTGCCAACTTCAGTGTCTCTTTTAAGCTATGTTTGGGCTCCTGCTTGCAACTCCAGGGTGTGATTCATCCAATTTTTGGGCTCCTGCTGCCAACTCCAGTGTCTTTAAAGCAATGTTTGGGCTCCTGCTGCTGCTTGCAACTCCAGGGTGTGATTCATCCAATTTTTGGGCTCCTGCTGCCAACTCCAGTCTCTTTTTCAAGCTATGTTTGGGCTCCTGCTGCTGCTGCTTGCGACTCCAGGGTGTGATTCATCCAATTTTTGGGCTCCTGCTGCCAACTCCAGTGTCTTTCAAGCTATGTTTGGGCTCCTGCTGCTGCTGCTTGCAACTCCAGGGCGTGATTCATCCAATTTTTGGGCTCCTGCTGCCAACTCCAGTGTCTCTTTCAAGCTATGTTTGGGCTCCTGCTTGCAACTCCAGGGTGTGATTCATCCAATTTTTGGCCTCCTGCTGCAAACTCCAGTGTCTCTTTAAAGCAATGTTTGGGCTCCTGCTGCTGCTTGCAACTCCAGGGTGTGATTCATCCAATTTTTGGGCTCCTGCTGCCAACTCCAGTGTCTCTTTCAAGCTATGTTTGGGCTCCTGCTGCTTGCAACTCCAGGGCGTGATTCATCCAATTTTTGGGCTCCTGCTGCCAACTCCAGTGTCTTTCAAGCTATGTTTGGGCTCCTGCTGCTTGCAACTCCAGGGTGTGATTCATCCAATTTTTGGGCTCCTGCTGCCAACTCCAGTGTCTTTAAAGCAATGTTTGGGGTCCTGCTGCTGCTTGCAACTCCAGGGTGTGATTCATCCAATTTTTGGGCTCCTGCTGCCAACTCCAGTGTCTCTTTAAAGCAATTTTTGGGCTCCTGTTGCTTGCGACTCCAGGGTGTGATTCATCCAATTTTTGGGCTCCTGCTGCCAACTCCAGTGTCTTTAAAGCAATGTTTGGGGTCCTGCTGCTGCTTGCAACTCCAGGGTGTGATTCATCCAATTTTTGGGCTCCTGCTGCCAACTCCAGTGTCTCTTTAAAGCAATTTTTGGGCTCCTGCTGTTTGCGACTCCAGGGTGTGATTCATCCAATTATTGGGCTCCTGCTGCCAACTCCAGTGTCTTTAAAGCAATGTTTGGGCTCCTGCTTGCAACTCCAGGGTGCGATTCATCCAATTTTTGGGCTCCTGCTGCCAACGCCAGTGTCTTTAAAGCAATGTTTGGGCTCCTGCTGCTGCTTGCAACTCCAGGGTGTGATTCATCCAATTTTTGGGCTCCTGCAGCCAAATCCAGTGTCTCTTTAAAGCTATGTTTGGGCTCCTGCTGCTTGCAACTCCAGGGTGTGATTCATTCAATTTTTGGGCTCCTGCAGCCAACTCCAGTGTCTCTTTAAAGCAATGTTTGGGCTACTGCAGCTGCTTGCAACTCCAGGGTGTGATTCAGCTAATTTTTGGCTCCTGCCAGCTCCAGGGTGTGTTTTTCAGGCACTATAGGGGCCCCTCATAGTGATGCCACCTCAACTCTCTGCAATTGTGCTGCTTTGCGATTCTATTAGCGATGCCTCCGACCTGCATGTGATTTATTTATTTACAGTATTATTTCACTAACCCAGCACGCGTCCTATGCGTGTTACAGCAAGGCAGAATGGTTTACAATCCTATTGAGGCTCAGAAATAGCCGTTTTTAATAGCGATTTGTCGCGAATAAATTTGGGTCGAACCGATTTTTGTCGGAAAATTCGGCGAATCAGTCGAATCGAATTTTTCAAAAGTTCGCTCATCTCTACTAATAATGCACATTGTGTTGCATGGCAAAGACTGAAGCACAACACAACCGCAGCTCAGATTGCAGGTAGGGGACCAAAGAATTATCAGCAGCAAAGGTGGACCCTTCTCAGAAGCAGGGAATACGGTGAAAACCAGAGGACGGAGCAACAGCAGTTGTGGAGCGGTTCAGTGGCAGTGGAGAGGGCAGCAAGGGATGTAGGATGATCACAGAATGTGGAGAAAGCATCAAGGACAGGAGAGGGTTAGTGGTTGTGGAGACGGGGACCATAGCACAAGCAGCAGAGAAGACAGCAAGGACTTGAGAACCACCATTAACAGTGGAGATAGCAGTGAGGATCAAGTGACCAGCTGCAGAAGAGGACCTGCCAGTGGTGCACTGGAGGGTAATGTGCTATGATATCACAAATGGGCCCTCAGACATTCTCACCCAATAGACATGAAGTATGGAATTCCGGGAGGAGCAAAGTTATTAAGGTTAAAGTGCTAGTAAATTTGTTCATATACTATAAACATTGAGTAGTCCTGGAGCTGTAAATGAAGAGTTCTTGAACCGGACCAACAGCTTTGCACAGATGACAAAAATACCATTTTGTGAGTACTCACCTGTAAAATGGATATTGTCAGTGTGTCACACACCCTGCTTCCCCTTTAATTCTGATAGGGTTATCCTCCAGCAGGAGGCGACGTTGCAGAGAGAAGTCTTGAAAAACGAGCCCCTCCCGGTCTACATATACCTGGGACCTCCCACTTAACACCCAGTGAATTCAAACAGCAGTAAGACAAGGTACCAGGAAATCCAACGGTAACCCTCAAAATAAAATAAAGGAAAGCTTCACCATATAGAGGATCCAGGATACCAAAAAAGGGCGGGTAAAGCGGGGTGTGTGACACACTGACAATATCCATTTTACAGGTGAGTACTCACAAAATGGTATTATTCTCAGTGTGTCACACACCCCGCTTCCCCTTTAATTCTGATAGGGACATCCAAAAGCAGTGTCCACAAGGGGTGGGTATCCGACAGCAAAATGAAGCATAACTTAAATGACTGCAGTCTGCAGAACCTTGCGGCCAAACACAGCATCCGCTGAAGCCCGCACATCAACCTTGTAAAACTTAGAAAAAGTATGAACGGAAGACCAAGTAGCAGCCTTACAAACTTGTTCAACAGAAGCCTGGTGCTGAAAAGCCCAAGACGCTCCAACAGCACGAGTAGAATGAGCAGTGATACGAAAAGGGGGAACCTTCCCCTTGGCCGAATAGGCCCCAACAACCGCCTGACAAATCCATTCGGTAACGCAGCGTACCACATCCAAACAATGCAAAACCCTCTCCTTGTCATTCTTAGGCTTAGGACACAAGGAGGGAAGAACAATATCCTGATTCAAATGAAAAGCAGGAAGAAAGTCCGGTTTGAAACGAAAAACCACCTTGTCCTGATGCCTCTCAAAGTAGGGCGCCTGAATCAACAAGGCCGCCAACTCCGAGACACGCCGAACTGAAGTGATAGCCACCAAGAAGGCAATCTTCTGAGTCTAGGTAGAAAGAGCAATATCCTGCAAGGGCTCAAAGGGAGGAGCCTGAAGAGTAGAAAGAACCAAGTTCAAGTCCCAAACAGGGAGCAATGGCTTCCTGGGAGGCCGCACATGCGTAACCCCCTGGAAAAAAGTTTTGACTAAAGGATGAAGCGCAAAAGGCTTCTGAAAAAAGAAAGACAAGGCAGAAACCTGCCCTTTCAAAGTACTCAGCTGGAGACCAGAGTCCAGCCCTGATTGCAGAAAATCCAAAATCCTGGAAACTGAAAAGACCCTACAAGGCAAAGATCTAAGCTCACACCAAGCGATATAAGCTCTCCAAGTCCTATAGTAGATGGTAGAAGAAGACCTCTTCCGGGCACAGATAAGGGTCTTAACAACCGAGTCAGAAAGACCCTCCTCCTTCAAAATGAAGGTTTCAGCAGCCAAGCCGTCAAACCCAGCATTGGTAAATTGGGGTAACACAGGCGACCCTGAGTGAGCAGATCGGGCCGAAGAGGCATAACGACCTGATCCACCGCCAGCCGAACGAAGTCTGCGAACCATACTCGCCTTGGCCACCTTGGAGCCACGAGAATGGCGGACACCCTTTCCAGAGCCAGCTTCCGTACCACCTTGCCTAGCATGGGTATCGGAGGAAAAAGGTACAGAAACCCCAGTTCCCCCCAGCTCAGAGACATGGCATCCACCGCCAGAGCCAGAGGATCCTGGGAGAGCGACACGAAGGTCGGAAGCCTGCAATTGTGACGAGAGGCAAACAGGTCCACCTCCGGTGTCCCCCACCGGAGACACAGAGAAGGAAAACTTGAAGATGGAGAGACCATTCCCCCAGACGGGAAGAGCACCTGCTCAACAGATCCGCTTCCCTGTTTTCCACACCCGGAATGTAAACTGCCGAGAGACAAGGAACATGGGCCTCTGCCCAGGTCAGGATCAGGGAAACCTCTCTGAGGGCACCCAGACTGCGAGTCCCTACCTGATGATTGATGTAAGCAACCGCTGTCCGATTTCCGAGCGAACCTGAACCGGAAGGCCCAGAACATGCTGAGTCAAATGAAAAAGAACTAGACGGATGGCTCTCAGTTCCAGAACATTGATGGGCAAGTGGGCCTCTCGAGGCCCCCACTGGCCCCGAAACTGAAGATCCTTCCAGAATCTTCCCCATCCCGAAAGACTGGCGTCCATGGTGACGATTTCCCAAAGAGGTGTCAGAAAAGACCTGCCCCTCAAGAGACCAACCACCATTGAAGGGACAGCCGGACCCGGGAGGACAACTGGAAGGGCCGATCCAACGACCGTGGTCGCCGGTCCCAAGACACCAACAGATGAAGCTGAAGCGTCCTTGTGTGAAATTGAGCAAAAGGAACTGCCTCGAAAGAGGCAACCATCAACCCTACCAGCCGCATCCCCAGACGGATGGACGGTCGAGGATTGGAAAGAAGGAACCGAGCCAATTCCTGAATCAGACAAATCTTGGATTGAGGCAGAAACACCCTGTGTTGACAAGAATCCAACCGCATTCCCAGAAAGGACGCCACCCTGGCCGGGGCGAGGGAAGACTTGGGATAGTTGATCACCCAACTGAAGCTTTCCAGCGTGGAGACCACCGTCCTGGTGTCCGTCTCCGATTGATTGAGAGAAGGAGCCATGATCAGAAGGTCGTCCAGATAAGGTACGATGCGAATGCCCTGAGTTCTGAGAATGGCCATCACCCCTGCCAGCACCTTGGTGAACACTCTTGGAGCCGAGGTAAGGCCAAACGGAAGTGCCACGAATTGAAAATGCCGATCCTCCATCACGAACTGAAGAAAACGTTGATGAGCTTGGCAGATGGGAACATGAAGGTAAGCATCCTTGATGTCTATGGACGTCATGAAGTCCCCCTGCCGAAGAGAACTGATGGCCGATCGCAGAGTTTCCATGCAAAACTTCCGTGTACGGATGAACCTGTTGAGGAACTTCAGATCCAGAACCGACCCGTCCTTCTTGGGCACTGTGAAGAGATTGGAGTAAAACCCGAGGCCCACCTCCAATTGCGGCACCGGCCGGATGACCGCCATTTCCAGAAGATTCTTCACCGACGCCAGGAGCCCCTGCGCGGCCAAAGGATCGGTGGGCACCCGAGACCGGAAAAACCGTTTAGGAGGGCGAGACTCGAACTCCAGCTTGTAACCGGACGACACCACCTCCCGGATCCATCTGTCCGGAACCTCCTGGTCCCAAACCTGGGAGAAGTGTCGCAATCGTCCCCCCACCCGCACGGGTGAGAGCAATGAGGGGGTGCCGAGCGGGCTTGCCAGCAGGCTTAGGCTTGGCGCCCCAGGACTGACCGGGACGGCCATGGCCCCTCCCCCGTGTCCAACCTGTACCCCTGGCAGCGGGAAAGGAGGCCCCTCTGCCTCCCCAAAAGGAGGGACTAAAAGAAGCCGCTCCCCGAAAGGAACGACGCGGCCTCTTGCGTTGAGGCAACTTACCACCCTTGATAACCGAATCCAATTTGTCGCCAAACAGGCGCAAACCCACAAAAGGAAGAGCTGTAAGCGACTTCTTAGAGCTAAAGTCTGCCGTCCACCAACGTAGCCACATCGACCGACGAATAGCAACCAACAGGGCTGCGGTCATGCTACACATCGCAAGTGCATCGTCCTGGGCGGTCATGACAAAGGAAATAAACGACTCGCACTGTTTGAGAGAAAAGAAAAGAACTCATCACAAGTGGGATCAAGATCTGCGTACAAATCTCTAACAATGGACCTGACAGCCATCAAAAGAAGCGCCGAAGCACAAACCGGCCGCAGTGCCGATCCAGCACTGATAAAACCATGGCGAGCCAATTGATCAATCCGATGATCCTCACCATCCTTGATGGTAGTAGTGTCAGGGGAGTGCAACACAGCCGTGTTAGACAGCCCCAACACGGGGGCATCGACGTCAGGGGGAACAGACCAAAGCTTCACCGAATCCTCCGGAAAGGGATAACGCTTATCCCAACTAGGAGGAACTCCAACAAGGCGCATAGGCTGTTCCCATTCCTTAAGGACAACCCTCACAAAGTGTTGTCTGGGAAATGCCAAACGCGGCTTGGGCACATCAAACAACTCACCCTTTTGGCGGGGGGGGGGGGGGGCGCCTCAGGCGGATCCAAGGCCAAAATCTCAAACATTTGAGCCAAAATGGAAGGAGTGTCAAGGAACACCCCCGCAGCCTGATCGCCAGCGGTAAACAATTGCTGGTCTGCAGGCTCGTCCGACTCCTCTAGGAGCTCCCCCTCCTCAGCCGGGGGACAATCGGACCAATCTAACACTTCCAACACCTCATCCTCCGGGACAGGCGACGCCGGAGAAAGGCGCTTCCGCTTAGCCGTAGCCTTCTGAGCCACCGCGGCGGAAAACATCTTCTCGAGGCTGGCCAACCGTGCGCACACCTCGGATTGCGAATCCCCACAGTTGACAACGTCACACGGGGTCCGGAATAGGTGGGGGGTGTAGGAGATGACTGAGGTTGCGAGGAGCCAGAAGCCGGAGTGCCGGACTGGCGCGCAATATTCCGCTGTGCACATGGAATACATATTATGACATCATCGCCTGGGAGTGGAGCCCCACACAGCCTGGATAGCCCCGAAGAGCCGTTTCCAGTAATGTCGGAAGCCTCCATATGGTGAAATTATGGCATTCGCAATAACCCAGGGATTTACGCAATAAGCAACCCGGGATGCCCCTTTTATAATTAAAGTCCCGGGAGTGGGAGGATTTTAAATAAGACTAGCCAGGTATATCAGACCGGGAGACCCACCACAGCGCGGGAATGCCCGGACCTGTAGGAAAGAGACCACAATCAGCCTCCAGAAAATACAAAAAGGTATGCAGCAAGCAAACACACACATACAGACACTATACATTAAATACACAAGGTATACTGGCAATCACATACATAAGAATATATATATATATACCTAAAAATATAGATAACATGCAGCCCTCTATACTCCCAATGGGCATTATAAAAATTGAACCAGCACAGTAATGAGCCAGTGCAACCAGTCATAGGGGTAATTACATCCATATGAGCCATAACAACATAGGTATATATAAATGCATGAAACATGTCCCAGGACCATGCTGATAACAGACATAATGGCATAGCAATACTTGCACAATCAGCCTCCCAGAGCCCTCCTCAGCAGAACCCGGACGGCAGGCAGACAGACTCCGGAGCGAGGAAGATGAAGGGCGGGCCGGACAAAGCGCGCAAAGCGCTCCGGCCCGGATCATGCCAGCACAGCGCGGGCCATGTAGAAACACGGCCCCGCCCCCTAGAAGACTAGCACCACGGCTTCGCAAAAATGGCGATGCCGTACGAACGAGGCGGGTGCCAGAAAAAAGGCACCCCGCCTTCAAAAAAGAAACCAGTGCAACCAAATTCATACAACCGAAAAGGAGCCCCCGCAGCCCGAGGACACCTGCAGACTAGGATTATACTGTATGGGGTGCACTACTAGTCCAATAGGTCTGTGCTCACACCACTAACAATGCAACAGTTCTATTAGGAGTGGACGTGACGAATCACACCTCCCTCCCTATGTGGAGCACCAAAAATATATTAAATCTTCACAAAAGCATATCTTCAAAAAATCTACATACATTTTATTGATTACATAGCTAATCATAAAAAACATAAGACAAATATACACAAATATACACCACAAGACTATTAAAACCAAGGCTGATCCCCCTTCACATACTCAATAATAAATTGTAAATCTTGATCAAATAATCACTATAATTTAAAGTGCATATGCTGTGTGCTCTCGTAAATAGAGAATGTACTAAAAAGGCTTATCAATAATACATTTTCATGGAAATGTGTGTGTCTGTACAGACACACCCAAGTCCATAAGAATTATGCCGGCATAATGAACCAAATAATTATATATGCAATAAAAAATTATATATACAATAAAAAATAAAAAATGTGATAATGAATGCAAGAAAAAATGTATATGTGAAAAATTGATAAATGGTGTATTATTACAAAAAGAAACAATGAACAATATATGTGCAGCTACCAATATTAAAAGGAAAACCTTATTATCCAGTGAATACCATAGTACAACACCAAGTGCTAAGCTAATCAAAAAATGGAATCTATATCTAATCAAAAATGGAGTCTATATCTACCATATCCCACCCAACTGAACAGGTGATCATGTGAACCTAAACACAATAAAACATTGTGCCAGCAATTTCAATAGATGATACTACCAGAATCCACACAGAGCCACAGTCATCAGATGAGGGGGGATCGCACAAAGACACCCACGCGCCCGCCGCTGCCCGTG
This sequence comes from Gastrophryne carolinensis, assembly GCA_027917425.1. Lineage (NCBI taxonomy): Eukaryota > Metazoa > Chordata > Amphibia > Anura > Microhylidae > Gastrophryne > Gastrophryne carolinensis. The sequence goes on from CM051238.1 coordinate 341,750,124, forward strand.
CGGCTTCAAAGGGTGAGGGTCACCCTTTGAAGCCGCACGGGCAGCGGCGGGCGCGTGGGTGTTTTTTGATTAGCTTAGCACTTGGTGTTGTACTATGGTATTCACTGGATAATAAGGTTTTCCTTTTAATATTGGTAGCTGCACATATATTGTTCATTGTTTCTTTTTGTAATAATACACCATATATCAATTTTTCACATATACATTTTTTCTTGCATTCATTATCACATTTTTTATTTTTTATTGTATATATAAATTTTTATTGCATATATAATTATTTGGTTCATTATGCCGGCATAATTCTTATGGACTTGGGTGTGTCTGTACAGACACACATTTCCATGAAAATGTATTATTGATAAGCCTTTTTAGTACATTCTCTATTTACGAGAGCACACAGCATATGCACTTTAAATTATAGTGATTATTTGATCAAGATTTACAATTTATTATTGAGTATGTGAAGGGGGATCAGCCTTGGTTTTAATAGTCTTGTGGTGGATATTTGTGTATATTTGTCTTATATGTTTTTTATGATTAGCTATGTAATCAATAAAATTTATATAGATTTTTTGAAGATATGCTTTTGTGAAGATTTAATATATTTTTGGTGCTCCACATAGGGAGGGAGGTGTGATTAGTCACGTCCACTCCTAATAGAACTGACACCTGCAGACTAGACCGCAGCGCCGGCCCCATAAGCTGCCATCATACACACTCACCATCTAGTCAGAAAAAGCCAGTATAGACACCCCACAAACGCCACCCCCCCCCACGCTAAGGGAGAAGGGACCAGGCGGGAGAAGGCAGGCTAAAGGAGGGACCGGGACGGGGCATCCCAAATCCGGATCACCGGCCGGATAACCGCGTTGCCCCACGCGTGGGGACGAGCGGAGGAGATAAGCTCCTAGGCACCATGAGGTACCGTCTACCATTGCCCAGCCAGCAGCCTAGGCTGGGAGGCTTCCAATATCCTTAACAAGTATACAAAACAAGTAGCTGGAAAGAAATAGACCATGGGGGGGTGCCGGGGTTTGACCCCGGCTACCTGCAAGCAGGAAACTTCTTTCTTCTGTCTTGTCGCATCTTGCAGAGAGAAAACACTGGGTGTTAAGTGGGAGGTCCCAGGTATATGTAGACCGGGAGGGGCTCGTTTTTCAAGACTTCTCTCTGCAACGTAGCCTCCTGCTGGAGGATAACCCTATCGTCAGAATTAAAGGGGAAGCGGGGTGTGCGACACACTGAGAATAAGACTCCCCAGAACTCACTTGCCCTTTTGCATGCATGACAGAATGTCAGCACTTGCATTTGCTCCTGCATACAATGAAAACTGAAACGCTGCCTCACCAATTCTCCCCTGATTGCAGCCACCTTGAAGTATCCCAGAGACTTCTTTTTCCAGCATCCCAGCTGTGCTGCTGTCTGGTTTAACAGTCATGAGCCTCAATGCACAGTGGCAGGAAACCCAACAGCACTTCCTCTTTGCAGATGGCCTGGAGCTCCATGGGGCACCATTTTGATTGTAAAATGAACCTCAGCAGGCGATACAAAAAGCTAAAAAAATTTTCATGTGCAGTAATCCAAATGCAATCGGGCAGGGGTGCATATAAGCAGGGTTTCTTTTAAGGGTGGTTTAAATCATGAGTGTTTCAGAGGCCCCCCATCATGCCAAGGGACATAATGTCCAAGGATTGATGAGTAAATAAATCAACAAAAACTTTCCCATCCCTGCAGGTATAACAGGGCGAGCCAGACAAGAATATGCCAAGTCCAGTTTAAAAAAACACTCAATGTTCATGGGAGCAGCCATGATGGAATTATTGCATAATGCCCCACCATTGTCCTCTACTGGGATGTATGAGACAAAGCACTAGCCCTCCCTTCTCTCTACAGAAGAAAATGGCGCAGCATTATGCAGTATGACTGTTCCCGTCAACAATAAGTTATTTAGACTGGACTGGCCCTTTAACCGATTTCTGGATGGCAGGGAAGTTTTTGGTTTTCATAAAACACACCTTGTAATAGCCCCTATACATTTTTGCTTGCTAACTAGTCCGATATAAATAGAAAAATAGAATCACTGTAGCAGTTGGGAGGAAGCAGAACCCCAAACAACGTAGAATCATCCATGCCACTGAAAGTAACTTTCACATTGTTAAAAAAAAAAAAAAAAAAAACACAAAAAAAAGATAATAGCAGAAATGTTAAAGCAGAAGTCCAATCTTGGGGAACCCCCCGTTGCCCCTGGTACTGAGGCAAGATGAGGGGGGGTTTACATAAAAAAACCCTTACCCCGCCCATGGTCCAGTGACTTTCTCCTGGTATTCTGGGTCCTGGACGCCGCCATCTTGGACAGGAAGCAAAAGCAGCTTTCCCTGTGCTTCCAACAGACTATTCAAGTGAATAGGCAAGGTGCAAATAGAGGATGTGGCTTTGTGCAGCAGCAGCATGAGCCTGAGAGAGCGGAGCTGGACCGTGGGAAAGGGAGGAAAGGGTTTTCTTCTTTGTAACCCCCTGTGCTACAGCAGCATTAGGAGGTTCCTGCCCATCTGATCATACGGTCTATGTAGTTGCCTGGAAAATCCCTGTAAATATGACCAAAACTTGTTTTGCTGCACCCAATATTCCAGGGCAGTGTACCCCAACCCTCTCCTTGAGAGCCACCAACAGGTCATGTTTTGCAGATTTCCACACAGATTCACAGGTGAAGTAATTAGTTCTCAGGCAAAGCTATAGACAGGGTTGTATTTACCATTAGGCAAACCTAGGCCTGTGCCTAGGGTGGCCACCTGCAAGGGGTGAGGGGCTCCGACATTACAGCTATAGTAAAAAAATAAACTATTGGCATGTTAATGCCTCCTTACAAATGCTCCCCCACAGTGTGTGCATAGAGGGGGTAGAGGGTGCAACGGGTTAAAGACAGTCTGCAGTCGCTTTGTGTCGGCAATCTATAATACAAGAGCATGCTTCTCTGCATTTTGCCCCTCTCGACATCCAGGCAGGCATCAACATTGGGCAACTCAGGCAGATACCAGGGCCACTGCACCTTAGGAGGGACCACTTCCCTGGGCAGCCCCCTAAGCAGAAACCAGGACTAAGGACGGTCAGCCAGGGGCAAATTATCCACTGGGAAAGCCTCTTTGTCAGTTCTTCTATTCTTTGTTTCTTTTGTTCTATTCTTTCCTTCGAGTCTTTATCTCTCTTTTAACTGTTATGCCAGTCCTTTCCTTTTTTCCTTTCATTCCTTCTGTCTTTCTTTCTGTGACTCCTTCTATTCTTTCTTTCCTTCCAGCTCTTTGTTCTCCTATTCCTCCTCTCTGTCTGCTTTTTTCCTCTCTTTCCATTTATTCTTTCTTTGTTTCTGTCATTCATTTTGTGCTTCCGTTCTTGGTTTATATGCATTTATTTTTTATTTCGTTTTATTTTAGTTTTTTGGGGATTCCTTTTTTTGCTTACATTTTTTCTGTCATTCTTTCTATTCTTATGTTCTACATGCAACTTGAAGCGCCTAGGGCAGCATGAACACCAAATACAGCCCTGGCTATAGAGCAGCTATGTGGAGATCCACAAAAATACAATTCTGTGAGAATCTCACCTGTAGAATTGGTATTATATGCATACAGCACGTCCTGCTCCAGAACATATTCATAACGTATGGGTATACCTCCGCCTTCAGCGCCGTGCACTGCAGACCATGAAGAAAACAAGCTCCTCCCGGCCCTACATATACCGGAGGACCTCCCACAATCCCCAGCATTGAAAAGCAGTGATAAGAGAAGCCAGGAGAAACAAAACCACCCAGAATTTCTGGTAATAACACCAAGTGAGTACAATCACCATACGGGGGATCCAGAACAAAGTGAAACCAGGGTGGGGTGGAGATGGTTGGTAAGATCCCATCAGGGACGAGACAGTTCCGGCAGATCTCTTACCCCAGTAAAGGGGCACAGATCCCTTCATCTCATAGTAATTAGACCATAGTCCCGAGACCAGAGGAACCGTCCAAGGCAGAAGGGACGAAGTAACTCCTGAATCCCAATTAGAGTGAGGCGGGTACCCTCACCTCATGGTATAGCTCTATACCAAGGAATGCATATATATAAAAAATAATATATATATATATATATTTACTAGGACCGCCAATAGTGCCGTTCCTTATGGCACACCACTGCCTGGGGTAACCTCCCCAGAAGAGCAACCTAATGGAAGGAGCAGGTCAGACAAGGACCTGACTAAGAACTGTGGGAACCCTTGGTAGGGCTTCAGAATAGGTCCTCCCCCAAAGGGGAACTAGGGATCCCCCAGGAATGCTCCTGAGCAGACCCTGAGGAATGCAAACAAAGGATTGGATCAGGTCTCGTAATAGGAGAAAAGATCAGGCCCCAACTATAGACAGAGTCAATAGTGAGCCCATACCAAACCCTGCTTGTAGGACCCTAATCCTGGGAGCAGATACCATCCCGCCAGGGAAGGGGCTTAGACCCAACACATAGCATAGGGACAACATAAGCTAAACCAGCGTGGCAGAAGGAAGAGAATATGGAGGAAGACAAGCTCCAGAACCTCCAAGGAACAAGGCACCTCGAGATCTGTCATCTCGGGCAGGGTAAGTCCCATATCCTACCAACGCTAAAGCCTGTCTAAGGTAAAGGCACCATATTATGTTAAAAAAATTGTCCTCATGAAGGAACATACCGTCTAAGCTGTACTCAGCAGAACTCCCTGAGAACCCACACCCCGCTGGGCCTCTCAGGCCCCAAGCATAAGGTGCTGCTTGTCATCAGGGACCAGCGCAAGCTCTCCCCACGCCCGGTAGGGCAAGGGTATAACCTCTTTAAGTAAACTACCCAGCCAGAACCACCAGCCCCAACCAGGGCAGACCAATCTGGCCCATAACAGGGATAGACCCCTGTAGTAGAGGCGGGGTCCCGTAGAACCCTGCCAGTGTGAGCCCAGAGGCACAACAGAGAACCTCCCGAGGGAGGGAAACTTCAGGAAGGACAAGGAATATCAAGTCCCCTAAGGAATCAGGGCTCCCCTGTAAGGATCCAGGCCCGAGAATTCCGCAGGAACAAAGCGCAACCACTGTCCTATTAAGGCAGAAGTCCCCCAATGGACGGGTACAAGAAGGAGTAGTCCCCAACTAGGACCCCCAACGTGCTTCTTATGACCAAAAATTCACCTAGGAAACCAGAACCTTCAAGGTCCCTTCCTAGGAACCCCTGGGGGATTCAGAAGAATAGGCCCCCGTTGCCAGACCAGGTACCATGGTAAATGTGAAACAGAGCCAATAGCGTACTTGGGAATGCCTCAATTGAGGTAAAACCTTGTTTGGAATTGGTTTAGGCGCGCTTGAACCACGTGTCAGAAATAATGCTCTGCCTAGTCAAGGATATATGAATTATCCACACAGGACAGATATTCTCTGATGTGTTGATATATCTGCCAGGGTAAACTTTAGTACCGATTTATCAGTATATGACTAGCAGAATAATAATTTCATATATAACTGCTTATATCATCCACAAAAGGCAAGATATTAATGTAGTACAATATTATGAAACAATGGTTTTGTTTGGGCACTTACCGCCGCGGCCCGGGGGTTCGTAACCTTCCCAGGGCCTCTGATGGTGTGTGTCTCAGGTAAGTGCAAAACCGCAGTGTGAAGATCCCTTTTAGTTGGTTATGCTTTCAGGTGTCTGGACGTCTGGATAATCCTTAGATGAATCGGTGGTTGATTTTTACCTTCAAACACACTTTTAAGTCCAGGTATAAAGAAAACCTTAATTGTGCTGGTTTTAGATCATCTTTAGTTGGATCTTCCAACTCTCAATAAACTCACCTTGAAGTGTGATTTCTTTATTTGATTGAAAAATCTTAAAGGTGCGCCAATAAAAATATAATGGGAATAGGAATGGGGGAAAAGATAAGGGTCAGTGAGGGAGTGTGGGCTCCAACAATCCTCCAAAGTAAAGCGCTCTGTGGTGTTCAATGTGAGTGAACACCGAAACGTTGGGATGAGTGAGCTGAGCTGATGTGTTGATATATCTGCCAGGGTAAACTTTAGTACCGATTTATCAGTATATGACTAGCAGAATAATAATTTCATATATAACTGCTTATATCATCCACAAAAGGCAAGATATCAATGTAGTACAATATTATGAAACAATGGTTTTGTTTGGGCACTTACCGCCGCGGCCCGGGGGTTCGTAACCTTCCCAGGGCCTCTGATGGTGTATGTCTCTGGTAAGTGCAAAACCGCAGTGTGAAGATCCCTTTTAGTTGGTTATGCTTTCAGGTGTCTGGACGTCTGGATAATCCTTAGATAAATCGGTGGTTGATTTTTACCTTCAAACACACTTAAGTCCAGGTATAAAGCAAACCTTAGTTGTGCTGGTTTTAGATCATCTTTAGTTGGATCTTCCAACTCTCAATAAACACACCTTGAAGTAAAGTGCGATTTCTTTATTTGATTTAAAAAGCTTAAACGTGCGCCAATAAAAATATAATGGGAATAGGAATGGGGGAAGGGATAAGGGTCAGTGAGGGAGTGTGGGCTCCAACAATCCTCCAAAGTAAAGCGCTCTGTGGTGTTCAATGTGAGTGAACACCGAAACGTTGGGATGAGTGAGTGAGCTGTGCTTGCATTGGCGGGGAGGAGTAAAATGAATAAAAAGTCCACTCTCACTCTCTTGTCTGTGGTATAGATAAAATCCTCTATTATCCGTGATTAATGATATCCGCTGTGTCAAGTTTGAAGTGGAATCGATGGTTGCTTAGATGAGAAGATTAGAAGTTGGAGTGGTGACTCCTTGTCCCACTCTGTAACCTACGCGCGTTTCGGCGGTGAGCCGTCCTCAGGGTATCAATGGGCATGCGTGACAGCTGCCTTTCAATTGGTTAGATGTGATGTCATTCGTATGAAGTGGTTGATGGGAAATGTAGTCATCCTCTTGTTTGTTTTCACAGAGGGATGCGATAGATACCATGTAGCCGCTGTCAGCTCCCTGCTTGCAGCTTCAGTAGACTTCAACGATGTTACCTCAGGCAAAATAAGGATACATTAGTTTAAATTAGGACAGGGTTGTTTTCACTTAGGAGAGCGCAGCCTCGGGCCACAACATGAGTACATTAAACTCAGGTTACCAATTGAGGTCTGTTTATACAATTAGATCAATGATTAAAAATATATAAATAAAGATTAAAAATATATGAATAAAAGTCATACAATGCCAATGATTATTGGTTTATAAAAGGAAAAAAGAGGGGAGAGTTCAATAATTAAGTCCTTTGTCATATGGGGTTAGGAGTATATAAAAACATATTATAAGAATATTATTATAAAAAATATTATTATAAAAAGATGAAGTATCAGTTCAAAAACTTTTTGTTCAAAAACTTTTTTATATAGTGCTGCAATGTATAATAGAAGAAGCAAAGGAAATGGTTCTTATATGCTATGCAAAGCACATATAACATTAGAATGGAAGGCAATGCACATGTAGTGATGAAATGGAAGACGGTGCAAAAAAGTGATAAGCAAAGGAAAGAAAGGGGGATGTCTGTGAAAAATTGGATATGATGTATAATAAGAGAGAAAGGGAAGATGCCAGATTGCAAAAACGCAGTTTTTTAATATATAATAAATTCACTGATTTCCTTAGCAGACCACTGGCTATGAATGTTAAAGTGGTTGCTGTTAAATGGATAGTTCGGAGTAATTAGTTATTTTGGAGGAAACAGTTTAAGTCTATTTCGATGTTTAATCCGGCTGGAAAGGTGGAATTTAATTCAAATATCCAGAAAGTTTCCCGTTTGGAAATCTCTGTAGTTAAGTTGGAACCTCTCCAATTCATATTGGTTTTTTCTATGATACAAAAGTCCAAGTATGACAGGTCTTTGTTGTGCTTGGCTTTAAAATGGGATGATACGCTATGTGATCCCAAGCCTTTTTTGATGTTGTTCATATGTTCGGCTAGGCGTATCTTAAAGGGCCTCTTGGTGCGTCCAATATACAGTAGATTGCATGGGCACTGAAGACAATATACAACACCTTTGGTGTTGCAAGATGATATCCCTCTGATTTTATATTCTTTTCCAGTTTGTGGGTTTTTGAAATCTGTTCGATGTGTAGGGTTTGATGTATTTTTGGATGTTGTTTTGCACGCTTTGCAATCTCTACATCTGGTGAATTTTCCGTTGGTTACTATATCGTTGGGTTAGTGTAACTTTTCACCAAGTGTTGGGCTAGTGTCTGAGGCTTCCTATAAATGAATCTTGGCCTGGTTGGGACAATGCTTCGTAATGTGGGATCTGTATGTAGGATATTCCAATGTTTTTTGATAATACATTCAATTTGCTTGTGATCATTGCTAAAATTAGTAATAAAGGGAATCTTCAAGTTAGGTCCCTGGTTAGTATCATGGTTTTGAACTTTGGTCGTCTTTGACTCTGTTATGTGGCTATGGTACTTCTGGTTGACCTCAATAATTGTTTGTTCAATCTGTTCTTTCAAATAGCCCTTTTCCATAAATCTGGTTGCTAGAACTTGTGCTTGATTTTGATAGGTTATATCGTCTGTGCAATTTCTTCTTATGCGAGTAAATTGTCCCTTCGGGATATTTTTTAACCAATTTTGGTGGTGACAGCTATCAACTGGAATAAAGCTATTACGATCAGTGTCTTTGAAAAACGTTTTTGTTTTAATTTGATTGTCGTCTTTATAGATAGTTAAATCTAAAAAATTAATCTCAGAGGAGCTGATTTCATATGTAAATCTAATATTGTTGTCATTTTCGTTGAGTGATATGAGAAAGGTGTCCAAAAGATCTAACGGTCCATCCCAGAAAAATACGCAGTCGTCTATATAGCGCTTGTAGAGTGTCAGTTCCTTGGGTCTATGATGATATATTGTTTGTTGTTCCCATTTCGCCATGAAAAGATTGGCTACACTTGGGGCAAATTTGCCCCCCATTGCAACACCGATTTTTTGGAGGTAAAAATTATCCTGATACCAAAAGTAGTTGTGGGTGAGGCAAAAATGGAGGCAGTCGATTATAAATTGGATTTGTCATTGAGGTAGTTGGTTATCCGACTCCAGAAAATGACGGACAGCTTCAATGCCTTTTTGATGCGGAATTATAGTGTATAATGAACTGACATCTGCTGTACCCAGAGACAGTTGTGGTTTGTTCCTATAAGGTTCTAGCAGAGAAAGTAAAGAAACTGAGTCTTTCAAATAGGATGAAAGACAACTAAGGGATCTACTGGACAGAGGCAGCAGAGAAGAAATTCTGACAAAAAAAGAATACAATTACCTCAACATCCAAACCCCCCGTATACCAACATTGTATCATCTGCCCAAAATACACAAGGACAAAGAGCAACCTCCAGGACGACCCATTGTGAGTGGCATAGGTTCTTTAACCAGCCGAATAGGGGAGTACATAGATTCCTTCTTACAGCCACTTGTAACACAAACTTCATCCTATTTGAAAGACTCAGTTTCTTTACTTTCTCTGCTAGAACCTTATAGGAACAAACCACAACTGTCTCTGGGTACAGCAGATGTCAGTTCATTATACACTATAATTCCGCATCAAAAAGTCATTGAAGCTGTCCGTCATTTTCTGGAGTCGGATAACCAACTAAGTTTAACTGTTGATATATATATATATATATATATATATATATATATATATATATATATATATATATATATATAACGCGCGTAGGTTACAGAGTGGGACAAGGAGTCACCACTCCAACTTCTAATCTTCTCATCTAAGCAACCATCGATTCCACTTCAAACTTGACACAGCGGATATCATTAATCACGGATAATAGAGGATTTTATCTATACCACAGACAAGAGAGTGAGAGTGGACTTTTTATTCATTTTACTCCTCCCCGCCAATGCAAGCACAGCTCACTCACTCATCCCAACGTTTCGGTGTTCACTCACATTGAACACCACAGAGCGCTTTACTTTGGAGGATTGTTGGAGCCCACACTCCCTCACTGACCCTTATCCCTTCCCCCATTCCTATTCCCATTATATTTTTATTGGCGCACGTTTAAGCTTTTTAAATCAAATAAAGAAATCGCACTTTACTTCAAGGTGTGTTTATTGAGAGTTGGAAGATCCAACTAAAGATGATCTAAAACCAGCACAACTAAGGTTTGCTTTATACTTGGACTTAAAAGTGTGTTTGAAGGTAAAAATCAACCACCGATTTATCTAAGGATTATCCAGACGCCCAGACACCTGAAAGCATAACCAACTAAAAGGGATCTTCACACTGCGGTTTTGCACTTACCTGAGACACACACCATCAGAGGCCCTGGGAAGGTTACGAACCCCCGGGCCGCGGCGGTAAGTGCCCAAACAAAACCATTGTTTCATAATATTGTACTACATTAATATCTTGCCTTTTGCGGATGATATAAGCAGTTATATATGAAATTATTATTCTGCTAGTCATATACTGATAAATCGGTACTAAAGTTTACCCTGGCAGATATATCAACACATCAGAGAATATCTGTCCTGTGTGGATAATTCATATATCCTTGACTAGGCAGAGCATTATTTCTGACACGTGGTTCAAGCGCGCCTAAACCAATTCCAAACAAGGTTTTACCTCAATTGAGGCATTCCCAAGTACGGTATTGGCTCTGTTTCACATTTTTCAGGATAAGAATTGACCTCTTATACTAGGCAGCGGCTCATACTCTTTTCAGCGCTCTCTCTCACATTACTTTTTGCAGGTACCATGGTAGCCATCAGGGAAAGGCAAGGAGTATGGAATGCTCCCCCGCGGTACCAACGAATCCAGTAGAAGTGTAAGTGACTCCACAAGGTGGTAGGGTGGGCAAAACCAGGCCCAGGGTGCAACCCTCTCATCCAGGGCTAATGTCAAAGTCCCTTCAGAGCCCAAGATCCCCGGGACGAATGGTGTCCAAGGACGAGCCGCCAATCGGCTCACCAGAAAGTGAAGCTGTCTGGAGGAATCACTATACAGGATGGAGAACCGGAGGTCTCATACCTGTAAACTCCATATAGTCAAGGAAAAAACAAAAAAGGGGCACAGGGTGAAACCTACGTCTGGTGTAAACCAGGGATTAGAGGGTGGAGCCGAGTAGGACTCCGGTTTGTCAAGTTCCATACCCACAGCTCCGTGTGAGGGAACAGTAGAGCCTAAAAGGTCCCCTGTACCAAACGCCCCTTGGTGGCGTGTGAGCCAAAACACCCTTCCGGAGCTCTGTGCATATGAGGGTGCAAACAGGGAGCTTAGGTTAAGTCTCTACGGTGTAAGTGAACACCAATACCAGTCGTAGAGGGCTCAGTATCCCGAAGGTTCCCAGAGCCTGGAAAAATCCATACACGCCCAGCAGCCAGGGGGTCCCTGGGGCATGGGGCACAGCCAGCCCTGTCGAGGGCGCCAGGCCGAAAGATTATGGTACAGATGCCACACCCTCCTAGGTGTTAGGCAGATAAGCTCCCTCCTCCTAGAAGGGAGAGAAAAAGGGAGAGAAGGAGGGGCAGACCCGCTCAGGGGCCCCAGATTCTATAGGATAATGGCGGTCAGCAGGGCCACCTACCTGGCAGGCCCAGTTAAGCCTGCACCCATGCCCGAAGGCGGGCATGGAAACATAGCCCTCTTAACCGACTCAGGGAAGGACTGCCCAGCAAACACCATTCCATCTCTAGGGAAGGTACCTAAAGCCACCAGAGCGAGGCACGATGCCTCCTGATAGGAGTAGTGTGCTGCGGCCATCCCCTCACCCAGGTGGGTGAGGGCGTCCCATCATGCATGAGGGAAATCAGGGAAGGAAAAAGACCGACCGGAGGTCCCTGGGCCCTGAACATCACTCCTGGGGCAGGAAATTGAACCAGACCCAGCAGGGGGCAACCCCGGTTCCTGTTCAACGGAATGATATGGAGGGGGAGGGGTCTCTCTGCTCCGCGGGGGGCGCAGCGGCCGCCTCTGACTGGGTGGGGTGGCCTGTTTCTCAAAAAAGTCCAGACGTGCCCCGAACAGGTGATGTCCTCTAAAGGGGAGCCCTATCAAGATCCTCTTAGTGTCATCGTCTGCCCCCCACTGACGAAGCCAGAGCAGGCGACGTATAGCCACCACATGGGCAGAGATCCTAGCACACATTTTGATGGTGTCATCCAAGGCCATAAGGATAAATTTAAGAAAGATATCGCAACTAGAGCGTGCATAAAACACCTCCCAGGGTAAATCTTCAGGCTGATGCTCTAGCGACTTACTTATAAGAGTCTTAGCGGCCACTGCCGTGATAGCCGCGGCACAGACAGGGCGCAGCGTTGTGCCAGCACAGGTAAAGGCATGGGAAGCAAGCCTATCGATACGCCGATCCTCGGCGTCCCGCAGGGAGCTGTAAGCCGGAGAAGGAATGGGGGGTTAGGGACCCCAATAATCGGAGCGTCCACGGCTGGGGACGAGGACCAAATATCTATCATGTCGGGGGGGAAAAGGGTATTTCCAAGCCCAATCATCCGGCGTCTTTTGAAGAGCAGCGGGACATTCCCACCCTTTAAGAACAAGTGCATGGAAGTGAGCCTGTTCGAGAAATTCCAAGCGAGGAGGTGCGGTATGAAAGCGCCCCCCCTCTCGGTCCGGAGACCGCGCCGGGAGACGAAACGGACAGTACCTTAAAAATCCTGAGTAACATGCCGTCAATGTCAAGCTGGTCCAAGACATCCAGATCAGCGTCATCCTGACCCCTCGGTCTTTCGTCATGGGAGCCTAGGTCAGAGAACAAGTCCCCTTCCTCCGAAGTGGTACTAGCACGTGTAGACAAGGACTCCGCAGAGCCCATAGCACAGGCCGAAGCCGCGGGAGAAGCAGGCCGTTGTCTAACTGGGCCGATCCGGCCAGCTAATCCTTCTACGATCTGGGCCAGCGTGGGGCGTCTAGGAGAGGGATCTATTTGTAACCCCTCACTTGTACAAGACTCAACGGGAGTGAGGTTTCGGGAAGGGGTAAGGGGTGGGAAGGAGCGAGGAACAACCGCAAGCGTCGCTCGCAGTTCCAGTGTCTGTTCAGAACATGACGCGCAGACCCGTGCCCCGTCCGCCTCAGCATGGGGGAGACCACACGATATACACAGCCGGTCCTGTCCCAAGGGGACCCCGGTAACACAATCCTGAGATGCCTCCATATGGTGATTGTTCAATTATAGTAAGTCGATAGGGATTTATGCCGTAAGCAACCCTGGATGCCCCAACTACCCGCTGATCAATGTGGGAGATTTTGGGAAGGCCCGCTCCTTATACTTATGAGTATAGCAATGTATACGTATAAGGTACTTATATGAATAGTATATAGGTATATATGTATATGAGGCCGGGAGAGGCCGCCGGGAACTCAGCGTCTGAAAGACACAATGGGAAAGAGATGTCAGGAACATGCGCAGATGGGCAGACAATAATGAAAGGGATTCGCCCACAAGGGCACTTACAGCTCAAGTGGAGGAGGAGACCGCCACGACGCGTGCGCGGGAAGCTAACCAAAATGGCGCCCAGCGAAGCTCGAAGAGCGGCTAAATACTCCGCCATGACGCGGAGCGCGCCAGACAAATGCCCCGCCCATTCTAAAGAGCGCAAAGCTCTGAAAGAAAAATTAAGGCAATGGTGCAGCAGCCGTGCCTAACGTACCATAGAACGGACACCGACAGAAAGCTCGGACACCGCGGCAACCAAAATAAGTGGCAATCAATTAGACAAATACACCCGGCAGCTGAAAAGAAGCAATAAGCGCGGCCCTGACATCTCAGATGCTAGTAAGGGCAGAACATAAAGCACGAGCGTGACACACCGGTACACTAAGACCGGTACACTAAGACCGCCACACGCGTACCCTCCCCCCCCCCCTTTCTTTTCCCCTGTAGACGGGGAAAAGAGGGAGAATGGCGACCCGAATAGGGCTCAGCACTACGCGGGGTACGGGACAATGCGGGAGGGGCATCCCTTGAAGGCTCACCATCAGCCTAAACCGCCTACCCTATGGTTGGGGAATTGCGGTGGAGACTAGCTCCATAAGCACACTAGGTGCTGCCTACCTTCACCCGACCCGTGCAGCCCAGGCTGGGAGGCATTAATTCACAATGAGGACGGGTGGAAATAGTCCCGCAGGGCCTCGGGCTGTCAAGCCCCGCTCACCTGCGAGAGCGTGATACTTCATGTCTTCGCAGTTTTCAGCACTGCAGAGAAATCTGGGGATTGTGGGAGGCCCTCCGGTATATGTAGGGCCGGGAGGAGCTTGTTTTCTTCGTGGTCTGCAGTGCACGGCGCTGAAGGCGGAGGTATACCCATACGTTATGAATATGTTCTGGAGCAGGACGTGCTGTATGCTTAGAATACATGACCTGTTGGTGATTCACAAGGAGAGGGTTGCGGAACACTGCTCTAGCGACTGAGTTTTCTAGGAGATTGCATAAGATCTGCAGCCAAGATGAGACCTCACTTATCCCAAAAAGGTCAGACCAGATTTTTAGTGAATCATTTTGCTACCTAAACTTTTGCAACAGGGCTCTTTTCCCCATCTAAGTGTCTCTCTCTGGTAACTAATGCCAGATACGGATTTATGTCTTCCATTAATGATTTCTCACCTCCTGCTGTCGCTAATTAAAAAGTCAGCCAAGACAATCATTCCGCATTTTATTTCATAAATGTTCTGGCCATTAACAATTGAAAATAAACACTCAAGTACTCAAGTTCTAAATAGGATTTTAGAATTTTCTTTAGGACAATAAAACAGCATGAATAAATGCCTCTAATTACTTTTTTATTTTAAAGGAGAAGGCTTAAATATGCATTTCTTACCAGGTATTTGATAGAAAAATACAATTCTGTGATTACTCACCTGTAGAACTGGTATTATGAGTATACAGTACGTCCTGCTCCAAATCTAATACTTACAGTTGGGATATACTCCGCCACATGGTGCTGGACTGCAGAAACATCGAAAATAGGCTCCTCCCAGCCCCTCAAATACCCAGGGACCTCCCACAAATCCCCAGCATTGAAAAGCAGTTAAGGAGAAGCCGGGAGCATTAAACAATCCAAACTATCAACTATAACAATGATAACAATCACCATACAGGGGATCCAAGAAAATGCAAACCAAGGGTGAGTTGGAGCAGGACGTACTGTATACTCATAATACCAATTCTACAGGTGAGTAATCACAGAATTGTATTATTCTTAGTATACAGTATGTCCTGCTCCAAATCGAATACTTACACTTGGGACATCCAATAGCAGTGTCCATAAAGTAGGGTGGGATCCCCAAGAAAAATTAGCAGCAGGCAGTTTAAACCACTGCCGCCTGCAGAACTTTGCGGCCAAAAACAGCATCAGCTGAGGCCCTAACATCAACTTTGTAAAACTTTGAAAAGGTATGAACAGAAGACCAAGTAGCGGCCTTGCAAACTTGTTCAACAGAAGCCTGGTGCTGAAAAGCCCAAGAGGCACCAATAGCATGAGTGGAGTGAGCAGTAAGGCAGAAGGGAGGATTCTTCCCCTTAGCAGAGTAGGCCTGAATCACAGCCTGACGAATCCATTTGCTGATAGTAGACTTGGCAGGAGCCAAACCCTTCCTAGGACCAGAAGGGACCACAAAAAGAGCATCAGTTTTCCTGAAAGGTGCAGTAGCCACCAGATAGTACTTCAGACACCTAACCACATCCAAAGAGTGCAAAACCCTCTCCTTAGCATTGCTAGGATTAGGGCACATAGAAGGAAGAACAATATCCTGATTCAAATGAAAGGCAGACACTACCTTAGGCAGAAAATCAGGTTTGAAACGAACCACCACCTTGTCCTGGTGCCTTTCATAGTAGGGGGGCTGAATGGACAGCGCCACCAACTCAGACACACGCCTGACAGAAGTGATAGCCACCAGAAACACAACCTTCAGCGTAAGAATGGCCAAGGCAGCATCCTGCACAGGTTCAAAAGGAGCACCCTGCAAGGCTGACAGAACCAAGTTCAAATCCCAAACAGGCACCATAGGTTTACGTGGGGGACGCACATGAGTGACCCCCTGGAAGAAAGTCCTGATCAGAGGGTGCTGAGCAAAGGACTTCTGGAAAAAAATAGCCAGGGCAGACACCTGACCCTTCAGAGTACTGAGTTGGAGCCCCATCTCCAACCCATGCTGCAGGAACTCCAGAATCCTGTGAATAGAGAACACACGACAGGGAAGAGACCTAGACTCACACCAGTCAATGTAGGCACGCCAAACCCTGTAATAAATGGAAGAGGAAGACTTCTTCCTAGCTTTAATCAAAGTATCCACAACTGAGGAAGACAGCCCCTTCTCCATCAAGATGGAGGTTTCAGCAGCCAAGCCGTCAAAGCCAGAGTTTGTAAATTGGCATGGCGTAGTGAGCCCTGAGTGATCAGATCTAGCACCAAGGGCAGAGCGTATTGGTCTACTGCCAGCTGTACCACGTCTGCGAACCACACTCTTCTTGGCCACCTGGGGGCCACCAGAATTGCTGGCACCCCTTCCAGAGCAATCTTGCGCAGAACCCTGCCCAGCAGGGAAATTGGGGGGGAAGGCATACAGGAACTGAAAATCCTTCCATGACATTGCTAGCGCATCCGAGGTCAGAGCCAGAGGATCCCTGGACAGAGAGACAAAAGCTGGAAGCTTGTGATTGTGGCGGGACGCAAACAGATCCACATCTGGTTGGCCCCAACGGTGACAGAGATTGAAACACCCTGCTGCATAGGCACCATTCTCCCTGGCGAGAGGTCCCCCTGCTCAGAGAGTCCGCCAGGTGATTTTCCACCCCCGGGATGTACACAGCTGAAACGCAGGGGACATTGGCCTCCGCCCAAGTCAGGATCCAAGACACTTCTTGGAGGGCCCCCTTGCTCTGGGTCCCTCCCTGATGTTTGATGTAGGCAACTGCCGTCTGGTTGTCCAAGCGCACCTGAACAGGCAGGCCCTGAAGATGAGTAGTCAAGCGAGCCAGAACCAACCTGATCGCCCGCAGCTCCAAGACATTGATAGGTGTGTGGGCCTCCTGAGGGCCCCACCTCCCCTGGAACCGCCCCAACCTGACATACGTGGTGACCGTCTCCGAGGAAGGGGCAAGAAAGGATCTCCCCCCAACAGGTTCCTTGAGTCCATCCACCACAAGAGGGACCTCCTGACCAGGGGGGAGAGCACACAGACCCTGCCCAGGGACGCTGGGTCCTTGTCCCATACAGACAATAGGTGAAGTTGCAGAGGCCTCAAGTGGAACTGAGCATAAGGGACCGCTTCGAAGCAAGTCTGGTTTGAACCGTAAGACCACTTTGTCCTCATGCCTCTCAAAGTAGGGCGCCTGAATAGACAAGGCCGCCAACTCCGAGACACGCTGAACCGAAGTGATAGCTACCAAGACAATCTTCTGAGTCAGGGTAGACAAAGCAATATCTTGCAAAGGCTCAAAGGGAGGAGCCTGAAGAGCAGAAAGAACCAAATTCAAGTCCCAAACAGGGAGTAATGGTTTCCTGGGAGGCCGCACATGCGTAACCCCCTGGAAAAAAGTTTTAACTAAAGGAAGAAGCGCGAAACGCTTCTGAAAAAAGATAGATAAGGCAGAAACCTGCCCTTTCAAAGTACTCAGCTGAAGACCAGAGTCCAGCCCTGATTGTAAAAACTCCAGAATCCTGGAGACCGAAAAGACCCTACAAGGCAAAGACCTAACCTCACACCAAGCGATATAGGCTTTCCAAGTCCTATAGTAGGTGATAGAAGAAGACCTCTTTCGGGCAGTGATCAGAGTCTTAATAACCGAGTCAGAAAGACCCTCCTCCTTCAAGATGGAGGTCTCAGCAGCCAAGCCATCAAAACCAGCGTTGGTAAACTGGGGTAAGACAGCCGACCCTGAGTGGGCAGAACGAGCTGATTCGCTGTCAGCCAAACGATGTCTGCGCACCACACTCGTCTTGGTCCTCTTGGGGCCACGAGAATGGCGGACACCCTTTCCAGAACCAGCTTCCGTACCACTCGGCATAGCATGAGTATCGGAGGAAACAGGTACAGAAAACCCGGGTTCCCCCGGCTCAGGAATATGGCTTCCACCGCTCGAGCCAGAGGATCCTGGGAGGGTGACACAAAGATCGGGAGCCTGTAATTGTGGCGAAAGGAAAACAGGACCACCTCCGGTGTCCCCCACCGGAGCGGACTGCAGACTGCCAAGAGACAAGGAACATGTGTCTTCGCCCAGGTCAGGATCATGGACTCCACTCAGAGCACCCAGACTGGAAGTCCCTCCCTGATGATTGAAGTAAGCAACCGCTACTTGACTGTCCGAGCGTAGCTGAACCAGAAGGCCCAGACCATGATGGGACAAAAGAGCAAGAACCAGACGGAAGGCTCTCAGCTCCAGAACAGACGGCCGAGGATTGGAAAGAAGGATCCAAACCAACTCCTGAATCAGACAGACCTTGGACTGAGTGAGCAACACCCTGTGTTGACCGAAATCCGACCGTATTCCCCGAAAGGACACCACCCTGGCTAGAGCAAGGGGGAACCTGGGAAGTTTGAAAAACTTCAGATGCAGGACGGGGCAAGCTGACCCATCCTTCTAGGGGACTGAGGAGAATGGTGTAAAAATCGAGGCCCACCTCTAAGTGCGGCACCGGCCGGATGACCGCCATTTCCAGGAAAACCCGTGAGGGAGGGCGAGACTCGAACTCCGGTCTGTAACCGGGCGACACTACTTCACAGATCTATGTGTCCAGAGACTCCCGGCCTTAAACCAGGGAGGAGTGTCGCGATTGTCCCCCCACCCGCACGGGTGAGGGCAGCCCCTCATTGTTGAGCGGGCTTAGCAGTAGGTTTGGGCTTGGCGCCCCAGGACTGACCGGGACAGCCACAACCTCTTCCCCGGGACCAACCTACAGCCCCGGTAACGGAGATAATTTTCTCGAGGTTGGCCAACCGCATATGCACCTCGGAATGCGAATCCCCATTTTTGACAGTGTCACACGGGGTCCGGACTAGGTTGGGGGGGATAGGAGATGACGGAAATTGCGAGGAGCCAGAAGCCGGAGCAACGGACTGGCGCGCAATGTTCTGCTGAGCACATGGAACACATAATATGACCTCATCGCCTGGGAGCGGAACCCCACAGCCCCCACACAACCTGGATGGCCCCGAGGAGCCATTTCCGGTAACATTGGAAGCCTCCATATGGTGAATTTATGGTATTTGCAACAACCCAGGGTTTTACGCAATAAGCAACCCGGGATGCCCCTTTATAATTAAAGTCCCAGAAGTGGGAGGATTTTTTTTTTTTTTTTTTTAAACCTAGGAAAATCCCAATTTAGAGACTAAGACTAGCCAAGTATAACAGACCGGGAGAGCCACTGCAGTGAGGGGATCCCAGAATCTGTGGGGGAAAAGAGACCACAGTCAGTCCCCCAGCTACAATCATACATAACCAATAAGGCAAACATATATGGCTAGCTTAAACATCTTGACTAAATATACATGACACATGAAATTTCAAGGCAAAACAGAGTGCAAAAAATCAGAGCACATACTGTGTATAAATACATGCCCATACACATATATATATATATATATATATATATATATGTGTATATATATATATGTATGTGTATGTATGTACAGATATAGATATATATATATATAGATATATATATATACCTACCTACACACTACACATTAAATATATATGGTGCGCAATGGTGGGGCCGTTTTACCTGTGTAGTTTTCAGCAGCAAGGAAGCTCTTCCCCCACCGGCTGCAGCGTCCAGGTCTCTAATGAGACCAGGGAAGCGAGGGGCGGGCCCGGAGACAGCGCGGCCCGGCCAGCAAAGGGAGGGAAAAACAAACAAACAAACAGTGAAAAACAGGCCCCAGCAGCCCTGTCCATGCACTGACACTAAGACCTTTTCACAGTAAAGTAAAGCACTCATGCACATTACACCCCCCCCCCCCCCTTAGCAAAGGGAGAAGGCCAAGCAGGAGAAGGTGACCTAAAGGGACATCGGGACAGGGGCATCCCAAATCCGGATCACCAGCCGGATAGCCACATTGCCCCACAAGTGGGGTCGAGCTCCTAGGCACCTAAAGTGCCATCTACCTTTGCCCAGCCCGCAGCCTAGCCTGGGAGGCTTCCATTTAACTAAGCATAATAAACACACAAGAACTGGGCAGAAATAGACCAAAAGGAGATGCCGGATTTTACCCCGGCTACCTGCAAGCAGGAGACTTCATTCTTCTGTCTTGTCGCTTCATGGAGAGAGAAAAAACTGGTGATTCAGTGGGAGGTCCCAGGTATATATAGCCCGGAAGGGGCTCGTTTTCAAGACTTCTCCCTGCACGTCGCCACCTGCTGGTGGAGTAACCCGATCGTAAGTATTAAAAGGGAAGCGGGGTGTGTGGCACACCGAGAATACATCACAACTGGAGAGTGCATTAAACACCTCACAAGGCAAATCATCAGGGGCACTATCGAGCATATTTCTGATAAGGGTTCTAGTGGCCACAGCAGTAATGGCAGAGGCACAGACCGGGCACAGCGCCGTCCCCGCACATGCAAAGGCGTGGGATGCCAGCTGATCAATACGCCGGTCTTCGGCATCCCGCAGGGTAGTAGAATCAGGGGAATGCATGACAGGTGTGTTAGATAGCCCTAGGATCGGGGCATCCACCTCGGGGGGGATGACCAACATTTAACCACCTCAGCAGCAAAGGGATACTTCCTATCCCAACTCTTTGGAACCCCGGGAAGTTTAATGGGGCACTCCCATTCCTTGAGCACAAGGTTATGGAAATGTGCCTGCTCTGGAAATTCCAAACGTGATCTTGCTGTATGGAAAAGCACCCCTCTTTGCCTGGGAGCCTCAACAGGGAGAGAGATAGACAGAACCTCAAAAATCTGGGTCAATAATCTGTCAGTGTCATCCGGGGCCCAGGGGTCAGAGCCAGAATTGTCATGACCCCTTGGTCTCTCATCAGATGAGCCTGAATCAGAAAAGAGCTCCCCTTCATCAGACGGGGTATAGCCACACAGATTCATAAACTCCTCAGTTCCCACAAGGAAAACAGTGACATTATGCGTCAGTGCCGCTTCTTAGCAGGGGCCTTACGCGCTATAGACTTCGCAATAATCTGTTCAACAGTAGCCAGTCTAGAAGACATCAGGCTGAGAATCCCCACTAGTATGCAACTCAGCAGGAGTGAGATTTAAGCTTGGGGGAGTAGGTGAAGTGAAAGGAGGTGCAGCCACTGGCAGGCCAGATTGCAATGCAAGCACCTTCTCAGCGCAGGGTACACAGACCCGCGCCTTGTCAGCGTCAGCATGAGGCTGCCCACACGCTACACACAGCCGGTCTTGTCCCGAAGGGACCCCGGTAACCTTATACTGGGATGCCTCCATATGGTGATTATAGCAGCACTATACGCCGATAGGGAATAACGCTATATAGCAACCCTGGATGCCCCAAAAACCCGCTAGGGACGTGGGAGTATAATTTTTACAAGGCCTACAAGTAATATACTAAAAACAGGGCCGGGAGAAGCCAAGAAGGGTTCGTCCCGCCTGAAAGACATAAGCAGACAAGACCTTAAGTACATCGTAACAAAAGAAGCAGATAAAGTCGCCCGCAAGGGCACTTACGGACCGCGGTAGGTAGGCGTCCGTCGCGCATAGGCCAACCAAGTCAGAAAAATACAATTCTGTGAAATACTCACCTGTAGAATTGGTATTATTGTTATACAGTACGTCCTGCTCCAGATATAATACTTACACTTGGGTTATCCTCCGCCAGAGGGCACTTGGGTTATCCTCCGCCAGAGGGCGCTGTACTGCAGAGACATGGAAAAACAGGCTCCTCCTGACCCTTCAAATACCTAGGGACCTCCCACGAATCCCCAGCATTGAAAAAGCAGTGAACAAGAAACCGGGAGAATTAAACCACCCAGAACAACTGGTAAAGATAACCATGATAATCACCATACAGGGGATCCAGAAAAATGCAACAACAGGGTGGGGTGGATCAGGACGTACTGTATACCAATAATACCAATTCTACAGGTGAGTATGTTACAGAATTGTATTATTCTTAGTATACAGTACGTCCTGCTCCAGATATAATACTTACACTTGGGACATCCAAAAGCAGTGTCCATAAAGTAGGGTGGGATCCCCAACAACAAACGACCACAGCAGACAGTTTAAAGCACTGTCACCTGCAGAACCTGACGGCCAAGACAGCATGAGCTGAGGCCCTAACATCAACGTTGTAAAAAACCTTGCAAAAGGTATGAGCAGAAGGCCAATGGTAGTGGCCTAACCAATCAGTTCAACAGCAAAACCGGTGCTGAAAGCCCAAGAGGCATCAAGCACGCGTAGAAGGGAATCAAGGCAACAAGGGAGGTTCTTCCCCTTGCCTGAATAGGCTTGAGTAATAGCCTGACAATCTGATAGCTAACGAATTTCGCAGAAGCCAAGGCCAAAAAAACAAGGTACCAGGAGTAACATCCATTAAGGTAACAACCAGGACCAAACCGCCCAACTCCCAAGAGCAGGCAAGATCGAGCACATTCAGGATGTAATGACCACAAGCCCCAAGGAACCTCAGTTCCCTTAAAGGACACAGTGACTTCTAAAGAAAAAACTGCTAACACCTGAATAAGGAATGCAGAACCACTTCCTCAACGTTGCAAGGAAGGGGGACAGCCGTGGAAAACAATATCTCGGATAATTGAACATATGACACCTACAGATGTAGAGAATCCGGCTTCAGGCGGAACTCCCTTTATCCTGGTGTATCTCAAGGAAAGAGGGCTAGGTAGACCACCCACCCGCTAACACACGCCTGACCATGGTAACAGTCACCAGAAGGACCCCCTTAAGGGTAAGGACATCCAGACAGTGTCCTGAATAGGACCAGGAGACAACCTGCAAGCAGACGGAATGAAATCAATTTCAATCCCAACAGGGGCCATAGGAGTACATGGAGGGCGCACATGAGCACCCCCTGAAGAAAGTCTTAACCCAGGAAGACTGAACCAGAACTGTTAAGGCAAGGTGGACAGGGCAGAGCCTGACCAATCAGAGAGCAGAGTTGTGGGACCAACTCCAATTTATGCTGAAGGCCACACTGGAGTCCTGGAATCCGAGAACGTCCAACAAGTAAGAGGACTAGACTCGTCCCAATAAATGTGGGTTTGCCAAACCCTACAACAATAGAAGACGACGCAGAGGAGGCTCACTCCCAGACATCCCATAGTCACAACACTGAGGCAGCTAAACTTGTCTCCATCAAGATGTATGCCTCAGCAGTCAGATCCACTTAGGCCAGGGACCATGAACTATAGTGATGTAAAGGGCCCTGAGTGATCAACTGGCACTCCTGGCAAGGTGCAGAACTACTGACCACAGTACCATAACTGCAACCACACCATACTAGGTCAACTGGGGGCCACCAGCATTACTGGTCCCCTTACCAGAGTAATCTTCCGCATAACCCTGCCTAGCAGAGGGAATGGAGAAGGGCATACCGAACCAAAAGTCCTGTCAAGACAGTACTAAGGCATCCGGACCACTGAGATAGGATCCTGGAACAGGGAAACAAGGCCGATAGCCTGTGAAGGTGACAGAACCCAACAGATCCATGACTGGATGGATTCCATAGCGACACGGGGATTAGCACATCCTGTCGCAGAGGGGCTTAGCTGGAGCTAATATCACTAACATGCAGGGGGCATTGTCTCTGCCCAGAAGGGAACATAGACACTCCCTGGAAGGTCCGCCAGCTCCAGGCCCCTTCCAATGGTTAATGTAGTACGCCTGTCATCAGACGGACTGAGCACCCCCAGCCTGGTAATTCCGGAAGGGGAACGGTCAAGCGAGAAGAGCCACTGAAAAAAACGCTTACTGCTTAGACTTCCATAGTCGTAAGGACCCTCTAAGGGTCCCACCAACACCAGAGTCGCAGGGAGATTTTGGAAGAACCATCCCCTTCAACCTGAAAAATTGGCATCCATGGTGGCCGTTTCCAGGAAGGCAAGAAGGAACTGCCCCCAGACAGGCCCCTCGAGTTCATCCACTTTCACGAGAAAGCCGTCATACAGGAGGGAAGGCCCACAGGCCCTGCTCCAGGGGTGCTGGATCCCTGTCCTATGCTTACCACTAGAAGTGGCAGACGGCTCAAGGGAAACTAAGCATAAGGGACCACTTTCGCTGCTCGGGCTCCTGCCAAGCAAGTTAACAACGGCCCACCAGTTGCATCCCTGCCTGGTGTTAAGAAACCGGGACAGTAGTGAGGGACTGGGCCCATGGGACCAGAATGCCCACCTAATTGCTGAAAGGGGGGGAATCTGGTTTGAAACTGATCCAGAATCATTCCTATTAATGGAGTCACCTCGTTAGGGAACAGTGAGGACTCGAGGTGATTGACACCCATCCAATGACTCCCAATGGCCCACCAGCCGGGTATCCAACTATCCTGACTCAAGAGACAGGGAAGTGAAGAAGGGCGTCCGGGTAAACATCGCGCGGACGTCCCTTGGTCTCATCAGAGACATCACCATCGACAGCAGCTGAGTGACACTCTAGGAATTGAAGAGAGGCCAGATAGCAGGGCCACAATTAACAGTGTTGGACTTCCAACACAAAGCTGGAGAGCCTCAGAGATCTGAGGGCACAGAGATGTAAACATAAGCATTGAAGAGTGCCCCGGGCGGCAAGACGCCCACTGGGCGCAAGGTGCTGATAGCCAAACTCAAGAGTATCCATGCAGGAAACTGCCTGTAATTAGAGAATTGCTGTGAATCCAGAATGGGCCACCTGACCCATCCTTTGGGGGGCTGTGGGAGGTGGTATAGCGGCCCTTACCTCTGCCTATTACGGGCAATCTGCAAGAGACCCTCAGACCTTGCAGGCCTAACATGGCCTGTGCCGGCAACTGAACAGGGGCAGGGACCAGGCGTACCTGGGGTCTGATAAAAAACTGGGGAAGGTAGAGCAGCATACTCTATCCTGTATCTGGAGGGCACAACCTCCTGATCCATCAGAATGAGGCGAAATGCCTCCTGATAAGAGCAAGGTGCTGCAGCCATCCCCTCACCCAGCCGGGCGAGGGTGCCCCATCATGCTTGAGGGGGTTTGGTGGAAGATTTGGGCTTAGCCCCGCCGGAGGGGCCAGAACGTTGCCTGCTGCTTGTGGGAAAAGAGTCTGCCCCAAAAATCCGGAAAGACACCCCTGGTTCCTGTTTAACACTAAGGTAGGGGGGAGGAGGGATGCTCCTGCCTCGAGGGGGCCGAGACGGCCGTCTGCGAAGGGGTGATTTGCCCTTTTTACCGAACAGGTCTAGGCGGGCCCCAAATAGGCGTTGCCCTCTGAAGGGGAGCCCAGTAAGAGTCTTTTTAGTAGCATCATCAGCACCCCACTGTCGCAGCCAGAGCAAGCGACGAATAGCCACCGCAAGGGCGGAAGTTCTTGCACACATTCTAATCGCGTCATCTATCCCCAATAGAATAAATTTCACAAATACATCACAATTGGAGAGTGCATTGAACACCTCCCAGGGGAGATCCTCAGGTTGATGATCGAGCAATTTTTTGATGAGGGTTCTAGCGGCCACCGCAGTAATGGCTGCGGCACAGGCCGGACGTAGCGCCGTCCCGGCACAAGAAAAGGCATGGGAGGCCAGCAGCTCAATGCGTCGGTCCTCAGCATCCCGAAGGGTGCTATAGGCAGGGGTTGTAATAAAGGGGGGGTTAGGGACCCCTATGATCGGCGCATCCACCACGGGGGGTGACGACCAGCAATTAACCACCTCAGGAGGAAAAGGGTATTTCCTATCCCAGTCCCCTGGAACCCCTGGAAGTTTACTGGGGCATTCCCATTCTTTGAGGACAAGGGCATTGAAATGAGCCTGCTCTAAAAATTCAAAACGTGCAGTCGCAGTATGGAAACGCTCCCCTCTAGGCTTGGGGACCTGACCGGGGGAAGAGATAGACAGTGCCTTAAAGACCTTAAGCAACAGGTCGTCAGTGTCACACTGGCCCCAGTATTCCGGGCCAGAATCACCGTGACTCCTCGTCATCTCATCAGAAGAGCTTGAGTCAGAGAACAAATCCCCTACTTCAGAAGGGGTATAGTCACACGGAGTAGCAAACCCCTCAGTTCTCATAGAGCATACAGAGACATGGGGCGATAGGTGCCGCTTTCTACCAGGGCCCATACGCTCTGACAGCCTAGCAATAATCTGTTCAGCCGTAGGCAGCCTGGAAGGGCCGGCAGGCTGCAATTCCCCACTTGTAGGCGACTCAGCAGGAGAGGGATTTAAGCCTGGGGAGATAGGTGAATTGAAGCTAGGTGTAGCCACTGGCCAACCTGATAGCAGGGCCAGTGCTTGCTCGGCACAAGGTACGCAGACCCGTGCCCTGCCAGCATCAGCATGGGGTTGTCCACACGCTATACACCGCCGGTCTTGCCCCGGAGGGACCCCGGTCACATAATTCTGAGATGCCTCCATATGGTGATTAATCAAAGGCACAATATGCCGGTAGGGATTTACACTCTAAGTAACCCTGGATGCCCCAAAGACCCGCTATGGAAGTGGGAGAATTTAACAAGGCCCGCTATAATTTAACACCGGGCCGGGAGAAGCCAATGGTGTTCACCAGTCTGAAAGACATAATGGGAATAAAGGGTGTCAGAACCATGCGCAGTAAGAAGGATCATGAAAATCGCCCGCTAGGGCACTTACAGATCAAGGGAGGAGGAGGACCGCCACCACGCGTGCGTGCGACCAGCATCAAAATGGCACCAAGCGAACCTCTAAGGGCGGGCCAGAGCGGGCAGTGACGCGGAGCGCGCCAACCTAGGTCCCCGCCCCCCCCCCCCGAAGAGCGCGAAGCTCTGAGGTGGATACAAACTGTTATAGGAGCGAGGTGAATGGCACTAGGGGAGATGATTTGCCAATGAAGACGCCGCAGCGTCCGAGGCGCCGTCGCCGTCCGGCGCCGCACATCCAGCAAGGGAAGAAGTGCGCGCGGCGGCGACAATTACACAGCAGGAACTAAACAGCGCGGTTCTGACCCCCGGGATACTAGTCCGGGCAGACTAAGGCCATAACGTGTAAAACATACACAAGACCTTGCTACACACACACACACATACCCCCCCCTTTCTTTCCCCCCGGAATACGGGGGGAACGAGGGAGGATGGCGGCCCTTTGTATAGGGCTCAAGGCTACATGGGGCATGGGTTAATAGCGCAGGAGGGGCATCCTCTAGAGGCTCACCATCAGCCTAAACCGCCTACCCTTTGGTGGGGGACTGCGGTGGAGCATGGCTCCATAAGCACACAAGGTGCTGCCTACCTTCGACCGACCGATGCAGCCCAAGCTGGGAGGCACATCACAGGGCGGACGGGTGGGAATAGTCCAACAGGGCCGCAGGCCCCGCTCACCTGCGAGAGAGTGATACATCAAGTCTTCGCAGTCAGCACTGCAGAGAAATCTGGGGATTCGTGGGAGGTCCCTGGGTATTTGAAGGGCCGGGAGGAGCCTGTTTTTCCATGTCTCTGCAGTACAGCGCCCTCTGGCAGAGGATAACCCAAGTGTAAGTATTATATCTGGAGCAGGACGTACTGTATACTAAGAATAGATGGCGTCGGTATACCACGAGAGGCAGGCCAGTAATAGCGATGACGCGGAACGCGCCAAAGACGGCCCCCCTCCCCCCCGAAGCCAGAAAGGCCAACAGCCAATGATGGCGCACCAGCGCCTGAGGTAATGCCGCCGCCAAGCGCGGAACAAAGTCAGCGCGCGGCGACAAATTTAAAAGCAATAAAGACAAGTCAGCGCGGCGTCTGACACAAGAATAAAGACATGTGAAAAGTGAAAGCAAAGACTGCATAACATACATATCTATACACATACACCCCCCCCCCTTTTTCCCCCCAAAGACTACAAGGAGGATGAGGGAGGAGGACAGCCACTTAAATAGGGCCCACCAATAGGCAGGGGCAATAGTGCGGGAGGGGCATCCCATAGAGGCTCACCATAAGCCTGAACCGCCTACCCTTTGGTGGGGGATTGCGGTGGAGCAGCGCTCCTAAGCACCAACGGCGGTGCTGCCTACCTTCACCCGACCAGCGCAGCCAAGGCTGGGAGGCATATTACTAGTGGAACGGGTGGGAATAGTCCTACAGGGCTGCAAGTTAATAACCTCGCTCACCTGCGAGTACAGAGCCAATTTCTCGTCCTTCGCAGCCAGACTGCAGAGAAATTCTGGGGATTTGTGGGAGGTCCCTGGGTATTTGAGGGGCCGGGAGGAGCCTATTTTCGATGTCTCTGCAGTCCAGCGCCATCTGGCGGAGTATATCTCAACTGTAAATATTAGATTTGGAGCAGGACGTACTGTATACTAAGAATATACTCAAAAGTTGACTTTAAACTGGCTTTCTTTGTAAAAGCCTTACTTATGGGAATATTATAAGATTATGGAAACCACGCCAAGATTCCCAATCAGAATTATATCTTACCCACACATGCTTGGCACGTCGAGTGACACTTGTCACATTTCATGAAAGCCGTGTTGTAGAAAGTTCCTGGATCACATTCTGGCACACACACAGACCCAGAAAGGCTACAAGAGATACAGGCAAATCATGAATGACCAAAACATGATTAACATACATGTCACCACCGTTATACTACACTTCATTTTAACAAAGCAAGAATAAGCACATACAAATTTAAGGGGAGCAATTACAGGCACACTGGGAGTCACGGAGTTCAGGTAGAAATGGTATAGGCCTCACAAGGGTGCTATGTTCTAGAGCACAGGTTAACAACTTGTGGTAGTAGTACTTTTGATCTTATCAGGTGGTACTCAAGGCTGCAGGCTGACCTGTTCCCCAACCTGATCTTTTGTCATCTATACTTTGCACACAAGTGATTTGTTTCCTAAAGTGGACCAAAACCCATCCTGGAGCCTGAGACTCCAGGGCAGGCCTTCGCCCTTCCCACGGGGCATGCCGAACTGAGATGTCTCACTGGCATCATTTGCATACCTTATCTGCTGTGCACTGTCCCACCTGCCACAATGGAATGGCTGTAGGCGAGCAAGTGATGCCGCGCACCGCTTGTAAGTGTGGCTAGGGATTCCATTCAGCTTCTGTAGCCGCACATTTATGGATCAGCAGCCACGCCTGTGATCGTGGACAGGCGAGTTAGCTTGATGTTCTGGGTGGTTTCACAAAGCAGGGAACCCCAAACCAGGGTGACCCGGGGGGGAAGGGATGAGGGGGAAAGGACCAAAACAAAAAATCCTGGGTTTTGATCCACTTTAAATGTAAAAGTATAAAATAAGTATATGCAGATAGTCTGCCATTGGGACCCCCTCTATGATGAATGCAGGGTACAGTAGGTACCCTGTACCCAGCGAAAGATCCACTATGCATTGGATGATCTGGGACATGGGGAAATTGACAAGCCACCAAAACCACTTTATGGCCACGTGGGCCATCTTTTCCAGATGCTGGTCAATGCCGGCCCAGGTGACTATTGGTGGCCAATTGCAGGATTGCATTTAGGCCAAGGATCGAGTTTAAGGTAAGGACTTTGGTGGGTTGCAGGGGTGATTTTGCGAGGGGCATCCAGAGCCTGTCACAGTGCTGTCCCACACCTGTTACTAAGAAAACGGGTGTGGGACGGCTTTATAGAGTCAGCCTCTGA
The DNA here is from genome assembly GCA_027917425.1 of Gastrophryne carolinensis. Taxonomy (NCBI): domain Eukaryota; kingdom Metazoa; phylum Chordata; class Amphibia; order Anura; family Microhylidae; genus Gastrophryne; species Gastrophryne carolinensis. The sequence goes on from CM051238.1 coordinate 341,779,889, forward strand.
GATAAAAGGCCACCTCCTACAGCATACACACTCCATTCACTACCGGGAAGAGTAGTCTTGAGGCCTGAATTTTGTAGCATCTAGTTTTTGTGATGACTAATAATCTATACAGTGATATAGATTTAGATGCTATATAATCAATCATTTCTAACTATTAAATGCCATTTTTTCCCCCCTCTTTTGACGTAAAGCACTACTCCTCCATCCCTTCATTCTACTATCTTTCCTGTACAACAAATAGACTGGGTATGGCCATTTCCTAGTCTGTAGTGAAATTGACACTTTACCGGCAACTAGATGAAAATTACCCCTAGCTAATTTCTTACTACTCGCTAAGCCGCCAAGCATCTTAAAAGCGGTCCCGCACCCATTTTCTACATATTGGGTGAGGGGCATTGTGACAGGCTCAGGGTGTATCTAGATTGCTGGAGCACCCCTGTGCATAGACCTCCGCAATCCTTACCTGAACCTCAGCTGACGAAACATGGCCCCAGGACTGACCGCTAGCTGGGAATAAGAAAGTGACCCAAAGAGGCCAATCGTAGGTTCAGATAAGGATTGTGCAGATTGCAGGGGTCTATGCGCAGGAGGGCTCCAGCTATCTGGGTGCCACCCTGAGCTTGTCACAACGTGACCCCACAACCATTATGTAGGAAATGGGAGTGGGGCTGCCTTAACTGTGGGGGTCTTCCAGGAAGTACAAAAAAAAAAGGCGGGGCAAGGGGGAAAAATAAAAGGAGGAAAAAGCTTTCCAATGAGGGAGCATCCCACTATGGCAGCCATTAAAAACAGTTGGGATGTGACCGTAATATAACAAATGCACTTGATACAGGAGAGCATTAGGAGTGAGGGCCATATAAAGAGGTCTAAAAAGCTTGGTAATAAATTATATATTTTTGAGGAAACAAAAGTGCAGAGTGTTGCCTGCAAGTCCCAGCAATCGTGTTCAGTTTTTGGATATGTAGCTTGCTTACTCCTGCAGTTGGGGGAATTCCTATTTGGGATATGGTCATGGCAAGCTGGAGACCAGGGCTGTGGCACTGGCCACTTCAATGTGCTGGCAGCTTCCATTGTGCCAGGGGGATATGCCAGAGGAGAGGAGGGGAACACACATAACCTGCATACAGTTTTTGGCTAGGAGGAGAACGTGCCTTACATGAACGGATTCAAATGCACTACCCTGTTTATGTATGTGAAAATAGTTACACAAGCCCGACATGTTCGTTTCTTTAAACCTGCCCAGTCTTAAGACATGTTTTCTACTTGTAGACTTAATGTAAACCATGGGAGACAGCACCTCTTGCAGTTTCGCAATGACCCCTCAAAGCAGCTTCCCAGACAGTCACATTTTTTAATTAGGTCTACAGTACTAAATTTAGGCACAAGTGCTCACCAGACTCAGACTCAGTGATAATTGGTGGGTACAGAAAAGCAAATGACAGCGTGCTGACAGCCCAATTCCTAATGGATATAGAAGCCGCTTCATTTTGGAAAACAGTCAGAGGGCACCAACTCATGTTTTGTGACATTTAAATATCACCTCACTAATTGCAAAAAACTCCTTGGCAGATGATTAGCGTACACAGGGAAGAACCTCTGACCTGGTGCTCTACAGGAAGACCCTGCATATTGGTATTATATATTAGGTGAACCTTGATTAAAACTGACAGCTTTCATCAATAGGGGTTTGTCTAGAAAAGTCATTACTCAGGCCAACTCTGGACAGCCAAATGTTCTACCTACTTTAAAGATTCCATTTCATATTTATATAAAGTATTCTAGGTTTGTCCGTGTATATTGATTTACCTGTAGGTTATGTAATTTTATTTAATATATGCAGCAGAATTTAACCCGACACATTAAAAGGGAGAAAATATGGCAAGAAACTTCAGGATGGGAAAAGATTGTCACCATTACATAAACCTAAATGTAGAAAGTATGCTTTCTTTTAGGGAAGGGAAGAATGATTAAAAGGGTCACAGGACATTTGGCAGGACACATGCTACTGCACATTTACAGAGAAAGGGACTGAAATTCCAACTTGCCATTCCCAAAGTGAACCTGCTAATTTCTGCATAAATCATTGTATGAGAAATTTAAAGTACACAACATACCTGGGGGGGGGGGGGGGGGGGATCTGCTGGATGGATAATTCTTCAGCCATTAAAGCAGAAACAGCCATACACCCTTTCCTCAAAACAAGACCATCAAGTAGTCACACCACTCCTGAGCATATATGAGAGCATTGTGGTTGCGGCTGGTTGCCAGGAGGAGCAAACCACTACACTTGCAATACAGAGTAATTTGGAAGAGAGCAGCTGGAATGCCAAGAAATGCATATTTTGGTGTAACATTTAAGACATTTTTGGGGAAACAGAGTAGCTGAAAATCTCCAATGCCTTGGTCTAAACTCTCCTCTCTAATAGAGAATCATTTTTTACAATCTGCAGCCTACAACTGAGACCCAAGTAAGTATAAAAAACACCCTTCGGCAATATAAAAGGACTACAGATTTAGCAGCGATCCTGACCCCTTTTAAAGTGGACCAAAACCAAGGATTTTGACTATCCTGGGATTTGGTCCACCCCCGATCGGGGTGCCCCGCTATGTGAAACCCCCCCAGAACGCCCAGATCAACTCACCTCGCTCCTACGGTGCATGCGCAGCCGCTCGTCCAATCAGCACGCTCGGAGCCGCTGAGCTATGCGCCTCAAAGCGCCATCTTAGCTCAGCAGCTCCGAGCACGCTGGCGGACGCATCTCGTGCTTCCCTCTAACAGGGAGTGTGCCTGCGCTTTGGTAGAGAGAAGCACGAGATACAGCCATGGCCCGCACATGCGCCGTTGGACCGGGATTCAGGTAAGGTTTGCGGGCGTCCTGGGGAATTTCACACAGCAGGGCATCCCGATTTTGGATGCCCCGCAGGGAGGGAATGGATCGGCCCTGGAATCTTATAGACTCCCAGGCCGATCCTGCTGGGTTTTGGTCCACTTTAAATAAGTCCCACAAACTTACTATATAGCTTTCTGAATGTCTGTTAGAGATGCTAGCACTTACACTACGGAGTGCTACTTTAAATAAGTCCCACAAACTTACTATATAGCTTTCTGAATGTCTGTTAGAGATGCTAGCACTTACACTACGGAAGTATACAACACAATTTTGTACTAGGTTCTTTTAGTGGGGTTTTCATTTCTTTTTATGGGATCCATTAAACATCCCTACGTCCTCCGTAGGCAGTTCTGACATCTTAGATACTGCCACATCAACCATGGGGGGTCAAGCCCCACACTTTGGGATCAATGGGATAAAAAAGAAACCTTACTACAATACCCTGGTCCAGAAACACTTTAACCTGACTATAACGTCAAGATGTATTTCAGGAAAAAGGAAAATAAAAGCTAGAGTTACCTTTTTCCCCCCCACACAAACCATTGCTCCTAGTCCAGGGCTACAGCTCTTACCTGATCACTGGATCCATTTCCCAAACCACCCGGCCTGATCGCGTGTCTCCTCAGTGTCTTCCATGAGGAGACGCCCTTCCATCGCTTACTGTTAGGGGACACTTCCTCCTCCGTTCACTGCAATGAAAAGGGGTGTGTTAGGTCTTCAAACACCCTTTGTCATTGCAGTGAATTGATCGGGGTGTGTCAGCTCACAGCGACCAATGGAGGAGGGGCGTCTCACCGTCAAATGCGCAATGAGTCCGGGCAGCACTGGTTCAGCTTCCTCAAGCCCTTCCTCTTCCTACAATTAAGGTCCTTGTTGACCAACCATGTCCTATAGAAGGTTAAATTTGAAGGAAAAAAACACACGTATCAACTTCCCTTAGTGTCCTGGGACGCAAATGATTTTCGTCTTCAATGGAAAAATTGGAGGAAAATTAAATATTCATTTGGCTATTATCTTTAGCACCATTTTCAATAGGCTGTGACTGCTCCCAGCACGATATTGCGAGAAGGTGGGAAGAGGGGACGGTTAAACAGCTAGTTTAGAACAATGGTATCCTGTCAGAAACACAGCATACAAATAGCCTACCTGTGGAAAAAGAAAATTCCCTATAACCGGAATATACCAAGTAATGTAATGTACCGGGGAGGGGTAGATAGAGTAGTTTGGGGGGGATTTTGGTCCGCTTTAACCGATTGCTACAATTCCATTTAGTGATCTTTGCCTGCATTTTGGAATGACAATTGGAGCAGATTAGGATTTCACCATATTGTGAATCTCCATCTTGCAGAAGGATAATATAGACTGCATCATAGAGGGATACTATTCTGGTACTCGAGATAATAGATCGATGAAATCTCAAGATACACTTTAGCAATTTGTTCGCTAAACGTACCATGTAAATGCACCACTACACTAATAGGCATGGGGGCAAATCATTAGCCCCTGAGTGTAGTGTGGTGTGCTAGTTAAAATCCAGATAACACCCAAGGATCCACTCTGGATGCTGGATTATATGATCAGAGAGCTCTTTATTCCAGGTTAGCTGCCTAGCCTTGGCTAATGCAATTTCCCTTTCCTTTGTTCACGCCTCCTCATTCATACCTTACTGTTACCTGGCAGAACATGCAAATAAACAAAGCTGGAGAAGTATAAAGATCACATCTAAACTGTGGCTAAAGGTAAAATCCTGAACTGCTACCTACAGCCCAAATGCCCATTTAGTCCTTAGCCAGACCAAACAGCCTTACACCCAAAAAAATTAATGTAGAGAACCCCATAGGCTCTGGGTGGTTTAGTTAGGAACTAGCAATTCCCTATGCCCAATAACCCAGACCCCTTCAACATAAAGTCAGGAAATCACTGGGGTTAAACAATTATACTCCTCCATTTCCTGTCCTTCCTTAGGAGTAGAGTGTCTCTCAGAGTAGAGTCTAGAAGTCTTAGAAGCTTTAGAAGCAGAAAAGCTTGGAGAGATCATTTACAGTAAAATGTCATGTATAAGTGGGCCACTCTTGCAATCTGCCTTTTTATGCGACTTTTTAGACAACTGTGCAATAGTGTTAGATCATATAATGGGGAATAGAAACTAATTTAAGAATATATTAATACATTAATAACTGGCTTGACAAAAACTCACACACTAGTTGATATAGTGGGTAAAATAAAGATCCATCCCATACATCTACAATTCTGTCTTACAGTCAAACCAGCAAAGTGCATTTTGCCAATTTTTGATGTATAAAGTATATATTCTGTGATTTAATAAGACCTTACCTGTATCCTTCTCTACAGACAACACACTTGTCAGGGTACCCAAGACATTTCTTGCAGTTCTGGTGACACTTGAGACATCGCCTGAGGCCTGAATAAATGTAAAATCATTCAGAACAGAACAAAAGCTCCAATAACACGCAGCTAGCTAGTTGGTTTCTTTTTTCCTGAAATTTTAATAGCAAAGGTGTATTAAGTATTTACATTACTTTAGGAAGAACATAACGGAGGGCTTCAATATCATTTAATAACCGTCAGAATTTAAAATGTTATTCGGAAGCCCCTACCCTTAACTGAAACAAATGGTTGATTGACCTACACTAGGATAGCCCACTTTGCAAAACAGCCCCACCCCCGCGACTTTACCCTGTCCGGCAATCCCACTGTACTTTTGCAGGCTGCAGCAGCATACCCAGCCTCTCGTGGCTGCTGGTGGGAACGGACTTCAGACTACAGGGAAATAAGGAATGCAACCAATCGGTGTGCCTACCCAGAAAGCTTGAGATCAACCTAACAGCTGTCTCAAATTTGCCAGGTGGGCGTTACTAGCCAGGGAAAACCAGCCAAAAAAAAAGAGAAACTGAGGAGGAAGAAGTGTTGCTTCCATGTACTTGGGGTGGAAGCTGAATCAAGGGGACAGGGGGACCTAAAAAGGATTTGTTCTGCTTTATGTTTATTTTAGCTATTTTCCACAGAAGAATTTACATTCTTACTATGTTATACCAAAATCACTAACATTGTAAACGGGAAAACAAAAGCTGTACATAATTACTTTCATCTGCATATGCTCCAGCTGCACATGTCGTGGTACAGGAGTTGCTTTCTGGCTGAAGGTAGAATCCTCTTTTGCAGGAGCTACACTGGTTTTGTCCTCGTCCAAAACAAGATTCACAACCTTTATGACAACGCCTGCACCTCTTACCAGGCACATCTGCCATGAAACCTGAAGGACAACTGCTCACACACTTCCTGCATTAAAGCACAAACATATTTGTCATGGGGTGACAGTGATTTAAGACTTGTGTGACATATGTAGAACAGACAATCTTTTGATTATGCCTCATCCAAGCATTAAAGATCCAGTAATGTAATGCTAAGGTGACAACCCTCATTGTGATTTATCAAAATATGTAACGCTGGGGCTGAGTGGCGCGGCACTGGCGTTTGCCTGAACTACTACCAAAGTTCTCTGCAACATTCATAAAAGTCCATAAATGGGCATCTACAAGCCCATATCTTTTGGGGAACCAGCGACCCAATTCTGAGCACCTAGATGCAAGGAGGTCGAGCCAATTACATTATATTTGTCAACTTGACATTTAACCCCAAAGACACCCAGGATACATTCCATCCCCATCTTACCTTCCCGATTTGACACTGCCCAGACTATAATGAATACAGTTGAGACATTGCCCTGCGCTGGGTCCGTCGCATCCTCTGTCTCCACACTCTATGTGGCATGGACCTTGGAAAGACAAACATTTACTTCTACATGAAAGGTGACAAGCACAGGGTGACAAGCTCAGCACTACTCTTGATTTGGCCACACAGGGAGAACAATTTCTGGCTTTGAAACTCTGAAATGATGTAACTTGTAATTATGTAACTGAATAAATATCAGAACATCCTACCACATTGGACTTTATCAAAATGTTCATTTTCCCCCTTAAATACTTAATTCCACTGAAAAATACTTTCCAACAGTTAATTCAAGACACACTGAAATGTTTCTATGTCACAACTGGATATTCGTTTCTAATCCATAAACATTCATCACCACCCACACAATGTTAAAACTTCATTTGGTGGTATCTTGAATATCCATAACACAAACAGACTTTGAAATGTTACTAAAGTGACTATACAAACTACAACCATACAGTATGTTAAAGCCGGACCAACACCCTCCGCGGCAAGCTCCTGACATTTCCAAAAAGAACTGTTGGTGAACCCTGTTCCTCCATCTTCTATCCTTCACTTATATGCACCCATGCACTTATATGCACCCACCAACCAGCCCACAACAAAAGTTGCTTAAAGCAGATCAGCATCCTCCATGGTGTGGGTGTTGGTTGCCGCTGGGGGTCGCTTCTAAAGTGACTGGCTGGGGGGAGGGCATCCAGAATGCTGGAGCCCCCCTGCTTGCCCATAAACCTTACTTTAACCTCGCTTCCCTGCCAGGAATCCAGCTCCACATTGGCAGTCTGGCTGTCACATGGGCTGACAGCGCCATGATTGGCTGCATTTAGCGGCCGGAAGGTCACAGCCCCCGCGAATGCCAGGCAGTGCCTGGCAGGCACCAAATTGCCCATAATAAAACTCAAAGATGTACACAAAGGCACTTTTTTGCAGAAGCCGTAAAACTTAACATTTAGTGCATAAAGTGAATATTTTTCAGGCCGTGACTCAATTTCCACAGTAATAGCACAGTATTTAAATACTAAATGTTTTGGGATCATTTAATGTCGTTCCAGCCTTTGGAAACAAAAAAAAAATATACAAATTAAATGATGCATATTAACCCAGTGCACATGTTAATCAAGTTTTCGGTCATTTCCTACATGCATGACATACCCTAGACTTGTACCTGAATACTCGTCCTCTTCCTCGAATTCCATGGGGCTTAGAAAGATAGCAGATTTAGGATGCTCCTGGTCAGATGCAGATAAGTCTAAACCTTTTGACTTTGAATGATGGAAACTGATGGGATTGTACGGATGCTCAGCTGTCCCATAAAGAATTAGTGTCCATTCTTTCAGCTTTCCTGAAAGCAATTTAGAATATCAGGATAATGTAGCCAGGTCTCCAGCTAGTCTGGAAGGGTAGATGTTACAATAAAAAAACCTGATGTATTCTTTTAGAAACCAATAATGTGTCACCCAGCAAGACAATATTTACATATAAAGCCAATGCTACAAAGTTATGGCATAATAAAGCCTGTCCCATGTGCCTCTCCTCGATTACCTGCAATGTAGAGTAGAAGCTGTAGCAGGGTTCCAAAGTTTGCCCTTGCCCTCTTTTCAATATCATTCCTCCAGGACCATGCAGAAAAGTGGTCTAAAAGCCACTCCATCACTTGGTTCTCTTAGCATAAACAAGAAAGGCAAGCCACATTGATCCCACGCCTGTCTGACCTTAGCAGAGCATGATTAATACTCAAAGCTGCACTATGACATGCCCTTCCCAGTTTAGAGATGACAGAAACAAACAACTTCACTTAGAATACATAAGGTATTAACATACATTGGATATTGAAATGGCTCATTTTACACTGTTCCCAAGGGGGTAAGGTTGGTGGAAGTTAGTGTGTGCCTGGACAGGGATTTTAAAGTTTAGATCTCAAACCAATCGATAAGCTGCAGTTTAATCATGACTGCAAGACAACAGAATCTTCATGTTACAAAACTGTGCTCCACTGGCAGCGTGAGTCTGATAAGTCACGTGGCAAGTGAAAGTGGAAGAGATGAGTATCTGTATGCCCCATGCTGCCAGTGTTTGGGGATAACCCAAAGAGATAACCATTAACCTTTACAGACATTCACACATTTATCTCAAGCTGAGTACATTTTCCAGTATGCAATTTATTTCGTTTTTGTGTGCAAAGGTAGTTCCTATACATTAGACTGTAAAATAACATTTAGTATAGCAGTTAGACGTGACAATTTTTGTTTGTCTTTGAGATTTTCAGTTTGCATGCAGGACAGAACATGCATGGGGCCTTGTGGCAGATTACCCCATGCCTCGGGCATTCTTTTTTGTCCAATCTTTACTGTGAGATTGTTACACATTACAAAAACGTGGATGCATCAATGGGAACACTTAAGAAACAGAAATTAGTACAGTGTATGTCCATTAACACAAAATAGTTAGCCAGAAAATTGTGTTGCAAAGGATACATATATCTCAATTTTGTTTTCCATATTTTGAAATGGTAAGTGTTGGTTAGTGTAATGACCTTTTGAGGAATATGTTATGACACTCGGGTCCCAACCATTTCGTATGAAAGCCGGACAAGGGGGTCATCGTGGGCCTGGGTCTGGGTTTTGGGGAATGGGATCTGCTTATGTTGGGAAAGTATATTATGGGGTTGGGTGGATGACATGCAAACCGGTAATGGTATTTCTATGAGTCCTTCAGGACGGCAAAAGAGAGCCTCCTCCCTCTGGAGAGGAAGTAGAAGTACAAACTGGGACAGATTTAAAAGCCCCACCCCTTCCTCCCAGTCATCAGTATTTAAGGAAGCAAAACAAAAAAAAACAAAGGACTAAACTAGGGAGGGTAGTAAGGGCCGTCCTGAAAGACTCGTAGAAATACTGTTAGCGGTAAAGACTAACAGGGATTTTCTCCCTTAGTCCTGCAGGGCGGCCACTTGAGAGGATAAGCAAGCAAAAATTATGCACTAGGGTAGGAAACGGATTGAAGAACTTTTCTACCAAATGATTGTTGACTATCCAAAAGCAATTCAAAGTGGTAGTGTCCGAGGAAGGTATGAGAAGAGGACTAGGTGGCAGCCTTGCATATCTCATCCAAGGAGGCCCCTGTTCTCTTGGCCCAGGAAGTGGAAACTGCTCTGGTAGAGTGCACTGTGTGATGTAAGGAGAAGGCATACTGATGCATGTAAAGGTCAGGGAGATGGCCTGCCTAATCCATCTAGCTATTGTAGCCTTGGAAGTGGACAGACATCCTAACATCTAAGAGATGAGTTAGATCTCCTGAATTAGCTAAGGCAGAAGGCAGGACAATATCCTATGACCTGTGACATCACAAAGCTATTTTGGGGAGGTAAAGTGGGTCAAGCCCTTAAAATTGCTCTGTCAGGTAGAATTGTGCACAAGGGCTCTCTAATGGACAGGCCATACATGTCACTAACTGAGTGCAGATGTAATCACTGTAAGATCCCAGGCAGGAAAACTTGACTACTGGTCTTTCTGGTGATCGCTACTAAAGAATCTATTCATTAGATTGTTTCCTCTTAGGATACTGTCTAAAAACACTGATATGGCAGATGCTTGGGTCTTCAGAGTAATAAATGCCAGCCCAAGTTCAAACCCTTCTTGAAGAAAACTCTAGGACTGATGACATTTTATTCTTGTTCAAACTTAACTTCACAGAGGGAACTGAATTTCTTCCAAACTTAAAGAGGAACATCGGAGGCTCTGAAGTCTAAAAATACAATTCTGTGAGTACTCACCTGTAGAATTGGTATGAGTATACAGCACGTCCTGTTCCAGAATATTCCTTACACATGGGTTATACATCCACAAGATGGCACTGGACTGCAGAAAAAAGACTTGTGGCCACTCCCGGCCCCTTAAATAGCCAGGAACCTCCCACTAATTCCCAGTATTGACAAGCAGTTAACAAGAAGCCGGGAGAATCAAAAATGAATAAGAATTCAAAATAAACAATCACCATAAAGAGGTAACCAAGAACAATAATAACAAAGGGCGGTGGTACAGGATGTGCTGTATACTCATAATACCAATTCTACAGGTGAGTACTCACAGAATTGTATTATTCCAAGTATACAGCACATCCTGTTCCAGAATATTCCTTACACATGGCACATCCAATAGCAGTGTCCGTAGGATAGAGTGGGATCCCCAAAAGTAACGGCGGGCAGTTTAAACCACTGCAGAACATTGCGACCAAAGGCAGCGTCAGCTGAGGCCTTAACATCAACCTTGTAAAACTTAGAAAAGGTATGAACAGAAGACCAAGTAGCGGCCTTGCAAACAGAAGCTTGGTGCTGAAAAGCCCAAGAGGCACCAATAGCACGAGTAGAATGAGCAGTAAGGCGGAAGGGAGGCTCTTTCCCCTTAGCAGAATAGGCTTGTATCACCGCCTGACGAATCCACTTACTGATGGTGGATTTAGCTGGAGGCAAACCCTTCCTAGGTCCAGAAGGAAAACAAAAAGAGCATCAGTCTTCCTGAAGGATTCAGTAGCTACCAGATAAAATTTCAAAGTCCTAACCACGTCCAGAGAATGTAATACACTCTCTTTAGGGTTACTAGGATTAGGACACAAGGAAGGCAAGACAATGTCCTGATTGAGATGGAATGCAGACACAACCTTAGGCAGAAAATTTGGCTTAAACCGAAACACCACCTTGTCCTGGTGTCTCTCAAAGGAGGTTTGATAGAAAGCGCCGACAACTCAGAAACACGCCTAACAGAAGTGATAGCCACCAAAAATGCTACCTTAAGAGTCAAAATGGACAAAGGAGCCGCACGCAGAGGCTCAAAAGGAAAACCCTGCATAGCAGACAAGACCAAATTCAAATCCCAGACTGGTAACATAGGCTTACGTGGGGGGCGCACGTGAGTAACCCCCTGGAAGAAAGTCTTAACCAAATGATGATTAGCAAATGATCTTTGGAACAAAATGGCCAAAGCTGAAACATGTCCCTTGAGGGTACTGAGTTGAAGACCCAAGTCCAAACCATGTTGCAGGAACTCCAGGATCCTGGGAACAGAAAACACCCGACAGTGAAAAGATTTAGACTCACACCAGGAAATGTAAGCATGCCATACCCTATAGTAGATAAAGGACGAGGACTTCTTCCTTGCCCTAATCATGGTATTAACTACAGAGGCAGACAGCCCCTTGTCCATCAAGATGGAGGTTTCAGCAGCCAGGTCGTTAAAGCCAGCGTTTGTAAATTGGGGTGGCATAGCTGCCCCTGAGTGAGCAGGTCTGGATCCTTGGGCAGGGCTTATTGATCTACTGCCAGCTGCACGTCATCTGCTAACCACACTCTTCTTGGCCAGCAGGGGGCCACCAGAATGGTTGGTACCCCTTCCTGGGCTATCTTGCGCAGCACCCTGCCCAGCAGAGGAAACGGAGGGAACACAGAGGAGCCGAAAGCTCTTCCAAGACATTGCTAGGGCATCCATGGCTAAGGCCAGAGGTTCCAGGGACAGAGAGACAAAGACTGGAAGCTTGTGATTGTGACGGGACGCAAACAGATCCACATCTGGCTGACCCCAACAGTGGCACAGGGAACGAAAAACCCTGCTGCTGAGGGACCATTCTCCCAGACGAGTCGTCCCCCTGCTCAGGGAATCCGCCTCCAGATTTTCCACCCCTGGGATGTACACTGCCGAGATGCAGGGAACATTCTCCTCCACCAAAAACAGTATCAGGGACACTTCCTTGAGGGCCCTCTTGCTCCGGGTCCCTCCCTGATGATTGATGTAGGCCACAGCAGTCTGGTTGTCCGAACGGATCTGAACAGCCCGACCCCGAAGGTGTGGAGTCAATTGGGCGAGAACCAACCTCATCGCCCTCAGTTCCAGAATGTTGATAGGGGTATGGGCCTCCTGAGGGCCCCACTGACCCTGGAATTTTAAGGACTTCCAGAAGCCCCCCCAACCCGTCAGACTGGCATCCGTGGTGACAGTCTCCCAGCAAGGGGACAGAAAGGTTCTGCCCACTAACAGGTTCCTTGAGTCCAGCCACCACGGGAGGGACCGTCTGGCCAGGGGGGACAGAGCAAACACCTGATCCAGGGACACCAGGTCCCGATCCCATACTCATAAGAGGCGAAGCTGAAGGGGTCTCATGTGAAACTGAGCATAGGATACCGCTTTGAAGCAAGACCCCATCAGGCCCACCAGCTGCATCCCCTGCTGGATGGAGGGATGAGGACAAGACAGAAGAGACCGGGCCTGAGCTAGAAGACTCTCCACCTTCTGCTGAGGGAGAAAAACCTTGACCTGAGATGTATCCAGAGTCATGCCCAGAAAGGACCTCACCCGAGACGGTGACAGGGAAGACTTGGGATGGTTGATAACCCAACCGAAGGACTCTAGTGTGGACACCACCAACTGGGTATCCAGCTCGGTCCGATGGAAGGACTGAGACGTGATGAGAATGTCGTCCAGATAAGGAAGGATGCGAATGCCCTGAGATCTCAGCAAGGCCATCACACCCGCCAGCACCTTGGTGAATACCCTGGGAGCCGAGGTGATACTGAAAGGCAAGGCCACAAATTGGTAGTGCTGATTCTCCAGAGCGAACCTGAGGAATTTCTGATGACCTGGAAAGATTGGTACATGAAGGTAAGCATCCTTGATGTCTACAGAAGTCATGAAGTCGCCCGGGCGCAGTGAATTGACCGCTGAGCGCAGGGTTTCCATGCGAAAATGCTTGAACCTGACAAACTTGTTGAGACGCTTTAAATCCAAGATGGGCCTGAGGGACCCGTCCTTTTTGGGGACTGTAAAGAGATTGGAATAGAAGCCTCTGCCCCTTTCCCTGAAAGGCACTGGGCAGATGACCCCCAACTCCAGAAGGTTTTGGACAGCAAGGCACAAACCCTGAGCTGACAGAGGGTTTTAAGCCATATGGGATCTAACGAATCTTGGGGGCGGCCAGGCTGCAAACTATCTTGTAACCAGAGGAAACCACCTCCTGGAACCACCTGTCTGCTACACGTCGCCTCCAGACATGAGGAAAGAGACGAAGCCATCCCCCCACCCGGATGGGTGAGGGCGCCTCCTTATGCTTGAGGGGGCTTGGGGGAGGATTTGTGTTTGGGACCCCAGGAGAGGCCGGGGCGGCCACGTCCCCTGCCCCAATAGTCTCCGCGTGCTCCAGGGAAAGAGACCCCTCATCCAGCCCTGGGAGCCCGAAAGGAGGGGAGAGAGGCACCGGACCCCCGAAAGGGCCGAGACAGCCTCCTGCATTGGGGTAACCTACCGCCCCTGGCAAACAGGTCCAAGCGTTCACCAAAGAGGCGCAACCCCTTAAAGGGGAACCCAGTGAGAGCCTTCTTAGCAGCATTATCAGCTACCCAGTGACGCAGCCAGATAGAGCGGCGTATAGCCACCAAAAGGGCAGATGTCCTTCCACACATTCTAATGACATCATCCATGGCAGAGAGGATATAAGCAACAAAATCATAGCAAAGCAGGAGAAATCTATAGTGTTCTCCTCCCGCGTCAGAACCCCATCTAAGAGACACTTAAGCAGCCTTTTAATAGCAATAGCCGTTATGGCAGAGGCACAAACTGGACGCAGCACAGTCCCCACACAGGCAAAAGCATGACAGGACAACTGGTCCATGCGTCGGTCCTCACCATCCCGCAAGGTAGTAGTGTCAGGAGAATGCATGACAGAGGTATTTGACAACCATAGAACGGGCGCGTCCACCTCGGGAGGACGAGACTAATCACATCTGCAGGAAAGGGGTACCTCTTGTCCCAACTCTTTGGCACCCCAGGCAACTTACTAGGCCGTTCCCATTCCTTGAGCACCAGATTATTAAAATTAGACTGCTCAGGGAACTCCAAGCGTGGTTTAAAAGCTCACCCTGCTGCTGCGGAGCCACTGCGGAGCCACTGCGGAGCCACTGCAGGAGGGGAAATACATAGCAATTCAAAAATGTGAGACAACAACCTGTCGGAGTCATCTGAGTACCATGGGTCTTCTCCAAAGGGAGACCGGTACCACCATAAATTTTAGGCTGTTCCACAGATGATTCTGAATCAGAGAATAATTCCCCCTCCTCAAAGGGACAATAACCAGAAATGTCAAAAAATTCCTCAGCCTCAACAGGGAAGAGGGAAACAGCGGGGGATAAATGCCGCTTGACAGAAGCCTTACGCGGGACTGACCCAGCAATATGTTGTTCAATGCTGGCCACTCGTGCAGCCAAATCAGATTGAGACTCCCCGCTAGTATGCCCCTCGCTGGGGGTCAAATGTAAGCGCGGGGGGTGGGCGAAGCCAGAGGGGGCACAGCCCCAGGGCCAGGAACAGAAGACCCTGACTGCAGCGCAATCACCTGCTGGGCGCAGGGTACACACACCCTGAGTGGCACAACAGACCAGTATAGGGTTAACGCTAATAGCTACCCGGGATGTCCCAGAAGCCCGCTAGGAAATTGGGAGATTGCCAAGGGGAGAGGGCCGGGAGTGCTGAAGTTCACCCCTCCTGAAAAACATAAGAGACAACCCCATAAGTATATACATGAGAAAAAATACACAGAAAAAAAAAACGCCCCGCAGGGGTACTCCCGGACTGCACAGGGAGCCAGCAGCGCACGCAGCACCAGAGGGGAAAATGGCGCCAGCATAGACCTCGAGGGGCGGGCCATGGAGATGTGATGCAAAAGGCGTCATCCACAGAGCCCGTCCCCCCCCCCCCCCGAATCGTGCCCCATGTGATCCAGCCAGCCAATCACAGCACCGCAGCATCTGAGGAAATGTCGCCGGCGTCCGCGGAGCACTGTACAAGCACGCGGCGGCGGCGCACGAAGTGAAAATAAAAGGCAAAACATACTCAAGTGATAAACGCCCCCCCCCCCGGAGGAGAGCGAGGCAAGGGAGAGCAGCGGGCCAAGTAAAAATAGGAGAAGGGAGGGGGAGGGGGGCACCTAGAGAGATATGGGTTAAAGCAAAACCCAGAGTGCTTACCATAAGCCTTACCGCCTACTCTGTCAGAGCAGGGACTGCAGTAGGACCAGCGCTCCTCAGCACCTGGTGCTAAACCTACCTTCACCCGAACCGGTCAGCCGAGGCTGGGAGGCAGTGGGTTCGGAACGGGTGGGAATAGTCCTGCAGGGCCACAGGCTAATGAGCCCCGCTCACCTGCGCAGAGTAGAGAGCCATCTTCTATCTTCGCAGTCCAGACTGCAGATAAGAACTGGGAATTAGTGGGAGATTCCTGGCTATTTAAGTGGCCGGGAGTGGCCACAAGTCTTTTTTCTGCAGCCCAGCGCCATCTTGTGGATGTATAACCCATGTGTAAGGAATATTCTGGAACAGGACGTGCTGTATACTTGGAATATACTCCAGGGCCTCCCAAGTTTCAGTCCTTGGGACATCCTGAATTGGCATGCCCCACTTTGTGAACCCCCACAAAGCCCCAAAAACACTCCTCTTGGAGCGCTTGCTGCGTTTGTGAGCTCCGGCTGCACCCCCACCCACCTCTAGCTGTGCATACAGCCTTCCCAATTGGCTGGCTCGGGGACACCACGGCTACAAGGTGGGCAGAGGATGCAGCTGGCGGTGCTCGGCTGCAAGTGACAGAGTGCGCACATTGGCTGAGCACGCATCTCAATCAGCGCACTTGCTCTCGCCTGAGTCGGCGCGGGGGGAGCGAAGCAAGGAGAGTGCAACGGGGCAACCTTATGTTCAGATTGAGTATCATTCTGAAGGCCCTGGATGGTTTTTGAACTAAAAACACATGTGAATAGAATTCTTTCCCCAGACAGTTGTTGGAATGGTTCATCACTCTCTGGGGGAAGGCTGCCCTCTTTCCAGGATCTTGTGCTCAGGGCTCTCTCAGAGGGGCCAATCGGAATTCTAATCCGTATTCCTGGGAGACCACCCTGATCACAAGGGGATCCTAAATTAGTGACTGCCACATTCTTGAAAAGGCTAACCTTCCCACAAGTTCATGATTTATCAGGCTGTGGCAAGGGTGTACAGACCAGATTAGGTCTGCGAGTGCCCATAGACTGGCCCCAATGCTTCTTGGGCTCCTTCTGTCCGTTTTGAGGAGAAAACTGCTGCCATTGTTTAAAAGGGGTCTTATTTCTGTGCTTTTTAGGTTTTACTGTAAAATATTCTGAAGACCTGGACAGTGTAGCCTCCAACTGCCTTGCCATCAGGCCACCCTCTAAAGGTAAACTGCCAAGTTTGGCCTTGGAGGCTAGGTTGCCTTGACAAGTTTTTTTTAACAAGACTGCTCTCTTAGAAGAGTTAAGCAGAGCAGTGGTCTTATTGGTGTGACAGTCGATGCAGAAGTATCCTCTAAAAAGCAAATCGTCCTAAACAGAGAGAGACGGGTGTCCGGCAGTGCTAGTTTGGGGTTATTTTCAATTTAGCCTTTAAGGTTCCAAAGCCATACCCCTAGGTTTCCTCCCATGCAGTCAGATGCTAAGGCAGGCTTAAATGTAAATGAGGTGACCCAGGCTCTCTTCAGGATTACGCCAAAGCCGGGTCATGCAGGGTGTCCTGAGCAAGGGAGGCATCCAGCTTTGGGCATTTGGACCAAGCTTCAGGGGTGGATTCCTCGAAGGGTATAAAGTTATTGAGGGAAGCATGTATAGGGAAAATATCTCTAGCTTGTGGTAAACCATATTGTGGTAAACCATATTCTGTACAGAGGCTGTTCCTCCTTGGCAATATGCGGGCGGGCAAGGAACCGGAAGCGGCGCGCTTGGTACACCCGGGTGAGCATCTCTGATCCATAGACCCAGAAGTACTGATGCACCTGTGCCCCCAGAGTCCGGAAATGTGTCTGTCTGACTTGCTCGAAGTGTGCCGGTATGGATGTTTAGGCCGCTATCAGCACCAAAATCCGTCACAACTGCCACGGTACAACCAGTGAGTTTTCTTCCCTGTTTGTGTATTTAAATTGATTCTGTTGTGTGCTTTCATTCACTGTTATCCACTCCTGCCTGGACAAAACTGTCATGTCTGGACAAAATTATTGTATATATAATCCATATACTTGGAAGAACTCCTGACAAGTCCAGAATATCTTAGCAAGACAAGACTCCATTTTTCTTTATTTTACTCTTCTGTAAAATGAACACGTGTATAGAAAACCTATTGGCTATGAAATCAAAGCATGATACAAAAAATCAGGGCCTCTACCGAGTTCATCTTATGATCCCAAAATACCTAAATTAGCATCAACCTATTCAAAACAAAGAAAATGGGTGATGCTAAAATTTTTAACAAAAACAAATATTTCCATTACCATCTATTCAGTGTAGAAGACACACCACATGCAACATTTCTGGGAAAAGAAATCTACATCATTTATCCATCGGTCCAAATTGTATCTATGTGTCCAAATATTGGTTGACCTAAGAGTTCAGGAATGTTCTCAGCATAAATAGTTAAGATTTAAAACAAACCATTACATAAAATTTGTGCTGCCTCAATGTTTTTATTTTCAGCGTGCAAACACAATATGAATAAGCTCCATGACTAATGCTCATTATGGCGTCATGTTGTCACCCAACCCGACCCATGCCTTGTGCATTGCCAGATGTTCACATATCACCGTTTGATCTGGGTTCAGCACGTGGACTGACACACGATTTCATATGCAAGTTGGCTGAATCTTCTGCACCCACTGGAGTGTACAACTTGTGGTCAGCATCCTCCTGAGGCCCATACTTGTCTAAAACAATTTGTCTGATGTCAGGCTGGGTCCCTCCTCATTAAGTCATGTCAAGTAAGCGAGGACAAGGGAGTAAAGAACACAATGGGGAAATACGTACTGCATAGGGTTTCACATTGTTCAGCTAAATAGTGCAAGCTGACAATTTAGAATAATGGCAAGTAATATTTTCTGCTATGTATAAAAACTTGCTATATTCGTTGCTACACTTCACAGAGTATTGATCATTTTTGACAAAAAGGGTTTATTTTCACTTATCCAAACTATATTATACAGAACTATTTTTGGGGTGGTTACTAAGACAAAAGAAACACTTTATACAGTTAAACCAGACCATCATTTAATGAAAAGCACAAACCCTTAAACTATTTCCCAGCATCTAAAAATACCATTTTGTGAGATACTCACCTGTAAAATGTGTCATCCCGATATTCATGACACTTGGGAACCCGGCCTGTAGAGGGCGATCTTGCAGAGATGACATGGAAAAAAGGAGCCCCTCCTGGTCCATAAGTACTGGGTTCCTCCCACTACTCCTCAGTCTTTTTAAACAGCAGTGAAGAACCAGGAAGAGCCAATTATATTCAATAATTGTAAAATTATATGAGAATAAAACCAAATAAAGGATCCCTTAGAACAAAAAGAGCCAATTATATTCAATAATTGTAAAATTATTTGAAATAATAATAATCACCATATAAAGGATCCCTCGAACAAAAAAGGGCGGGGGAAGTGGGGGGTGTGACATACTAGGAATAATACCATTTTGTGAGATACTCACCTGTAAAATGGTTATTCCTAGTATTTCACACCCCCCACTTCCCGATATTCATGACACTTGGGACATCCAATAGCAGTGTCTATAATGGGTGGGGATCCCAAAGGAATAATGCATAACTTAATTTACTGCAGCTTGCAGAACTTTGCGGCCAAAAACAGCATCCGCTGAGGCCCGCACATCAACCTTGTAAAACCTAGAAAAAGTATGCACAGAAGACCAAGTCGCAGCCTTGCAGACTTGTTCAACAAGTCTTCGCCATATAGGCCCCAGTGATAGCCTGACGTATCCACTTACTAAGGGAAGATTTGGCAGGAGCAAAACCCTTCTTGGGCCCAGAAGGCACAACAAAAAAGGCATCCGTCTTGCGGAAGGCCGAGGTAGTAACTAAATAATACTTAACACAACAAACTACATCCAAAGAATGTAAGACCCTTTCCTTGTCGTTACTAGGTTTAGGACACAAGGAAGGAAGAACTATATCCTGATTTAGGTGGAAAGCAGACACCACCTTAGGAAGGAAATCCAGTTTAAAACGGAAAACAACCTTATCTTGATGCCTCTCAAAATAAGGGACTTGAATAGACAAAGCCACCAGTTCAGAAACTCGGCGGACAGAAGTAATAGCAACCAAAAAGGCAACCTTCTGCGTAAGAATAGGAAGAAGAATATCCTGCAATGGCTCAAAGGGAGCAGCTTGCATAGCCGAAAGCACCAAATTAAGATCCCAAACAGGAAGTAAAGGCTTTCTGGGAGGCCGCACATGCGCGACTCCTTGGAAAAAGGTCTTAACCAAAGGATGGAGAGCAAACGATCTTTGAAAGAAAATTGCCAAGGCAGAGACTTGCCCTTTCAAAGTACTAATCTGTAATCACATATCCAGACCTCGTTGCAGATATTCCAGAATTCTAGGAATAGAAAATACTCTACAGGGCAAAGCCCTGGATTCACACCAATCAATATAGGACCTCCAAGCCCTGTAATAAATGACAGAGGAAGACTTCTTCCTAGCTCTAATAAAAGTCTAAATAACCACATCAGAAAGACCTTCTTATTTCAAGATGGAGACTTCAGCAGCCATGCCGTCAAAGCCAGCGTTTGTAAATTGGGGTAACAAACTTGACCCTGAGTGATGAGATCTGGAAGAAGAGGCAGATGGACACGATCCACTGCCAGCCTTACGACGTCTGCGTACCACAGACGTCTTGGCCACCTTGGTGCCACCAGAATTGCTGGCACCTCCTCCAGTGCTAGCTTGCGCACCACCTTGCTGATCATGGAGAATGGGGGAAACAGATATAAGAAACCCAGATCCTTCCAGGCTAGAGACATGGCATCCACTGCCAGAGGATCCTGGGATAGAGACACAAAAGCTGGCAGCTTGTGATTGTGACGAGAAGCAAACAGGTCCAACCGTGGAGTCCCCCACTTGTGACCGAGGAACTGAAAGACCCTTGGATTGAGAGACCATTCTCCCTGGCGAGAACATCCCCTGCTCAGGGAGTCTGCCTCCACATTCTCTATCCCCGGAATGTAAACTGCTGATATGCAGGGAACATTGATCTCTGCCCACTGAAGGATCAGAGACACTTCCCGGAGGGCACCCCAACTGCGAGTCCCTCCCTGGTGATTGATGTATGCAACAGCTGTTCGGCTGTCTGACCGAATCTGAACTGGCAGACCCTGTAAGAAATGGGTCAGTCGAAGTAGAACAAGACGTATGGCCCGAAGCTCTAATACATTGATTGGAGAATGAGCCTCCTGAGGCCCCCACAATCCTTGGAACTGATGCTTCTTCCAGAAGCCCCCCCAGCCCACCAGGCTGGCATCCATGGTAACCAGTTCCCAATGCGGAGTCAGAAATGACTTGCCCTTCTGGAGGTTGTGCGATATTAACCACCACTGAAGGGACTGCAAAACATGGGGAGACAATAGACAAGTCTGATTCATTGATAGTGGGCACCTGTCCCACTTTGCCAAGAGGAAGAGCTGAAGCGTCCTTATGTGAAACTGGGCAAACGGGACTGCCTCGAATGCAGCTACCATCAATCCCACTAGTCTCATCCCTAGACAGATAGACTGACGAGGGTTGGACAAGAATAGACGAATCAAGTCCTGAATCAGAACCATTCCAGAATCAGGCCCAGGAAGGGAATTTCCCTGGACGGACAGAGAGAGGATTTGGGGTAACTTATTACCCATCTGAACCTCTCTAGCGTAGAGACCACCATCCTGGTGTCCAACTCTGATTGTTCGAGGGAGGAGGCCGCGATAAGAAGATTGTCCAGAAAAGGCAAAATGCAGATGCCCTGGACCCTGAATATAGCCATCACTCCTGCCAGCATCTTGGTAAAGACTCTTGGGGTCGAGGTAAGGCCGATTGGCAGGGCCACAAATTGATAATGCTGGTCTTCTATCGAGAACCTGAGAAATCTCAGGTGACCCGGAAAATAGGAATGTGCAAATAAGCATCCTTGATGTCTATGGATGTCATGAAGTCCCCCTGACGGAGAGCATCGATCGTTTATTGCAGAGACTCCATGCGGAATTTTCCGAAACGGATAAATTGATTGAGTCTCCTTAGGTCTAGGATAGGCAGAACAGAGCCGTCCTTTTTGGGTACCGTGAATAGGTTGGAGTAAAACCCCAAACCCCTTTCCGCTGGAGGCACTAGGCCGATAACAGCCATGTTTAACAGATTCGCTACTGCTGCCCGCAGTCCCTGCACAATTGCCGGATCTGACGGCATCCGGGACATGAAAAATCTGGGAGGAGGCCGGGACTCGAATTCCAGTTTGTAACTGGAAGAGACTACTTCCAGAACCCAATTGTCTGATACCTCCTGAACCCAGACCTGGAAGAAGAACCGCAGCCGTCCCCTCCACCCATAAGGGTGAGGGCGTCCCCTCATTGTTAAGCAGGCTTAGTGGCAGATTTGGTTTTGGACCCCCAACTCTGACTTGGACGGCCACGTCCCTTTCCTCTATTCCATGCATTCCCTCTAGGGGCTGAAAAGGCCGATCCTCTACCGGATCTAGACCCCCGAAAGGAAGGGTTAAAAGAGGCCATTCCACGAAAGGAACGACGTTTCTTACGCTGAGGTAATTTACCTACTTTAGTGACAGAATCCAATTTTTCTCCAAAGAGGCGCAATCCCACAAAAGGGAGCGCTGTAAGCGATTTCTTGGCTTCAATATCAGCTGCCTACTGCCGCAACCATACTGACCGCCGGATGGCGACTAACAAGGCAGAGGTTCTGCTGCACATGACCAGAGTGTCATCTAAGGCACAAAGTACAAAAGATGCAAACATCTCACATCGCTTAAGAGCGGCGTACTCATCAGAGGCCGGATCAAGCCCTGAGTAATTCATTCGGTCTCTCACAACAGACCTAATAGCCACTGTCATGAGTGCCGAAGCACCAACAGGCA
Source organism: Gastrophryne carolinensis (assembly GCA_027917425.1). NCBI lineage: Eukaryota > Metazoa > Chordata > Amphibia > Anura > Microhylidae > Gastrophryne > Gastrophryne carolinensis. The sequence goes on from CM051238.1 coordinate 341,802,468, forward strand.
GCAAGGCCGAGCCCACACTGGAAAAAGCGTGGCACGCCATTTGATCAATACGCTTATCCTCTCCAACTTTAAGTGTAGTGGAGTCAGCACAGGGGCATCCACCCATGAGCAGAGTATCTTTTAAAAATCCAGTCTCTCTATAAATTAATTAAATATTAATGCATAGATGGCCATTGTATGCTTGCGCACACATAGGAATTTGTCCTCCGCATTTAACCCATCCGTGCAGTGAGTGTACACATGCCCAGAGCGGTGGGCACAGGTGGTGATGACCAACGCTTAACAGTATCAGCTGGGAAGGGATATTTCTTGTCCCAGCCCAAGGGAATGCCAGGAAGCCACGCAGGCTTCTCCCATTCTTTAAGAATAATTTCATCAAAATGCTTTTGATTTGGAAATTCTAAACGAGGTTTAGAGACGCCAAAGAATTCCCCTTTTTGAGGAGGGACTACTTCAGGAGAAGTAATAACCGAAACCTCAAATAACTGAGCAAGAGCTTTTGGGGTATCCACAACACTTGCTTCACCCTGCTCAATCTCAGTACCAACAAATTGCTGTTCATCAGAAACATCTGATTCCTCATAATAATTCTCCTTCTTCTAACTGAGAAGGATCAGAGCAATCAAGCAATTCACAATTGTCTGACTCCCTTGCCGGAGCGGCACGAGTCAAGTGCTTTCTTTTAGCTGAGGCCTTCTTAGGCACAGAGGTAGACATTAATCTTTCAAGATGAGCCAATCTGGCACATAAATCAGCATGCGACTCACCACCCATGACAATATCATTGGGGGTACAGACAAGACATGGTGGAGTAGGAGATGAGGCATTAGCCGCAGGCCCTGAAGCCTGGGCCTCAGTTTGCTGCATAATAGTTAATTGTGCACAAGGGACGCAAAGAATTGTGTTATCCCCAACAAGGGATGCCCCACATCCAAAACATTGCCGAGTCTGTGCAGAGGGAATTGCATGTCCATTATCCTGGGATGCCTTCATGTGGTGTTTAGTATTATACTATAATTGATTATAGTCGCCAAGTATATATGGGATTTACACAATTGCTACCCGGGATGCCCCTTTAAATAGTCCCAAGTGGGAGGATTGAAACACAAATGGACCCCCAAATAAGGCTTAAGGGCTTTTTTTTAATTTTTTCTTTATTATATAAGGACCAGGAGAAACCCATTTTTAAATAAGGAGTTTCTACCTACAGAGAAAATAAAAAAACTGTCACCAAATGCACACAATATAAATAAATGACAGAAAAAAACTCCCTTCAGCCAAGCTGAAAGGTACTCACAGCCAATGCAATAAGCTCACATCATGAGGTAAGGCCACAGAGAAGCAGGAAACAGGAAGTCAAACAGAGCATACCAGGTGCTCTCTGAATAAAAGCATGCCTAAGCCCCGCCCACTTCCAGGATCACATGGCCAAAAATGGAGGGAAAATTCAAATCTGAACACAGCCAGAAAACAAAGAGCTTTAATAGGTAAGCAAAAAATGCTGCCTAGACAGATAGGAAAATCAAAATAAAACATTTCCCATTAAATAGTATAGTAAAACATACATAATAAAAATAAGAAATAAAGACTTATTTTATATATCTCTTTTTTTTTTGTGCATGGTGACAAATAAGCCCAGATAACGCCCCCCCCTTCCCCCCTCCTTTTTACCCAGCAGGGTTAAAGGAGAACTAAGGGGAGAGGATAGAAAAGCACCCATAAGGCACAAGGGGATTATAAAGGGACAGGGGCATCCCATGCCGGGAACACCGACCGGGAAGCCGCCTGCCCACATTTAGGTCTCACGGAGGAGTAATACTCCTGTATACACCAGAAGGTGTATGTATCTACCTTTGCCTGAACCACACAGCCAGGGCTGGGAGGCATACAATATAACCAAACAGATTTAAAGAGTTTCAGACAGAAATAGAGAAAAAAAGGGCCGGGGCAAACCCGGCTACCTGCAGCTTGAAGAAGAGTCATCTTCTGAATGCTTCGCCGACTGCAGAGACGAAAAGACTGAGGAATAGTGGGAGGAACCCAGTACTTATGGACCAGGAGGGGCTCCTTTTTTCCATGTCATCTCTGCAAGATCGCCCTCTACAGGCTGGGTTCCCAAGTGTCATGAATATCGGGAAGTGGGGGGTGTGACATACTAGGAATATTAATATTTCCTTTTCTAGTCACGTTATTCTTTCCCTGTTGCCGCCATCTTGGCTCAGTAGCATCACATAGAAAGTTGACGGCAGAAGGAGACCATACAGTCCATCTAGTCTTCCCTTATGTGTATACTGTATGTCCTCTATCTTAGGATAGATGTGTGCTTATCCCAGGTCTGTTTAAATTCAGTGACTGTTGATTTTTCACCTCTGCTGGAAGTTTGTTCCAAGTATCTACTATTTCTGTAAAATAATACTAGTTCAGGTTGTGCCCCCTTGTTCTATCAAGTTTCTATTTAAAAACACATCCCTCCTGAACCTTATTGAATCCTTTCACATATTTAACGGTCTCAATCATGTCCCCCCTCTTCCTTATTTCCTCCAGACTGTACAAATTTAGTTCTTTAAGTCTCTCCTGATAAGTTTTAAGTTAAAGTCCACCATTTTTGTTGCCCGCCTTTGGACAAGTGCTATTTGAATAATGTCTTTTTGCAGGTGAGGTCTCCAGAACTGCACACAGTATTCTAGCTGTGGCCTCACCAGGGCTCTATACAGAGGAGTACATAATGAGGAGAGCAGGGAAGTGCAGGGGGCGGGGTTATAGCTGTGCTTTGCACAGACAGAGCAGAGCTGGGGTTATAAAAAGGACAGCAATCCCAGAATGCAGAGCAGCACAGTCAGATGACACTTCCTGTTTGCAGGCAGCCTGAGATTCCATGGGCCGCCATCTTGGATGTTTAAAGGCTCATAACATGCAGTAGAAGCAGGTAGGATGGGAGAAACATACGATAGGCTTTTATTAAGGGTGAAGGTCTAATTTTTATGACTTAACTCCAAACTTTTCATTACAATTTAAATAACCTCAGCAAACTCTCCAAACTTTTGAGAGAGAAGTATTCCTTGATGAGTCCGCACTACAGCGTGGCATTTAAGGTGTCCTGCCAACATCCATAAGCTTGTGCTTGTATTTGATTATTTTATGAAGTTATTTACTGTAGCAAAGGTGTTTAAATGCATACAACTACACACCCAATGCCCCCCAGCACCTTCCCTTGGCAAGCAGATTGTGTTTGCCATCAATTTAGCAGAAAATACGACTGACCTTATATCGGTGTTTACACAACATGTTGAGCAATGGCCTGTGTACGGTTGTAACCCATTGAACACAGTAGGCGCTGGCTGTGCACAGGTCGGTATGATCTGCCAGTACCAGGGCTACCAGGACGATCAGCAGAGCAGTTAAGATAAGTGTACTCTTGTTTTAAATCGCCGGGAAGCCCTGCATTGTGTGTGAGGGAAGGGGGGGGGGGAGCAGCACATCTCCGTTTTGACAGAGTGGACAGTGCCAGGTGTAGTCTGATACAATGGGATAACCCTTGGCTATGCCTGAAGAATTACTTTAAAACGGTCTTTAAACCAATAGATAACCTTAGTTTCTGAATGTTGAAAGGGTGCTTCTCTTTCAGACTGTACAGTGTGGTGTTTCTGAACCTCTCCCCAGCCAGACAGGCTTGATTTCCACCCTCCAACGGAACTGCAGGAATGGAAGGCCCATGCTTTAAGGCCACGTCCAGACACACCAAATTCCTCCTACCTTATCCACCATGGGAAATGTGTAAAAAATACAATTCTGTGATATACTCACCTATAGAATTGGTATTAGTATACAGTACGTACTGCTCCAACACTTACACTCGGGTTATCCTCCGCCAGATGGCGCTGTACTGCAGAAGCATGCGAAAACAGGCTCCTCCCGGCCCTTCAAATACCCAGGGACCTCCCATGAATCCCCAGCATTGACAAGCAGTGAACAAGAAGCCAGGAGAATTAAACCACCCAGAACAACTGGTAAAGATAACCATAACAACAATCACCATACAGGGGATCCAGAAAAAGCAACATCAGGGTGGGGTGGAGCAGGACGTACTGTATACTAATACCACCAATTCTACAGGTGAGTATTTCACAGAATTGTATTATTCTTAGTATACAGTACGTCCTGCTCCAAATATAATACTTACACTCGGGACATCCAAAAGCAGTGTCCATAAGTAGGGTGGGATCCCCAAAAACAATACGACCACAGCAGACAGTTAAAGCACTGTTACCTGCAGAACCAGACGGCCAAGACAGCATGAGCTGAGGCCCTAACATCAACGTTGTAAAAATAAACCTTGCAAAAGGAATGAAACAGAAGGCCACCGTTAGTGGCCTAACCAATCCGTTCAACAGCAAAACCGGAGCTGAAGCCCAAGAGGCATCAAACCCACAATAAGGAATCAAGGCGACAAGGGAGGTTCTCCCCCTTGCCTGAATAGGCCTGAGTAATAGCCTGACAATCCGATTAGCAATGAATTTGGCAGAAGCCAAGGCCAAAAAACAAGGTACCAGGAGTAACATCCATTAAGGTAACAACCAGGACCAAACCGCCCAACTCCGAGAGCAGGCGAGAATGAGCACATTCAGGATGTAATGACCGCAAGCCCCAAGGAACCTCAGTTCCCTTAAGGGACAGTGACTTCTAAGAAAAAAACTGCCAACACCTGCATAAGGAATGCAGAACCACTTCCTCGACGTTGCAAGGAAGGGGGACAGCAGTGGAAAACAGATAATTGAACATACGACACCTACAGATGTAGAGAATCTGGCTTCAGGCGGAACTCCACCTTATCTTTGTGTATCTCAAGGAAGGAGAGCTAGGTAGACCGAAAACCGCCCGCTAACACACGCCTGACCAAGGCAACAGTCACCAGAAGGACAACCTTGAGGTTAAGGACATTCAGACAGCGTCCTGAACAGGACCAAGGGACAATCCTGCAAGCAGACGGAATGAATTCAACTTCAATCCCAACAGGGACCATAGGAGTACATGGAGGAAGCACATGGGCACCCCCTGAAGGAAGTCTTAACCAAGTAAGACTGAACAAGAGACTGCTAAGGCAAGGTGGACAGGGAAGAGCCTGACCCCTCAGAGAACTAAGCTGGGGAACCAACTCCAATTCATGCTGAAAGCCACACTGGAACCTGGGAACCGAGAACATTCAACAATAAGAGAACTAGACTCGCCCCAATAAATGTGGGTATGCCATACCCAACAACAATAGACGACGACGAGGAAGAGGCTTACACCTAGCCTTCCCATAGTCACAAACATCGAGAAAGCTAAAACTTGTCTCCAACAAGATGTATGTTTCAGCAGACAGATCGACTAGGCCAGGGACCATGAATAATAGTGACGTAAAGTGGGGCCCTGAGTGATCAAATGGCACTCCTGGCAAGATGCAGAACTACTGACCGCAGTACCATGTCTGCAACCACACTATACTAGGTCAACTGGGGGCCACCAGAATCACTGGTCCCCTTACAAGAGCAATCTTCCGCATAACCCTGCCTAGCAGAGGGAATGGAGAAGGACATACAGAACAGACGTCCTGTCAAGACGGTACTAAGGGCATCCGGACCACTGACATAGGATCCTGGGACAGGGAAACAAAGGCCGATAGCCTGTGAAGGTGACGGGACCCAACAGATCCATGACTGATTGGACTCCATAACGACACGGGGATTAGCACATCCTGTCGCAGAGGGGCTTCGCCGGAGCTAATATCACTAACATGCAGGGAGCATTGTCTCCGCCCAGAAGGGAACAGACACTCCCTGGAAGGTCCGCCAGCTCCAGGCCCCTTCCAATGGTTAATGTAGTACGTTTGTCAGACGGACCGAGCACCTCCAGCCTGGCAATTCCGGAGGGGGAACGGCCAAGCGAGAAGAGCCAACTGAAAAATGCTTTCTGCTTAGACTTCCATAGACGTAAGGACCCTCTAAAGGCCCCACCAACACCAAACTCGCCGGGAGTTTTTGGAAGAAACCATCCCCTCAACCTGAAAGGTTGGCGTCCATGGTGGCCGCCTCCAGGAAGGCAAAAGGGAACTGCCCCCAGACAGGTCCCACGAGTTCATCCAATTTCAAGAGAAGAACGTCATACAGGAGGGAAGGCCCACAGGCCCTGCTCCCGGAGTGCTGGATCCCTGTCCTATGCTCACCACTAGAAGTCGCAGACGGCCCAAGGGAACTAAGCATAAGGGATCTTTAGCTGCTCGGGCTCCTGCCGAGCAAGTTAACCACGGCCCACCAGTTGCATCCCTGCCTGGTTAAGAAACCGGGACAGTAGTGAGGGACTGGGCCCATGAGACCAGAATGCCCACCTAATTGCTGAAAGGGGGAGAATCTGGTTTGAACCTGATCCAGAATCATTCCTATTAATGGAGTCACCACTTTAGGGAACAGCGAGGACTCGAGGTGATGGAACACCCATCCAAATGACTCCCAATGGCCCGCCAGCCGGGTATCCAACTATCCTGACTCAAGAGACAGGGAAGTGAAGAAGGGCGTCCGGGTAAACATCGCGCGGACGTCCCTTGGTCTCATCAGAGACATCACCATCGACAGCACCTGAGTGACACTCTAGGAATTAAAGAGACGCCAGATAGCAGGGCCACAATTAACAGTGTTGGACTTCCAACACGAACCTGGAGAGCCTCAGATCTGAGGGCACAGGGATGTAAACATAAGCATTGAAGAGTGCCCCAGGCAGCAAGACGCCTACTGGGCGCAAGGTGCTGATGGCCCAACTCAAGAGTATCCATGCAGGAAACTGCCTGTAATTAGAGAATTGCTGTGAATCCAGAATGGGCCACCTGACCCATCCTTTGGGGGCTGTGGGAGGTGGTATATCGGCCCTTGCCTGTGCCTATTACGAGCAATCTGCAAGAGACCCTCAGACCTTGCAGGCCTAACATGGCCTGAGCCAGCAACCAACAGGGGCAGAGACCAGTAGTACCTGGGGTCTGATAAAGAACTGGGGAAGGCAGTGCAGCAAACTATCCTGTATCTGGAGGACACCACCACCTGATCCGCCAGAGTGAGGCGAAATGCCTCCTGATAAGAGCAAGGTGCTGCAGCCATCCCCTCACCCAGCCGGGCGAGGGCACCCCATCATGCTTGAGGGGGTTTGGTGGAAGATTTGGGCTTAGCCCCGCCGGAGGGCCCAGAGCGTTGCCTGCTGCTTGTGGGAAAAGAGTCTGCCCCAAAAATCCGGAAAGACACCCCTGGTTCCTGTTTAACACTAAGGTAGGGGGGAGTGCTCCTGCCTCGAGGGGGCCGGGGCGGCCGTCTGCGAAGGGGTGATTTGTCCTTTTTCCCCGAACAGGTCTAGATGGGCCCCAAATAGGCGTCGCCCTCTGAAGGGGAGCCCAGTAAGAGTCCTTTTAGTAGCATCATCAGCACCCCACTGTCGCAGCCAGAGCAGGCGACGAATAGCTACCGCAAGGGCGGAAGTTCTTGCACACATTCTAATCGCGTCCTCTAGCGCCAATAGAATAAACTTCACAAATACATCACAATTGGAGAGTGCATTGAACACCTCCCAAGGGAGATCCTCGGGGTGATGATCGAGCAATTTTTTGATGAGGGTTCCAGCGGCCACCGCAGTAATGGCTGGGCACAGGCCGGACGCAGCGCCGTCCCGGCACAGGAAAAGGCATGGGAGGCCAGCAGCTCAATGCGTCGGTCCTCAGCATCCCGAAGAGCGCGATAGGCAGGGGTTGTAATAAAGGGGGGGTTAGGGACCCCTATGATCGGCGCATCCACCACGGGGGGTGACGACCAGCAATTAACCACCTCAGGGGGAAATGGGTATTTCCTATCCCAGTTCCCTGGAACCCCTGGAAGTTTACTGGGGCATTCCCATTCTTTGAGGACAAGAGCATTGAAATGAGCCTGCTCTAAAAATTCCGAACGTGCAGTCGCAGTATGGAAACGCTCCCCTCTAGGCTTGGGGACCTGACCAGGGGGAGAGATAGACAGTGCCTTAAAGACCTTAAGCAACAGGTCGTCAGTGTCACACTGGCCCCAGTATTCCGGGCCAGAATCATCGTGAGTCCTCGTCATCTCATCAGAAGAGCTGGAGTCAGAGAACAATTCTAGAAAAGTAAAAGGAAGGGGAGTCTCACTCAGTGTAGTATGAGCACTGCCAGACGTGCTGGCGTCCAGCTAACCCCAATAAACTACACTACACATACATATAAACACGGTTACTTGCTGGAACTGGCCCAATAACATCAAACAGCCTCATGGCCATTACAAAGCAGAATTTATTATTAGCAAAAATTCATGGCACTATAAACGGTACACTACATAAATAAAAACACACATATACAGTGAATCTAAAAAAACGGGGGCCCCCCCAGTCATGCAGCCTCACCAGCCACACTCACTTCACATTTGCTCCTCCTCCTCTCTAGCCCAACCTAAACAGAGAACAATTCCCCTTCTTCAGAAGGGGTATAGTCACACGGAGTAGCAAACCCCTCAGTTCTCATAGAGCATACAGAAACATGGGGCGACAGGTGCCGCTTTCTACCAGGGCCCATTCGCTCTGACAACCTAGCAATAATCTGTTCAGCCGTAGGCAGCCTGGAAGGGCCAGCAGGCTGCAATTCCCCACTTGTAGGCGACTCAGCAGGAGAGAGATTTATGCCTGGGGAGATAGGTGAATTGAAGCTAGGTGTAACCACTGGCCGACCTGATTGCAGGGCCAGTGCTTGCTCGGCACAGGGTACGCAGACCCGTGCCCTGCCAGCATCAGCATGGGGTTGTCCACACGCTATACACCGCCGGTCTTGTCCCGGAGGGACCCCGGTCACATAATTCTGAGATGCCTCCATATGGTGATTAAACAAAGACACAATATGCCGGTAGGGATTTACACTCTAAGTAACCCTGGATGCCCCAAGACCCGCTATGGAAGTGGGAGAATTTAACAAGGCCCGCTATAATTTAACACCGGGCCGGGAGAAGCCAATGGTGTTCACCAGTCTGAAAGACATAATGGGAATAAAGGGTGTCAGAACCATGCGCAGTAAGAAGGATCATGAAAATCGCCCGCTAGGGCACTTACAGACCAAGGGAGGAGGAGGACCGCCACCACGCGTGCGTGCGACCAGCATCAAAATGGCGCCAAAGCGAACCTCGAAGGGTGGGCCAGAGCGTCCAGTGACGCGGAGCGCGCCAACCTATGTCCCCGCCCCCTCCGAAGAGCGTGAAGCTCTGAGGTGGATACAAAATGTTATAGGATGAATGGGACACTAGAGGAGATGATTTGCCAATGAAGACGCCGCCGCACATCCAGAAAGGGAAGAAGTGCGCGCGTCGGCGACACTTACACAGGAACTAACTGCACGGTTTTTACCCCTGGGATACTAGTCCAGTCAGACTACGGCCATAACGTGTAAAACATGCACAAGACCTTCTACACACACACACACCCCCTTTTCTTTCCCCCCGGACTACGGGGGGGAACAAGGGAGGATGGCGACCCTTTGTATAGGGCCCACCGCTACTCGGGGCATAGGATAATAGAGCGGGAGGGGCATCCTCTAGAGGCTCACCATCAGCCTAAACCGCCTACCCTTTGGTGGGGGGACTGTGGTGGAGCATGGCTCCATAAGCACACAAGGTGCTGCCTACCTTCACCCGACCGACGCAGCCCAAGCTGGGAGGCACATCACAGGGAGGACGGGTGGGAATAGTCCAACAGGGCCGCAGGCTTGATAGCCCCGCTCACCTGCAAGAGAGTGATACTTCATGTCTTCGCAGTCAGCACTGCAGAGAAATCTGGGGATTCGTGGGAGGTCCCTGGGTATTTCTTTTCGCATGCTTCTGCAGTACAGCGCCATCTGGCGGAGGATAACCCGAGCGTAAGTATTATATTTGGAGCAGGACGTACTGTATACTAAGAATAGAGCCAATTCAAAGAATTTCACAATCTGATCATGATTAAGCAAAACTGCTGTATGCGCTGTCATTCCTGAACATAGAAAAATAAAAACTAAAAAAACAACAGTGGGAAACACCCCTAGAACATATACATGTATTAGTATATAGGTGCTGCCCCTTTAAGCAAATATGGGGCGCCCAGCTAACCTCAACGTATATTGCATAATCCACAAACCTACCGACAAATGGTTATTTGCTGGGCTGGCCAATAAAAGTACTAATGAGATAAGCAAAAAAGAAAAAATACTTTAATAATGGTGCACAGGGGCACTCAATGCATATGACAAACAAGACTTACTGACACACACTGATTAAAATCGCAATGCGAAGAACATATATACATAAATGGAGGCCCCTGCCAGGCCGACCTGGACTCCACACTCACATCCACAGGCACTCCACTCATAGCAAAAAAAAAAATGATTGGTTGTTTCGCTATTCAAGTCCGCCTATAAAGAGGACGCGTCGGACGTAGCCCCTCCTACCCTGACGAAGCTCCCGAGCAGGAGCGAAACAGCTGTTGGTCGGGGCCCCTGACCACGCCCACCACACGTGCTCGCTCGTAGCATGGCCGCACTTACAAGCAAGCTCTAGTGTGGACACTTTATTGCCGGGGATGATTGGACACAATTAAGAGTGGCGATTTTGCTGGCGGCGTTAGGGGGAAGTTATTTTTTATTTCATAGGGGAAGCTATTTATTTTATTTTTTGTCTTAATTTTTTTTTTGTTGATAACCACTAGTAGTAACTGTTAATGTTATTTTCTTCAAAATAAGCATCTAATCCTTTTTTGAAGCTGTCAGCGGTTGATGCTGTAACAAGCTTCTGTGGGAGGCTATTCCATAGATTTATAGTTCTTATGGTAAAAAACGATTGTCGCCTCCGGAGACTAAATTTCTTTTTTTCCAATCGAAGGCAGTGCCCCCTTGTCCTTAGAGAGGATTTTACGTGAAATAGTGTTCCCCCATATTTTTTGTATGGTCCATTTATATATTTATACAAGTTAATCATGTCCCCCCGCAATCGCCTCCTCTCAAGACTAAACAGATTTAATTCTCGTAATCTTTCCTCATAACTAAGATCTTTCATTCCCTTTATTAGTTTGGTGGCTCTCCTTTGCACCCTTTCCAGAGTCAGGGCGTCCTTTCTATGAACGGGTGCCCAGGACTGGACGGCATATTCCAGGTGAGGGCGCACCAGTGCCTTGTAAAGAGGCAAAATTACATCTCTATCCCGTGATTCCATGCCTCTTTTAATGCACGATAGTATCTTGGTGGCCTTGGAAGCAGCGGCTTGGCATTGCATGCTGTTATTTAGTCTGTGATCTACTAGTTGAGTTGTGTGGTCTAAGCCAGCAGCAGGACCTATGGCCTGCAATGTCACTTGCTCAGAGCACCAACAGAGCAGCAGTTAGACCACATTTTGCATGTTCCAGGAGAAATGGAGAAATTTATGAGAGGGCAAAATTTGGAGCCCTGCTTGCCTTATTACCGTTGCCTGTACTGCTCCTTTACAGCAGTGACCCCGCTCTTATAGTTTACCCCTGTGGTGCAAGAAAACAAAATGTATGAACTTTTAGCACAATATTTTCTAATTACTTATTTAAACAGATCATTTGATACAGTGGTTTGTCTTATTACCAGGGCATTTCAGGATTGGAATGCATCATGTCTCCGGGGGTTGAAGGCCAGGAGGTCTCCACATTTGTGGAAGACCCTTATTGTCATTGGATTGGATCCATGTCCAGAAATGAAACATTCCTAGGAGGGAACCAGTTTAAACCACATTTCTGAAGTGTTTCCATTAGAAAACTAACCTCTATGTTGCCTTGCACTTGAGACAACTTGAACCAACACCATGAGAGATTAAAACTTTTGCCTCTATTGGAGCGGTCCTTATTTCACAAAAGCATAAGTCCAGTGGTCAGTCCAATGGGGAGATATAAAAAAAAAAAAACAGAAGCACAGGTCTCCTACCACAAATCATAAATGTATAGGAAAGACGAACATAATGGTAATTAGTTAAGACCGCAAGTACAGAACGGACATCAGTGACTCCATTCTGAAGTATCAAGGTGGACACAACAGCCATTGTGCCATTTGGAAAGGAAATAGAAATGAGAACCACTGTCCAAAACAGGAACTGCCCCAAAATGGGCCCATGTAGGACACTGGATGGTTGGAGGAAAATAAAGATAAAGCAGAAAATACTCAACCCGTTGTCTTGTACAATTCTATTCCTGGTGTCTTAGGTATTTTCCAAACAGACTACCACAGATAGTATCAGACAACTGGCCATCAGATATAGGCACCAAGGGGCCAGGTTTAGGGGAATTATTAGATCTTCCATAGACATGCCTCTGGTAGAGCAACGGTAGTCAACCTTTTTATGCCAAGTACCCCTTAGCAACAAGCAGTTGCAACAAAGTACCCTAAAAAGAGGGGATCAGTTCGAGTTGAGAAATCGCGTGGTAGAGGGCAGAAGCAGGTGGTCTCTAAAGAGAACTGGACTGATAACAAAAGCCACACAAGAAGGGTCCCAAATGAAGGCTCCCAACTTCCTCATTCTACCTCAGAGGATTGGCAAGATAAAGATACCAAGTATACTTGGTAATTATGCAGCAGCTGCAATATCTGTGTAAGTGGCTTTCATGTGTGTGCTAGTTTTTCTTATGCATTTAGTGCAATTTTTTTGTTTTTATTAGAAAAATGTATTCCCGTGGATTAGAGTTGCTCTCAGTATCTGGGAATCTGTTGATGGCTGTAGCTCTACTAATGAAGTTCCTCTTTTACACTCTTTTATACCCATGATGCTATATGCAATGCCCTGGCAAATGTGATAGATCTGTGTTTTGGGTGGAGGTTGTAGCTATGGAAGTTTCAGGTGCACCCAGAAAATGTATCACGGTTTGCAAATAAGCAAGTTTTGTTGTGTGGTGGAAGCTGTGTGGATACACTGAAAATACCATTTTGTGAGTACTCACCTGAAAAATGGGTATTACGAGTATGTCACACACCCCGCTTCCAAATATTCATGACACTTGGGAAAACGACCTGTAGAGGGCGATCTTGCAGAGATGACATGAAAAAAAGGACCCCCCCTCCTGGTCCACAAGTACCCGGGACCTCCCACTCATTCCCCAGTCATAAGATAGCAGAGAGGAACCAGGAAGAGCCAAATCAATTGATGTAATTGAAAAATAAGATACACCATATAAAGGATCCCTAGAACAAAAAAAGGGCGGGGGAAGCGGGGTGTGTGACATACTCGTAATACCCATTTTACAGGTGAGTACTCACAAAATGGTATTATTCCTAGTATGTCACACACCCCGCTTCCAAATATTCATGACACTTGGGACATCCAATAGCAGTGTCTAAAAAGGGTGGGGATCCAACCAAGGAAATAATGCATAACTTAAATTACTGCAGCTTGCAGAACTTTGAGGCCAAAATCAGCATCCGCTGAGGCCCACACATCAACCTTGTAAAATTTAGAAAAAGTAGGCACAGAAGACCAAGTTGCAGCCTTGAAAACTTGTTCAACAGAAGCCTGGTGCTGAAAAGCCCAAGAAGCCCCAACAGCACGAGTAGAATGAGCAGTAACTCGAAAAGGGGGAACTTTCCCCTTAGCAGAATAGGCCCCAATAATGGCCTGACGTATCCATTTACTAATGGAGGACTTGGCAGGTGCCAAACCCCTCCTAGGTCCGGAGGGCACAACAAAAAAGGCATCCGTCTTACGGAAGGCCGGAGTAGTCCCCAAATAATATTTAACGCAACAAACTACATCCAAAGAATGTAAAACCCTTTCCTTGTCACTACTAGGCTTAGGACACAAGGAAGGAAGAACAATGTCCTGGTTTAGATGAAAGGCAGAAACCACTTTAGGAAGGAAATCCGGTTTAAAACGGAAAACCACCTCTCAAAGTAAGCGGCTTGAATAGACAAGGCCGCCAACTCTGAAACCCGGCAGACAGAAGTAATAGCAACCAAAAAGGCAACCTTCTGAGTAAGAATAGGAAGAGGAATATCCTGCAACGGCTCAAAAGGGGCAGCCTGCATAGCTGAAAGCACCAAGTTAAGGTCCCAAACTGGAAGGGCTTTCTAGGAGGCCGCACATGCGTGACCCCCTGGAAAAAGGTCTTAACCAAAGGATGAAGAGCAAATGACCTTTGAAAGAAAAATGCCAAGGCAGAGACTTGCCCTTTCAAAGTACCAATCTGGAATCCCATATCCAGACCCCGTTGCAGAAACTCCAAAATCCTAGGAATCGAAAATACCCTGCAGGGCAAGGCCCTAATCTCACACCAATCAATATAGGACCTCCAAGTCCTGCAATAGATGACAGAGGAAGACTTCTTCCTAGCTGTAACAAGAGTCCGAATGACCGCATCAGAAAGGCCTTCCTCTTTTAAGATGGAGACTTCAGCAGCCACGCCGTCAAAGCCAGCGTTGGTAAATTGGGGTAACAAAGTTGCCCCTGGGTGATGAGATCTGGAAGAAGAGGCAGACGGAACTGATCCACTGCCAGTCTTATGACGTCTGCGTACCACAGACGTCTTGGCCATCTTGGAGCCACCAGAATTGCTGGCGCCCCTTCCAGAACTAGCTTGCGCACCACCTTGCTTATCATGGAGAATGGGGGAAACAGATACAGGAACCCCAGATCCTTCCAGGCCAGAGACATGGCATCTGCTGCCACTGCCAGAGGATCCTGGGATAGAGAGACAAAAGCTGGAAGCTTGTGGTTGTGATGAGAAGCAAACAGGTCCATCCGCGGAGTCCCCCACTTGCGACAAAGGAACCGAAAGACTTTGGGATAGAGACCACTCTCCCTGGCGAGCGCATCCCCTGCTCAGGGAGTCTGCCTCCATGTTCTCTATCCCCCGAATGTAAACAGCCGAGATGCAGGGAATATTGACCTCTACCCAATGAAGGATCAGAGAGACTTCCCGTAGAGCACCCCAACTGCGAGTCCCTCCCTGGTGATTGATGTATGCGACCGCTGTTCGGTTGTCTGACCGAATCTGTACCGGCAGCCCCTGCAAAAGACGAGTCAATCGAAGAAGAACCAAACGAATGGCTCGTAGCTCCAATATATTGATTGGAGAATGAGCCTCCTGAGGCCCCCACAATCACTGGAACTGATGTTCCTTCCAGAAGCCCCCCCAGCCAACCAGGCTGGAATCCGTGGTGACCAGTTCCCAACAAGGGGTCAGAAATGACTTGCCTTTCTTGAGATTGCTCGATATTAGCCACCACTGAAGGGACTGCAGAACGTGGGGGGACAACAGACAAATCTGATTCAATGATAGTGGACACTTGTCCCACTTAGCCAAGAGGAAGAGCTGAAGCGTCCTCATGTGAAATTGGGCATACGGGACTGCCTCGAATGCGGCTACCATCAGTCCTACTAGTCTCATCCCCAGGCGGATAGACTGACGAGGGTTGGACAAGAACAGACGAATCAAATCCTGAATCAGAACAATTTTGGACTGAGGAAGAAACACCTTGGCCTGAAACGTATCCAGATTCAGGCCCAAAAAAGGAATCTCCCTGGACGGACAGAGAGGATTTGGGATGGTTTATTACCCAACCGAACCTCTCTAGCATGGATACCACCGTCCTGGTGTCCAATTCTGCTTGTTCGAAGGAAGAGGCTGAGATGAGAAGATCGTAAAGAAACGGCAAAATGCGAATGCCCTGAACCCTGAATATAGCCATCACTCCTGCCAGCATTTTGGTAAAAACTCTCGGAGCCGAAGTAAGGCCGAATGAAAGGGCTACAAACTGAAAATGCTGGTCTTCTACCGTGAACCTGAGAAATCTCTGGTGAGCCGGAAAAACCGGAATGTGCAGATAAGCATCTTTGATGTCTATGGATGTCATGAAGTCCCCCTGACGGAGAGCATTGACCGTTGATCGTAAAGACTCCATGCGGAATTTTCTGAAGCGGATATACTGATTGAGCCGCTTCAGGTCTAGAATAGGCCGAACAGAGCCGTCCTTGTTGGGTACCGTGAACAGGTTGGAGTAAAACCCCAGACCCTTTTCCGCTGGAGGCACTGGGCAGATGACAGCCAAGTTTAATAGATTCGCCACTGCTGCCCGAAGTCCCTGCGCAATCACCGGATCCGAAGGCATCCGGGACCTGAAAAATCTGGGAGGAGGCCGGAACTCTAACTCCAGTTTGTAACCGGAGGACACTACTTCCAGAATCAAATTGTCTGATACCTCTTGGACCCAGACCTGGAAGAAGAACCGCAGCCATCCCCCCACCCGTAAAGGTGAGGGCGCCTCATTGCTGGGCAGGCTTGGAAGCAGACTTAGGTTTAGAACCCCAACTCTGACTTGGACGGCCACGTCCTTTTCCTCTATTCCATGCATTCCCTCTAGGGACTGAACAGGCCGATCCTCTACCAGATCTGGACCCACGAAAGGATGGGTTAAAGGAGGCCATCCCACGAATGGAACGATGTTGTCTCTTACGCTGAGGCAATTTCCCTCCTTTAGTGACAGAATCCAATTTTTCCCCAAAGAGGCGCAATCCCAAGAAAGGGAGCGCTGTAAGTGATTTCTTGGCCACAATATCAGCCGCACACTGGCGTAACCATACGATCGCCGAATGGCAATTAACAAAGCGGAAGTTCTGCTGAACATGACCAAAGTATCGTCCAAAGCAGAAAGTACAAAAGACACAAACAACTCGCATCGCTTAAGAGCGCCAAACTCATCAGAGGCTGGATCAAGCCCTGAGGTATTCAATAGGTCTCTAATTACAGACCGAATAGCCACCGCCATGAGTGCCGAAGCACCAACAGGCCGCAAGGCCGAGCCCACACTAGCAAAAGCGGGGCACGCCATTTGATCAATATGCTTGTCTTCTCCATCTTTAAGAGTAGTGGATTCAGGAGAATGCAATACAGAAGAATTGGACAAACTAAGCACAGGGGCATCCACCTCCGGAGGGGATGACTAACGCTTAACTGTGTCCGCTGGAAAGGGATATTTTTTATCCCAGCTCGAGGGAATGCCATTCCTTAAGAATAATATCCTCAAAATGTTTCTGATTAGGAAATTCTAGACGAGGCTTAGAGGCTCAAAAGAATTCCCCCTTTTGAGGAAGGACTGCTTCTGGAGGAGCAATTGCCAACACTTCAAATAATTGAAGACAAAACATCCCCCTCACCCTGCTCAACATCAGTACCCAAAAACTGCTGATCATCAGAAATATCAGACACCTCAAATAATTCTCCTTCATCGAGCAGAGAATAGTCAGACCAATCAAGCAAATCGCAATTGTCAAACTCCCTAGCCGGAACGGCTGGAGCCAAATGTTTCCTTTTAACTGGGGCCTTCCTGGCCGCAGAGGTAGAAATACATTTTTCAATGTGAGCCAGCCTGGCACATACATCAGAAAGCGACTCTCCACCCATGACATCATCACTGGGGGTACGGACAAGACACGGTGGGGTAGGAGAAGAAGCAGGAGCCGCAGACCCTGAAGCCTGGGCCGCTGTCTGCTGCATTATAGTCAATTGTGCACAAGGGATGCAAAGAAACGTGTTATCCCCTACAAGGGATGCTTCACATTCTAAACACTGCGAGTCTGTCCCGAGGGAACTGAAAGCCCAGTATCCCGAGATGCCTCCATATGGTGTTTGTTTAAATACTTTATTATTTATAGTCGCAAAGTTTATATGGGATTTACAGCTACCCGGGATGCCCCTTGAAAGTCCCAGGTGGGAGGATTTGATTAAGTATTAATAATATAATAACCCCCTACAAATAAGGGCTAAGGACCAGGAGAAACCCCTTCTATGAAGAGTTTCCACCTGAAATAAGGAAATACAGTCACCATAAGCACCACTACATAAATGAGCATAACAGCAACAGATAAATATCCCTTTAGCAAGGCCAAAGGGTACTCACGAGACCAGGCGACAGGAATCAGCGCGCACAGCGAGAGAGAGAGAGAGGGGAAATGGCCCGAAAAGAAGCGACGCCGACTAGCTCCGCCCTCTTCACACGCAAGCCGAGCTAAGGGAAACACGGGGGGCGGGCCCGACAGAGCACGTCAACGGGCTCTGAGCCATAGAGGCATAATAGAGCGGGGCCGGAAGGAAACGCCGTACACCAAGCCCCGCCCACTTCCGGATCCAGCACACTGTTGAAAAAAAAAAAGGAGGGAAATACAAAAAGATCCCTCTGCATGCAGAACCCTTCACCAAAAAGGTATGCAATACACAAAACATCCTATTTCCAAATGCAGCCCCCCCCCTCCTTTTCACCCCTGCAGGGCGGGGAACACCAACCCGGATACCGCCTACACCTTATTTGAGGTCTCACGGAGGAGCAAGCCCCAAGTACACCCAAGGGTGTATCTACCCTTGCCTGAGCCTTTCAGCCAAGGCTGGGAGGCATATAGTAACTATTACAAAATATAAAAGAGGTTCAGGCAGAAACAGAAAAAGGCCGGGAGTAATCCCGGCTACCTGCAGAAAGGAGAGTCATCTTCTGAATGCTTCGCTGACTGCAGAGATGAAAGACTGGGGAATGAGTGGGAGGTCCCGGGTACTTGTGGCCCTCTACAGGCTGTTTTCCCAAGTGTCATGAATATTTGGAAGCGGGGTGTGTGACATACTAGGAATAATAAGTCTATATCCTGTATACTATATGGTGTAAAGTGTTACGGGATTCATAATCAAACCACCAGATCACCCAAATCATCTCCATGTCCCAAACTTGATTTGCGTATGGCAGATTATTAAGATCAGGCCTGAAGAAAACTAGTATTGATTGAGCTAGATGATAAAGAGTACTTTTCACTAAAAACTATACCCTATCCTTGTTGACCAATCCCCAGTTTGTTTGTTATAAAAATCCTATGCCATCCCCAGTAGTAGATCTGCAGCCCTTGATTAACTTTCTAAAAACGGGTTCAGCTTTCATACTTGACAAAATGTTAGTTCTATTCATTCTATTAATGCCTGAGTGTCACATTTGTAACACATTTGTAACATTTACCCTGTGTCTCCGGATTGCGCAGTTGGGATGGAATATCATGAATTTCCAACATCCATTCACCTTCGGCCTTTTCTCCCCAACAGTGGACGGTCATAAACTCCCAGTTCTTAAATCCTTCATTAGAGTAATCAAATGTCCTAAAAGATAACCCATCAATGGTTATTGTTAAAAGATAACAAAAACAAACAATTCTACAGTACTGCATAAAAATAAAGGTTGTCAAATTAAAGCAGACCAAAACCCACATTTGTAACTAGCATCCTCTGAATTGTTCGTCCCAAGAGTACAGTTTGCCAATTTTCATTGTTCCCGATTCCTTCTAATCCCAGATAATGCTGCCCGTTTTAGCTGTAAAACCCAGCCCCCTACATTTATTGCAACTGTTTGTGGTAATGAGGTCATTGCCACACCGATATAATGACTAATCTAAAGGCGGATTACCTGCCATCTGACAGAGGGGAAGTGTTCTAGGACGAATTAAAAAAGTTAAAAATACCGTTTTGTGAGTACTCACCTTTAAAACGGGTATTATGAGTGTGCCATAAACTCCACTTCGATCTTCATGACATATGGGTAATCTCCAGTAGAGGGCGAACTTCTGCAGAGATGAATATGCAAAAAAAGAAAGCCCCTCCCGGTCCATATATACCTGGGACCTCCCACCAATTCCCCAGTGTATAACAGCAGTAAGGGGACCAGGAAGAACCAAGAACCTTAACAATCAAAACCAATGGTTCACCATATAAAAGCCCCAGAATACCTGAAAAAAAAGGGGTGGGGCGAAGTGGAGTGTATGGCACACTCATAATACCCGTTTTAAAGGCGAGTACTCACAAAACAGTATTATTCTAAGTGTGCCATACACTCCACTTCGATCTTCATGACATGTGGGACATCCAATAGCAGTGTCCGTCATGGGTGGGAACCAGAAACAGTAAAGAATGCACCAACTCAAACCACTGCAGCTTGCAGAACCTTGCGGCCAAAAACAACATCCACTGAAGCCCGCACATCAACCTTGTAAAACTTGGAAAAAGTATGAACGGAAGACCAAGTAGCAGCCTTACAAACTGGTCAACAGAAGCCTGGTGCTGAAAAGCCCAGGATGCACTAACAGCACGAGTAGAGCGCGCAGTGACCCTAAAAAGGGGGAGTCCTCCCCTTAACAGAATAGGCCCCAACAATGGCCTGACGAATCCATTTGCTAATCGTAGACTTAGGCGCCAAACCTTTCCTGGGCCCGCAGGGCACCACGAAAAAAGCGTCCGTCTTGCGGAAGGAAGAAGTAGACACCAAATAGTACTTCACACAGCGAACATCCAAATTGTGCAGAACCCTCTCCTTGTCATTGTTAGGCTTAGGACACAAGGAAGGGAGAACAATATCCTGATTGAGGTGGAAAGCAGACACCACCTTAGGAAGGAAATCTGGCTTAAAACGAAAAACCACCTTATCCTGGTGTCTCTCAAAGTAAGGGGCCTGAATCGACAAGGCCGCCAACTCGGACACGCCGGACAGAGGTAATAGCCACCAAGAAAGCAACCTTCTGAGTGAGAACCGAAAGAGCAATATCCTGTAACGGCTCAAAAGGAGGACTCTGCAGAGCCGAAAGAACCAAATTCAAATCCCAAACAGGAACTACAGCCTTCCGAGGGGGCCGCACATGCGCGACCCCTTGGAAAAAGGTCTTAAACAGCGGGTGTCAGGCAGAAGACCTCTGGAAGAAAACAGAGCAGAAACCTGTCCTTTCAAAGTACTAAGCTGGAACCCAAGATCCAGATTATGCTGAAGAAACTCCAAAATCCTGGGTATAGAAAAAACCCTGCAAGGCAAGGCCCTAGCCTCACACCAATCAATATAGGACCTCCAAGTCCTATAGTAAATGCCAAAAGAGGACCGCTTCCTAGCCCTAATCAGGGTCTGAACAACAGCCTCAGACAAACCTTCCTCTTTCACGATGAAGGTTTCAGCAGCCAAGCAGTCAAAGCCAGCGTTTGTAAATTGGGGTAAAGTAGATGACCCTGAGATAGCAGGTCCGGCAACAAGGGAAGCCGGTACTGGTCTACAGCAATCCTTACGATGTCTGCGTACCAAACCCTTCTTGGCCACCTTGGAGCCACCAGAATCGCTGGTGCCCCTTCTAGAACCAGTTTGCGAACTAACTTGCCCAGCATGGAGACGGGTGGAAACAGGTACAGAAAACCCATCTCCTTCCAAGCCAGTGACAAGGCATCCACTGCCAGAGACAGAGGATCCTGAGAAAGAGACACAAAGGCCGGAAGTTTGTGATTGTGCCTCGAGGCAAAGAGATCCACCTCCGGAGTCCCCCACTTGCGGCAAATATCCAGAAAAACCTCGGGGTTGAGAGACCACTCTCCGTGTCGAGAGGAACCCCTGCTCAGGGAATCCGCCTCCGTGTTCTCCACTCACGGAATGTAGACTGCCGAAAGGCAAGGAACATTGCTCTCCGCCCAGTGCAGGATCAGAGAGACTTCCCTGAGGGCACTCCTGCTGTGAGTCCCTCCTTGGTGATTGATGTAAGCTACCGCCGTTCGGTTGTCCGGACGAACCTGAACCGGTAGACCCCGTAAATGTGAGGTCAGCCGAGCCAGAACCAGTCGGATGGCTCTGAGCTCCAAGACATTGATGGGGGTGTGAGCCTCCTGGGGACCCCACACCCCGCTGAACTGATGACTCTTCCAATAACCTCCGCACCCCGACAGGCTGGCATCCGTGGTAACCGTCTCCCAACAAGGGACCAGAAAGGATCTGCCCTTCACCAGATTGCTCGAGGTCAGCCACCACCGAAGGGACTGCCGAACCCTGGAAGACATCCTGAAAGGTTGATCCAATGACTGCGGGCACCTGTCCCAATGCGTCAATAGGTGAAGTTGAAGAGATCTCATGTGAAACTGTGCAAACGGTACCGCCTCGAAGGAGGATACCATCAAACCCACCAGTTTCATCCCCTGTCGGATAGAGGGACAAGGACTGGCCAGAAGAAGGCGGATCAGGCCCTGAATCCCCTGCACCTTAGTCCGGGGCAGAAACACTCTGGCCCGAATGGTATCCAGAGTCATGCCCAGAAATGAAATCACACGAGACGGGGAGAGAGAAGACTTGGTGCGGTTGATCACCCACCCGAACCTCTCCAGGGTCGACACCACCTGGTGGGTGTCCAGCTCCGCCTGACGGAGGGAAGAAGCTGAGATCAACAGGTTGTCCAGATAAGGCACAATGCGAATGTCCGGAGCTCTGAGCAGAGCCATTACGCCCGCCAAGATCTTAGTGAAGACCCTCGGCGCCGAGGTCAGACCGAAGGGAAGAGCTACAAACTGATAATGTTGATCCTCCACCGCAAACCGGAGGAATCTCTGATGTGCCTGAAAAATCGGAACATGCAGATACGCATCCTTGATGTCTATGGATGTCATAAAATCCCCTTGGCGAAGGGAATTGATAGCCGAGCGCAGAGTCTCCATGCGGAACTTTTTGGCTCTGATAAACCTGTTGAGAACCTTGAGATCTAGAATGGGTCTCACCAAACCCTCCTTTTTGGGAACCGTGAAAAGGTTGGAGTAGTAACCCCTGCCTCTCTCCGACAGAGGCACCGGGCATATAACCCCCATGTCCAGAAGGTTTTTTTACTGCTAACAGGAGCCCCTGTGCAGCCTGAGGGCACCCAAGACCTTAAGAATCTTGGGGGCGGCCAGTACTCGAACTCCAGTTTGTACCCGGAGGAGACCACTTCCAAGATCCAATTGTCCGTGACCTCCCAGGCCCAGACCTGGAAGAAGAGCAGCAGCCGTCCCCCCACCCTTGCGGGTGAGGCCGTCCCTTCATTGCTGAGCCGGTTTAAACGGCAGGCTTGGGCTTGGAACCCCAGGCAGGCGCGGGACGTGCCCGACCTCTGCCTCTGTTCCAGGACGAGCCCCCGACACCCGAGAAGGCCAAACCCCTAGCCGCTCTGGCCCCTCGAAAGGAAGGAGTTAACGAGCCCGCCCCCCGAAAGGGGAGGCGCTGTTTCCTCCGCTGAGGTAACTTACCTCCTTTAGCAACAGCATCCAATTTATCTCCAAACAGCCGCGAACCCAAGAAGGGAAGAGCTGTGAGCGACTTCTTGGCCCCAACGTCCGCTGTCCACTAGCGGAGCCAGACCAATCTGCGCATAGCCACCAGTAAGGCTGAAGTCCTACTACACACAATAGAATCTTCCATCGCAGCCATGACAAAATCCATGAACAATTCGCACTTCGTAAGGATAGCGAACTCAGCGCCAGCTGGATCAAACTGAGCGTTATTCAGCCAGTCCCTGATAAGAGACCTGGTTGCAAGCGACACCAGGGCAGATGCACTAACAGGCCGCAGGGCCGAGCCCACGTTGGCAAATGCGTGGCACGCCATCTGATCAAGGCGCTTATCCTTGACATCCTTAAGGGAAGTGGCGTCAGGGGTGTTCAGCACAGAAGAGTTGGTCAAACCTAAAACTGGCGCGTCGACCTCGGGAGGAGAAGACCAGCGCTTAACCGCCTCCTCCACCGGAAAAGGATACTTCTTATCCCATCCCTGAGAAACACCAGGAAGCCGACTGGGCCTCTCCCATTCTCTAAGGATCAGCGCATCAAAATGACCCTGGGTAAGGAATTCCAGACGGGGCTTGCAGGCCCCAAAAAATTCCCCCTTGAGAGGGGGCGCCTCAGGCGGTTCAATATCCAACACCTCCAATAAATGTGACAAAACAGTGGCCGTATCTACGGCATCCCCCAGCGCCTGCCCGACATTGGCATTCCCAGACTGAACATAGTCAGCCTCTGTTTCCTGATACAATTCCCCCTCCTCGAACGGGGAATAATCTGACAAATCAGCGGAATCGTCGTCAACATCCCACAAGGGCTGGGCCGACGACAAATGTCTCTTTTTAGCCTGGGCCTTCTTGCCCACAGTGCTAGCAATAATTTTCTCGATGCTGGCCAACCTAGCCCAAACATCAGAAAGCGACTCCCCAATGGTACCAATATCACTTGGGGTACGGATAAGGTGGGGAGGGGAAGGCGATGAAGTGGGAGGAGCCGACCCAGAAGAATGGGTACCAGACTGCCGCGTTATGGCCTTTTGTGCGCATGGTATACAGATCAGCACATTCTCCCCCGTAAGGGATACCACACACATGGCCTGGATTGTCCCAGAGGGAGCCCGAGCCCAGTATCCTGCGGAGCCTCCATATGGTGAATTTTTGTGGTCAGTCGCAAGAACGCAGGGAATTTACGCTTAAGCAACCCGGGATGCCCCTAAAAAGTCCCAGTGGGAGGATTTGCGGTGAACAATTTTACACTAGGGACCCCAGGACCAGGAGGGACCCCTTAATATGCACATATACAGGGCAATCTGTAACACACAAAACAGGCAACATAAGTGCAATGCTAGATAAATATGGCAATAACCTTACAGTATATGCATATAAAAAAAAGGTATATAATAATTATATATATATATATATATATATATATATATATATATATATATTACCTGTATCCCAGCCAGACATGCGAAAAGCCACACACCCACACATGCCCGCGACCAGTGGGGGCCCCCGCTAGAGAGGAGCCCCCATACAAGCTAAGAAAGTGGCCATCCGGCCCTTACCACACGGAACGCAGTTCAGATCCTGATAGAAAATGGCCCCCATCAAGCCTCATGCATGAAGAGGGAGAGCAGGGGGAGGGCGGGCCAGCGCAGAACGCGCGCTCGTCGAGGCCACGCCCCCTCCCAGCAACGTGGATCCCTAGAAACGAGCACAGAAATCGCGCCAAAGAAGGGGCCGGGGCTACCGCGGTCGCGTCGAGAGCCCGGCCCCGCCCCCTTCCCGAACACAGCCTGAAGGGGAGAAGCTCCCCCAGGATGCCACAGCCCTGACATGGCCAAGTAAAAACTCTCCCTGTCTGCCACACGCGCACACACACAGTGAATAACACACCAAAACACACACAGGGGCATATGTGGGAAAACGAAATAACGGCCAGGCCAGGCAACCCCCCCCCCCCGGGGGGGAATAAGGGACCCGGAGGGGGGGGGAATAAGGGACCCGGAGGGGGGGGGGAACCCTGCCAGAATCCGGCCATAGGCATAGAGGGACGGGGAATCCCACACCATGATCACCAAGAAACCTGGATAACCGCCTACCCCATAGTGAGGTCTCACGGTGGAGCAGTGCTCCTTCTGCACCCATAGGGTGCTCCTACCTTCACCAGGACCCGCAGCCTAAGCTGGGAGGCTCAATATTGGGGCAATTTAGAAAGGGTCCTGGCAGTAATAGGGACAATAGACGGCCGGGGCGCGAGCATACCGGCATACCTGTAAGTAAAGAAGTCTTCATCTTCTGTCTTGTTGCCTTCCCTGCAGAGAAGGAACTGGGGAATTGGTGGGAGGTCCCAGGTATATATGGACCGGGAGGGGCTTTCTTTTTTTGCATATTCATCTCTGCAGAAGTTTGCCCTCTACTGGAGATTACCCATATGTCATGAAGATCGAAGTGGAGTGTATGGCACACTTAGAATATATCTATTTCTAGTTCTACACCCTAAGAGGGGTGTATTCACATGGGCTTTGGCCAAATGTATTTCACAAGTTCAGTGGCTTTTGGTTGGCTTTAACATTGAGTTGTCTGATCCTGAAATGAAGGCTTGTCAAAAGTAAATGAACTGGCTATAAAAGGAGTCCTCTTTTTGAACGAACCACTAGTATTCGGATAGGACTACACTGGATATGAAATAATTTAAGTGGGCATATTAGCAGATACCGTGTTTCCTCCAAAAATAAGATTTGTCCGATATTTAAGGACTAGGGCTTATTTCCGGGGAGGTCTTACTGCCAGCTGGCAAGATGGTGGCGGCAGTACAGCAGCTCCAGTACAGTACATGCACAGAGCCGGCCGACAGTGGAGGGTTTCGGCCGTGTGCCCGTCATGGCGGCTCGCTGGGGTAGAAGATCAGAAATTTCACTCCCGACAGACATGCTTACCTGTGTGACTTGAGGTGTCCTCACCCTTCTTAACAGCCATGTTATGTCCTCACCCTCCTTTACAGACACTCCCGTCCCTCTGCTGAAGCCCCGCAGCTAGATTATGAATTGTAACTAGGGCTATTTTCGCTCATTAGCAAAAAGGGCTGAAAAATCTTACTAGGGCTTTTTTCAGGGAAACAGGGTAAAGAGACAAGAAACAGCAGTGCAATTATGATGCATATATTGGTGCATATCAATCTTCACTGCCACTTGTTTTAAGTTATTTGCTTTAAAATTGACTTTAGAAGTGGCTAAACTACTACAGGAATCTGTTTTTTTAATATAACCATAGTGCTTGAGCAAGTTGTTTTCAGACATTTTATTTAATGCTGGATTTCTTTAGAAGTAAAAAGCACTGTTGGAATACACCAACCCATACTGCTTGCCCAACTCGAGAGCTGCCAGCTATAATTTGCTTTGAATAAATATTTGTTCCAATCAGTCAAAATTCCAGCAAGTAACTGCGCCCAGAATCCAACTTTACGACAACAGTATCCACCTACATTTTAATCAGACTAATATGTTTTTAATTGTTTTAAATAGGAAACTGGGTTGTGTGTCTTACCGTCTCGCCAAGAGCTGTGACTTTGTCCCAGAAGGAGAAATAAGGTTAATTTGTAAGTCCCCACGTCGTGGGTGTGATATAGTAACTCTGACAACAACATGTTCTAGGTAGGCCACATGCTGCCCGCTGTTATCTGCACAGGCATTGGTTTGAGTTGTGGTGCGAATCAGCTGGTCGGCCCTGATAAATCTGCAGCAACATAAGAATGCCTACATTAGGGACAATAGATTGTGTAAACAGGTTCCATTACACACAAGCGATCACTAAATGTTACACAGCTATTAAAAAGGAGTGATTTAAAAATAGCTCTATACACCCTTGGTTGGTTACAGCAGATAGCTCTGCAACAATTTAATTTGTCATTCACCTGAAATTAGGTTTAAAGCTATATATGCAGAAATAAATTAAAGCCAACTGGAATTGCTATGTTATCTTCTTGATGAAGTTTCGCAATTCATCATTCATGTCCATTGATTTAGATTATAGGCACCAAATAAAAAGTATTTTATGCATTTGTATTGAATATTAAGAATAATTACAAACAGCAGCAGGTAAAACAATATATAAATGAAATAGCAAAAGGTAAAAAAAAAATAGTAACAAAAGGTTATATATCTAAAAAGAGTAGCAGGAGTCAGGGGCGTACATAGATTTCACAAGGCTCCATAGCAAAAGACATGGTGGGCATCCCTATTTGAAAAGCCCCATAGTGTGAACCCCCAGGGGTCCCCTAAAATCTTACCTTCATTGCCTGATGTCCTAGTGCATGTACGGGCCTCTGGCAGCATTCCCTGCACCACTCCATCTGATGTGCGCACCCTCGCTGGGCATTTTGTACACAGCCGGAGGGAGGAGCCCAAAGGTCAATTCAATCAGCATTGCTTGCTGAATACAGGAGAGTCTGTGCATGCATCATGGATGAAGGGGTTTGGAATAGGATTTTGGATGATCCTGGTGGATCACACCCCCACTCAGGGGCATCCCAATCAGGTATGTGGTCTTTTTAGAATTCAAAGCATTGTGGGGCTCAGTGGGGTCCGTTTTTTCCTGGGACTGCACTGTCTGCAGGGAGAACCAGGGGCCAGAGCTGTAGTTTTGCACATGGCATTACCTGGAAGTCTTCAGGTCAAACAGCTACAGTGTTAACCTGGCCACACACAAATTTTAGTCAACAACCATCTTGTACTATAATTCTATATGCCAACAATTTACAATACACTGTACCATGCAATGGCCATTTGCACTACACCTATTGGTCATATATATCTGACTGTAAGAAAATACAATTCTGTGAAATACTCACCTGTAGAATTGGTATTATAAGTATACAGTACGTCCTGCTCCAGATATAGTACTTACACTTGGGTTATCCTCCGTCAGATGGCGCTGCACTGCAGAGACATGAAAAACAGGCTCCTCCCGGCCCCTCAAATACCCGGGGACCTCCCACAAATCCCCAGCATTGAAAAGCAGTGAAAAAGAAGCTGGGAGAATTTAACCACCCAAAAACTGGTAACTTATAACAATGATAACAATCACCATACAGGGGATCCAGAATAATGCAAAAACCAGGGTGGGGTGGAGCAGGACGTACTGTATACTTATAATACCAATTCTACAGGTGAGTATTTCACAGAATTGTATTATTCTAAGTATACAGTACATCCTGCTCCAGATATAATACTTACACTTGGGACATCCAATAGCAGTGTCCATAAAGTAGGGTGGGATCCCCAACAAAAAAGACAACAGCCGACAGTTTAAAACCACTGGCACCTGCATAACCATGCGGCCAAGACAGCATGAGCTGAGGCCCAAACATCAACCTTGTAAAACTTTGAAAGGTATGAATCAGAAGACCCAAACAGCGGCCTAGCAAACCAGTTCAACAGAAGCCTGGTGCTGAAAAGCCCAAGAGGCACAAAGGCACGAGTAAAATAAGAATCAAAGCGAAAAGGAAGATTCTTCCCCTTGTTGGAATAGGCCTGAGTAACAGCCTGACGAATCCAATCGCTAACAGTAGATTTGGCAGAAGCGAAAAAACCCTTTCCTAGGACCAGAAGGAACATCCCATTCAAGTAATAACCATGGCCAAAGCCGCCCGACTCCCCGAGAGCAGACGAGATCGGGCACATTCAGGATGTAGTGACCATAGGCCCAAAGGAACAACAGTTCCCCTAAAGGACACAGTGACTACCAAGGAAAAAACTTCCAACACCTGTTCAAGGAATGCAGAACCCTTTCCTCAGCGTTGCTAGGAATAAGGCACAGCAGGAAGAATAATATCTCGAATCAATGAACATAAAAGACACCAGAGGCAGAGAGTCCGGCTTGAGGCGGAACACCACCTTATCCTGGTGTAACTCAAAGAATGGGGCTAGGTAGACAGAGCCGCCCGCCAACACACGTCTGACCGAAGTAACAGTCACCAGAAGGACAACCTTAAGGGTAAGAACAACCAGACAGCATCCTGAATAGGACCAAAGGGAAAAAACCCTGCAAGCAGACAGAATCAAATTCAAATCCCAACAGGAACCATAGGATTACATGGGGGACGCACATGAGTACCCCCTGAAAGAGGTCTTAACCAGGAAGACTGAACAAAAGACTTCTAAAGCAAGGTGGACAGGGCAGAACCTGACCCATCAGAGTACTGAGTTGGAGAACCAAATCCAACTCATGCTGAAACAACTCTAGGACCTTGGGAACCGAGAACGGCCGACAGGGAAGAGACCTAGACTCACACCAATCAATAAGGGTAAACCTTACCCTATAACAGATGGAAGAAGAAGAAGAAGCTTGCACCTAGTCTTCCCATAGTCTCAATCACCGAGACAGATAAGCCTGTCTCCAGCAAGATGGATGTTTCAGCAGTCAGGCCGTCTAGGCCAGAGTCTGTAGATTGGGGTGATGTAAAGGGGCCCTGAGTGAGCAAGGCTGGCACTCCTGGCAGAACGTACAGAACTACTGCCCTCAGTACCACGTCTGCGGACCACACTCTACTAGGCCACCCGGGGACCACCCGAGTCACTGGTCCCCCTTCCAGAGCAATCTTGCGCAGAATCCTGCCTAGCAGGGGGGATGGAGAAAAGGACATACTGAACAGAATGTCCAGACATAACGTTACCAAGGCATCCTGACAACTGCCAGAGGATACTGGGACAGGGAAACAAGGGCCGAGAGCTTGTGAAAGTGACGGGACACAAACAGATCCCCAACTGGTTGGACCCCATAGTGATACAGGGATTAGCACATCCTGTCGTAGAGAGACCCCCACCGGAGCGAGTACCACCGATATGCAGGGAACATTGTCCTCCACCCAGATTAGTATCAGACACTTCCTGGAGGACCCTCCTGCTCCAGGTCCCTTCCAGAGGATTAATGTAGGCCACTGTCGTCATACAGACCGAGCGCCCCCGAACAGGCAGGCCCTGAAGAGGAGTAGTCAAAACAAGATAGAATCAACCTGAACGCTCACTGTTTCAACATCGATAGGTGTATGGACCTTCTAAGGGCCCCACCTCCCCCAGAACCGCAGGGAGTTTCAGAAGAGAAACCCCCCCCCCCTTCAACCTGATGGTCACCATGGATGCCAATCTTTCTCCAGGAAGGGGCAAGGAAGGAAACTGCCCCCAGACAGGTTCCTTAAGTTCATCCACTGCAAGAGGGACCTCCATACCAGAGGGGGAAGGCACACAGACCCTGCTCCAGGGATGCTGGATCCCTGTCCTGTAATAACAATAGAAATTGCAGAAGGGCCCAAGGGGGACTGCGCATAAGGGACCTCTTCTGAGCAAGCCACCCACGGGCCCACCAGAAGCATCCCTGCCTGGTGAAGGGACGGGGACAGCAATGAGGGACCGAGCCTATGCAACCAGATTGTCCACTTTATTGTTGAGGAAGGAAGATTCTCGCCTGAACAGAATCCAGATTTTTAGAAATGGAATACCGATAAGGGGACAATGAGGACTTGGGGTGATTGATCACCCGTCCAAATGACTCCGAATGGGCACCACCAGCCGAGTATACAACTTAGCCTGACGCAGAAACTGGGAAGTGAGAACGACGTCCAGGTAGGTCTCGCACGGACGTCCCTTGGTCTCAGAGACATCACCCTCGTCAGCACCGTGATGTGCTCTCTGGGAGGTCAGATAACAAGGCCCCAATTAGCAGTGTTGGACTTCCAAACGAACCTGAAGAGCCTAGGTGTCCAGAAGACACAGGGATGTGAACATAAGCATCTTTGAGCTCCACGGACGGCAAGAAGCCCCTTGGGCGCAAGGCGCTGATGGCCCATCTCAGAGTTTCCATGCAGAAAACTGCTTGTAATTGGAGAATTGCTGAGACCTGTGAATCCAGAATGGGCCAGACTGACCCATGCTTTTGGGGGACTGTGGAAAGGTTGGTGTAGTGGCCCCTGCCTCTGCCAGTTAAGGGAAATCTGCAAGTGACCTTCAGACCTTGCAGGCCTTGCATGGCCTGTGCCAGCACCTGAACAGCGGCAGGGACCAGGAGTACCTGGTACCTGATAAACTTGGGGAGGGCCGCGCAGCAAACTATCTTGTATCCAGAGGACACTACCTCCTGAATCCACCAGTATGAGGCGTAAAGCCTCCTAACAAGAGCTAAGTGCCGCAGCCATCCCCTCACCCAGACGGGCGAGGGTGCCCCATCACGTTTGAGGGGGTTTGGTGGAAGATTTAGGCTTAGCCCCGCCGGAGGGGCCAGAGCGCTGTCTGCTGCTCCCGGGGCCGGAGTCTGCGCGAGCCCCCACGAAGGACACCCCTGGTTCTTGTTTAACACTATGGTAGGGAGGAGTAGGGGTGCCCCTGCCCCGAGGGGGCCGAGATGGCTGCCTGCGTTGGGGTGACTTACCCTTTTTACCAAACAGGTCTAGACGGGCCCCAAACAAGCATAGCCCTCTAAAGGGAAGCCCATTAAGAGTCTTTATAGTAGTATCGTCAGCACCGCCCTGTCGCAGCCAAACCAAGCGACGTATAGCCACCGCAAGGGCAGAAGTTCTTGCACACATTCTAATGGTGTCATCCAACGCTAATAGGATAAATTTTACAAACACATCACAGCTGGAGAGTGCATTAAACACATCCCAGGGGAGATTATCAGAGTGATGATCAAGCATCTTTCTGACGAGGGTTCTAGCGGTCACTGCAGTAATAGCCGTGGCACAGACCGGACGCAGCGCCGTCCCTGCACAAGAAAAGGCGTGGGAGGCCAGCATCTCAATGCACCGGTCCTCAGCATCCCGAAGGGTATTATGAGCAGGGGCTGTAAAAGAGGGGGGTTAGGAACCCCTATGATCGGGGCATCCACCACAGGGGGGGGGGGGTGACCAGCAATTAACCACCTCAGGGGGAAAAGGGTATTTCCTATCCCAGTCCCCTGGGACCCCTGAAAGTTTACTGGGGCATTCCCATTCCTTGAAAACAAGAGCTTGGAAGTGAGCCTGCTCTAGGAATTCCAAAACGTGCTGTTGCTGTATGGAAACACTCCCCTCTCGGCTTGGAAGCCTCACCAGGGAGAGAGATAGACAGAACCTTAAATACCTTAATCAACAAATAGTCAGTGTCACACTGGGCCCAGTATTCAGGTCCAGAATTGTCATGACTCCTCGGCCTCTCATCAGATGAGCCCGAGTCAGAGAATAGCTCTCCTTCATCAGAAGGGGAATAGTCACACGGAGTAGAAAACTCCTCAGTTCCCATAGGAAAAACAGTAACAGGAGGTGTCAAGTGCAGCTTCTTACCAGGGCCCTTGCGCTCTGATAACCTTGCAATAATCTGTTCAGCCGTAGGCTGTCTAGAAGACGCAACAGGCTACAAATCCCCCCTTGTATGCGACTCAGCAGGAGTGAGATTTAAGCATGGGGAAATAGGTGAAATGAAGCGAGGTGCAGCCACTGGCAGGCCTCATTGCATAGCCAGTGCTTGCTCGGCACAGGGTCCGCAGACCCGTGCCCTGTCAGCATCTGCATGGGGTTGTCCACACGCTATACACAGCCGGTCTTGTCCCAGAGGGACCCCGGTCACATAATGGAGATGCCTCCATATGGTGATTATTTAGGCACAATATGCCAGTAGGGATTTACGCTATAAGCAACCCGGGATGCCCCAAGGACCCGCTAGGGAAGTGGGAGAATTTTACAAGGCACGCTATAAATTACACCAGGCCGGGAGAAGCCAATGGTGTTCACCAGTCTGAAAGACACAATGAGAAGAAAATGGTGTCAGAACCGAAAAATACCATTTTGTGAGTACTCACCTGTAAAATGGATATTGTCAGTGTGTCACACACCCCGCTTCCCCTTTAATTCTTACGATCGGGTTACTCCACCAGCAGGTGGCGACGTTGCAGAGAGAAGTCTTGAAAACGAGCCCCTTCCGGCCTACATATACCTGGGACCTCCCACTTAACACCCAGTGAATTCAAACAGCAGTAAGACAAGGTACCAGGAAATCCAACGGTAACCTCAAAATAAAATAAAGGAAAGCTTCACCATATAGAGGATCCAGGATACCAAAAAAGGGCGGGTGAAGCAGGGTGTGTGACACACTGACAATATCCATTTTACAGGTGAGTACTCACAAAATGGTATTATTCTCAGTGTGTCACACACCCCGCTTCCCCTTTAATTCTTACGATCGGGACATCCAAAAGCAGTGTCCACAAGGGATGGGTATCCGAAGGCAAAA
Source organism: Gastrophryne carolinensis (assembly GCA_027917425.1). Lineage (NCBI taxonomy): Eukaryota > Metazoa > Chordata > Amphibia > Anura > Microhylidae > Gastrophryne > Gastrophryne carolinensis. The sequence continues at coordinate 341,835,826 of CM051238.1, forward strand.
TGAAGCATAACTTAAATGACAGCAGTCTGCAGAACCTTGCGGCCAAACACAGCATCCGCTGAGGCCCGCACATCAACCTTGTAAAACTACTTACTACATACTAAAAAAGAACTTAGAAAAAGTATGAACAGAAGACCAAGTAGCAGCCTTACAAACTTGTTCAACAGAAGCTTGGTGCTGAAAAGCCCAAGATGCTCCAACGGCACGAGTAGAATGAGCAGTGATACGAAAAGGGGGAACCTTCCCCTTGGACGAATAGGCCCCAACAATCGCCTGACGAATCCATTTGCTAATGGAAGACTTGGCCGGAGCCAAACCCTTCCTAGGCCCACAGGGCACAACAAAAAAGGCATCAGTCTTACGAAAAGGAGAAGTAGAAATCAAATAGTACTTAACACAGCGTACTACATCCAAACAATGCAAAACCTTCTCCTTGTCATTCTTAGGCTTAGGACACAAGGAGGGAAGAACAATATCCTGATTCAAATGAAAAGCAGAAACAACCTTAGGAAGAAAGTCCGGTTTGAAACGAAAGACCACCTTGTCCTGATGCCTCTCAAAGTAGGGCGCCTGGATCGACAAGGCCGCCAACTCCGAGACACGCCGAACCGAAGTGATAGCTACCAAGAAGACAATCTTCTGAGTCAAGGTAGACAGAGCAATATCCTGCAAGGGCTCAAAGGGAGGAGCCTGAAGAGCAGAAAGAACCAAGTTCAAGTCCCAAACAGGGAGCAATGGCTTCCTGGGAGGCCGCACATGCGTAACCCCCTGGAAAAAAGTTTTGACTAAAGGATGAAGCGCAAAAGGCTTCTGAAAAAAGATAGACAAGGCAGAAACCTGCCCTTTCAAAGTACTCAGCTGGAGACCAGAGTCCAGCCCTGGTTGCAAAAACTCCAGAATCCTGGAAACCGAAAAGACCATACAAGGCAAAGATCTAACCTCACACCAAGCGATATAGGCTCTCCAAGTCCTATAGTAGATGGTAGAAGAAGACCTCTTCCGGGCACATATCAGAGTCTTAACAACAGAGTCAGAAAGACCCTCCTCCTTCAAGATGAAGGTTTCAGCAGCCAAGCCGTCAAACCCAGCGTTGGTAAATTGGGGTAACACAGCTGACCCTGAGTGAGCAGATCGGGCCGAAGAGGCAGAACGAACTGATCCACCGCCAGCCGAACGATGTCTGCGAACCATACTCGCCTTGGCCACCTTGAAGCCACGAGAATGGCGGACACCCTTTCCAGAGCCAGCTTCCGTACCACCTTACCTAGCATGGGTATCGGAGGAACAAATGTACAGAAACCCCAGATCCCCCCAGCTCAGGGACATGGCGTCCACCGCCAGAGCCAGAGGATCCTGGGAGAGCGATACGAAGGTCGGAAGCCTGCAATTGTGACGAGAGGCAAACAGGTCCACCTCCGGTGTCCCCCACCGAAGACACAGAGACCAAAAACTTGAGGATGGAGAGCCCATTCTCCCAGACGGGAAGAGCACCTGCTCAACAGATCCGCTTCCCTGTTTTCCACACCCGGAATGTAAACTGCCGAGAGACAAGGAACATGGGCCTCCGCCCAGGTCAGGATCACCTCTCTGAGGGCACCCAGACTGCGAGTCCCTCCCTGATGATTGATGTAAGCAACCGCTGTCCGATTGTCCGAACGAACCTGAAGGCCCAGAACATGCTGAGACAAATTAACAAGAACCAGACGGATGGCTTTCAGTTCCAGAACATTGATGGGCAAGTGGGCCTCTCGAGGTCCCCACTGCCCCCGAAACTGAAGGTCCTTCCAGAATCCCCCCATCCCGAAAGACTGGCATCCGTGGTGACAATTTCCCAGAGAGGGGTCAGGAAAGACCTGCCCCTCAAGAGATTGGTCGAGACCAACCAACATTGAAGGGACTGCCGAACTCGGGAGGACAACTGGAAGGGCCGATCCAGTGACCGTGGTCGCCGGTCCCAAGACGCCAACAGATGAAGCTGAAGCGTCCTTGTGTGAAATTGAGCAAAAGGAACTGCCTCGAAAGAGGCAACCATCAACCCTACCAGCCTCATACCCAGACGGATGGACGGTCGAGGATTGGAAAGAAGGAACCGAGCCAATTCCTGAATCAGACAAATCTTGGATTGAGGCAGAAACACCCTGTGTTGACAAGAATCCAACCGCATTCCCAGAAAGGACACCACCCTGGCCGGGGCGAGGGAGGACTTGGGAAAGTTGATCACCCAACCGAAGCTTTCCAGCGTGGAGACCACCGTCCTGGTGTCCGTCTCCGATTGATTGAGAGAAGGAGCCATGATCAGAAGGTCGTCCAGATAAGGTACGACGCGAATGCCTTGAGATCTGAGAATGGCCATCACCCCTGCCAACACCCTGGTGAACACTCTTGGACCTGAGGTAAGGCCAAAAGGAAGTGCCACGAATTGAAAATGCCGATCCTTCATCACGAACCGAAGAAAACGTTGATGAGCCTGGCAGATGGGAACATGAAAGTAAGCATCCTTGATGTCTATGGACGTCATGAAGTCCCCCTGCCGAAGAGAACAGATGGCCGATCGCAGAGTTTCCAAAGCGAAACTTCAGAGTACGGATTAACCTGTTGAGGAACTTCAGATCCAGAACGGGGCGAACCGACCAGTCATTCTTGGGGACTGTGAAAAGATTGGAGTAAAACCCGAGGCCCACCTCCAATTGCGGCACCAGCCGGATGACCGCCATTTCCAGAAGATTCTTTACCGACGCCAGGAGCCCCTGCGCGGCCAAAGGATCGGTGGGCACACGAGACCGGAAAAACCGTGAAGGAGGGCGAGACTCGAACTCCAGCTTGTAACCGGACGACACCACCTCCCGGATCCATCTGTCCGGAACCTCCTGGTCCCAAACCAGGGAGAAGTGTCGCAATCGTCCCCCCACCCACACGGGTGAGGGCACCCCCTCATTGCTGAGCGGGCTTACCAGCATGCTTGGGCTTGGCGCCCCAGGACTGACCGGGACGGCCACGACCCCTCCCCCGGGTCCAACCTGCACCCCTGGTAGCGGGAAAGGAGGCCCCTCTGCCCGCTCTGACTCCCCGAAAGGAGGGACTAAAGGAAGTCGCTCCCCGAAAGGAACGACGAGGCCTCTTGCGTTGAGGCAACTTACCACCCTTGGTAACTGAATCCAATTTATCGCCAAACAGGCGCAAACCTACAAACGGAAGAGCTGTAAGCGACTCCTTAGAGTTAAAGTCCGCCGTCCACTGGCGCAGCCACACCGACCTACAAATAGCAACCAACAGGGCCGTGGTCCTGCTACACATTGCAAGCGCATCGTCCTGGGCGGACATGACAAAGGAAATAAACGATTCACACTGCTTGAGAGAAGCGAACTCATCACAAGTGGGATCAAGATCTGCATACAAATCTCTAACAATGGACCTAACAGCCATCAGAAAAAGCGCCGAAGCACACACCGGCCGCAGTGCCGATCCAGCACCGATAAAACCATGGCGAGCCAATTGATCAATCCGACGATCCTCACCATCCTTAATGGTAGTAGTGTCAGGGGAGTGCAACACAGCCGTGTTAGACAGCCCCAACACAGGGGCATCGACGTCAGGGGGAACAGACCAAAGCTTCACAAAATCCTCCGGAAAGGGATAACGCTTATCCCAACTAGGAGGAACCCCAACAAGGCGCGTGGGTTGTTCCCATTCCTTAAGGACAACCCTCACAAAGTGTTGTTGCCTGGGAAACACCAAACGTGGCTGGGGCATATCAAACAACTCACCCTTTGGCGGGGGGACCGCCTCAGGCGGATCCAAAGCCAAAATTTCAAACATTTGGGCCAGAATGGAAGGAGTGTCAAGGAACACCCCCGCAGCCTGATCGCCAGTGGTACCAACCAATTGCTGGTCCGCAGGCTCGTCCAACTCCTCAAGGAGTTCCCCCTCCTCAGCAGGGGGACAATCGGACCAATCCAATACTTCAAACACCTCATCCTTCAGAACAGGCGATGCTGGAGAAAGGTGCTTCCGCTTAGCCGGTCTTCTGAGCCACCGCGGCGGAAACTATTTTCTCGAGGTTGGCCAATCGTGCACACACCTCGGATTGCGAATCCCCACCCTTGACAATGTCACGCGGGGTCCGGAATAGGTGAGGGGGGGTAGGAGATGACGGAAGTTGCGAGGAGCCAGGTACCGGAATGCCGGACTGGCGCGCAATATTCTGCTGTGCACAAGAAATACATATTATGACATCATCGCCTGGGAGCGGAGCCCCACAACCCCCACACAGCCTGGATAGCCCCGAAGAGCCATTTCCGGTAATGTCGGAAGCCTCCATATGGTGAAATTATGGTATTCGCAATAACCCAGGGGTTTACGCATTAAGCAACCCGGGATGCCCCCTTTATAATTAAAGTACCGGGAGTGGGAGGATTTATAAGCCTAGGAAAATCCCAATTTGGAAAATAAGACTAGCCAGGTATATCAGACCGGAAGGCTCACAGCAATGAGGGGATCCCAGGATCTGTAAGGGAAAGAGACCACAATCAGACCCCCAAAGAAAGATTGCCAGCATGCGCCACACACATACAACCAAACAGAATGTAACAGTAAAAAAATATATACAATATATACAAAAGCCTGAAGTATATACAGCCCATGAGAAAAATATATATACCTAAACATGAATAACTAACATGTGCCTCCAGGAGGGGAGCTATATAAAAGTGACAGGGTTAACTGCTCAAGCGCAAGCACCGCACAAATAAAGCAAGACAAACCAATAAAAAACCTGTTTAAATGGTGTCACCCTCCTCAGCCGAGCTAGGGACCGCTGGGCTGTTGCTGAGAGCCTCCGTGCAGTGAGGCTCCGGCTGAGATAGAGAGAGGAAGGCGGGCCGGGCTCAGCGCACACAGCGCTCTGGCCCGCCCCCCGCCGGCCAAGCAGCGTGGGCCGGGAGCGAGTGCGGGCCCGCCCCCTAGACACGAGCAGTGTGGCCCGCCGAATGGCGGCGCCGCGTGTAAAACAGGCGCCCAAAACATACAAGGCATGTGGGAGGAATACAGTAGAAAACACTACAAAGGAGCCCCAGCAGCCCGGGACACGCGCCCGCCCGCGGCGCTGACCCCGCCAGCTGCCAGCGCTCCCCACAGACACAATCAGCACTGTAAAAGCACCCCATACAAGCCAACTCCCCCCCCCCCCCCCCCAACGTGAAGGGAGAAGGGACCGAGCGGGAGAAGGTGGCCAAGGGGAACATCGGGACAGGGGCATCCCAAATCCGGATCACCATGCCGGATAACCGCATTGCCCCACGCGGGGACGAGCGGAGGAGATAAGCTCCTAGGCACCATAGTGCCATCTACCTTTGCCCAGCCAGCAGCCTAGGCTGGGAGGCTTCCGTTATCTATCTAGGCATAAAAACAATTTGACTGGGTAGAAATAGACCAAAAGGGGATGCCGGGGTCTGACCCCGGCTACCTGCAAGCAGGAGACTTCTTTCTTCTGTCTTGTCGCATCTTGCAGAGAGAAAACACTGGGTGTTAAGTGGGAGGTCCCAGGTATATGTAGGCCGGAAGGGGCTCATTTTCAAGACTTCTCTCTGCAACGTCGCCACCTGCTGGTAGAGTAACCCGATCGTAAGAATTAAAGGGGAAGCGGGGTGTGTGACACACTGAGAATACACTACAATGAGAATAAGCCACCCGAGAGGGCACTTACAGTACCACGGTAAGCAGGAACGCCCCACGCGCGGACAAAATGGCGCCATGTACCTCGAAGGGCGGGCCAGAGCGTACCATGACGCAGAGCGTGCCAAACCAGACCCCGCCCTCCCGAAGAGCGCGAAGTCCAACATCAGCCAATGAGGACACAGAGGTGTCTGAGGTAACGCCGCCGGCCGACGCGGAACCTTCAACGAAGGAAAGAAGCGCGTGCGGCGGCGGCAGTCATACAAGTAAAATAGATAAAAAGGGCGCGGTGGCTGACACCATATCTATAAGAGTCCAAAGACAGACAAAGGCCATATACCTGCCAAGATCCTATACAGACCACACAGGCACACACTGCCCCACCCTTTCTTTCCCCCCCGACTACGGGGGGAACGAGGGAGGATGGCGGCCCACCGCTACACGGGGCAAGGGGCAGTAATGCGGGAGGGGCATCCCATAGAGGCTCACCATCAGCCTACACCGCCTACCCTTTGGTGGGGGACTGCGGTGGAGCATGGCTCCATAAGCACACGTGGTGCTGCCTACCTTCACCCGACCAGCGCAGCCCAGGCTGGGAGGCACAACACAACGAGGACGGGTGGGAATAGTCCAACAGGGCCGCAGGCTTTAATAGCCCCGCTCACCTGCGAGAGAGTGAAACTTCATGTCTTCGCAGTCGGCACTGCAGAGAAATCTGGGGATTTGTGGGAGGTCCCCGGGTATTTGAGGGGCCGGGAGGAGCCTGTTTTGCATGTCTCTGCAGTGCAGCGCCATCTGGCGGAGGATAACCCAAGTGTAAGTACTATATCTGGAGCAGGACGTACTGTATACTAAGAATAGCATTTCAATCTGTATCCCTACACTCCCATAAAGATATGTGGGGTCATATTAACACAAAGTAAAAGGCAAGAGTTTTGCAGCAAACCCTGCAAGGTTTTGCAGAAACGTATTTGGAAAATAAAAAGCATCGTGCCAAAGCAAATTACTTAGGCCTGGTTTTCAAAGGAAGGCTACACAAAATCTAAAAATGCAAATATGCATGTGCTGCTCAGACAAATAAACTAAACTGTTTTGCTTGGCAGTAGAAGATTTCTGTCTAACATTGTTTATATATACACACACTCTACATGACCACAATTATGCAGCTATAATAGCACACCGCACCGGTTACTTGCTTGAACACTAATAGTGTCCTGTAAGTATTCATACCCTTTTAACTTTTCCATATTTGTAAAAATTAAAGCCACACACTTTATTGTATTTTATTGAGATTGTATTTGTTAGAGCAACATAGAGTAACAAGCATTTGTGAAGTCTAAAAGGAAATATACTTTTCTACATTGTTTTTTTTTTAATGACTGAATAATGTGGCGTACATGTATTCAGCTCTTTGACTCACTACTTTGTAAGACCACCTTTAGCTGCAATTACATCTGCAAAACCATTGGGGTAGGTCTCCATCAGCTTTGCACATCTAGAGACGTACAATGTTTGCCCATTCCTTGCAAAATAGATCTCTCTCAGTCTGATTGGATTTCAAGTAATGCCACAGATTCTCAATGGGATTTCAGTTTGGACCGTCGATTAAGCCACATGCATAAGCTTTGATTTAAACCATTCTATTGTAGCTTTGTTTGTTGGTTGTCTTTAGGTCATTGTCCTGCTGAAAGGTGAAACCTACATCTCAGTCTCAGTTTTTTTTGTCAGTCTGACAGTTTTGGTCCAGGATTAACTTGTATTTAGTTCCATCCAGCTTCCCAGCCTCTTCTAAAGACAAACATCCACAGCATGATGCTGTCACCATCATGTTGTGTTAAGGGTGATGTACAGTGTTTCCTAATAGTGTTCAACACTGGTCTCATCTTTCAAAAAGTAAAACACTGGTCTCATCTTTCACATGCTTGCCATGCCTCTTAAATAGCTTCAGGCAAACTGTGTACGGGCCTTCTTATGGTTTGCTTATAGAAATGGCTTTCTTCTTGCTACTCTTCCATAAAGGCTTCTGGAATACTTGACCAATAGTTGCTCTTGGGGCAGATTTTCCCACCCAAGCTGTGGGTCTCTGCAGCTCCTCCAGAGTGACCTGCTTCTCGAACTAGTGCTCTGCTTGTCTTGTCTGGGCTGTCAGATTAGAAGGACAGCCAGGTCTTGGTAGGCTTGCAGTTGTACTCTATTCTGTCTATCAACAGATTGAGCAGTGCTCATTGAGATAGAGATACTCAGAGCTTGGAAATTTTTTTTCATTTTTTTATTGCCTAACCCTGTGATACACTTCAACCCTGTGTGTTCCTGGGTTTTCACGAAGTGGTTGGTTCATTGATGTTCTCTATTTACCATTTACTCTTATCACAGATTAAGATTTTTTTGTATTAGACTAGAGACAATTGGAGAGCATGGGACATAATGATTGGGTCATCCAGCTTTGAGCCAAATTGTTGGGTTTCTCAGCTTTTTTAAAATTGTCCACGTTTTATGTATGGTTTATATACGTTTTTTCAATATGTTTTGCATATACTGCAAACCACATTTCTCTGTTTCAAATTTTTTTTTACATTTTCAAATGAAATACAAATGCAATTGTACATACATTCTGTTTGATTGTCATAGCAACAACAATATATTGCAAAGTTATAATGAAATGATTACATACATGCTGTAACAATCGTTTGGGATTGAAAACAATTTAATAGAATTGAATGTTGCTTGACCGGGACCCTTGGTAATTGGCAGAGCTGATTTAGCCAGTTGGGCCCTAAGGGGGAAAGACACGCGGAATGCACTAGACAGTGTGCGGTTCCTATAAGACTAAGTGGGGTACTGGGGGAAGAAAAGAGGGAATGGGGCGACTTGACAATTCACAGGTGGTCAGAAGGCAATTACACTACTTTGGTGGATAGCTGGGTGGACATATTTCAGCCATGGATCCCAGACTTATGGTGTGAGTCTAGTAAGATTATAGTTTTCCTTTTACCAAGAATCTATTGATTCAGGCTCATAATTCAGCAAAGAAAACAGAATATTTTTTTCAGACGGCCGCTCTTGATTGTTGAGCTGCTAGTATAATGTGGGTAGCAAATTTTTGTTGGGTAGTAGTGAGCCCATTGATTTTTTGGAACAGTTCCTAGTTATGTTGTATTCAAACAATGTGAAAAATACAATTCTGTGAAATACTCACCTGTAGAATTGGTATTATAAGTATACAGTATGTCCTGCTCCAGATAGATTACTTACACTTGGGTTATCCTCCACCAGATGGCGCTGCACTGCAGAGACATGCAAAACAGGCTCCTCCCGGCCCCTCAAATACCCAGGGACCTCCCACAAATCCCCAGCATTGAAAAACAGTGAAAAAGAAGCCGGGAGAATTCAACAACCAAAAACTGGTAACTATAACAATGATAACAATCACCATACAGGGGATCCAGAATAATGCAAAACCAAGGGTGGGGGGGGGGAGCAGGACATACTGTATACGTATAATACCAATTCTACAGGTGAGTATTTCACAGAATTGTATTATTCTTAGTATACAGTACGTCCTGCTCCAGATAGATTACTTACACTTGGGACATCCAATAGCAGTGTCCATAAAGCAGGGTGGGATCCCCAATAAAAAAGGTAACAGCAGACAGTTTAAACCACTGCCGCCTGCAAAACCTTGCGGCCAAAAACAGCAACAGCCGAGGCCTGAACATCAACCTTGCCAAACTTTGAAAAGGCCTGGTGCTGGAAGGCCCAAGAGGCACCAATAGCACGAGTAGAAAGAGCAATAAGGTGAAGGGAAGATTCTTCCCCTTAGCAGAGTAGGCCTGAATCACAGCCTAACAAATCCACTTGCTGATAGAAGACTTGGCAGGCCAAACCCTTCCTAGGAACAGAAGGGTCCTAAAGAAATGTTGGAGGACTCCATCGCCCAAACAGAGACCGGAACCCTGAACCCTCAGATTAAAGATCTGATGCTCTACCGACTGAGCTATCCGGGCTCTTCAGTGTTCCTGAAAGGTGCAGAAGCCACCAGATAGTACTTCAGAAACCTAACCACAACCAAAGAGTGCAAAACTCTCTCCTTAACATAGCTAGGGTTAGGGCACAAAGAAGGAAGAACAATATCCTGACTCAAATGAAAGGCAGACACTACCTTTAGGCAGAAATTCAGGTTTGAACGAAACACCTTGTCCTGGTGCCTCTCAAAGTAGGGGGGCTGAATGGACAGCACCGCCAACTCAGACACACGCCTGACAGAAGTGATAGCTACCAGAAACACAACCTTGAGCGTAAGAATGGCCAAGGCATCCTCCTGCACAGGTTCAAAGGGAGCACCCTGCAAAGCAGGCAAGACCAATTCCAAATCCCCAAAACAGGGACCATAGATTGTCGTGGGGAACGCACATGAGCAACCCCCTAAAAGCAGTCTTAATCAAGGAATGCTGAACAAAAGACTTCTGAAAGAAGACAGACAGGGTAGAAACCTGACCCTTCAAAGTACTGAGTTAGAGACCGACTCCAACCCATGCAGTGAAACTCCAGATCCCTGGGAACTGAGAACACCCAACAGGGAAGAGACCAAGACTCAACCAGTCAATGTAGGTACGCCATACCAAATAACAGGTGGAAGAAGAAGTCATCTTCCTAGCCTTCACCATGGACTCAACCATCGAGGTAGACAAACCTTTCTCCATCAAGATGGAGGTTTCAGCAGTCAGGCCGTCAAGGCCAGAGTTTGTAATTGGGATGGCATAAGTGGTCCTAAGTGAGCAGATCTGGCACTCCAGGCAGAAAGCCCTGATCTACTGCCATCTGCACCACGTCTGCGAACCACACTCTTCTTGGCCACCTGAGGCCACCAGAACCACTGGCACCCCTTCCAGAGCAATCTTGCGCAGAACCCTGCCTAGCAGAGGGAATGTAGAAAAGACATACAGAAACTGAATGTCCTGCCATGACATTACTAAGGCATCCATGGGCACGGCCAGAGGATCCTGGGACAGGGAGACAAAGGCCGGGAGCTTGTGACGGAACGCAAACAGATCCACATCAGGTTGGCCCCAACGGTGATACAGAGATTGGAACACCCTGTTGCAGAGGGACTCCCCCCCCCCCCCCCCCCAGAATGTATACCACTGAAATGCAAGTAACACTAGCCTCCACCCAGATCAGAATAAGAGACACTTCCTGGAGGACCCTCTTGCTCCGGGTCCCTCCCTGATGATTGATGTAGGCAACTGCCATCAGTGAGTGACCATGCACCCCTGAGCAGGCAGGCCCTGAAATGAGTAGTCAAACGAATCAGAACTAACCTGATCGCTCACAGCTTCAAGACATAGATCGGTGAAAAGGCCTCCTAAGGGCCCCACCTCCCCTGGAACCGCAGGGACCTTCAGAAGAACCCGCCCAACCTGATAGACTGGCATCCGTGGTGACCGTCTCCCAGAAAGGAGCAAGAAGGTTCCGCCCCCCAATAGGTTCCTTGAGTCCATCCACTACAAGAGGGACCTCCTCACCAGGGGGGAAGACACCCAGACCCAGTCCAGGGATGCTGGGTCCTTGTCCCATACAGACAATAGGAGAAGTTGCAGAAGTCCCAAGAGGGACTGAGCACAAGGGGCCGCTTCGAAGCATGCCACCATCAGGCCCACCAGCTGCATCCCCTGCCTGGTGAAGGGACGGGGACAGCTAGGAGGAACCGAACTTGTGTAAGCAGATTATCCACCTTCTGCTGAGGAAGGAATATCCTTGCCTGAACTGTGTCCAGATTCATTCCTAGGAATGAAGTTACCAAGGGAGGGGACAGTGAGGACTTGGGGTGGCTGATCACTCCAGATGACTCCAGGATGGACACCACCAGCTGAGTATCCAACTTTGCCAGATGTAGAGGCTGGGAAGTGATGAGGACGTCCAGGTAGTGCAGCACACGGACGCCCCTTGGCCTCGTCAGAGACATCACCCCCGCCAGCACCTTGGTGAGCACTCTGGGAGCTGAAGAGAGGCCAGATAGCAAGTCCACAACTTGGCAGTGTTGATCTTCCAACATGGATCTAAGGAATCTTGGTGTCCTGAAAACACAAGGATGTGAAAGTAAGCATCATTGATATCCACAAACAGCATGAAGCCCCCGGGTCGCAAGGAGCAGATGGCCGAGCGCAGAGTTTCCATGAGGAAAGCGCCTGTACCTGACAATTTGCTGAAGATCTGTACATCCAGAATGGGCCAGACTGACCCATCTTTTTTAGGAACTGTGAAAAGATTGGTGTAGGGTCCCTTGCCTCTGTCTGTTAAGGGAAATCTGCAAATGACCCCCAAACCCAGCAGACCTTGCACGGCCTGCGCCAGCACCTGAGCAGAAGCAGGGACCAGGAGTACCCGGGACCAGATAATCTTAGGGGAGGGCGCACAGCAAACACCATCTTGTAGCCGGAGGACAATAACTCCTAAATCCACCGGTCTGAGGCATGATGCCTCCAGACTTAAGCAAGGTGCCGCAGCCGTCCCCTCACCCAGGGGGGTGAGGGCGCCCCATCAAGCTTGAGGGGACTTGGGAGAGGATTTGGGCATAGCACCCCCAGAGGAGCCAGGGTGTTGTCTTCTGCTCCTGGGACAGGGAGCTGCGCGAGCCCCCACGAAGGACACCCCTGGTTCCTGTTTAACACCATGGCGGGGGGGTGGAAGGGGGGCCCTGGCCCCAAAGGGCCCGAGAGAGCCGTCTGCACTGGGGAACCTTCCCTCTCCTACCAAACAGGTCTAGACGGGCCCCAAACAGACGTAGCCCCTTAAAGGGGAGCCCAGTAAGGGCCTTCTTCGCAGCATTGTCAGCACCCCACTGTCGCAGCCAGACCAAGCGATGTATAGCCACCACGAGGGCAGAAGTTCTTGCACACATTCTGATGGGGTCATCCAATGCTACTAGAACAAATTTTATAAACACATCACAACTGGAGAGTGCATTAAACACCTCACAAGGAAGATCATCAGAGGCACTATCAAGCATATTTCTGATGAGGGTTCTAGTGGCCACAGCAGTAATGGCAAAGGCACAGACCGGGCGCAGCGCCGTCCCCGCACATGCAAAGGCGTAGGAAGCCAGCAGGTCAATGCGCCGGTCTTCAGCATCCCGCAGGGTAGTAGAATCAGGGGGATGTATGACAGGGGCGTTAGATAGCCCAATTATCGGGACATCCACCTTGGGGGGGGGGGGGGGGGGATGACCAGCATTTAACCACCTCAGGTGGAAAAGGATACTTCCTATCCCAATCCCTTGGGACCCCGGGAAGTTTACTAGGGCACTCCCATTCCTTGAGCACCAGGGAATGGAAGTGAGCCTGCTCTAGGAATTCCAAACGTGATGTTGCTGTATGGAAGCGCTCCCCTCTTTGCCTGGGAGCCTCACCAGGGAGAGAGATAGACAGAACCTCAAAGATTCGGGGCCCAGGGGTCAGAGCCAGAATCGTCATGACCCCTTGGTCTCTCATCAGATGAGCCTGAGTCAGAAAAGAGCTCTCCTTCATCAGAAGGGATATAGCCACACAGATTCACAAACTCCTGAGATCCCATAGGGAAAACAGTATTATAAGGCGTCAGGTGCCGCTTCTTACCAGGGCCCTTACGGGCTAAGGACCTCGCAATAATCATTTCAGCAGTAGGTAGTCTAGAAGACACATCCAGCTGAGAATCCCCACATGTATGCAACTCAGCAGGAGTGAGATTTAAGCTTGGGGGAGAAGGTGAAGTGAAACGAGGTGCAGCCGCTGGCAGGACAGATTGCAAAACCAGCGCTTGCTCGGCACAGGGTACACAGACCCATGGCTTGTCAGCATCAGCATGAGGTTGTCCACACGCCATACACCGCCGGGCTTGTCCCGAAGGAACCCCAGTCCCATTATCCTGGGATGCCTCCATATGGTGATTATTAGGCACAATATGCCAGTAGGGATTGACGCTATAAAGCAACCCTGGACGCCCCAATGACCCGCTAGTGAAGTGGGAGCAATTATACTAGGCCCAACTACAATTTCACCGGGCCGGGAGAAGCCACTGGATTCACCCGTCTGAAAGACACAATGATAAGAAGGGTGTCAGAACCGAAACACAATACAGTGAATTATAAAGCCGCCCGCGAGGGCACTTACGGACCACGGTAAGTAAGAACGTCACACGTGCACGCGACCAGACAATATGGCGCCGAGTACCTTGAAGGGCAGGCCAGAGCGAGCCGTGACGCGGGGCGTGCCATGGCAGGTCCCGCCCCCCTGAAGAGCGCGAAGTCCAACAGACAAGCAGCCAATGAGGATGCAGAAGCGTCTGAGGTAACCCCGCCGCAGAACATCCAAATGAAGGAAAAGGCGCGCCCGGCGGCGGCATTTACAGTGTAAAAAGACAAGCCAGCGCGGCGGTTGACACCACATATACCAGTCCAAGCAGACATTACAAAGAGGGCCATATGCATGTAGTCACAATACACTGACATCCACACACGCATTATTGCCCCAAGGGGGCCCCCTTCTTTTCCTCCCGAGGGCTACGGGGAGAATGAGGGAGGATGGCAGCCCTTTGTACAGGGCCCACCGCTACCGGGGCATGGGACAATATTGCGGGAGGGGCATCCATAAAGGCTCACCATCAGCCTATACCGCCTACCCTTTGGTGGGGGACTGCGGTGGAGCAGCGCTCCTTAAGCACACAAGGTGCTGCCTACCTTCACCCGACCAGTGCAGCCCAGGCTGGGAGGCACATCACATCAAGGACGGGTGGGAATAGTCCAACAGGGCCGCAGGCTTTAACCCTTTCAGTGCCAAGCACGTAGATTCTACGTGCTCGCTTCCACTCCACTTAAGTGCCAAGCACGTAGAATCTACGTGCTTGATTTTCCCCCTGATAGTAAAAAAAATATAAATCAAAAATACTCACCTGACCCCTCGTTGGATCCGGCCGGGTCTCCCCTTTAATTTGGTGCCATCCGATCCCCCGTGGGGGGTCGGATGGCTCCAGGAGAGCCCCAGGAATAGGGCCCCCCCGCTTCGGCAGCAGCAGCTGCTAAATGTAAAAAAAATTAAAAAAATAAAATGACATTTCCTTACCTGAGGCCGCGCTGCCTCCCTCCGGGTCTTCTCTTCACTGGGGGGGCCTCCGATCGCCCCCCCAGCCTCTTCGGTGGCGAGGAGAGGGCAGAAATTGCCCTCCCCCCCCCACTTCCTGGAACGGGTCTGCTAGCCCCACCTCGCTGTGATGTCACCAGCAGCCCTCTTAATGCCAGGAACCGTGAGACAGACATTCAGTCTGCTCGTGTGCCTGGAGGAGGGCAGATGGGGAGGAGGAGAGGGCTGAGATCGCCTCCCCCCTCCTCCCCAGGCTCTCTCCTTCAAACACACGAGCAGGCTGTCAGCGGAGATCGCCGGGGGACACAGGATCGGAGGTGAGTAAAGTAAAAAAAAAAAATAAATAAAGATCTTTTATTTCTTATGTGTCTGTGTCTTATTTAACATTTAACCCCTTGTGAACTGGTAAGGGGTCCATGAGACCCCTTATACCAGTTCACAAGGCTGGGGGATGGCATGTCACCCGCTTGCCGCAGCGGGTGACTTACCATTAACCCCCGGCACCCCCAATTACCTGCCTCCCCAAAGCCCAGGGGGGGCAGAAGAGCCCGGGCCCGGGCCATGACCCCTATACCAGTTCACAAGGCTGGGGGAGGTGGCAAGTCACCTGTGACTAGGGGGTGACTTGCCATTAACCCCTGGCACCCCCATTACCTGCCTCCCCAAAGCCCAGGGGGGGGCAGAAGAGCCCGGGCCCACGGGCTATGCGGGCTTGTAGCCTGCAGGGCCAGGGGCCACAAAAGCTGGCCCCTGTGCCCTGTTTCTACAAGCCCTGCATAGCTGGTCCCGGGCTGGTTACTTTGGGGAAGGGGGACCCTATGTCATTTTTTTTCTCGATTTAACCCTTTGTAGTGTGGATGGTAGTTGTATTTTATTTGTAAATGTTATAAAGTACTTGTTTCAGTTAGGGGGGTCTCCTGGGAAGGAACGGGGGGCTACCGATAAATATGTGGTACCATTCTAATCGGTAGAAATGGGGCTTTCACATGCAATACGGTTTTCCTTAATAAAATAATTTTTTTATTTAAAATAAAGGAGTCAATTTTCTAAAAAAAAATTTATTTATTTTTTACTTAATATTGTAAAAAACAAAATAAAATTTACAAACAAGACATTTCTTGTTAAAGCCTAAACTCTGCTGCAGAAAATATATATATATAATTTTCCTGAAAATTCCAGCAAAAATGTCACAAAACATGGCGCAAAATGGGGAAAAATGACCTGTCAACAGAGGGTGACAAAATCTCAAGTAGGCTGGCAATTAAAATGGTTAAAGGTAGCTATGCATGTTGGGTATTGTTCTGTTCGGGGGACCTTGCGCTTTCAGATTTAGCTTGTTTTTTTCTGGTTTGCATATTTATATTTTAGGAAAAGGTGTTTTTTATTCAGCTTTTTTATACATTTTTATACATTTTTTAGGGAAACCCTGCGCAACCAAAGAATTCTTTGAGGGATTAATTCCAGAAAGATGAGCCCACTACAACAAGTTGGGTACGCTTAGAAAGCTTAACATGTGTACTTTCAGGTAATATATGGTTTATGGGGGATATTCCAAATGTAAAGGGTTGTTTTGGTTGAAAAATCGCAAGGTGCGCACTTTGTCTGCAGAGCTGAAATTTTCAAGTAAAATCACTGTTACGCACATGCTTTACTTTGGGGTGTTTGGCAACTCTTCCCTTGACAGTTGTTGTTTGTACATAGTTTTTTAGGAAAATGTGGCTTTGATTCTGCTTTTTTATCCTTTTTTTTAGGGAAACTCTTTGCAACCAAAGAATACATTGAGGGATTACTTCCAGAAAACTATGGGCACATCAACAAGCCTGGTACGCCTAGAAAGCTTGAGGTGTGTACTTCCAGAGAATATATAGTTTGTTGGGGGTATTTCAAATGTAAAGGGTTGTTTTTCTGGAAAAACTGCAAGGTGCGCATAGCACAGTTGTATTTTTTCTGAAAATCCCCTAAAGCGCTATTTCAGTTTGGGGGAGTCTCCTGGGCAGAAAAGGGTGTCTACCGATACATATGTGGTATCGCTGTAACTGGGAGAAATTGGGATTTCACACGCAATAAGATTTTATTGAAAAACTTACATTTTTTATTCCAAAAAAAACTACAAATTGTAAAAATGTATTTTTTTTTATTTTTTTTTCACATATTTCACCCAAAAATATTGAGAATACACCTAAAAAATTACAAACAAGACATTTCATGTTAAAGCCCAGACTCTGCTGAAAAAAACAATATATCATTTTCCTGGGAAATCCCTGGAAATCCCTTCAAAAATCACATTGGAACATGGGGAGCGCAAAATAGTGCAAAATGGTATGGCACCAAGGGTGACAAAAACTCCAGGTAGGCTGGCAGCGAAAGGGTTAATAGCCCCGCTCACCTGCGACAGAGTGATAATTTCATGTCTTCGCAGTCAGCACTGCAGAGAAATCTGGGGATTTGTGGGAGGTCCCTGGGTATTTGAGGGGCTGGGAGGTGCCTGTTTTGCATGTCTCTGCAGTGCAGCGCCATCTGGCGGAGGATAACCCAAGTGTAAGTAATCTATCTGGAGCAGGACGTACTGTATACTAAGAATAGCAGGCCTGTTACCCAGGACCAGAAATGAAGATTGGACAAATTGGCTGTTGGAGAGGTGTAAAGTACCTGTATCCAGGCATGGAAGTCCTCAGACAACAAACCTTATGAGGGCCCGATACATGTAGTCCCAAGAAAGTTAGTCGAACACCTTGTGGTATCAAGTGAGATTAGATGACCCTGTATGTATCTTTTCTGTGTCACATGTATCAAGTGCAGCGTCTTGCGGACGTTGTCTGGAGCTTGTCTGCAATTAGTGAAGTCAACCTGGTATTGAGGAATTAGAGAGCTCAGTAACGGATTAACCCTTGCAGCAAAGACCTTAGCCAGAAGCTTGACATCCATGTTCAGCAAACATATGGGTCAGAATGTCTGGATTACAGTTATTCTCTGGTTTAGGCACCATCACAATATAATAGTCTCTGTTAAGAGAGGAGCCTGGCTTGAGACAATTAAAGAGGCTGACCATGTGCGGGGCTAGTATATTACCAAATTCTTTGTAACAGAAGGATGAGAATCCATCTGACCCAGGAGTTTTTGCAGTTTTGAGGGTCTTTAGGACCTCCAGGACATCCTCAGCATAAATATCTGCCTCCAAGAGCCCTCTATTGTTGTCGGTGAGGGAAGGGATAGGCAGAGTTGTAATAAAGTCAGATGGCAGTGGGCAAGTGCGTCACCAGAGCCTGGTATAGATTAGCCAGGAACCTACAGAACAGCTTGCAAAAAAGCTAAGATCTTCTCTCCCAAAATTTGCTCCGATCAAAATTTAGACAGCCTAAACTCATCCTCACCACTAACCCTGAAATCTTTTCAGGGTTAGCGGTGAGGATAAATTTAGGCTGTCTAAATTTTGATCGGAGCAAATTTTGGGAGAGAAGATCTCCGCTTTTTTGCAAGCAGAGGTCCTGGCTTGTATGCGCTAAAGTAAAACGTTTGCTTTGTTCACCACAGGGACTTCTCTGCTTTATGATTTAATAGATTCAATTCAGCCCTTACTGTGTCCCATTCTTTAAGTGCAGAGGATTGTTTCAGATCAGATTCCAGCTGTGTAAGATGTCTAGACAGATACAAGATTCTTTAGTTACGTTTTTTTTTTTAATTGAGGAAGCCAAGTGAATGATATGGCCTGTAAGGTGGATTTATGGGCTTTCCATAGGGTGATAGAGACAGAACCCAAGTTGTTAGAAAAATAGTTTTTGAGGTGCTGTTCAATAAATGATAGCAGGAAGTCGTTCATTCTACATAAGCCGTGGCAGGGCCCGGAAATTAGAGAGGTAAGATGAGTGGTGACAGGGGAATATTCTGACCACGGGTGTGGCCAGGATTGTGGCATTTGACACTCTGGGCAGGAGCCGCCAGAATGTAGTCTATACAACAAAATGAGCCATGAGGGAAGGAGTAGAATGTGTAGTTGTGCTCATTCGTTCAGCATTCTCTTCATACATCAACCAGTGCATATTGCTGCATTAAAGTTTGCATTTCTCCTCCCCCCGCTGCACCAGGGTTGTAGCCCCCAGTCGGGTTGGATCTGTCCAGGGAGGGGTTTAGAGCCAGGTTTGAATAACCGTCTAGTAGAAGGGTGCCTTTATGGTGTTCTGCTACTGTTTTAAATAGGTGTATAAAGAAGTGTGATGTGTGTTGGAGGCATAGTAGGAAACTAGGGTCAGTTCCATGTCAAACATGGTCCCTTGTAGAATGAGGTATCTACCAGTGGGTGGGTTCTGCCACCTCTTTTTGTCAAAGGAAGGGAAAGGAAGGGAAGTACACCTCTGCGTTTCTCAGAAAAAAGAAGCTTGGTAAAACTGAGGGAAATATGTGGAAAGAATGCGAGGCTGCGATGCAGAGGCGAACCACGTCTTCTATAGAAAGACTATGTCGGCATGGCAGGATTTATCATATGAAAAGGCTTTTGATCTATTACAGGTGGAGTTGAACCCTTGGACATTATGGGTAAGTATGGTAAGGTAATTTAAGTCCATAGATGGGATGGGTTATAAGGGCTATTAGTGCAGCACAGCAGGACGGTATTCATGTCTGAACCTAGGACAGTCAAGGGTCCCCAGGGGTTCGGGGGGGGGGGGGGAGCGAAAGGAGCAAAGAAGAAAGGGTGTAGCTGAAGAGATTAAGTGCAAGTGAAAACCAAATGTAGGCGAGGGGTAGGAGGTATTTACAAGGAATCGCAGTAGCAACGTTGCTATAGTTAAGGCCACTACTAGGGGGGTCCCGGCCTCACAGACAAAGGATAATGCAATATCAGCTAAGAATGGGGCATATATGTTGTTCTGGGTGAGGAAGGAGGTCTAGAATTGAGCATTAGATGCAAGTCGGACATCCTCAGCATGCCATCTTTCGGGTTGGTGATGACATGGGACTTCTCGTCATGTTGAAAGGGGAGTCTGAAAGGAAATCCCCATCTATATTTGATGTTATGGGACTTCAGGACTCCAACGATTGGCTTCAAGGTGCGTCTTTTCTGTATAGTGTTTGGGCATAGGTCAAAGATCTGGTACTGATGCCCCTGAAAGGATAAGCTGCCTTTTTCTCTTGAATCCTGCAGTATTGCTTCCCTAGTGCAGAAGGTGGTGATTATTATGTCCCTTAGGCCCAGGGATCTGTGGTTCTGATCAAATTCTAGTCTATGGGAATATCAGGCTAGAGTTCTTGGAACAAGGCTGTGCATGTGGAGGTAAGGCCAGTTATGGATTTCGGGAGACCTCTGAATCTGAGGTCATCCCTCCTAGCTCTGTTTTCAAAACCTCTCTCTAGTGGGGCTGTGTGTGATCCTGTCTGACTGCCTCCAGTTCCCCCTGAAGCCTTTTCCAGTAGCTGGGCATCTCTAATCCCCAGGTCTTCTAGTGTCACTGTTGGTAAATCTGGGGAGGAATCCAGTAGCTACGGGCTAGATCCTCTAAGGATTGGGAGGACTGTGGAGATGGCTCTGTTGCTCCAACCATTTATAAGTGTGCTGCGGGTGTCGGCATGCGATCTGCGGAAGCCTATCTGAGGCTGCAGGCATGCTGGTGAGGATCGCTGCTGTCTCAGGGGGCCTCTGGGACTTGGGTTCTGAACCATCCTCAGGTCAGGAGGAGGCCAAGCGGTCAGTCTGGGAATGGCCTCCATCTTGGTCACACAAGGACGATAGGTGGGTGCTATGCTGCTGCATTGGGAGCATTTACCTCCTCTGGTTTTCTGTCCCATCTGCCGCACGGGACCCTTGGGAGGCAGGGACTGACCGTTGGCATCCTGTAGGGACTTGTGGAGGGCAACTATGCCCAGCTGGTGTGGAGCCGATTTAAAGCATGTCTGCCATCTTCGGCTGCTCACTAGCACCCCTGAAATAGCTTTCTTTGTGTGGTGATGCACTTTTTTTATTTTACAATAAAATATTAATGAATACATTTAAGTTTGTGACCAAGTTTAAAAATCAAGAAGTAGGAATACTTTTGCAAGGAGCTCTAAGTTATTGGACACAAATGGAGAAGGTGGCCCTTTTAAAACTCACCCTCATTCAATGAGAACTCGTGGTATAATGTATAACAATTGAATACACATAGAAAGCATAATACATATACTGGTGGGATGGGTCAGCCACAATATTTATGTGCCTCAATGTTTGAGACAAAATTGTAAATATTCTCTTGCACAAAACTGATTGCCATCAGGCAATCAAAAAAACTGCAGCTGTATAGACATAGAAAACAAAATTATATGTATTTACTGAAAAATCTCTCATTCATCTAGAGACACCATGGGATTTCTCAACACAGTCCCAATTGGCAGGACAGAATACACATCTGTTTAAACTGAAAATAAAGGCATCTCGGACATAGAAATCAGAATGCTGCAATACTTCATGGCATGGGCTGTGACACTTGTTACATTCTGCTGCTGCCGACCAATCCCATGAGCCCTCTGGAACCACAAATGAATCCGACAAATATACAAATACTACTTGGCAACTGCTAAATAATCTAAAGCTCTAAATGTATTTACTTCTAAAAGAAAAATACCATTTTGTGAGTACTCACCTGAAAAATGGATATTGTTGGTGTGCCACACACCCCGCTTCACTTCTAAATATTCATCACTTAATGGGTTAATCCACCGCCAGGTGACGTAGTGCAGAGAGGAAGTCTTGTAACGAGCCCCCTTCCGGCCTATATATACCTGGTACCTCCCTTCAATCACCAGTATATTAAAAAGCATAAAGACAAGGTACCAGTATTCCACCGGTAACCTCAAAAATCAATTTTGATATAAATAAAAAAGGCTTCACCATATAAAGGCTTCGGTAATACCGAAAAGGGTGGGGGTGAAGCGAGGTGTGTGGCACACCAACAATATCCATTTTTCAGGTGAGTACTCACAAAATGGTATTATTCTTGGTGTGCCACACACCCCGCTTCACTTCTAAATATTCATCACTTAATGGGACATCCAAAAGCAGTGTCCACAAGGGAAGGGCATCTCAAGGCCAGGTGAAGCATAACTTAAATGACTGCAGCCTGCAGAACTTTGCGGCCAAAAACAGCATCCGCTGAGGCTCGCACATCAACTTTGTAAAACTTAGAAAAAGTGTGAACAGAAGACCAAGTGGCGGCCTTACAAACCTGTTCAACAGAAGCTTGGTGCTGAAAAGCCCAAGACGCCCCAACAGCGCGAGTGGAATGAGCAGTGATACGAAAAGGGGGAACTCTTCCCTTAGCAGAATAGGCCGCAGTAACGGCCTGACGTATCCACTTGCTAATGGCAGATTTGGCTGGTGCCAAACCCTTCTTAGGCCCATGGGGCACAACAAAAAAGGAATCCGTCCTACGAAAAGGAGACGTGATAATCAAGTAGTACTTAACACAGCGTACTACATCCAAACAATGCAAAACCTTCTCTTTGTCATTCTTAGGATTAGGACACAAGGAGGGAAGAACAATATCTTGGTTCAAATGAAAAGCAGAAACAACCTTAGGAAGAAAGTCTGGCTTTGGAGACCAGAGTCCAGCCCTGATTGTAAAAACTCCAGAATCCTGGAGACTGAAAAGACCCTACAAGGAAAAGATCTTATCTCACACCAAGCAATATAGGCTTTCCAAGTCCTATAGTAGGTGATGGAAGAAGACCTCTTCCGGGCACTGATCAGAGTCTTAATGACTGAATCAGAAAGACCCTCCTCCTTCAGGATGGAGGTTTCAGCAGCCAGGCCATCAAACCCAGCGCTGGTAAATTGGGGTAACACAATTGACCCTGAGCGAGCAGATCGGGCCGAAGAGGCAGAACGAACTGGTCCACTGCCAGCCGAACGATGTCTGCGAACCTCACTCGTCTTGGCCACCTTGGGGCCACGAGAACGGCGTACACCTTTTCCAGAGTCAACTTCTGAAGAACCCTGCCCAGCATGGGCATCGGAGGAAACAGGTATAGAAATCCGAGAACTCCCCAGTTCAGGGACATGGCGTCCACTGCCAGAGCCAGAGGATCCTGGGAGAGTGACACGAAGTTCGGGGGCCTGTGATAGTGATGAGGGGCCAACAGGTCCACCTCCGGGGTCCCCCATTGGAGACACAGTGAGCGAACCACCCAAGGATGGAGAGCCTATTCTTCCAGACGGGGAGAGCCCTTGCTCAACCGGTCTGCTACCTGTTTCTTCACCTCTGGAATGTAAACCGCCGAGAGACAAGGAACATGGAACACTGCCCAGGTCCGGATCAGGGACACTTCTCTGAGACTACCCAGACTGCGAGTCCTTCCCTGAAGACCGATGTAAGCAACCGCTGTTTGATTGTCTGAACACAGACAGGCCCAGAACGTGCTGAGTCAGGAGAGCAAGCACCTGACGGATGGTTCTCAGTTTCAGAATATTGATGGGTAAGTGGGGCCTTTGAGGTCCTCACTGCCCCTGAAACTGCAGTTCCTTCCAGAATCTGCCCCATCCCGACAGACTGACGTCCGTGGTGACAATTTTCCAAAGGGGGGTCAGGAAAGGCCTGCCCTACACAAGATTGGTCGAGACCAACCACCACAGGAGGGACTGCCGTACACGGGAGGACAACTGGAAGGACTGATCCAGCGACTGAGGTTGCTGGTCCCAAAACGTTAACAGAAAAAGCTGAAGCGTTCTCATGTGAATTTGGGCAAAAGGAAGAAACACTCTGTGTTGATGAGAGTTCAGGCCGGGATGAACCGACCCATCTCTCTCGGGACTACGAAAAGATTGGAGTAGAAAACGAGGCCCATCTCTAAGCGCAGCCCCGGCCGGATGACCGTTATCTCTAACAGATCCCTTACCGACGCCAGGAGCCCCTGCGTAGCCAAAGGAACGATGGGCACCCAAGACCGAACGAACCGTGAAGGAGGGTGAGACTCGAATTCCAGATCGTAACTGGCCGACACTACCTCCTGGATCCATCTGCCTGGAACCACTTGGTTCCAAACCTGGGAGAAGTGTCGCAATAGTCCCCCCACCCGCACGGGTGAGGGCAGCCCCTCATTGCTGAGTGAGCTTATCAGCAGGTTTGGGCTTGGTGCCCCAGGACTGAGTGGGCCGGCCACGGCCCCTCCCCCGAGTCCAACCTGCACCTCTGGTAGCGGGAAAGGAAGCACCCCTGCCCGCTCTGAATCCTCGAAAGGAGGGCCTACCGGAACCTGCCCCCCCAAAGGGGACACGAGGCCTCTTGCGTTGTGGCATCTTACCACCCTTTGCGACTGAATCAATTTTCTCCCCGAACAGACGCGACCCCAAAAAGGGGAGAGCTGTAAGCACCCTTTTAGAAGCCGCGTCCGCTGACCACTGACGCAGCCATACTGACCTGCGAATAGCCACCAGCATAGCCGCTGCCTTGCTACTTATAGCCAGCGCATCGTCCTGAGCGGCCAGGACATAAGACACAAAAGATTCACACTGCTTAAGCGCAGTGAACTGTTTGCAAGTGGGATTAAGATCCTCATATAGCCCCTGAATTAAGGACTTAACTGCCAATAGAAGAAGGGCTGAAGCACATACCGGGCGCAAGGCTGACCCGGAATAAATAAAACCATGGCGAGCGTATTGGTCAATCCGACAATCTTCCCCATCCTTAGGGACAGTGGTCTCAGCAGACTGTACCATAGCCATGCTGGAGAGCCCTAGTACAGGGGTATCGACGTCAGGAGGGACAGACCAAAGCTTCACCAATTCTGGCGGAAAAGGATAACGCTTTTCCCAACTGGAAGGAATTCCAGATAACCGCGTGGGATGTTCCCATTCCTTAAGAACCACCCTCTCAAAGTGGTGTTGTCTGGGAAAAACCAAACGCGGCTGAGGCTCCTTAAACAACTGACCCTTTGGCAGGGCGGCCGCCTCAGGTGGATCTAAACTCAAAATTTTAAACATTTGAGCCAGAATGGAGGGGGTGTCAAAAAACAACCCCCTCTGACCAATCGCCAATCACATCAGCCTCAAGCTGACCTGCAGGCTCATCTGACGCCGACGGGAATTCATCCTCGTCCGGGGATCCATCGGACCATTCCACAGGTTCACATAGCTCGTCCTGTGGAGCCGAAGGTATCGGAGTCAGGTGCCTCCGTTTTGCAGCGGCCTTTAACGCTGCTTTAACGGGCACTACTTTCCGGGGGCTGGGCTGTGCCGCCGCCTCGGAATGCGAATCCCCACTTTTGACAGTGTCATGCGGGGTCCGGAACAGGGAGGGAGAGGTAGGAGATGATGAAGGATGCGATGGGCCCGCAGCCGAAGCAACGGACTGGCGCGCAATAGTCTGCTTTGCACAAGGGATGCAAATAAAGACATCATCAGCTGGGAGTGGAACCCCACAACCTACACACCGCCCGAACAGCTCAGCAGAACCGTTTCCGGAAATTACGGAAGCCTCCATATGGTGATTTATGGTATTCGCAATACTTGGGTCTTTTAAGGCATAAGCCAACCCGGGATGCCCCTTTATTAGTAATGTCCCGGAAGGGAGGATTTTCTTTTTTTTTTTTTTCAAGTTAAGGTCCCCTTTAATAAACTATATATATATATCTATATATAGTATATATATATATATCTCTCTCTATCTCTCTCTATCTCTCTCTATCTCTCTCTATCTCTCTCTATCTCTCTCTATCTCTATATATATATATACATTAATAGATATCCCAATAGATAGCCAGGCAACATAGAGCCGGAGGGCCACCATAAGCAGGGATCCCGGGATCTGTAAGGAAAAAGAAACCCCAATCAGATCCTCACATGTATATAAGAATCATATAGGCATGGCACCAAAGTGCCTTTAAATATGAGCAAAAACATGCCCCCTTAATAAAATGTGACTCCCCACCATATCCAACTACAAAAAGATATGCACTCCCCACTTAACGGCCCCAACGGGTGGGGCCGCTTACCTGGCCCAGCGAAGGCAGCAGCCGGAGAGCAGGACTGCAGCCAGCAGCCACAGCACAGAAAACTAAGTGCGGCCGCGCGCCCACGCGACCTCCTCCTTTTGAAGGGAAGTAAACGCTGGGCCCGCCGCAAAACGCCGCATGACGTCGGCGCCGCGTCACCAGGACCCGCCCCCCCCACGCCAATCAGTACAGCCATTCAGCTGGAGATTACTCCAGATGGGCCACTACACGTGCGCCCAGGCAGCGGAGGGGGGAGGATAATAATAAAGACCGCATAGCGCAGCCTAAAAGAGTACATAAAAAGCCAGCGGGGGAAGGGGGGAAGGGGGTAGGGGGCCACTAAAGCAATAGTCTGCTAAGAAAAGCGGCCAGCCACCTACCCAGCACAGTCTGCCATTCAAGCAGACCTAAACCAAATGTATACACATGCTGAATAACACTGAATGCATAACATGAACACACACACATGTTGAAATAAAGTGATACAAGTGAAACACACATACTTAAAGCACACCCTCAACCCCCCCCCCCCCCCCCCCAGTGAAGGGAGAAGGGACCGTAACGGGAGATAAAGGGGCTACGGGGACCCTCGGGACAGGGGCATGCCATTTCCGGATCACCATGCCGGATAGCCGCATTGCCCCACGCATGAGGTCGAGCGGTAGGAGATAAGCTCCTAGGCACTTAAAGTGCCATCTACCATTTGCCCGGTGAGCAGCCTAGGCTGGGAGGCTTCCATTCCACCATAAAAGGTATACACACTCAAACCGGGCAGAAATAGCCCAAAAGGGGGGTGGCGGGGTAAGAATACCCCGGCCTACCTGTAAGCAGGAGACTTCCATCTTCTGACTTGTCAGCAAGCAGAGAGAAAAATACTGGTGATTGAAGGGAGGTACCAGGTATATACAGGCCGGAAGGGGGCTCGTTACAAGACTTCCTCTCTGCACTACGTCACCTGGCGGTGGATTAACCCATTAAGCGATGAATATTTAGAAGTGAAGCGGGGTGTGTGGCACACCAAGAATATAACCTCTCCTAAAGATGATCTGGCATCTGGCAGAACAAGGGTAACACCATGTCCTCAATAACATGAAAGGAAGCCGCTACCTTAGGCAGAAAGTAAAATGGCCACTGAAGAATCAATTTGTTTTAGGAAAAATCATACATGACCATTAAGAAATCTCCGCCAATTTCAACACCCTTAATTACTGACAATTGCAGCTATAAAGACCTCTTAGTTGGCGGCATCAGAAGAGACACTGGCTTAAATTGAGCCTCCCACAGTGCAAACAAATCCAGAGGCCTAACATGAAGACACAGAAAATAAAAAATGCACCAACCCTCCAAAGTACCCACAACCTACCAAAAATGCAAGAAAAAAGCACATGGCGATATGCCCAGCCACCCTAGCATCCAGGATCTCCTTGTAGATATGTAGGGCGGTCCAGGAACATATGCAGCTGCATGACCTTGTGTCACTAAGAGGACACAGAGACACAAAAGCAGCATCCAGGAGCCTTTAGTATTGGATAATCCCATTTATGCTAGTGCTACACTCTAGCAGGTGTGCTCAGATCTAGAACGATTTTGTACCCTCCACATGTGTTTTTAAAATAATCAACAACATTTCCAGGGTCAATTCAACTAAAAAAAAGGCACTGGGTGGCCAGAAGATTGAGAAGAGACAGGTGGGCAGGGTAACTGATCCCATTTGCCACTGCTTCCCAGCCATGGTGTGTACACACATGCAAACAGCTGTGACTCTGCAGCAGGTGGGCATGGCTTGCAGCGGCATCCATTGACGTTTGGTGCAGGCTATGCCCACTCACTGCATGGGCCCGGGCTGTTTAAGTGTACGTGGCCGCGCCAGAAAAGCATCGGCAAGGACAACAGGTAGGATCAGTTACTCTGACGCCTATGGGGAGAAGGCCACACTGCCTGTAACTGGAGTATTCTGCACCTTGCCTATTTGGTTCTTGGTGGGACAGTGTTTGAGCACAACATTTGGTTCAGAATATTTTTAATATTTTTTGTTTACCTCCTACAAATACTGTGTGTTTTTAGGGCAAAAAAATACAGTAAATAAAAGGATTAACGATATATTTAAAAAAAAAAAAATTATCAAACTTTTTTGAAAACCCCAAATACACCCCCCTCCCCAGCTTGAATGGCGCTCTCCAACATCAAGCCCAACTAACCCCTCCCTCCCCCTGCCCAGCCTTCTCCATGCACGGCTTCGGCCAGGAAAAGGAAGCCCGACGCAGCCCCTGCCCGCTGGGAGAAGAAAGACCACCCCCCCAGTCGGCAGAAGAAAGCCAGCTGCCCTCCGGGGGAAGAAAGCTCACCACCCTCCACCCACGGGAGAAGGAATCCTGCCACTCTGGTCGGGAGAAACAAGGTCGCTACCAGCCCTCCGCACATTGAAAGAAGGAAATCCAGCCACACCCCCCACCGAGGAAGGGAAAAGGAAGCCCTCAGTCACCACCCGCACCCCCAGGAGAAGGAAGCCTGCTACTCTGGTCGGGCCATGACCATTCGCTCGCTGGGGAAAGGAAATCCTGCCATCCCCTCCTCAAGGAAAGGAGAAGGAAGCTCGCCCCCTCCCCCACAGTCAGGAGAAGCAGATCCTACTGCGCGCCCCCCCCCCCAGCAGGGAGGAAGAAGCCTGCTTCACCCCGGCCGGGAGACGGAAGCCCGCCACGCCTCCCCAGGGAAGGAAGCCCGCCCCCCCCCCCCCCCCCCCCCACGTGAACAGGGTGGCCGATTACAGCACTTTACTTCTCCTGGTAAATAAGAAGAAAGGTTAGAGTTTGTTGCAGTTTATGCGCAGGGAGGCTTCCATAATCGGGATGTCTCCTTTCGCCCAGAGCACCACCCATGTTCCGGTTTAAACTGACTGTAAGGCAAAGACAAAAATGGAAAAGAAAAAAAAATAAATAAAAAAAAGAAAAAAAGCTTACCTTGCCAAATGGTCCTCCAGCGAGGTCATTGGTTTCTGGTCTGGAAAGCTTACAGTCCCCGCCCAGTATGCTGAATATTATGCACCATCAGACCCAAGGGCCACGCCCACTTGCTTTAGAAGATAAAAATGGTATTTGTTTCCACTAGGAAACAAGCAAATGTAAAATGCAGCTATATATAGAAACACATGCAATGTTGGGTTGAGGGCTTGAATGGCCGGGGGAGACAGGCTCCTCATTTTCTGGGCTGGCCTTTAGGGTGCTAGAGCATATATTCAGCAGAGTCGATACAAATACAGTGCAAGTATAATGATGTACAGATAATGTTTAAAATAAAAGTGTATTGTGTGCATATTAGGTATCAATTAGAGAACTGATCTAATTTATACCGCCATGCAGTTATTAGGGTACTTTCTCACCGAGGCAATTGCAGTCTGCTTTGGATCACCCCCTGTGACAGACGCTCTGCCTTTTGGATGTCATCACTATTCAATTGCCCACCGGGTCATTCACTGGCCTTTTCTTAATTAGATTCCAGACAATGTCATTGTATTTTGATACTGTTACAGGCCATGTCATTGTATTTTGGATTGTATTACAGGCTGCCATTGTGTTGATTGATTACGTCACAGACAATGGCATTGTTCTGATTGATTGTATTACAGACTGCTATTGTTATACTGATTGTGCTACAGACTGCTATTGTTATACTGATTGTGTTACCGGCAGAGTTGAGGGATTGTGTGCCCTGCTCCCATTGGTCTGTGTATTTGTCATGCAGTCCTCCATCAGGTCCATGGGGGAGGTCCCCTTGCATGGGGACTTGCATATAAGGCACAGTGTGGCACCAATAAAGTTAAGTTCATCTTCACCCTCAATACTGAGTTCTGTCTCTTATTGGGGGAAACGCTATATTACAATTCACTAGCCCTTGTAAGGGCTGTTCCTGGTTCCTCACGGATGACTCTGGAATTCCTGCAGCACCTCTCACCATTGGAAAAAGGACGTCTAGGGCGGGGAAGCCCTTCGGCGATAAGGGTTATCGCTACAATTGGTGGCAGCGGTGGGATGGTCCTTTCTACCCAGAGAGAGTGCTACCCTGATGGAGAGTCAGTATGACAAGTTGAAAAGGCTGACCCTGAAGGATCTACTCGAGAGCCGGGGAAGGTCAGCTAGCAACCGCTCACGTCAGGAACTGATAGCCGAGCTGATCGAAATGGATCATGCAGCAGTGAGGACCGAAACCAATATAGAGGCCGATGAAGACGCTGCTCTCGTTCAAGCGGTTCGGAACAGATTGTTGGTCTATGGCCCGAATCCATCACAGGAACTGATCGACCGAGTCTTCGCTGCAGCGGAGGCAGAGGCCAGTAAGTGAAGGGAAGATCGGCGACTTTCAACCCAGCAGCCTCTCAGCCTCAGTTGCACTGGGGGGAGAAAGATTCCATTTGCAGCATTTAAGTCCTTCCAGGAAAGTGACGACGAGATTGACGGATTTTTGGCCGATTTTGAACGGCAGTGCGCTTTACACCGGGTACCCACGGAGGAATGGGTCACCATATTATCAGGGAAACTATCTGGGAAAGCTTCCGATGCTTTCCGGGCCATCCCTGATGCGGACTTACCACACTACCATCTGGTAAAGGAGGCTTGGTTAGCCCGGCACGCTGTCACCCCGGAAGCCTACAGTTGTTTTTACTAGAACATTTTCTCAATGCCTTGCAACCAGAGCTAAGAGAGTGTGTACAAGACCAGCACCCTGTGAGTACATGTGTGTGTGTACAAGACCAGCACCCTGTGAGTACATGTGTGTGTGTACAAGACCAGCACCCTGTGAGTACATGTGTGTGTACAAGACCAGCACCCTGTGAGTACAACTGTATGTGTGTGTGTATCATCTTCACCCTCAATACTGAGTTCTGTCTCTTATTGGGGGAAAAAGACAAGACCAGCACCCTGTGAGTACAAGTGTGTGTGTGTGTGTGTGTGTGTGTGTGTGTGTGTGTGTGTGTGTATACAGGCCCTGTAGACAAACCGGTAATGCAGAGGGATTATCCCGGCAAACAGAACTCTGCCCATAACAAAAGTCTGGACAGCCCCACGTTAACCCGAAAAGGGTCAATCCGGGTCTGCCACAAAAAGGGGGCATTGTGACAGACGCTCTGCCTTTTGGATGTCATCACTATTCAATTGCCCACCGGGTCATTCACTGGCCTTTTCTTAATTAGATTCCAGACAATGTCATTGTATTTTGATGCTGTTACAGGCCATGTCATTGTATTTTGGATTGTATTACAAACTGCCATTGTGTTGATTGATTACGTCACAGACAATGGCATTGTTCTGATTGATTGTATTACAGACTGCTATTGTTATACTGATTGTGCTACAGACTGCTATTGTTATACTGATTGTGTTACCGGCAGAGTTGAGGAATTGTGTGCCCTGCTCCCATTGGTCTGTGTATTTGTCATGCAGTCCTCCATCAGGTCCATGGGGGAGGTCCCCTTGCATGGGGACTTGCATATAAGGCAAAGTGTGGCACTAATAAAGTTAAGTTCATCTTCAACCTCAATACTTCTGTCTCTTATTGGGGGAAACGCTAAATTACAATTCACTAGCCCTTGTAAGGGCTGTTCCTGGTTCCTCACGGATGACTCTGGAATTCCTGCAGCACCTCTCACCATTGGGAAAAGGACGTCTAGGGCGGGGAAGCCCTTCGGTGATAAGGGTTATCGCTACACCCCCTAAATGCTGTAAATGTGCAAACCCCTAGTAATCCATAGGCATTTTCACACCACACTGGTGCGATTGCAGTGCTATGCAAACACACTCCATATTTTTTATAAACCACAGTAAAATTGTGATCCCATTTCCATAGGAAAGGATTAGTGCGTAGGCAACACCCCCAGTATGAAAGCAGCCTTAAATGATCACCTACCAGGTTTTGTACCATGCTCTATGAGTGACCAAGGGTCTGTTATTGGCATTTTAGATGTATGCTATAGTGCATTTTATTTTTCTGTAAATAAAATATTCATTTTAGCTTCTGCACTAATTTGTACCTTGTTTGAAGCTATTGGATGTATGCAAGCTCATAACACAGTATTTCATGCAGACCTATTGGAATTCAGTTTGTTTTTTGGTTATTGGAATTCAGGCATGACACTCCCTTTTGTATTAACCTGGCACATTTACTGACTTAACACAGTAATAAAGCATAGTATTTTACAAAAGGTATATAAAAAACATGATATTATAACCAACCCAATACCCTGGTACATTAAAATAAATGAAATCACTGCATGCTTTGCACCATAAGACGCACCCCAAGCCGTGTGGGTGTCTTATGGAGCGAATGTAAAAACACCACAAAAAAATACCATTTTGTGATTACTCACCTGTAAAATGGGTATAGGTATGTCACACACCCCGCTTCAGAATAGTCATTACGCTTGGGTTATAGTCCAGCAGAGGGCGAACTTCTGCAGAGATGTCTAGAAAAAAAGAAGCCCCTCCCGGTCCACAAATACCCGAGACCTCCCACACATTCCCCAGTATAGGACAGCAGTAAGGGGACCAGGAAGAACCAAATATAAACAATCATAACACGAAAAGGTTCACCATATAAACGATCCAAACTACCAATAAGCGCGGGATGAAGCGGGGTGTGTGACATACTTATAATACCCATTTTACAGGTGAGTAATCACAAAATGGTATTATTCTAAGTATGTCACACACCCCGCTTCAAAATAGTCATTACACTTGGGACATCCAATAGCAGTGTCCATAAAGGGCGGGGGTCCAAAACAAGGCAATAATGCACAAGGAAACCACTGCAGCTTACAGAACTTAGCGGCCAAAAACCGCATCCGCTGAGGCCCGCACATCAACCTCATAAAACTTGGAAAAAGTATGAACAGAAGACCAAGTAGCAGCCTCACAAACTTGTTCAACAGAGGCCTGGTGCTGAAAAGCCCAGGAAGCCCCAACAGCACGAGTAGAAAGAGCAGTGATCTGGAAAGGGGATACCTCCCCTTGGCAGAATAGGCCCTAATAATGGCCTGACAAATTCATTTACTAATGGTAGACTTGACGGGCGCCAAACCTTACTTGGGCCCAGAAGGCACCACAAAAAAGGCATCCGTCTTCCGGAATGGTGAAATAGCCACCAGAAAGTACTTAACACATCTAACGACATCCAGAGAGTGCAAAGCCCTATCCTTGTCATAGCTAGGCTTAGGACACGAGGAAGGAAGCACAACGTCCTGAATGAGGTGAAAGGTGGAAACCACCTTTGGCAGGAAGTCAGGTTTAAAACGGAAAACCACCTTGTCCTGATGTCTCTCAAAGTAGGGGCCTGAATGGACGGAGCCGCCAACTCAGAAAAACGCATCAAACAGAGGTGATAGCCACCAAAAAGGCAACCTTTAGGGTGAAGATGGATAGTGCAACACCCTGCACTGGTTCAAAAGGAGGACCCTGAAGGGCAGACAACACCAAAACGAAATCCCAAACAGGTAACATGGGTTTGTGAGTAGGGCGCACAAGAGTGACCCCCTGGAAAAAAGGTCCTAACCAAAGGATGAAGAGCAAAATCTCCAGAGCGGAAACATGCCCTTCAGAGAGCCAAGTTAAAAACCCACGTCCAAACCATGCTGAAGAAACTCCAAAATCCAAGGGATGGAAAACACCCGACAAGGGAAGGCCCTAGCCTCACCCCAATAAATATAGGTCCCCCAGGTCCTGTAGTAGAGGTTAGAGGAAGAATACTTCCTAGCCCTGACGAGTCCGGACAACAGCTTCAGACAAACCCTTGTCTTCTAAGAGGAATGTTTCAGCAGCCACGCAGACAAAACCAGCGTTTGTAAATTGGGGTAACAAAGCTGACCTTGTGTAATCAGATCCGGAACCGGAGGCAGCCCCTATTGATCGACCGCCAGCCGCACGACGTCTGCGAACCACACCTGTCTCGGCCACCTTGGGGCCACCAGGATTGCTGGCACACCCTCTTGAGCCAGCTTGCGTACCACCTTGCCCACCATGGGAAAGGGAGGAAACAGATACAGGAGACCGAGCTCCCACCAGGACAGAGACATGGCATCCACTGCCAGAGCCAGAGGATCCTGGGACATCGACACAAATGCCGGAAACGTGATTGTGACCAGAGGCAAACAGATCCACCTCCGGCCTCCCCCACCTGCGACAGAGGGACATGCCATGTTGCTGAGGGAGCATTCCCCCCAGCGAGAGGTCCCCCTGCTCAGAGAGTCCGCTCCCAGGTTCTCCACACTTGGGATGTAAACTGCCGAGATGCACAGTACATAGCTCTCGGCCCATGAAAGAATCAGAGACACCTCCCGGAGGGCACTCTTGCTGCGAGTCCCTCCATAGTGATTCGGGTCCAGCCACCACTGAAGGACCGCCGGACCAGAGGAGACAGAACACAAGCTTGACCCAGGGATAGAGGACATAAGTCCCAAAACGATAAAAGATGGAGCTGAAGAGGTCTCATGTGAAACTGAGCAAAGGGCACTGCCCCGAAGCAAGTCACCATCAAACCTACCAGCCTCATCCCCAGCCTGACGGACGGACGAGGGCTGGACAGAAGAAGACGAAGTAGTGCTTGAAGAACATCCACCTTCAGCTGGGGCCAGAACACCCTTGTCTGAATGGTATCCAGAGTCATGCCCAGGAACGAAGCCACCCTTGACGGAGATAGAAAGGATTTGGGGTAATTGACTACCCACCCGAACCTCTCCAGCGTTGTCACCACCGTCCGGGTGTCCAACTGGTGGAGAGAGGATGACGTAATGAGAAGGTCGTCCAGATAAGGCAAAATGCGAATGCCCTGGACTCTGAGAAGGGCCATCACGCCCGCTAATACCTTGGTGAACTCCCTGGGCGCCGAAGTCAGCCCGAAGGGAAGAGCCACAGACTGGTAGTGCTGATGGCCTACCATGAACCTGAGGGACCACTGATGTCCCAGGAATATCGGCCCATGAAGGTAAGCGTCCTTGATATCCTTTTTGGGGACCGTAAAAAGGTGGTTGTAGTAACCCCGATCTCTCTCTATGGGAGGAACCAGACAAACGACCCCCATATCCTGAAGGTTCTGCACCGCCAGAAACAGTCCCTGTGCTGCCCATGTGTCCATGGGAACCAGAGACCTGAGAAATCTAGGAAGAGGCCGGTAAGCAAACTCCAGCTTGTACCCGGAGGAGACTACCTCCAGGAATACAATTGCCTGTGACCTCTAGAGTCCAGACCTGAGCGAAGAACCGCAGCCGTCCCCTCATTGCTGAGCGGGCTTGGCAACAGATTTGGCTTTTGCCCCCCAGGAAGCCCCGGGTCGGGCACGTCCTCTGCCTCTACCCCAGGAATCTCATCTGAAGGCAGTGAAAGACAATCCCCTGCTTGTCGAGAGCCACGAAAGGAGGGGTTGAAAGAGCCTGAACCACGAAAGGGCCGGCGCTGCTTCTTGCGTTGAGGTAACTTACCCCCTTTGACAACAGAGTCTAAACGCTCACAGAACAGGCGCAGACCCGGGAAGGGAAGTCCTGTGAGCGCCTTCTTAGCCGCGTTATCGGCCGCCCACTGGCACAACCAGACCGACCGGCGTATAGCCACCCGCAATGCCGAGGTCCTGCTACACATACGGATAGTATCATCCAAGGCTGATAAGACGAAGGCAATGAACATATCACAATGAGTCAGAGCTGTAAACTCCTCACTGGAAGGATTCAATTGGGAACCATCCAAAAAGGCCCCTAATTAAAGCTCTAAGAGCCACGGCCGTGAGAGCGACCGGGCGCAAGGCCGACCCCACACAAGCAAAGGCATGCGAAGCCATATGGTTGAGACGTTGGTCCTCACTATCCCTCAAGGTATTGGAATCCAGGGAATGCACTACCGGCGAATTAGACAATCCCAGGATGGGAGCGTTGACCTCGGGGGGTGTAGACCAACGCGTAACCACCTCAACAGGGAGGGGATACTTCCTATCCCACCCTTGAGGGATACCAGGGAGCCGGCTAGGCTTCTCCCATTCCTTAAGGATCAAATTGTTAAAGTGCTTCTGATCCGGGAAATCCAAACGAGGTTTGGCCGTCCTAAAAATTTTCCCCCCGTTGTGGGAGGGCCTCTGCAGGAGGGGAAATAGAAGGCACTTCAAAAATCTGAGCAAACAATTCCCCTTCCTCCTAACGCTCAGCACGCACGTGCGCGTAGTAAAAAAAATTGTTTTCATAGCGGATATCACCGAATATCCAGGCTCATGATGCGTACATTCTTACAATCAAAAGGGTCATAAACATCATAGTCAAAGGCTGGCATAGCGGGCGCCAGGTGCCGTCTCTTAGCTGGGGCCTTCCCGGCCGCAGAGCTAGCAATCATACTCCCAATGTTGGCCAGTCTGGCGCAGACATCGGATTGCGACTCCCCGCTAGTGACAGCGTCACTTGGGGTGAAAAAAAAACAGGCGTGGGGGTGTAAGTGATGAGGCCAGCGGGGCCGACCCGGCCGCACGGGACCCAGATTGCCGCGCAATCGCCTGCTGTGCGCATGGTATACAAATCTGCACATTGTCCCCAACAAGGGATACCCCACATAACCTACACTGCCGGGGTTGCCCCCCAGGGATCCCGTGCCAGATATCCTGGGGAGCCTCCATATGGTGAGTTTTAGGATAGTCGCAATGACCAATGGGAATTACGCTAAGAAGCTACCCGGGATACCCCTTAGAGTCCGTATGTGGGAGGATTTTATTTACAGAATAAAAAAGGGGGACCCAAATTTAAATAAGGGACCAGGAGAAACCCCAAAAGGCCGTGACGTCCCACCTGGAAGACACAATAGGGGGGAGATCCCTATTTAGCAATATGAATGTAAACCCATTGCACATATATATATACATATAAGCACACACATACTAGTATATGGAACATACACTGACCACACCTATATATAAGTCTAAATAAATAAAACAATAGCCAACAGGCATTTCCTGCAGATCAAGGCACTAGGTCCACCCGGAATACAAACTCGGGATTCGAACCTGTGACGAGGTGATCATTACAGGCATGTGCACTAATCGCTCGCGTCACAGGCTGCACCAAATAAACCAAAGTATATAATTACATAAATATATATAAGGCTACCTTGCATAAGGGGTGGCATGCAGAATTAAAGACATGGATCTGAATAAACAGACCCCCATATACACCATGATAATGCGCAGCCATGGAAATACACTATAAATCAAAAGACAAACAGCCCCAAGGGGCACTCACGTGCACCTATCGGGAAGATGGCGACCGAGGAGGGAAGAAGAGAGGCGGGCCAGGTGAAATCGCGCCTGGCCCCGCCCCCTCCCGACGCGGGACCGTGTCACGGCCGTGCTCCATCAGTAGAGAAAGAGAAAAGAGCCTGAATACCAATCAAAAGACAGAAGTTGGCTTCAGCGGCAAAAGAGCATCGTTGTTTACTTTGCCTTATTGTTAATTGTGCTGCAGTTATGAATTTGTACTTTGTACATAAGTGATTGGTTACTTTGAAAATCTTTAAGAAATTTTATATTTCTCTTTTAATTTGAAGACATTCATGATGCAAAATGTTTGTAAACATTTTTAAGACACTTGTGAATAGAATAATGGCATCTATGTGTATTTTCCACATGGAGGGAAACGCTGCAGGTGTGCATGGTGATTAAGGCTAAAGGCCTAGTCCAAGTATTGATGCTAAGCAGAAAGAGTTAGTTCTTCTGAATAGTAGCAGTACTGCATGCCTTTGCGGAATGACTATTGTCTCCTTACCTCAAGTTCTTAGGAAATTGGGCTAACGAAATGTACGCCAAGGCCTGTGAAGTATTTCACTCCCGTCAAAGCAAGATACTGGTCCTGCTCTGACTTTCTTAAAAGTGAATTAAAGGTGTATTAATTGTAGTGGTTAGAATAAATATTTGCTGTTTACATATGACAAGATAAGATCATATTAGTAAAATAACTTATGGGCAGTGGATAATTTAAAAATGTTAGTTTATACTTTGGGGAAAAAGACATTTGGTTTTACAAGTAGGTTGTAATAGATAAATATTCAATGAAAGACTTTTTGATTATAATATGACTAAACTAATTGATTATTGGGATTTTAGATTTGGTCAAAAATTATAAAAAGGAGGAATATGTGAAGGAAATTATAAGTTTGACCAAAATCTAATGAAAATTCACATTTGAACTGATCTAGTTTTAATTCAATTGAAACATATAGCTCCATGCAAAGGTCAGCTCCAGTGCCTATATATAGTTAGCATTCGTCTTACAGACCAGCAAGGAGAGATGAACAGTTGTCCCTATCAATCAATGTATGATGTAATGTGTGCATTCGGTTGTGATAGGCATTTCCCCATATATGGTGTATGCTATATGTATATGCTGATGTACGACTCATTCAGTGATTGGCTGCAACACAGTATGTCTGTATATGGCTTCTCTGTAAAGCTATAAAATAAAAATGATCCAAGGTCAAAGCTGGGAGGGAGGGGCACTCCCCACACGTGCCCACGAAGGACAAGCTGGCCTATGGATAAGTAAGAAAACGTGTGTCTCTCTGTCTTTAAATAATGTTAATTTCCCCAACATGAGCGCCGCCGACGCGCCAAGAGAGGGGGCGGGCCGTCACGGGCGCGAAGAGCTCCCGGCCCCGCCCCCCTCCCCTGACAGGCTGGAGAAGCCGGCTCGCCGGCCAGAGGCCGCGGAGCCAGCAGGTGCCATCACCCGGCCCCCAGCTGGATCCACGAGGGGGAACTGGCGCTGGCAAGTCCAGCGCCAGAAGTAAAAGCACATCATATAAACACACACACGGTTCATTGAGGGATCACTTCCCGAATGCACCACATCACTCATCAGAACAAATAAATAAATTCTTATTAAATTATGTAAGGAGAAACATTCACCCCCCCTACTAACTGGGCAAGGGAGTAAAGGGTAAGCCGATAGCCACATTTAATATATGTGGTGAGGGCTCTTAGCAAAACGGACAGGGCATCCCAAACCAGGGTCACCAACCTGGTAGCCGCCTACCCCTTTTAATGGGGTCTCACGGAGGAGCGTGGCTCCTATCAATACACCTGCTAAGGTGAGCCCCACCCTCACCCGGACCTACAGCCAAGGCTGGGAGGCATTAGGGGACTAAAACATAACTAGGTCCGGGCAGAAATAGGGACAAAAATGGCCGGGTGTGAACCCGGCTTACCTGCAAGGAGGAGACAGCCATCTTCTGACTTGCTCGCCGTCTGCAGAGACGAAGACTGGGGAATGTGTGGGAGGTCCCGGATATTTGTGGACCGGGAGGGGCTTCTTTTTTTCTAGTCATCTCTGCAGAACTTCGCCCTCTGCTGGACTATAACCCAAGTGTAATGACTATTCTGAAGCGGGGTGTGTGACACACTTAGAATAATCTTACACTACATGTGCTCCTGCAGTAGGCTCTCTCTCTTCGCTTAAGCGAGTAGGCATGGCATAATTAGGCCACGCCCACCCACAAAGCGAGGAAATCAGCTCCCTGGGAGCCTGTAGGTATCCAGTTTTGTGTGTGCATGTGTGGGGGTCTCTGTGTATGTGTCACTGCATTTGTGTCTGTGTGGATCGGTGGGTATTAAAGGACCGTCAGGAAGCAAGTGCATCAGCTTCAAGTCCATTGCACGCTCTCACACGTGCGATTTGAGGGGGGGGGGGTCGCGTTGCATGCCGCTCACGGATTAATAAGGGATGCCTCATACTGCCTGTAATGGGAGGGGTGAAGCACACTGCCTGTAATGGGGGGATGAAGCACACTGCCTGTAATGGGGGGATGAAGCACACTGCCTGTAATGGGGGGTGCTTTGTAAGATTAAAACAGATGTAATTACCTGGAGACTGTGGCGTTGTTTTGACACAAGGGCCCACCGTTTCCCCCACGCAGCTAAGCTATGGCTGGAACTTGCAATCAGAGGGAGCGATCTCCATTTTGAAAGGACAGAAGAAGGCTGTGTGGAAGTGAGTACTGTGTGCCATGCGGATACCAGACGTGTTATAGAGGGACTGAATCCTGATCCTTGCCAGAAGCAGAGAATTCCTCCAGGACGGTTGCTGAGAGCTGTGGAAGGAGCCAGCCTGCTGTTCTTCATGGTTGTGGAAGAGACTTGTTGCAGCCCAGCTTGAAGATATCATTGGATTCATCAACTGGACCCGGGTCAGTAACACACAGCATGCATGCTTAACTGTACAGACTGAGACTAGGCCTATTAGTTAGATAGGTTTTACATAGGCCGAAAGTGTTTTTTTA
Organism: Gastrophryne carolinensis; assembly: GCA_027917425.1. Classification (NCBI taxonomy): domain Eukaryota; kingdom Metazoa; phylum Chordata; class Amphibia; order Anura; family Microhylidae; genus Gastrophryne; species Gastrophryne carolinensis. The sequence continues at coordinate 341,875,844 of CM051238.1, forward strand.
CTAGTTTGCTGCCTGGATTTTGGAACTTTTTTGCTTTTGCTTTTTCTTTAGGAACATTTTGCCTGTGTGAGCTGACAACTGCGCCACATCTACATCCTCGGTCAGTGGATTATTCACTCATTCAGGAGCAACATTGTTGTTTTGTGTTCTGGGCTAGTGCTGGGGAGGGGAGTTGTTTTTCTTGCATTGTAAGGGTATAGGATTGTAAGCTGTTGTGCTGTACCGCCAATGACCCCTCAGTGAGCACCCATACAAACATTTGTTCCAGCAATAGGGTATTAACAGGTATGGTGGGACGTTCTACCTACTAGTGGGTGCACTAGATTACCAGTGCTTTCCTTAATATCTAATAAGGGTCATCTGGCTGTGTAGCACAGGGTGAGTGTATGTAATCAAGTTTATTGTTGATCACAATTGTCTTTTTGAAGTGGGTTTGATACGCTATTGCAGTAAAAGTTTGATATACAAACGCTGGTGTACGTGTCGCTTTTCCCGCACGTGGCTTCGCTGTATCCTGGGGAGCACACACACACCGGTACACGGCTTACAGCTTCATACTGCCTTTAATTATGGATGTCGCACACTGCCTGTAATGGGCTGATTGGGAAGGCCATTTTTAGCACACCATTTGGTTAAGAATTGTTTTTCTCATTTTCCTCCTATAAACCCTGGGTGTGTCTTATGGTCAAGTGCATCTTAGGGAATTAAAAATATGGTACTAACAAGGAAAATACTAAATCCTTATAGTGACCAAAATATTTAGCAATACTATCTATCCCTAATTAATATGAGAACATTGATTGCAGGGATGGGAATTTGGGGATGAAAGAAATCACCTGTGGAGCATATAAAAGGAGTCTTCTAGACTTTGGAGCTGTCATGTTTGGCATCATGCTGACTGGTATTTCACAATTCTGCTGCGTCGCCACTTTTAGAAACACAAGTTATAGAATTTCATCAAACATGGCATTTTGTAGCTAAGCACAGTGATGACACCAGGTGTCTTTTGAAGTGTATTCTCCCACTGCACAACAGGAAGCTTATATAACTAGGTTTTGAGGAGCAGGCATTTGCAGTTCTCCAAGTTTGTTAACGATACTTCTGTAATACTCTTAAACGTTTAAAAAGGAGTGAAATATTTGGTTTGGGGATAAAAATTCGATTATGGATCTAAGAAGATGGATATTGGCATTTTAGGGAGAGCCGCATTACACATCCTATTCTTCTCCTATAGCTTGTGGTTTATCAGACCTCATTACGAGGAAGACTTGGTAACCATTTTCTTTACATTTTAGAGGAGGCAATGTTCTGTAATGTGCATAAGCTTTTTAACTTTTATCATTTTCTTTAACTGGATATGAACATTGTGAATGGCCCACCTGATGTGGAACTTTGCATAATCTAGCTTCAAAACGGTTTATAATACAACTGTGAATGACTCGGTTGGTGAATGACAAAAACCTCTGATAAATACTGGAGTGAAGCAAGAGATGTCAGAAGGAATAAAGCCAAGGAATACTTTTAAGTAAAAAAAAAAAAAAACTTTAGCAGTACTATATGCCTAAAAGTTGGTCTAAATGTTATATAAAAACCAATTAACTAGTGCACAAGGCATCATAAAAACATTTACCCTGGTCAATTGTGATACATACAGGTTTTCTCCTATTGACGATGGGTCTCTAGTCACCAGTAGTGTAGCCAATTTGGGGTTTGAGGAGACTTTCTCCATTTCTTTGGAAACCATGATCACATTTGTTTTTTGAATTTCCAAAAATACATAGGATTGTTTTGATCTTAGAGAAAATCTAAAATCAAATAAGTTTGCCGATTAGTCTCCCTGGGACATTCTCCATTTGGGATGCCCTGCTTTCTAACGAGCCCTTAGAAGCCTGAAACCAATCTGTGCAGCCCAGGATGGCTGCTGAAAAAGTTACATTAAGTTGCATTGCTCCTGGGGCTGTTAAGCAGTGTGGAATTTCAAAGCAAGGTGCACGAGGGGCTTACCAAACACAAATATATACAGACATTTGAGGGGTCAACCTAAAAAACAGTGGGCAATTGTAGACTAAAGTTTTATTTGAGCTTACCTTGGTCGACGGTCTGATGCCCCTAGACACACATGCTGAGCTGGCACAGTTTTCCATTTCTTTGCTTCAACCACCATTGCTTCGGCATCCACCAATCCAAAACCATAGAGATGGCTGACTGAAAAGAATAAAAGCCTGACAAATGTGTTTTATGTTATAGAGCATCATTAAGTTTTTGACAGCATGAGTGTTTGGCTTAAAGTGGAAGTCCAGCACAGTCATTGGCGATTCGGATGGGATTCCACTATTCTGTGTAGGCTTGCCAAGATGGCACCTCGGCCAGAGTCAAACACTGGAGAAATACTGCTGAAGTGGAGGCAATATTTTTGGGAGGTTACTATGACACTGGACAGATTGAGGGGTACTTATGTATATACTTTATTAAAGCAGGACTTTATATGAACTGTGGACAGGGAAGTTTCTAGGCAAAAGAAAACTGACCCATCCTATGGTGCTACTGCTATCCCATACCCCTACCCATATATTTTGCTGTAACTATTCCTTAGAAGCAGGCAGTGCCCCTCCCTATGACTGAGCACAATATGGGGGTTGAGGGTCCAGTCTTATGGCCTTCACCACTAATTGTGGCCCTGACTCATCTGCAGAAAACCGCATTCCTGTGATAAAGGCACCCCCCCCCCCCCCCCCCAATGACACTGGCGCCCAGGATGACCATCCTGCTGGCCCTCCCCTAGAAACAGCCCTGATTGTTTGGTTTAGATTGTATTTACTAATAGTGCTAATTTGGGCTTAGGTGTGTTATATGGATTTAGGTACTTTTTTATGGATTGACATAATATGCAAAGGATCGTAAGAAAAATTTTACTTGAAAACAGGTCTAGACAGCTAACCACAAAAATGGTGAGCACTATAAATTCAGCCCAGGTAGTCGATAAAATATCAGCCACACACACAGAAAACATGCCTAATAATTTATAACAACATTATATAGTGTGCCACAACTTTTTTTTTTATACACTGACTGCACAACTATTCTGTAAATTGAATTTGCAGCATTTTTCCTTCTAAAAAGGACAGGTTTCCTCTTTTACCACCACAATAACAGCAATTTTCAAGGGACTGTAAACCCAACAGCAATAATTTGGCAGCAAGCAGCTCACCCTATGCCTATCCCATGGCGCCTCTCCTCCATTTCCTGCAGTGCTGGGTAAAAGCAATAGCAGGTTTCCCCTCCTTTCAATTTTATTTTATCCATGGCCAGGCAAAAAAAAGTGATCTAACAACCAGTTGGTGTGAGCATGGCAGGTCACAAGGGTCCCACAGCAGTTACTCAAAGCTGTACCATGACATGCCCTTCCTAGCTCAGCCATATACCATAAATTGGAGGGAAGAAAGTGATTTTGCTTAGAATAGATATGGTATTTACATACACTGCTCCCAAGGGTGAGAAGAAGTTAGTGTGTGTCTGGACAGACACTTTAAAGGAACATTCCAGACAGTGCTAAATTGGCCTTTTTACTCGCCCCATGCTGGCCGTCAGGGGCAGCATATTTCCTAACATGTTGCATTCCTTGATAAACACTATAGAACTTTCTTCCTTTCTGCTGACACTTTGTTTTAGGGTCCCCCAAAGGAACAGACTTCTGTAGGGACCCTCACATTGGAAGATACATAAATGTGTTATCTGTTGGCAAAGAGGCCCTACCGAGGGGACAGGGTTCACTGGGAGTTATTGAGAACTATAAAGCAGGCAGAATGGGAAGAGCAGAAAGCAGATTAATTTAACCTTTTGCCTGGAATGTCTCTAAGAGTTACAAAACAGGACTGCCATGTAGAAGCTACATGGAAATACCTTTTTTGCAGTCTTATTTAAATGAAGCTGAAAAAGCGCTGTCTGACTAATTCTGCATTGACATTGAGCTTTTTGGATGAGCCATTGTTTTATCAGCTGAGGCCAGTATAACAAACAGACGTTCAGGGGTTACACAATATGTTCAATATCATCATGTTTCTTTCATTAGGGTCAAAGGAGTTCAAATAAAAACATACTAAAATACTGTGGTGAGAAGAGCCAAAAGAACTGGGGTATTGTTCAACATGGCGAAAATACAGTATAGAGGCTTGTAATATTATCGGACCTCTGCGGCCAGCTCCATTCGTCTTCCAGTCAGGAGCCCGGAGATGGACAGATCGAGAGGTCTTCACCAGGAGATGCTGGACATCCCTCCAGTTCAAAAATGGGCTGCAAAATGTAGCAAAAGTTAGAAATGTCCCAGAAATGATCCCAGTGCCTACAATGCAGACACATCAGGATATTATCACAATCAAAGCCCCCCTTCTAGAAATCTAACATTTCATTATTATTGCTCAGATTATTGTGCCTCTAGTTATGACAAAGGGTGATTAAATCATAGTGGGTTCCATCCGCAATGGAATTATGCAAAAGCCAAGACGTAAAATTACCTGTGTCAGACTCAACAAACTTAGCACAATCAAGTCATCCTACAAGCTCCAGAGAGACAGATATTCTATCACATTCATAAATTACACGAGAAGGTTCATATATAAAACTTTATTAAATACATTAGTAACATTTTTAACAAGAGACTTTTCTAATATCCCACAATCTTTGACAAACAAGAGGGCCTCAGGGCCAAGAGGGCCTCAGGGCCAAGAGGGCCTGACAGGCCCTCTCCCCCTGCTTTCCTGATGATCGCCGCCATCTTCACGACTAGCCCTACACCTTTGGGGGCGGCGCGGACGACGTCACCCCCGCGAGCATCATCCTGGCTCCTAGCAGTTCAGATGCGATGATCAATGGCCAGACGACGACGGGCAGGAGATCTTCTGATCCCCCCTCCCCCCCGGCCAGCGTGCACCACATCTGTCATCAGATCGGTGAGGGACACAGGAGCTGACAATTGGAGGCGAGTAAAGAAAAGAAAACAGTTTTTACTGTTAACCCTTTGTGAACTGGAAGGGATCTATGAGACCCCTATACCAGTTCACAAGGCTCTGGGTCTGGCAAGACCTGCGGCTAGCGGGTGACTTGCCATTAACCCCGAGCCCCTCCGTTACCTGCCTCCCCAAAGGCCATTAGGCTATGCTGGCTTGTAGCCTGCAGTGCCAGAGGCCACCAAAGCTGGCCCTGTGCCCTGTTCTACAAGCCCCAATAGCTGCTCCTGGGATGGTTAAGCTGGGTAAAAGGGGGATTTTTAAGAGTTTTTAACCCTTAAAATTCCCAAATAAATGGGTTCCCCCACAGGATGGGGGACCCTGTGTTTTTTTAATTAAAAAAAAAATAAATCACTATATATCGAATCGATACAGAATCGAGATATATCATTGTCATACGTGTATCGCCACACGATATCACCCCATACGTGTATCACCCCTATACATAACTATTCTCCCCCTAAGGTCAGTACTTAGAGCCACATTTTGTGGCAATTTCAGCTGCAATTCCCTTTGAATACGCATCTAAACTTGCCACAGGAATGCTCATTCCTCAAGGCAAAACTAGTAAGGAGCAATCTTTAACTGACAAGGTTGGTAGCCTTCAAGGCCAAAATGTCATGGTAAAGCCCAAACTATGCTAACAATAATACAATTCTGTGAAACTTACCTGTAGAGTATATCCAGTCCAGGTTGTCCCAGTGATGACATGTGGGTATTCCGCCCCTAGGGGGCGCTCGACTGCAAGATCAAAAGCTGTCGCTCCTCCCAGCCCCCTATAAAGGCAGGTGTCCCTCTATCATTCCCCAGTGGTTAAAAAGCAGTAAACAAAAAAGGGGACAGGCCAGGAGGCCAAGAAACCATGTTACTTCACATAGCTTCAGCTCGTACTCTCTAAAGACTTAAGGACACAAGTCCAATGCATATAAAATGGTAATCACCATAAGAAGCAACAAAAGATAATGAACCAAGGGCAGGGTGGGACGACCTGGACTGGATATACTCAAACAATTCTACAGGTGAGTTTCACAGAATAGTATTTTTCCCTATATCCAGTCCAGGTCATCCCAGTGATGACATGTGGGACATCCAAAAGCAGTGTCAATTTGGGCGGGATCCCCAGTGCGAAACAGCATGTAGTTCATTTCACTACCGCCTGAAGCACCTTTCGGTCAAAGACAGCATCAGCGGAGGCCCTAACATCAACCTTGTAGAACTTTGTAAAAGTATGAACCGAAGACCAAGTGGCGGCATTACAAACTTGTTCTACCGATGTCTGGTGCTGAAAAGCCCAGGAGGCACCAATAGCTCTGGCAGAATGAGCTGTGATACGAAAAGGGGGATCCTTCCCCTTGGCAGAATATGCTTGTACCACCGCCTGTCTGATCCACTTACTGAGAGTGGACTTGGCTGGTGGCAAACCTAAAGACAAAGAGCAAATCCGATTTCCTGAAGGATTCAGTCGCCACCAGGTAATACTTAATGGTTCTGACCACAACCAAGGCACGGAGGCTCCTTTCCTTAGAATTAGGCGGTGCTGGACACAAGGAAGGCAAGACAACTTCCTCATTAAGGTGAAAGGGAAAAACGACCTTAGGCAAAAAATCAGGTTTAAAGCGAAAAACCACGTTATCCTTATGCCGCTCAAAATAGGGAGGCTTCATACAAAGCGCGGCCAGCTCTGATACGCGACGCACCGAGGTGATAGCTACCAAAAAGACCATTTTGAGAGTCAAAAATACCATTTTGTGAGTACTCACCTGAAAAATGGATATTGTTGGTGTGCCACACACCCCGCTTCACTTCTAAATATTCATCACCTAATGGGTTAACTCGCCGCCAGGTGACGTAGTGCAGAGAGGAAGTCTTGTAACGAGCCCCCTTCCGGCCTATATATACCTGGTACCTCCCTTCAATCACCAGTATATTAAAAAGCAGAAATACAAGGTACCAGTATTCCACCGGTAACCTCAAAATCAATTTTGATATAAATAAAAAACGGCTTCACCATTTAAAGGCCTCGGTAATACCGAAAAGGGTGGGAGTGAAGCGGGGTGTGTGGCGCACACCAACAATATCCATTTTTCAGGTGAGTACTCACAAAATGGTATTATTCTTGGTGTGCCACACACCCCGCTTCACTTCTAAATATTCATCACTTAATGGGACATCCAAAAGCAGTGTCCACAAGGGAAGGGCATCTCAAGGCCAGGTGAAGCATAACTTAAATGACTGCAGCCTGCAGAACTTTGCGGCCAAAAACAGCATCCGCTGAGGCTCGCACATCAATTTTGTAAAACTTAGAAAAAGTGTGAACAGAAGACCAAGTGGCGGCCTTACAAACCTGTTCAACAGAAGCTTGGTGCTGAAAAGCCCAAGACGCCCCAACAGCGCGAGTGGAATGAGCAGTGATACGAAAAGGGGGAACTCTTCCCTTAGCAGAATAGGCCGCAGTAACGGCCTGACGTATCCACTTGCTAATGGCAGATTTGGCTGGTGCCAAACCCTTCTTAGGCCCATGGGGCACAACAAAAAAGGAATCCGTCCTACGAAAAGGAGACGTGATAATCAAGTAGTACTTAACACAGCGTACTACATCCAAACAATGCAAAACCCTCTCTTTGTCATTCTTAGGATTAGGACACAAGGAGGGAAGAACAATATCTTGGTTCAAATGAAAAGCAGAAACAACCTTAGGAAGAAAGTCTGGCTTGAACCGAAAGACCACTTTATCCTGATGCCTCTCAAAGTAAGGCGCCTGGATAGACAAGGCCGCCAACTCTGAGACACGCCGGACCAAAGTGATCGCTACCAAGAAGACAATCTTCTGAGTCAGGGTAGACAAAGCAATATCTTGCAAAGGCTCAAAAGGAGGAGCCTGAAGAGGGGAAAGAACCAAATTCAAATCCCAAACCGGGAGTAATGGTTTCCTGGGAGGCCGCACATGCGGAAAAAAGTTTTAACTAAAGGTTTAAGCGCAACACGCTTCTGAAAAAAGATAGATAAGGCAGAGACCTGCCCTTTCAACGTACTTAGCTGGAGACCAGAGTCCAGCCCTGATTGTAAAAACTCCAGAATCCTGGAGACCGAAAAGACCCTACAAGAAAAAGATCTTATCTCACACCAAGCAATATAGGCTTTCCAAGTCCTATAGTAGGTGATGGAAGAAGACCTCTTCCGGGCACTGATCAGAGTCTTAATGACTGAATCAGAAAGACCCTCCTCCTTCAGGATGGAGGTTTCAGCAGCCAGGCCATCAAACCCAGCGCTGGTAAATTGGGGTAACACAATTGACCCTGAGTGAGCAGATCGGGCTGAAGAGGCAGAACGAACTGGTCCATTGCCAGCCGAACGATGTCTGCGAACCTCACTCATCTTGGCCACCTTGGGGCCACGAGAACGGCGTACACCCTTTCCAGAGCAAACTTCTGAAGCACCCTGCCCAGCATGGGCATCGGAGGAAACAGGTATAGAAATCCCAGAACTCCCCAGCTCAGGGACATGGCGTCCACTGCCAGAGCCAGAGGATCCTGGGAGAGCAACACGAAGTTCGGGAGCCTGTGATAGTGATGAGGGGCCAACAGGTCCACCTCCGGGGTCCCCCATTGGAGACACAGTGAGCGAACCACCCGAGGATGGAGAGCCTATTCTTCCAGACGGGGAGAGCCCTTGCTCAACCGGTCCGCTACCTGATTCTTCACCTCTGGAATGTAAACCGCCGAGAGACAAGGAACATGGAACACTGCCCAGGTCCGGATCAGGGACACTTCTCAGAGTACTCAGACTGCGAGTCCTTCCCTGAAGACCGATGTAAGCAACCGCTGTTTGATTGTCTGAACACATCTGGACCGGAAGGCCCAGAACGTGCTGAGTCAGGAGAGCAAGCACCTGACGGATGGTTCTCAGTTTCAGAATATTGATGGGTAAGTGGGGCCCTTGAGGTCCCTACTGCCCCTGAAACTGCAGCTCCTTCCAGAATCTGCCCCATCCCGACAGACTGGCGTCCGTGGTGACAATTTTCCAAAGGGGGGCCAGGAAAGGCCTGCCCTACACAAGATTGGTCGAGACCAACCACCACAGAAGGGACTGCCGTACACGTGAGGACAACTGGAAGGACTGATCCAGCGACTGAGGTTGCTGGTCCCAACACGCTAACAGAAAAAGCTGAAGCGTTCTCGCGTGAATTTGGGCAAAAGGAAGAAACACACTGTGTTGATGAGAGTTCAGGCCGGGATGAACCGACCCATCTCTCTCGGGGACTACGAAAAGATTGGAGTAGAAAACGAGGCCCATCTCTAAGCGCGGCCCCGGCCGGATGACCGTTATCTCTAACAGATCCCTTACCGACGCCAGGAGCCCCTGCGTGGCCAAAGGAACGATGGGCACCCGAGACCGAACGAACCGTGAAGGAGGGCGAGACCGAATTCCAGGTCGTAACTGGCCGACACTACCTCCTGGATCCGTCTGCCTGGAACCGCTTGGTTCCAAATCTGGGAGAAGTGTCGCAATAGTCCCCCCACCCGCACGGGTGAGGGCAGCCCCTCATTGCTGAGCGGGCTTATCAGCAGGTTTGGGCTTGGTGCCCCAGGACTGAGTGGGCCGACCACGGCCCCTCCCCCGAGTCCAACCTGTACCTCTGGTAGTGGGAAAGGAAGCACCCCTGCCCGCTCTGAATCCTCGAAAGGAAGGCCTACCGGAACTTGCCCCCCTAAAGGGACGACGAGGCCTCTTACATTGTGGCATCTTACCACCATTTGCGACTGAATCAATTTTCTCCCCAGACGCAACCCCAAAAAGAGGAGAGCTGTGAGCCCCCTTTTCGAAGCCGTGTCCGCTGACCACTGACGCAGCCATACTGACCTGCGAATAGCCACCAGCATAGCCGCTGCCTTGCTACTCATAGCCAGCGCATCGTCCTGAGCGGCCAGGACATAAGACACAAAAGATTCACACTGCTTAAGCGCAGTGAACTGTTTACAAGCTGGATTAAGATCCTCATACAGCCCCTGAATTAAAGACTTAATTGCCAATAGAATAAGGGCTGAAGCACACACCGGGCGCAACGCTGACCCGGAATAAATAAAACCATGGCGAGCGTATTGGTCAATCCGACGATCTTCCCCATCCTTAGGGACAGTGGTCTCAGCAGACTGCACCATAGCTGTGCTGGAGAGCCCTAGCACAGGGGTATCGACGTCAGGAGGGACAGACCAAAGCTTCACCAATTCTGGCGGAAAAGGATAACGCTTTTCCCAACTGGAAGGAATTCCAGATAACCGCGTGGGATGTTCCCATTCCTTAAGAACCACCCTCTCAAAGTGGTGTTGTCTGGGAAAAACCCAACGCGGCTGAGGCTCCTTAAACAACTGACCCTTTGGCAGGGCGGCCGCCTCAGGTGGATCTAAATCCAAAATTTTAAACATTTGAGCCAGAATGGAGGGGGTGTCAAAAACAACCCCCTCTGACCAATCGCCAATCAGGTCAGCCGCAAGCTGATCCACAGGCTCATCTGACTCCAACGGGAATTCATCCTCGTCCGGGGATCCATCGGACCATTCCACAGACTCACATAACTTGTCCTGTGGAGCCGAAGGTACCGGAGTCAGGTGCCTCCGTTTTGCAGCGGCCTTTAATGCTGCTTTAATGGGCACTACTTTCCGGGGGCTGGGCTGTGCCGCCACCTCGGAATGCGAATCCCCACTTTTGACAGTGTCATGCGGGGTCCGGAACAGGGAGGGAGAGGTAGGAGATGATGAAGGATGCGATGGGCCCGCAGTCGAAGCAACGGACTGGCGCGCAATAGTCTGCTTTGCACAAGGGATGCAAATAAAGACATCATCAGCTGGGAGTGGAACCCCACAACCTACGCACCCCCCGAAGGGCTCAGCAGAACCGTTTCCGGAATTTACGGAAGCCTCCATATGGTGATTTATGGTATTCGCAATACTTGGGACTTTTAAGGCATAAGCCAACCCGGGATGCCCCTTTATTAGTAAATGTCCCGGAAGGGAGGATTTTATTTTTTTGTATTTTTTTTTTTTTTTTAAGTTAAGGTCCCCTTTAACAAACTATATATATATATATATATATATATATATATATATATATATATATATATATATATATATAGTTTATATATGTATATATGCATTAATAAATATCCCAATAAATAGTCAGGCAACATAGAGCCGGAGGGCCACCATAAGCAGGGATCCCGGGATCTGTAAGGAAAAAGAAACCCCAATCAGATCCTCACATGTGTATAAGAAACATATAGGCATGGCACCAAAGTGCCTTTAAACATGAGCAAAATCATGCCCCCTAATAAAATATGACTCCCCCCATATCAAATACAAAAAAAGATATGCACTCCCCACATAACGGCCCCAACGGGTGGGGCCGCTTACCTGGCCCAGCGAAGGCAGCAGCCGGAGAGCAAGCCTGCAGCCAAAGCACAGAAGACTAAGTGCGGCCGCGCGCCCACACGACTTCCTCCTTTGAAGGGAAGTGAATGCTGGGCCCGCCGCAAAGCGCCGCATGACGCCGCCGGGCCCCCAATGCCGCGTCACCGGGACCCGCCCCCCTACGCAAATCAGTACAGCCATTCAGCTGAAGATTACATCAGATGGGCCACTACACGTGCGCCCAGGCAGCGGAGGGGGGGGGGGGGGGGGGGGACAAAAAAGACCGCATCAGCGAAGGCAGCAGCCTATGCAAAATAAAGCACATACAATGTCAGCGGAGAAGGGGGAAAGGGGGAAAGGGGGAGGGGGGAAGGGGGTAGGGGGCCACTAAAGCAATGGTCTGCTAAGAAAAGCGGCCAGCCACCTACCCAGCGCGGTCTGCCATTCAAGCAGACCTAAACCACATGAACCAAAGGTATACACATGCTGAATAACACTAAATGCATAACATGAACACACACACATGTTGAAATAAAGTGATACAAGTGAAACACAAACTTAAAGCACACCCTCAACCCCCCCATAGTGAAGGGAGAAGGGACCGTAACGGGAGAGAAAGGGGCTACGGGGACCCTCGGGACAGGGGCATCCCATTTCCGGATCACCATGCCGGATAGCCGCATTGCCCCACGCATGAGGTCGAGCGGTAGGAGATAAGCTCCTAGGCACTTAAAGTGCCATCTACCATTTGCCCGGTGAGCAGCCTAGGCTGGGAGGCTTCCATTCCACCATTAAGGTATACACACTCAAACCGGGCAGAAATAGACCAAAAGGGGGGTGGCGGGGTAAGAAAACCCCGGCCTACCTGTAAGCAGGAGACTTCCAACCTCTGTCTTGTCGTCAAGCAGAGAGAAAAATACTGGTGATTGAAGGGAGGTACCAGGTATATATAGGCCGGAAGGGGGCTCGTTACAAGACTTCCTCTCTGCACTACGTCACCTGGCAGCGAGTTAACCCATTAAGTGATGAATATTTAGAAGTGAAGCGGGGTGTGTGGCACACCAAGAATATAGGCAATGCAGCATCGCACAATGGTTCGAAGGGAGGACCCTGAAGAGCAAAACAGTACTAAATTCAAGTCCCACACCGGTATTACTGACTTACGTGGTGGACGGACATGGGTGACTCCCTGGAAAAAGGTCTTGATGAACCTATGGTTGACAATGGATCTCTGGAAGAATATGGCTAAGGCCGAGACCTGGTCCTTGAGGGTGCTCAGCTGGAGACCCAAGTCTAAGCCCTGTTGTAAAAACTCCAGAATCCTAGAAATAGAAAATGCGTGGCAAGGGAGACTCTTGGTCTCGCACCAAGCAATATAAGCATGCCAAACGCTGTAGTATATCATGGAGGAAGACTTCTTCTGTGCCTGAACCATGGTATGTACAACCGTAGCCGACAGACCCTTTTCCATCAAGATTGAGGTTTCAATAGCCAAGCCGTCAAAGCCAGCGTCCGTAAATTGGGGTGCTGCAGCGACCCCTGTGTGAGAAGCCCTGGGTCGAAGGGCATGATGTAGCGATCTACTGACATCTGAACTATGTCCGCAAACCAACTCCTTCTCGGCCAGCGAGGAGCCACCAGGATAGTCGGTACTCCTTCCTGGGCTATCTTGTGCAGCACTCTGCCCAGGAGTGGAAAGGGAGGGAAGGCATAAAGGAACTTGAACTCCGTCCAGGGAATTGCCAGAGCGTCTGTGGCAATGGCCAGAGGATCTCTTGAGAGGGAGACGAACCTTGGAAGCTTGTGATTGTGTCTGGACACAAACAGGTCCACATCCGGCTGACCCCAGCGAAGACACAGAGCGTGAAAGGTCTTGTTGCTGAGAGACCACTCCCCCAGGCGCGAGGCGCTCCTGCTCAGTGAATCTGCCTCCAGGTTTTCTACCCCGGGAATGTAGACCGCCGAGATGCAGGGAACATTCTCCTCTGCCCAAGTCAGAATCTGGGTCACCTCCTTGAGGGCTCTCTTGCTCAGAGTCCCGCCCTGGTGATTAATATAGGCGACAGGCGTCTGATTGTCCGAGCGAACCTGGATCACACAACCCCTTAAATGCGGCGTCAAGCGAAGAAGCACCAACCGAATCACTCCCAGCTCCAAGAGATTTATGGGTATGCGGTTCTCCTGCGGACCCCACTGACCCTGGATTTTCTGCGTCTGCCAAATGCCTCCCCAGCTGGTCAGACTGGCATCCATGGTAACTATCTCCCATTGGGGAGTCAGAAGGACTTTCCTACCAACAGGTTCCTGGAGTACAACCACCACAAGAGGGACTGCCTGGCCAGGGGGGACAGTGAAAATTCCTGTTCCAGCGACTCCTGCATCCGGTCCTAGCCGGTCAACAGGTTCAATTGAAGAGGTCTCATGTGAAATTGGGCGAAGGGCACTGCCTCGAAGCATGACACCATTAGACCCACCAGCCTCATCCCCAGACGGATCAATGACGTCGAGACCGGAGACCTAAAACCTTCTGCTGTGGCAGAAAGACCTTGACCTGAGGTGTCTATCGTCATGCCCAGGAAGGACCTCACTGTCGAGGGAGTGATAAAGACTTTGGGTAATTGACTACCCAGCCGAAGGCCTCGAGAGTTGACAACACTGTCCGGGTATCGCTCTCCGCCTGCTGAAGAGACTGGGCCGCAATCAGCAAGTCGTCCAGATAGGGCAGCACACGAATGCCCGGATTCCTCAGGATGGCCATGATGCCCGCCAGCACCTTGGTGAAGACGCGGGGCGCAGAGGAAATCCCGAATGGCAGAGCCACAAACTGGTAACGCTGGTCCTCCAGAACAAACCACAAGAACTTCTGATGCCCCAGGAAAAATCGGGATGTGCAGGTAAGCATCCCTGATGTCCACCATGATCATGAAGTCGCCGGACCAAAGCGAGCTCACCGCCGACCGTAAGGTTTCCATGCGGAAATGTCTGACTGACAAGCCTGTTGAGACCCTTCAGGTCCAGGATAGGTCTTCATGGTTCCCAAGAAGAACGGAACGTTAACAGGTTGGAGTAAAACCTTGTCGAGGTACAGGACAAATCACACCTAACCGCAGGAGGTGTTGGACGGCCATTCTCAAACCCATGGGTTTTGGGATATCCGAGACCGAAGACATTTTTTGGGGGCGGCCTGACTGCCAGCTCTTTTTTGTAACCGGAGGACACCACCTCTTGAATCCACCGATCCGAGATGTGCCGTCTCCAGATTTGAGCAAATAGCAGAAGCCATCCTCACACCCGGATGGGTGAGCGCGCTCCTCATGCCTGAGGGGATTTGGACTTTGCTCCCCAGATGGGATTGGGTCGGCCACGGGACCTACCTCTACCCCAGGTATCTCTGCGGCCACCTGAGAATGAAGAGACTCTTCCTCCTCGAAAGGAACGATAGGCAGAGGGGTCCGAAAGGACCGAGCAGGCTTCCGTCTCTGAGGGAGTCTACCATCCGTGACCAAAAGGTCCAGACGCTCCCCAAACAGCCTGTGCCCCACGGGGATACTCGTAAGCGACTTCTTGGCCGCGGCATCAGCCGACCATTGCCGCAACTAAAGCGAGCGGCGGAGGGCAACAAACAGGACCGAAATCCTGGCACCAAGCCGGACACCATCATCCATGGCAGAGGCAACAAAACCAATGAATACGAGCCTTAGCTCTATCCACAAGATGTCTCACCTTCCTTCTGATGGCCAGAGAGACAATCGCCGCGGCACAAACAGGGAGGAACAATGTGTAATGTCTCAAAAACTGAGGCAAGCAATTTCTCCGTATCATCAGGGAGCCACGCATCCTCATCCGAGGAAGAACCAGACAAACTGTCATCCCCAGCAGAATAATCAGCAGTGGGAGGGGAATCATCTGGCAACTCACCTTCCTTCACAGAGCCCAGATCATAAAAAAGATGGTCATTATCCGAGTAAACGGGCTTGATGTGCCGTCTCTTACTCGTGCCCATTTTAGGAGCCGTTCGTGAGATCTGTCTCTCGAGACTGGCCACCCTATGTGCCAAATCAACATGGGAACCCCTGCTGACTTCCCCCTCACTGGGGGCTGAGTGCAGCAGCGGAGGTTCTGGAGAGGCCGCAGGCAGTGAAGGGCTAGGGGCAGGTATGCCCCCGGTCATGGTCCAAAATGATGCTCCTGGCGCAAGTGGTACAAACAATACTGAATCCGCCCAGAGGACTTGCACTGCACAAGGAGCAGAGCTTCACCTGCCCAGATGGGGCCCCCAGCTCACTATCCCCAGATGCCTCCATTATGGTGATTAGAAAAAATATAATTCTGTGATTACTCACCTGTAGAATTGGTATTATGAGTATACAGTACATCCTGCTCCAAATCTAATACTTAACAGTAGGGATATACTCCGCCAGATGGCGCTGGACTGCAGAGACATCGAAAATAGGCTCCTCCCACCCCCTCAAATACCCAGGGACCTCCCACAAATCCCCAGCATTGAAAAGCAGTTAGTTTGGATTGTTTAATTCTCCCGGCTTCTCATTAACTGCTTTTCAATGCTGGGGATTTGTGGGAGGTCCCTGGGTATTTGAGGGGGTGGGAGGAGCCTATTTTCGATGTCTCTGCAGTCCAGCGCCATCTGGCGGACTATATCCCTACTTTAAGTATTAGATTTGGAGCAGGATGTACTGTATACTCATAATACCAATTCTACAGGTGATTAATCACAGAATTGTATTATTCTTAGTATACAGTACGTCCTGCTCCAAATCTAATACTTACAGTTGGGACATCCAATAGAAGTGTCCATAAAGTAGGGTGGGATCCCCAAGTAAAATCAGCAGCAGGCAGTTTAAACCACTGCCGCCTGCAGAACCTTTCGGCCAAAAACAGCATCAGCTGAGGCCCTAAAATCAACCTTGTAAAACTTTGAAAAGGTATGAACAGAAGACCAAGTAGCAGCCTTGCAAACTTGTTCAACAGAAGCCTGGTGCTGAAAAGCCCAAGAGGCACCAATAGCACGAGTGGAATGAGCAGTAAGGCGGAAGGGAGGATTCTTCCCCTTAGCAGAGTAGGCCTGAATCACAGCCTGACAAATCCACTTGCTGATAGTAGACTTGGCAGGAGCCAAACCCTTCCTAGGACCAGAAGGGACCACAAAAAGAGCATCAGTTTTCATGAAAGGTGCAGTAGCCACCAGATAGTACTTCAGACACCTAACCACATCCAAAGAGTGCCAAGAGTGCAAAACTCTCTCCTTAGCATTGCTAGGATTAGGGCACAAAGAAGGAAGAACAATATCCTGATTCAAATGAAAGGCAGACACTACCTTAGGCAGAAAGTCAGGTTTGAAACGAAACGCCACCTTGTCTTGGTGCCTCTCATAGTAGGGGGCTGAATGGACAGCGCCGCCAACTCAGACACACGCCTGACACCCTGCAAGGCTGACAGAACCAAGTTCAAATCCCAAACAGGCACCATAGGTTTACGTGGGGGACGCACATGAGTGACCCCCTGGAAAAAAGTCCTGATCAGAGGGTGCTGAGCAAAGGACTTCTGGAAAAAAATAGCCAGGGAAGAAACCTGACCCTTCAGAGTACTGAGTTGGAGCCCCATCTCCAACCCATGCTGCAGGAACTCCAGAATCCTGTGAATAGAGAACACACGACAGGGAAGAGACCTAGACTCACACCAGTCAATGTAGGCACACCAAACCCTGTAATAAATGGAAGAGGAAGACTTCTTCCTAGCTTTAATCAAAGGGGACAGTGAGGACTTGAGGTGGTTGATCACCCATCCAAATGACTCCAGAGTGGACACCACCAGCTGAGTATCCAACTCTGCCTGATGTAGAGACTGGGAGGTGATGAGGATGTCGTCCAGATAGGGAAGCACGCGGACGCCCTGACATCTGAGCAGAGACATCACGCCAGCCAACACCTTCCTTGGTGAACACCCTGGTCGCTGAAGTGAGGCCAAAGGGCAAGGCCACAAACTGGTAGTGTTGATCCATCAGAGCGAACCTGAGGAACCTTTGATGACCTGGGAACACAGGAATATGAAGGTAAGCATCTTTGCTGTCATGAAATCCCCTTGGCGCAGGGAACTGATGGCAGAGCGCAGAGTTTCCATGCGAAAGCGCCTGTCCCTGACAAACTTGTTGAGAATCTTTAAGTCCAGGATGGGCCTGACAGAACCATCCTTTTTGGGTACTGTGAATAGGTTGGAATAAAAGCCCTTGCCTTTTTCTCTTAAAGGGACCTGGCAGATGACCCCCAGCTCCAGGAGGCCTTGCACTGCTCGCACTAGCTCCTGAGCTGACACAGGGTCCTGGAGGAATCTGGGATCTGATGAACCTTGAAGGGGGATCGGCAGCAAACTCCAACTTGTAACCGGAGGACACTACCTCCTGAATCCACCTGAGACATGAAGCTTCCAGACATGAGCAAAGTGCTGTAGCCATCCCCCCACCCGGATGGGTGAGGGCGCCCCATCATGCCTGAGGGGGCTTGGGAGAGGATTTAGCTTTGGGACCCCAGGAGGAGCCAGGACATCCACGTCCTCTGCCTCTACCCCAGAAATCTCCCCGGGCCCCAGGGAAAGAAACCCCCCTTCCCTGTCTTGCACCACGGAAAAGGGAGGAGAAGGAACCCTGACCCCGAAAGGGCCGAGATTGCCGCCTGCGCTGGGGCAACCTGCCCCCCTTAGCAAAAAGGTCCAGGCGGTCCCCAAACAGGCGCAGTCCTTTAACCCTTTAAACACCAGCCTCATAAAATTTGCGAGGCTGCCTCCCCTGCAGTTAACCGCCAGCCACGTAAATTTTACGTGCCTGACTTTCCCCATTAATAGAATAAAAAGTTAAAAATAAAAAAATCACTTACCTGACCCCTCGTTTGATCCGGCCGGTTCTCCTCTTCAGCCAGAGGGGCTCCGCTTGCCCATTGAGGCTCCTCCGGCTGCAGGGGAGTGCCCAAAATAGAGTGCCACCTCCCCGTTTCAGCATCCACCGGGATTTGCCTGCATTAAAAAAAAAAAAAAAAAAAAAAAAAAATATAACAGTTACTCACCTCCGCTCCGGCCGCCTCTCCTCTTCATGGGGGGGGGGGGGGGGCTCCGATCCCCCCCCCAGCGCTCTTCCGTCTTCTGGAGGGGGCATAACAGCCCTCCTCCCTCCGCAGCTTCCGATGACAGCCGCCATCTTGGATTCTGCCCCCGCCCCTACGGGGGCGGGGCCGATGACTTCACCACCGGCCTCAGATCGCCTGCCTCCCCCCTCCTCTGCCCAGCCATCACCTGCATCTGATCGCCGCGGGACACAGGAGATGAAGATCGGACGTGAGTAAAGTAAAAAACATTTTTTTTTTTATAAAGTCATTTGAAAAAAGTGTGTTTGTCCTTTTTTTCACTTTTAACCCTTTGTAAACTGGTAAGGGGTCCATGTGACCCCTATACCAGTTCACAGGGCTCGGGGGTCTGGCAAGTCACCTGCGTGACTTGCCATTAACCCCTGGCCCCCCAAATTACCTGCCTCCCCAAAGCCCAGGGGGGGCGCAGAAGAGCCGTGGCCCTAGGCTATGTCGGCTCGTAGCCTGCAGGGCCAGGGGCCACAAAAGCTGGCCCCTGCGTCCTGTTCTACAAGCCCCCATAGCTGGGCACAGGCTGGTTATGCTGGGTAGGGGGGGACCTCACGCCATTTTTTGGGGGATTTTTAAGGGACCCTATGTCTTTTTTTTAAATTAACCCTATGTTATCTGTAACCCAGTAGGTATAAAAGGCTTCCAGCAGCAGCAGGAGAGCAGTATTTAAGAAAATTTAAAAATGTATTATTTTTTAATAGTTATTTTTAAAGTGTGTGGTTTTTTTTTACTTTTAACCCTTTGTGAACTGGTAAGGGATCTACGAGACCCCTATACCAGTTCACAAGGCTCTGGGTCTGGCAAGTCACCTGTGGCTAGTGGGTGACTTGCCATCAACCCCGAGACCACCCATTACCTGCCTCCCAAAAAAAATCCCCAAGCCTCCCCCAAAAAATTCCCCCAAGAAATGGTGTCCCCCCCCCCCTTGTGAAGGGGGACCCCACACCATTTTTTTTTTTATTTAACCCTTTATTATGTGGATAGTAGTTGTATTTTATTTGTAAATGTTATAAAGTGCTCTTTTCAGTTTAGGGGATCACCTGGACAGAAACGGGGGGCTACCGTTACATATGTGGTATCATTGTAATCGGGAGAAATGGGGCTTTCACATGCAATATGGTTCTCTTTAATAAAATAAATGTTTTTGTTAAAATAAAGGAGACAATTTAAAAAAAAAAAAAATAATATATATATATATATATATATATATATTTATTTATTTTTTTTACTTATTTACTTAATATATAAAAAAAGGAGAAAAAATACAAACAAGACATTTCATGTTAAAGCCTAAACTCTGCCACAAAAAGAAAATATGCCCTTTTCTTGGAAATTCCTGCAAAAATCACAGTTAAACATCACGCAAAATGGTGAAAAATATCCTGTCAGCAGAGGGTGACAAAATCTCAAGTAGGCTGGCAGTTAAAAGGTTACAGGTACCTATGCATGTTGGGTATTGTTCTGCTCGGGGGACCTTGCGCTTTCAGATTTACCTTTTTTCTTATTTGCATATTGATATTTTAGGAAAAGGTGTTTTTTATTCTGCTTTTTTATACACTTTTTGTGAAACCCTGTGCAACCTAAGAATTCTTCGAGATATTACTTCCAGAAAGATGAGCCCACTACAACAAGCTGGGTATGCTTAGAAAACTTAACATGTGTACTTTCAGGGAATATATGGTTTAATCGGGGATATTCCAAATGTAAAGAGTTATTTTGGTAGAAAAAGCACAAGGTGTGCACTTTGTCTGCAGAGCTGAAATTTTGAAGTAAAATTACCGCTATTTGCATGCTTTACTTTGGTGTGTTTGGCAACTCTTTCCTTGACAGAACCTATGCATGTTGGGTATTGTTCAGTTCGGGCATGTGGCTTTTTCAGATTTTCTGGTTTGCATATAGTTTTTTTTAGGAAAATGTGGTTTTGATTCTGCTTTTTTATTCATTTTTAAGGAAACCCTGTGCAACCAAAGAATAAATTGAGGGATTACTTCCAGAAAACTGCACCCATGTCAACAAGCCTGCTACGCCTAGAAAGCCTGAGGTGCGTACTTCTAGGGAATATATAGTTTGTAGGGGGTATTTCTAATGTAAAGGGTTGTTTTTCTTGAAAAACTGCAAGGTGCGCATATTGCATAGCATAGTTGTATTTTATCTGAAAATCTCCTAGAGCGTTGTTTCACTTTGGGGGAGTCTCCTGGGCAGGAAAGGGTGTCTACCTATACATATGTGGTACCGCTGTAAACAGGAGAAATTGGGGTATGAAACGCAATAAGATTTTATTGACAAACTTACATTTTTTATTACAAAAAAACACTACAAATTGTAAAAAAATTTTTTTTTGCACAATTTTCACCTGTTACATGTTAAAGCCCAGGCTCTGCTGAAAAAAACAATATATCACTTTCCTGGGAAATCCCTTCAAAAATCACAGTTGAACATGGGGAGCACAAAATAGTGAAAAATGGTCTGGCAACAAAGGGTGACAAAATCTCAAGGTAGGCTGGCGGTTAAAGGGTTAAAAGGGAAACCCAGTGAGGGCCTTCTTGGCAGCGTAGTCAGCAGCCCACTGGCGCAGCCAAACCGAGCGGCGTATAGCCACCACGAGGGCAGAAGTTCTGGCACACATACTGATGGTGTCATCCAATGCTGATAGGACAACATTTACAAAAACATCACAACTGGAGAGTGCATTAAACACCTCACAAGGTAAATCATCAGGGGCACTATCAAGCATATTCCTGATAAGGGTTCTAGTGGCCACAGCAGTAATGGCAGAGGCACAGACCGGGTGCAGCGCCGTCCCCGCACATGCAAAGGCGTGGGATGCCAGCTGATCAATACGCCGGTCTTCAGCATCCCGCAGGGTAGTAGAATCAGGGGAATGCATGACAGAGGTGTTAGATAGCCCTAGGATAGGGGCATCCACCTCAAGGGGGGATGACCAACATTTAACCACCTCAGCAGGAAAGGGATACTTCCTATCCCAACTTTTTGGAAGCCCGGGAAGTTTACTGGGACACGCCCATTCCTTGAGCACAAGGTTATGGAAATGTGCCTGCTCTGGAAATTCCAGACGTCATTTTGCTGTATGAAAAAGCTCCCCTCTTTGCCTGGGAGCCTCAACAGGGAGATAGACAGAACCTCAAAAATCTGGGTCAATAATCTGTCAGTGTCACCCGGGGCCCAGGGGTCAGAGCCAGAATCGTCATGACCCCTTGGTCTCTCATCAGATGAGCCTGAATCAAAAAGGAGCTCCCCTTCATCAGACTGGGTATAGCCAAAGATTCATAAACTCCTCAGTTCCCATAGGGAAAACAGTAACATTAGGCGTCAAATGCCGCTTCTTAGCAGGGGCCTTATGTGCTAAGGACTTCGCAATAATCTGTTCAACAGTAGCCAGTCTAGAAGACACATCAGGCTGAGAGTCCCCACTAGTATGCAACTCAGTAGGAGTGAGGTTTAAGCTTGGGGGAGTAGGCGAAGTAAAAAGAGGTGCAGCCACTGGCAGGCCAGATTGCAATGCAAGCACCTGCTCAGCACAGGGTACACAGACCCGCGCCTTGTCAGCGTCAGCATGAGGCTGCACACACGCTACACACAGCCGGTCTTGTCCCAAAGGGACCCCGGTCACGTTATCCTGGGATGCCTCCATATGGTGATTATAGCGGCGCAATACGCCGATGGAATGGGTGGGAATAGGCTAATAGCCCCGCTAACCTGTGAGTAGAGAGCCAATTTCTCGTCCTTCGCAGCCAGACTACAGAAAAATTCTGGGGATTTGTGGGAGGTCCCTGGGTATTTGAGGGGCCAGGAGGAGCCTATTTTCGATGTCTTTGCAGTCCAGCGCCATCTGGCGGAGTATATCCCAACTGTAAGTATTACATTTGGAGCAGGACGTACTGTATACTAAGAATAATGTCAATTGAAGGTTACAAGGCACTAACGGCCCAAACCTATATGATCCCTCTTAATAAAAGGAAGGGGGACAGTGAGGAACCACAACCCTCAACCACTAAGCCCACGACCTATGCAAGACAAAAGAGAAAAGGACCATCAGACCCCTAAACAGTGATATGCATGAAAAGCAAGCATTCAAAAGAGGGACTCCCGACACCGACAGGTCTCTGATGGGATTCAGGCACCAGAAACAGGGACAGCGCAGCACACCGCAGGCCACAGCTTCTAGCATCGATCGAGGAGCGGGGCGCATCACCGTGCGGCTCCACCCCCCCGGCATCGCGAAAAGTGCGCCCGCCCATCACCAGCGCGGCCATTATCCCCTCACAAGGGGCAGAGCAAGGTGATGGCCACCATATCCGGACACACTGAAAAGCCGCGCAGCACACATAACCGCGCCGCCTGCCTGCATCGCAGCGTGAGCGGCGTCCCCCCATCACAGCGTGACGGAGTCAGGATGGAGGGAGGAAAGACACAGCGAGGCCCGAGAGGAACCGCGAGGGAGGTAAGAATAAAAAGCTCCAAGGCAGTAGAGCCAGCAAGGAGCAGTGCAAGTCAAAACACACAGCACACATAATAAAGCTTGTGGGCAGGGAGGGTACATACAGGCAAACTATAGCCCTAGCAAGCGGTTCCTCCCTCAGTAGGCTCACCATAGCCTATGGCCGGCTACCCTTTAAACAGGGTCTGCAGCCCAGAGCCTAGCTCTGCCGAATGCCTGACCCCGGCGTTCTCCCTACTGTCACAATCCCGAAGCAGCCAGCGGCTGGGAGGCAGAAGTGGGTCTGACGGGATCAGTGGAAATAGGGCCCGCAGCGGACGACGGGCTAGGAGGCCCCGCTCAGCTGCCAATATCCAGAGAGAGTATCCAACGATCTTCAGCAGTCAAGACTGCAAGATGAACACTGGGGGAATGATAGAGGGACACCTGCCTTTATAGGGGGCCAAGAGGAGCGACAGCTTTTGATCTTGCAGTCGAGCGCCCCCTGGGGGCGGAATACCCACGTCATCACTGGGATATAGGGAAAATATATAATTTTCCTGGAAATCCTCGTCAATGCATGAGCTATATATATATATATTATATGTAAAATGGTTAAAAATAGCATAGCAACAGAGGGTGACAAACTCTAGGTAGGCTGGCAGTTAAGCCTGACCAAAGATTCATAATTGGATTAAGGTCTGTACTTTGAATTGGTCATTCCAAACATTTACACATTTCTTTTTTTTTCTTTATCAGTTTGAAGCATACAACACAGCAAAATAAAGGCATCTGTAAACCAAATAATGCTCATCAGTGTACTTTCCTTGACTGTATAACATACAATAAAAGCTCTTTAAAGTTTTGTACACATTTCGTAGCAACTTAATTAAAAACTTAACGGGGACGTCACCTCAGATCTAATCTGGGGCCGAGTTCTGAGGCAAAACTGTAACTAATGTGTAGCAGAGGACAGGGAAAGGGTGGGAAGTGGTGGATGCCGTGCAGGCCTCTGGGTCTCCGCCAGGAGGGTTTTACATTCGTCCGACTCAGAAAACTTGAGCCACTCATACCAGATGGCAGTGAACTGCTTGAATCTATTCTCTCTAGACAGTATAATGTTCTCAAAGCGCATGATTTCATTAACCTTCGGGACCCACATTGCTAATGAGGGGGGTTCCACCTTTTTCCATGTTAGGGGTATGCACGCTTTTGCCGCATTAACCATATGACACAATATGGACTTCTTATAAACCTTCATAGGGGTGTCCGATAGGTGGAGGAGACAAGTAGCCGGGCTATCGGGTACATCTGTTTTGGATACTCTCCCCGTCACCTCCCTCATCGCCTCCCAGAAGGGTTTGAGTTTGGGGCAACTCCAGAAGATATGTAACAGGTCCCCTCTTGCCACCTCCAACACTCCGCAGATGTCTCTGGGTGCCACTTACTAATCAATGCCGGCACTCTGTACCAGCACGTGAGAATCTTGTAATTGCACTCCTGTAGTTCAGTGCAAATGGAGGTTTTGTGTGGGGTGGCCAGAATCCTTCTGCATTGCTTCTCTGAGAGGGTGATTTCCAGGTCCTCCTCCCATTTCCTTAGGAAGGGAAGCCCATCACCCCCCCCCCGAAGGAGATGTCAATAACTTGTGTATGTAGGAGAGCATATGCTTGGTCACCTCTGTACTGGAGCAAAGCCCTTCAAAAGGGGTAGTATGCCTTATCCCACCTGTGAATTCTCCAAGTGAGTAAAGAAAGTGCGAGAGTCAAGTTTGCTGCCAGCCAGTCCATGCCGGAAGTCCCTTCTCCTGTGTGAGGGCTTCTAGGTTGGCTCCATCTCTCTCCTACCCAAAAATACCATTTTGTGAGATAATCACATGTAAAATGGTTATTACGAGTATGTCACACCCCCCACTTCCCGATATTCATGACACTTGGGAACCCGGCCTGTAGAGGGCGATCTTGCAGAGATGACATGGAAAAATACCATTTTGTGAGTACTCACCTGAAAAATGGATATTGTTTGTGTGCCACACACCCCGCTTCACCTTTAATTCTTCACGATTGGGTTACTCACCGCCAGGTGACGCTGTTGCAGAGAGGAAGTCTTGTAACGAGCCCCCTTCCGGCCCATATATACCTGGTACCTCCCATTTATCACCAGTGTATTAAAAAGCAGAAAGACAAGGTACCAGTAATTTAACGGTAACCTCAAAATAAATCAATATAAATAAAAGCTTCACCATATAAAGGATTCGGAATACCGAAAAGGGTGGGAGTGAAGTGGGGTGTGTGGAACACCAACAATATCCATTTTTCAGGTGAGTACTCACAAAATGGTATTCTTGGTGTGCCACACACCCCGCTTCACCTTTAATTCTTCACGATTGGGACATGCAAAAGCAATGTCCACAAGGGATGGGCATCTCAAGGCCAGGTGAAGCATAACTTAAATGACTGCAGTCTGCAGAACTTTGCGGCCAAAAACAGCATCCGCTGAGGCTCGCACATCAACTTTGTAAAACTTAGAAAAAGTATGAACAGAAGACCAAGTGGCAGCCTTACAAACTTGTTCAACAGAAGCTTGGTGCTGAAAAGCCCAAGACGCTCCAACGGCGCGAGTAGAATGAGCAGTGATACGAAAAGGGGGAACTTTCCCCTTAGCAGAATAGGCCGCAGTAACGGCCTGACGTATCCATTTGCTAATGGCAGATTTGGCTGGTGCCAAACCCTTCTTAGGCCCACAGGGCACAACAAAAAAGGCATCCGTCTTACGAAAAGGAGACGTGATAATCAAGTAGTACTTAACACAGCGTACTACATCCAAACAATGCAAAACCCTCTCTTTGTCATTCTTAGGATTAGGACACAAGGAGGGAAGAACAATATCCTGATTCAAATGAAAAGCAGAAACAACCTTAGGAAGAAAGTCTGGCTTGAACCGAAAGACCACTTTATCCTGATGCCTCTCAAAGTAGGGCGCCTGGATAGACAAGGCCGCCAACTCCGAGACACGCCGGACCGAAGTGATAGCTACCAAGAAGACAATCTTCTGAGTCAGGGTAGACAAAGCAATATCTTGCAGAGGCTCGAAAGGAGGAGCCTGCAGAGCAGAAAGAACCAAATTCAAATCCCAAACCGGGAGTAATGGTTTCCTGGGAGGCCGCACATGCGTAACCCCCTGGAAAAAAGTTTTAACTAAGGAATGAAGTGCAAAACGCTTCTGAAAAAAGATAGATAAGGCAGAAACTTGCCCTTTCAAAGTACGTAGCTGAAGACCCGAGTCCAGCCCAGATTGTAAAAACTCCAGAATCCTGGAGACCGAGAAGACCCTACAAGGGAAGGATCTAATCTCACACCAAGCGATATAGGCTTTCCAAGTCCTATAGTAGATGATAGAAGAAGACCTCTTCCGGGCACTGATCAGAGTCTTAACGACAGAGTCAGAAAGACCCTCCTCCTTCAAGATGGAGGTTTCAGCAGCCAGGCCGTCAAACCCAGCGCTGGTAAATTGGGTACCACAACCGACCCTGAGTGAGCAGATCGGGCCGAAGAGGCAGAACGAACTGGTCCACTGCCAGCCGAACGATGTCTGCGAACCACACTCGCCTTGGCCACCTTGGGGCCACGAGAACGGCGGACACCCTTTCCAGAGCCAACTTCCGAACCACCCTGCCCAGCATGGGTATCGGAGGAAACAGGTATAGAAAGCCCAGATCCCCCCAGCTCAGGGACATGGCGTCCACTGCCAGAGCCAGAGGATCCCGGGAGAGCGACACGAAGTTCGGGAGCCTGTGATTATGACGAGAGGCAAACAGGTCCACCTCCGGTGTCCCCCATCGGAGACACAGTGAGCGAAAAACCTGAGGATGGAGAGCCCATTCTCCCAGACGGGGAGAGCCCCTGCTCAACTGGTCCGCTTCCTGGTTCTCCACTCCTGGAATGTATACCGCCGAGAGACAAGGAACATGGGCCTCTGCCCAGGTCAGGATCAGGGACACCTCTCAGAGCACTCAGACTGCGAGTCCCTCCCTGATGACTGATGTAAGCAACCGCTGTTCGATTGTCTGAACCCACCTGGACCGAAAGGCCCAGAACGTGATGAGTCAGGAGAGCAAGCACCCGACGGACGGCTCTCAGTTCCAGAACATTGATGGGTAAGTGGGCCTCTTGAGGTCCCCATTGCCCCTGGAACTGAAGCTCCTTCCAGAATCCACCCCATCCCAAAAGACTGGCGTCCGTGGTGACAATTTCCCAAAGAGGGGTCAGGAAGGACCTGCCCCTCACAAGAATGGCCGAGACCAACCACCACTGGAGGGACTGCCGGACCCGGGAGGACAACTGGAAGGGCTGATCCAGCGACCGAGGCTGCCGGTCCCAGGACGCCAACAGATAAAGCTGAAGCGTCCTCGTGTGAAATTGAGCAAAAGGAACTGCCTCGAAAGAGGCGACCATCAACCCTACCAGCCTCATCCCCAGACGGATGGACGGCCGAGGATTGGAAAGTAGGACCCGAGCCAACTCCTGAATCAGATGAATTTTGGACTGGGGGAGAAACACTCTGTGTTGAAGAGAGTCCAACTCCATCCCCAGAAAGGACACCACCCTGGCCGGAGCGAGGGAGGACTTGGGGAAGTTGATCACCCAACCAAAGCTTTCCAGCGTGGAGACCACCATCCTGGTGTCTGTCTCCGATTGATTGAGCGACGGAGCCATGATGAGAAGGTCGTCCAAATAAGGAACGACCCGAATGCCCCGAGATCTGAAAATGGCCATCACCCCTGCCAGCACCTTGGTAAACACTCTCGGTGCCGAGGTAAGGCCAAACGGAAGTGCCACGAATTGAAAATGCTGATCTTTCATCACGAATCGAAGAAAACGTTGATGAGCGTGGCAGATGGGAACATGAAGATAAGCATCCTTGATGTCTATGGACGTCATGAAGTCCCCCTGCCGAAGGGAACCGACGGGCGTACGCAAAGTTTCCATGCGAAACTTCCGAAAATGGATGAACTTCAGGTCCAGGACAGGACGAACTGACCCATCTTTCTTGGGGACTGCGAAAAGATTGGAGTAGAAACCGAGGCCCATCTCTAAACGCGGCACCGGCTGGATGACCGCCATCTCTAACAGATTCTTTACCGACGCCAGGAGCCCCTGTGCGGCCAAAGGATCGATGGGCACCCGAGACCGAAAGAACCGTGAAGGAGGGCGAGACTCGAATTCCAGTTTGTAACCGGACGACACTACCTCCCGGATCCATCTGTCCGGAATCTCCTGGTCCCAAACCTGGGAGAAGTGTCGTAATCGTCCCCTCACCCGCACGGGTGAGGGCAGCCCCTCATTGCTGAGCGGGCTTACCGGCAAGCTTGGGCTTGGCGCCCCAGGACTGTGCGGGATGGCCACGGCCCTTCCCCCCCGAGTCCAACCTGCACCTCTGGTAGGGGGAAAGGAAGCCCCCCCTACCCGCTCTGAATCCCCGAAAGGAAGGCCTACCAGAACTTGCCCCCCGAAAGGGACGACGAGGCCTCTTACGTTGCGGCATTTTACCACCTTTTGCAACCGAATCAATTTTATCACCAAACAGCCGCAATCCTAAAAAGGGGAGAGCTGTGAGCACCTTTTTAGAAGCTGCGTCCGCCGACCACTGGCGCAGCCATACTGCCCGACGAATAGCCACCAGCATTGCAGCTGTCTTGCTACTCATAGCCAGCGCATCGTCCTGAGCGGACAGAACATAGGAAACAAAAGACTCACACTGCCTGAGAGCAATAAGCTCCTTGCAAGTGGGATCATGATCCACACACAGACCCTGAATTACAGATCTAACCGCCAATAGAAGAAGCGCCGAAGCACACACCGGGCGCATCGTTGACCCAGCATAACTGAAACCATGGCGAGCGTACTGGTCAATCCGACGATCCTCACCATCCTTAAGGGCAGTAGTCTCAGCAGACTGCACCATAGCCGTGCTGGAGAGCCCTAATACAGGGGTATTGACGTCAGGAGGAACCGACCAAAGCTTCACCAATTCTGGTGGAAAAGGATAACGTTTCTCCCAACTGGAAGGAATTCCAGTTAACCGCGTGGGATGTTCCCATTCTTTGAGCACAACTCTCTCAAAGTGGTGTTGTCTGGGAAAAACCAAAGGCGGCTGAGGCACATTAAACAACTGACCCTTAGGCCGGGTGACGGCCTCAGGCGGATCTAAATTCAAAATTTCAAACATTTGAGCCAGAATGGAGGGGGTGTCACGAGAACCCCCCGCAGACAAATCGCCAATAGCATCAACCTCAAGCTGATCTGCAGGCTCATCTGACTCCACCAGAAATTCTCCCTCCTCGTCCAGGGAGCAATCGGACCAATCCACAGGCTCACATACTTCATCCTGTGAAGCCGGAGGTACAGGAGTCAGGTGCTTCCGTTTCGCAGTGGCCTTTAACCCTGCTTTAACGGAAATTATCTTCTCGAGGTTGGCCAACCGTGCCGCCACCTCGGATTGCGAATCCCCACTCTTGACAATGTGACGCGGGGTCCGGAACAGGGAGGGAGGCGTAGGGGATGATGGAAGTTGCGAAGAGCCAGCAGCCGGAGCAACGGACTGGCACGCAATACTCTGCTTTGCACAAGGAATGCATACAAAAACATCATCACCTGGGAGCGGAGTCCCACAGCCTCCACACACCCTAGATGGCCCAGAAGAACCATTTCCGGTATTATCGGAAGCCTCCATATGGTGATTTATGGTATTCGCAAAATTCTGGGTTTAAGGCATAAGCCACCCGGGATGCCCCTTTATGTTAATGTCCCGGGAGGGAGGATTTAATTAATAAAGATCCCCTTAAGATAATAGTATATATATATTCCTTTTATTTTTTTTTTTAATATATATACAAGTATATATATATATATATATATATATATATATCCGGGAGGCCACTGTATTGAGGGAATCCCAGGATCTGTGGGGAAGAGACAAACAGTAAGACCCCCAGAATGGCAACATGCAATATAACACATAATACACAGCACAAGAGTGCTTTAAAGAGGCAAGGAAAAACCTGGCCTCTGATTACCTCTTTTTTTTTTTAAATAAAAAAGTATTACTCCATACAAATTTTTACCCCTAAACAATCAGAGACCATGGAAAAAAAAAAATAGACGGCCTCACCTTGGCCACAACGGTCAGCACAATGGCAGCGGTGGAGCCGAAGCTGCAAAGCACGTCCACGGAAGAGGCGGCGGAGCGGGCAGCAGTAGCAGCAGCAACAGAGACATGCGGCCCCGAGCGCAGCCTCCTAATGAACCAGGAGGAAGTGCGGCTGGGGCCGGTAACGACACGCCGCCGGACCACGCCCCCACCCCTGACGTCATGCGGGCCCCGCCCCCCGCCAAATATGAAAAAGTGCAGCCCGCCAAACGGCGGTAGAAAGCAATCAGAGGGCAAAACAAGCCCTCAGAAACAAGGAGAAAGGGGGGAGGGAAACGGAGACACTAAGCAGCCTGAGCTGCCCCAGAAAAACCCCACGGCCCGCACAAAGACAAGGGGAAGGGGGGGAAGGGGAGCTGAAAAGGTCATAAACAGCAAGCCAGAACCAAACAGCCCGCCCCAGTCCCCCTAAAGCTGACCCAAAAACTCTGGCCCTACAGGCCAGCAGCAGCAAACATACAGTGAAACAAACACAACATACACAGCCCTCTACCCCCCCCCCATAGTGAAGGGACCGCAACGGGAGAGTAAGGAGCCAAGGGGACCCTCGGGACAGGGGCATCTCACCTCCGGATCACCATGTCGGATAGCCGCATTGCCCCCAAAAGAGGGGGTCGAGTGGAGGAGATAAGCTCCTAGGCACCTACAGTGCCGTCTACCAATTGCCCAGTGAGCAGCCTAGGCTGGGAGGCTTCCATTCCACCACAAATGTAACAAACAATCAAAACCGGGCAGAAATAGACCAAAAGGGGGTGCCGGGGTAAGACCCCGGCTACCTGCAAGCAGGAGACTTCAATCTTCTGTCTTGTCGTCATGCAGAGAGAAAAACACTGGTGATAAATGGGAGGTACCAGGTATATATGGGCCGTTACAAGACTTCCTCTCTGCAACAGCGTCACCTGGCGGTGAGTAACACAATCGTGAAGAATTAAAGGTGAAGCGGGGTGTGTGGCACACCAAGAATAAAGGAGCCCCTCCTGGTCCATAAGTACTGGGTTCCTCCCACTATTCCTCAGTCTTTTCGTCTCTGCAGATGGCAAAGCATTCAGAAGATGACTCTCCTTCAAGCTGCAGGTAGCCGGGCTTGCTCCCGGCCCCTTTTTTTCTCTATTTCTGTCTGAAACTCTTTAAACCCGTTTGGTTATATTGTATGCCTCCCAGCCCTGGCTGTGTGGTTCAGGCAAAGGTAGATACATACACCTTCTGGTGTATACAGGAGTATTATTCCTCCGTGAGACCCAATGTGGGTAGGCGGCTTCCGGGTTGGTGATCCCGGCATGGGATGCCCCTGTCCCTTTATAATCCCCTTGTGCCTTATGGGTGCATTTCTATCCTCTCCCCTTAGTCTCCTTTAACCCTGCTAGGTAAAATGGAGGGGGAAGGGGGGGCGTTATCTGGGCTTATTTGTCACCATGCACACAGGAGTTTTTTTTATGTCATTTATTTATATTGTGTGCATTTGGTGACTTTTTTGTTTTCTCTGTAGGTAGAAACTCCTTATTTAAAAAGGGGTTTCTCCTGGTCCTTATATAAAAAAAAAAACAAAAAAAAAAAGCCTTATTTGGGGGTCTATTTGTGTTTCAATCCTCCCACTTGGGACTATTTAAAGGGGCATCCCGGGTAGCAATTGCGTTAATCCCATATATACTTGGCGACTATAATCAATTATAGTATAACACTAAACACCATATGGAGGCATCCCAGGATAACGGACATGCAATTCCCTCTGCACAGACTCGGCAATGTTTTGGATGTGGGGCATCCCTTGTTGGGGATAACGCAATTCTTTGCGTCCCTTGTGCACAATTAACTATTATGCAGCAAACTGAGGCCCAGGCTTCAGGGCCTGCGGCTATTGCCTCATCTCCTACTCCGCCATGTCTTGTTCCGTACCCCCAATGATATTGTCATGGGTGGTGAGTCGCATGCTGATTTATGTGCCAGATTGGCTCATCTTGAAAGATTAATGTCTACCTCTGTGCCTAAGAAGGCTTCAGCTAAAAGAAAGCACTTGACTCATGCCGCTCCGGCAAGGGAGTCAAATTGTGAATTGCTTGATTGGTCTGATCCTTCTCAGTTAGAAGAAGGAGAATTATTATGAGGAATCAGATGTTTCTGATGAACAGCAATTTGTTGGTACTGAGATTGAGCAGGGTGAAGCAAGTGTTGTGGCTACCCCAAAAGCTCTTGCTCAGTTATTTGAGGTTTTGGTTATTACTCCTCCTGAAGTAGTCCCTCCTCAAAAATGGGAATTCTTTGGAGTCTCTAAACCTTGTTTAGAATTTCCAAATCAAAAGCATTTTTGATGAAATTATTCTTAAAGAATGGGAGAAGCCTGCGCGGCTTCCTGGCATTCCCTTGGGCTGGGACAAGAAATATCCCTTCCCAGCTGATACTGTTAAGCGTTGGTCATCACCACCTGTGCCCACCGGTCTGGGCATGTGTACACTCACTGCACGGATGGGTTAAATGCGGAGGACAAATTCCTATGTGTGCGCAAGCATACAATGGCCATCTATGCATTCATTTATAGAGAGACTGGATTTTTAAAAGATACTCTGCTCATGGGTGGATGCCCCTGTGCTTAATTTATCCAATTCTTCTGTGTTGCATTCTCCTGACTCCACTACACTTAAAGATGGAGAGGATAAGCGTATTGATCAAATGGCGTGCCACACTTTTTCCAGTGTGGGCTTGGCCTTGCTGCCTGTTGGTGCTTCGGCACTCATGACAGTGGCTATTAGGCCTGTTGTGAGAGACCTAATGAATTACTCAGGGCTTGATCCGGCCTCTGATGAGTACGCCACTTTTAAGCAATGTGAGATGTTTGCATCTTTTGGACTTTCTGCCTTAGATGATACTCTGCTCATGTGCAGCAGAACCTCTGCCTTGTTAGTCGCCATCCGGTGGTCAGTATGGTTGCAGCAGTGGGCAGCTGATAT
Organism: Gastrophryne carolinensis; assembly: GCA_027917425.1. NCBI lineage: Eukaryota > Metazoa > Chordata > Amphibia > Anura > Microhylidae > Gastrophryne > Gastrophryne carolinensis. The sequence continues at coordinate 341,908,982 of CM051238.1, forward strand.
TGTAGCTAAGAAATCGCTTACAGCGCTCCCCTTTTGTGGGATTGCGCCTCTTTGGAGAAAGAATTGGATTCTGTCACTAAAGGAGGTAAATTACCTCCGCTTAAGAAACAACGTCGTTCCTTTCGTGGAATAGAGGAAAGGGACGTGGCCGTCCAAGTCAGAATGGGGGGTCCAAAACCAAATCTGCCACTAAGCCTGCTCAACCCCTTACGGGTGGGGGGACAGCTGCGGTTCTTCTTCCAGGTCTGGGTTCAGGAGGTATCAGACAATTGGGTTCTGGAAGTAGTCTCTTCCGGTTACTAACTGGAATTCGAGTCCCGGCCTCCTCCGAGATTTTTCATGTCCCGGATGCCGTCAAATCAGGCAATTGCGCAGGGACTGCGGGCAGCAGTTGCGAATCTCTTAAACATGGCTGTTATCGGCCTAGTGCCTCCAGCGGAAAGGGGTTAGGGGTTTTACTCCAACCTATTCACGGTACCCAAAAGGGACGGCTCTGTTCGGCTTATCCTAGACCTAAGGAGACTCAATGAATTTATCAGTTTCGGAAAATTCCGCATGGAGTCTCTGCGATCAACGATCGATGCTCTCCGTCAGGGGGACTTCATGACATCCATAGACATCAAGGATGCTTATTTGCACATTCCTATTTTCCGGGTCACCAGAGCTTTCACCAGAGATTTCTCAGGTTCTCGATAGAAGACCCGCATTATCAATTTGTGGCCCTGCCATTCGGCCTTACCTCGGCCCCAAGAGTCTTTACCAAGATGCTGGCAGGAGTGATGGCTATATTCAGGGTTCAGGGCATCCGCATTGTGCCTTTTCTGGACGATCTTCTTATCGCGGCCTCCTCCCTCGAACAATCAGAGTTGGACACCAGGATGGTGGCCTCTACGCTAGAGAGGTTCGGATGGGTAATAAGTTACCCCAAATCCTCTGTCCGTCCAGGGAAATTCCCTTCCTGGGCCTGATTCTGGATACATTTCAGGCCAGGGTTTTTCTTCCTCAGTCCAAAATGGTTCTGATTCAGGACTTGATTCGTCTGTTCTTGTCCAACCCTCGTCAGTCTATCCGTCTAGGGATGAGACTAGTGGGATTGATGGTAGCTGCATTCGAGGCAGTCCCGTTTCACATAAGGGCGCTTCAGCTCTTCCTCTTGGCAAGTGGGACATGTGCCCACTATCATTGAATTAGACTTGTCTATTGTCTCCCGAAGTTTTGCAGTCCCTTCAGTGGTGGTTAATATCGCACAACCTCCAGAAGGGCAAGTCATTTCTGACTCCGCGTTGGGAACTGGTTACCATGGATGCCAGCCAGTTCCAAGGATTGTGGGGGCCTCAGGAGGCTCATTCTCCAATCAATGTATTAGAGCTTCGGGCCATACGTCTTGTTCTACTTCGACTGACCCATTTTTACAGGGTCTGCCAATTCAGATTCGGTCAGACAACTGAACAGCTGTTGCATACATCAGTCACCAGGGAGGGACTCGCAGTTGGGGTGCCCTCCGGGAAGTGTCTCTGATCCTTCAGTGGGCAGAGATCAATGTTCCCTGCATATCAGCAGTTTACATTTCGGGGATAGAGAATGTGAAGGCAGACTCCCTGAGCAGGGGATGTTCTTGCCAGGGAGAATGGTCTCTCAATCCAAGGGTCTTTCAGTTCCTCTGTCACAAGTGGGGGACTCCATGGTTGGACCTGTTTGCTTCTCGTCACAATCACAAGCTGCCAGCTTTTGTGTCTATCCCAGGATCCTCTGGCAGTGGCAGCGGATGCCATGTCTCTAGCCTGGAAGGATCTGGGGTTCCTATATCTGTTTCCCCCATTCTCCATGATCAGCAAGGTGGTGCGCAAGCTAGCACTGGAGGAGGTGCCAGCAATTCTGGTGGCGCCAAGGTGGCCAAGACGTCTGTGGTACGCAGACGTCGTAAGGCTGGCAGTGGATCGTGTCCATCTGCCTCTTCTTCCAGATCTCATAACTCAGGGTCAACTTTGTTACCCCAATTTACAAATGCTGGCTTTGACGGCATGGCTGCTGAAGTCTCCATCTTGAAAGAAGAAGGTCTTGCTGATGTGGTTATTCAGACTCTTATTAGAGCTAGGAAGAAGTCTTCCTCTGTCATTTATTACAGGACTTGGAGGTCCTATATTGATTGGTGTGAATCCAGGGATTTGCCCTGTAGAGTATTTTCTATTCCTAGAATTCTGGAATATCTGCAACGAGGTCTGGATATGGGATTACAGATTAGTACTTTGAAAGGGCAAGTCTCTGCCTTGGCAATTTTCTTTCAAAGATTGTTTGCTCTTCATCCTTTGGTTAAGACCTTTTTCCAAGGAGTCGCGCATGTGCGGCCTCCCAGAAAGCCTTTACTTCCTGTTTGGGATCTAAATTTGGTGCTTTCGGCTATGCAAGCTGCTCCCTTTGAGCCATTGCAGGATATTCTTCTTCCTATTCTTACGCAGAAGGTTGCCTTTTTGGTTGCTATTACTTCTGTCCGCCGAGTTTCTGAACTGGCGGCTTTGTCTATTCAAGCCCCTTATTTTGAGAGGCATCAAGATAAGGTTGTTTTCCGTTTTAAACCGGACTTCCTTCCTAAGGTGGTGTCTGCTTTCCACCTAAATCAGGATATAGTTCTTCCTTCCTTGTGTCCTAAACCTAGTAACGACAAGGAAAGGGTCTTACATTCTTTGGATGTAGTTTGTTGTGTTAAGTATTATTTAGTTACTACCTCGGCCTTCCGCAAGACGGATGCCTTTTTTGTTGTGCCTTCTGGCCCAAGAAGGGTTTTGCTCCTGCCAAATCTTCCCTTAGTAAGTGGATAGGTCAGGCTATCATTGGGGCCTATATGGCGAAGGGGAAGGTTCCCCCTTTTCGTGTCACTGCTCATTCTACTTGTACTATTGGAGCCTCTTGGGCTTTTCAGCACCAAGCTTCTGTTGAACAAGTCTGCGACTTGGTCTTCTGTGCATACTTTTTCTAAGTTTTACAAGGTTGATGTGCAGGTCTCAGCGGATGCTGTTTTTGGCCGCAAAGTTCTGCAAGCTGCAGTAAATTAAGTTATGCATTATTCCTTTCGGATCCCCACCCATTATAGACACTGCTATTGGATTTCCCAAGTGTCATGAATATCGGGAAATGGGGGGTGTGACATACTAGGAATATTACCATTTTGTGAGATACTCACCTGTAAAATGGTTATTACGAGTATGTCACACCCCCCACTTCCCCCGCCCTTTTTTGTTCGAGGGATCTTTTATATGGTGATTATTATTATTTCAAATAATTTTACAATTATTGAATATAATTGGCTCTTTTTGCTCTAAGGGATCCTTTATTTGGTATTATTTCAAATAATTTTACAGTTATTGAATATAATTGGCTCTTTTTGTTCTAAGGGATCCTTTATTTGGTATTATTCTCATATAATTTTACAATTATTGAATATAATTGGCTCTTCCTGGTTCTTCACTGCTGTTTAAAAAGACTGAGGAATAGTGGGAGGAACCCAGTACTTGTGGAATGGGAGGGGCTCCTTTTTTCCATGTCATCTCTGCAAGATCACCCTCTACAGGCCGGGTTCCCAAGTATCATGAATATCGGGAAGTGGGGGGGGGGGGGGTAGTGTGACATACTAGGAATAATGTTTTGCTCTGCAGACGCCCATCCTGGACCATGCCCTAGGCGTTGGTCCCTCTCATCCCCGGGGAAAACCTGGGTTCCCACGTATTGGGTACAATGGGGAGGGGGCTGGGGATATGTCCGGGTGCACCATGTACCTCTGGCATGTTTTTAATGTTACCCCTATAGTGGGATGTTTCAATGCTTGTTCATTGCCCTTGCCGTTCAGCCAAATTACATTGGCAAACGGCGCTGCTGAGAACTCCTGCTCCAGTCTCACCCACTGTTTATGCCTCCCATGCAGGCACCAATCCACCGCTCTCTGGGCCGTGGCATGCTATATGACCCGATCAGGAAAGCCCAGCCCGCCGTTCTCTTTAGTCCTGGCAAGTATGTTTCTATTCAGCCTTGGCTTCTTTCCCCCCCAGACAAATCTGACAAAGAGAGCTCTTACTTTCTGAAGAAAGGTCTGTGGGACCATGATTGGGAGCGTCTGCAGGAGATAAAGCAGCAGAGGGAGCAAATAAATTTTAATGGCATTGCAGCGGCCAAACCAGGATATTTTCCCACTTGACCACCTAACTGTTTCCTCCTCAAATCTTTTCAATAGAGGTGGAAAGTTGGTGGCAAAGACATCTGACAGATTCCTCCCAATCTTGGTCCCCAAGTACGTGACGCTCTCTCTGGCCCACTTAAAGGGGAAAGCATTTTGAATATTTTTAAATCTTTTCAGGGGGATGTTTATGTTGAGAGCCTCAGATTTTTGGAGGTTGATCTTATAACCTGAGAGCTCTCTGTACTGCCTCAGCTCTGGCATCAAATTCAGGAAGGATACCTCGGGGCATGTCAGGCTAAAGATCAGGTCGTCCGCGTAGGCGGCTACCTTATAGTGAGTGGATACACCTGCGATTAGGGGCAATAGAAGAATTATGACGCATCCTGCACAGGAACGGTTCTAGGGTAAGTATAAATATTAGGGGAGAGAGTGGACACCCCTGCCTTGTCCCGTCAGATATTCCGAAAGATCTCGAGAGTATACCATTAACCCTAACTGCAGCCAACGGGGAACTATATAGGCTCAAAGGAGGGGTGGCAGCCGCTCTGACCATTTTATAACTAACCTGGGAGGTGCACGTTAGCAGGGCAATTAGGATAAAAAAGTCTTAAAGCAGCCACAGCACTCAAACCAGTTAGCTTGCCAACCTACAATCTGTCTCTAAACTTGGTTAAAAACAGAGGGCTCGGTCACACACATCTGCAGAAATATGCTTAAGCTGCACCACCAGCGCCAAGGTGCCCCTGTGAGGTGCAGTCCTAACTAATCTCTGAGAGCCCCATTTGGGACATACAATGCAATAGATAAACTGGGAGCAGGCTTCCTGGGGCAACCTCAGGTAAGCCTGCTCCCAGTTTATCTATTGCATTGTATGTCCCAAATGGGGCTCTCAGAGATTAGAGTTATGACTGCACCTCACAGGGGCACCTTGGCGCTGGTGGTGCAGCTTAAGCATACTTCTGCAGATGTGTGTGACCGAGCCCTCTGTTTTTAACCAAGTTTAGAGACAGATTGTAGGTTGGTCAGCAAGCTAACTGGTTTGAGTGCTGTGGCTGCTTTAAGACTTTTGAACTATATAGGCTCCCTATCCAGCTCATTATGTTCGGGCCAAATCCAACGTGTTTGATAGAGTAGGATGGGAGTTTATGCAAGCCACGCTCAAACGCCTTTTCGGCGTCGGTCGCGAGCAGCAGGGTGAGGGTCCCCCTGCTCTGCGCCATATGGATCCGATTTAAGACCTTTATGGTATTGTCTCTCGCCTCTGTGTGGCATAAACCCAACCTGATCAAGCCCTATAACATGGTGTAGGTATGGAGCAATCCTGGAGGCTAGGACCTTTGCAAACAACTTTAACTCTGTGTTTAGGAGCGAGATCGGCCCATAACTAGCGCATTGGGTGGGATCCTTTCCTTCTTAAGGGATTACTGTGATATACGATCTTAGAGTGTCTGTCGGGAGAGACTTCCCCTCTTTAATGAAGTTAAATACTTTGAGCAATTTGGGGGACAAGAGAGGGAAAAAATACAATTCTGTGATTACTCACCTGTAGAATTGGTATTATACGTATACAGCACGTCCTGCTCCAGAGAATTCCTTACGTTTGGGTTATACATCCACAAGATGGCGCTGGACTGCAGAGACAGCAAAAAAGTGGCTCCTCCCGGCCCCTTGTATTCCAGGGACCTCCCACAAATTCCCCAGTATTGACAAGCAGTTAGCAAGAGGCCGGGAGAACCACCACCAAAACCAAACAATTTAAACCATGATAACCACCATACAGAGGCACTAAGAATAATGAAAACAAGGGTGGGGTGGAGCAGGAAGTGCTGTATACTTATAATACCAATTCTACAGGTGATATCTAAGTACGGAAGAAGGGGTTACCTCTAAAAACCCCTTAAAATACAGTCCAAGGGACTAACAATTGCACTCCCCACAATCTTGATTTAATGAATCATATTTATTAATGTAGCTATTAAAAACATTAAAAACATCCATGTTTTTAATAGCTACAGGGTCCCTCCCTGATGATTGATGTAGGCAACCGCCGTCTGGTTGTCCGAGCGGACCTGAACAGCCCAACCCCGAAGGTGCGGGGCCAAGCGGGCTAGAACCAACCTGATCGCCCTAAGTTCCAGAACGTTGATAGGGGTGTGGGCCTCCTGAGGGCCCCACTGCCCCTGGAATGATGGGGATCTCCAGAAGCCCCCCCAACCTGTCAGACTGGCATCCGTGGTGACTGTCTCCCAGCAAAGGGCCAGAAAGGACCTGCCCACTAACAGGTTCCTTAAGTCCAGCCACCACGAGAGGGACTGCCTGGTTAGGGGGGACAGAACCAAAACCTGATCCAGGGACACCGGGTCCCTGTCCTATACAGACAAGAGGTGGAGTTGAAGAGGCCTCATGTGGAACTGAGCATAAGGAACCGCCTCGAAGCAGGACACCATCAGGCCCACCAGCTGCATTCCCTGCCTGATGGAAGGATGAGGGCAAGGGCAGTACAGAAGGAGCTGAGCTTGCAGACTGTCCACCTTCTGCTGAGGAAGAAAGATCCTGGCCCGAGCTGTATCCAGATTCATGCAGCTGGCTTATCACCCAGCCGAATGACTCCAGTGTGGTCACCACCCGCTGAGTATCCAGCTCTGCCTGTTGGAAGGACGGAGAAGTGATAAGAATGTCGTCCAAAAATAGGGAAGAATGCGAAAGAGCCATAATGCCCGCCAGCACCTTGATGAATACCCTGGGAGCCGAAGTAAGACCGAAGGGCAATGCCGAACTGGTAATGCTGATCCTCCAGAGCGAACCTGAGGAATCTCTGATGACCTGGAAAGACTGGAAAACATGGAGGTAAGCATCCTTGATGTCCACAGAGGTCATGAAGTCCCCTGGGCGTAGTGAACTTACAGCTGAGCGCAGAGTCTCCATGCGAAAACGCCTGGATCTGACAAACTTGTTGAGAAGCTTTAAGTCCAGGATGGGTCTGACAGACCCATCTCTTTTGCGAACGGTGAAAAGGTTGGAATAATAGCTCTTGCCCCTTTCCCTTAAGGGCACTTGGCAGATGACCCCCAGCTCCAGTAGATTCTGCACAGCAAACAACAGGCCCTGAGCTGACAGGGGGTCTTGAGGCATCCGGGATCTGATGAATCTTGGGGGCTGCCAGGCTGTCAACTCTATCTTGTAACCGGAGGACACTACCTCCTGAATCCACCGGTCTGAGACTTGACGCCTCCAGACGTGAGCAAAGAGCCGAAGCCATCCCCCCACCCGGATTGGTGAGGGCGCCCCTTCATGCCTGAGGGGGCTTGGGGGAAGACTTAGATTTGGAAACCCTGGAGGGTCCAGGGCGGCCACGTCCATTCTGGACCCACGGTAGGAGTGAAGAAAGGAGCCTGAACCCCGAAAGGGCCAAGACTGTCTCTTGCGCTGGGGTAACCTGCCTCCCTTAGCAAACAGGTCCAGGCGATCCCCAAATAGACGCAGTCCTTGAAAGGGGAACCCAGTGAGAGCCTTCTTGGCCGTGTTGTCAGCTGCCCACTGGCGCAGCCAAACAGAGCGGCGTATAGCCACTGCCACACATTCTAATGGTATCATCCAAGGCAGAGGACATATGCAACAAATTCCTCACAACGCAGAAGGGTTCTATACTCTTCACTAGCCGCATCATCAGGAGCCCCATCTAAAATACTCCTGAGCAGAGTCCTAATAGCCACAGCTGTAAAGGCAGAGGCACAAACCAGACGCAGCACGGACCTCACACAGGCAAAGGCATGGGAAGCCAGCTGATCAATGCGCAGGTCCTCACCATCCCTCAGTGTAGTAGAGTCAGGGGAATGCATGACAGAAGTGTTGGACAACCCCAGAATTGGTGCACCCACGTCGGGAGGGGACGACCAACGCTAAAGCACTTCAGCAGGAAAGGGGTACCTCTTATCCAAACTCTTAGGCACCCCAGGGAGCCTGCTCGGACGCTCCCACTTTTTGAGCATGAGATTATTAAAGCGAGTTTGCTCAGGAAACTCCAAACGTGGCTTAGCAGTGTGAAACAACTCCCCCTGCTGCCGAGGAGCAGCGGCAGGAGGTGAGATAGAAAATACTTCAAAAATATGAGCCAAAAGCCTGTCAGTATCATCTGGAGCCCATGGGTCAGAGCCAGAATCAGCATAACCCTTAGGCTGCTCATCAGATGATTCTGAATCAGAAAACACTCCCCCTCTTCCAGGGGGGTATAACCGGCCAGGTCAAAGAATTCCTCAGCCTCCATAGGAAAAAGGGTAATGCCAGGCGCCAGATGCCGCCTCTTAGCTGAGGCCTTACGCGCCGTAGAGCCAGCAATCAGCTTCTCAATACTAGCCACCCTGGTAGACAAATCGGGCTGAGCCTCCCCACTGGTATGCACCTCACTGGGAGTCAGATGTAAGCGTGGGGGAGTGGGCAAAGCCACAGGGGGTGCAGGCCCAGCCACAGGTAACCCAGATTGCAGCGCAAGCTCCCGCTGGGCCCAGGGTACACAAACCCGCACATTGTCATCATTTGTAGGGGACACCCCACACGCCACACACAGCCGGGCTTGTCCCGAAGGAACCCCAAGCACATTATCCTGAGAAGCCTCCATATGGTGATTATCGCGGCCACCGGCCAATAGGGATTTACGCAATAAGGCCACCCGGGATGCCCCAATAGCCCGCTAGGGAAGTGGGAGGTAAAGGCAGAATAGGCCTCTAATAGCAACTAAATAGAGGGGATAGGCCGGGAGAAACCACAATTAAGTTTGACTCGCCTGCAAGACAAACAGAAAAGTCCTGTAGGCGGTATTCATACATAATATATTTACAAAATAAGCCAGCCCGCAGGGGCACTTACGGACCGCGGTAGACGCCAGCCACGCAGCACGAGGAGAGCAAAATGGCTCCCGCAGATACCTCGAGGGGCGGGACGCGGAGACAGTGATGCGGAACGCGCCATCCACAAGGTCCGCCCCCCCCGAAGAGTGCGAAGGCGCCCACGTGACCATGTCAGCCAATGATGGCGCCTAACCTAACAGGAGCCCACCGATGGACAGGGGCGATAGCGCGGGAGCGGTATCCCATGAGGCTCACCATGGGCCTATACCACCTACCCTTTGGTGGGGGATTGCGGTCGGAGCAGCGCTCCTTAAGCACCTGACAACGGTGCTGCCTACCATCACCCGACCAGTGCAGCCAAAGCTGGGAGGCAGAAAAAATACCATTTTGTGAGATACTCACCTGTAAAATGGTTATTACGAGTATGTCACACCCCCCACTTCCCGATATTCATGACACTTGGGAACCCGGCCTGTAGAGGGCGATCTTGCAGAGATGACATGGGAAAAAAGGAGCCCCTCCTGGTCCATAAGTACTGGGTTCCTCCCACTATTCAATTGTATTCAATAATTGTAAAATTATTTGAAATAATAATACCAAATAAAGGATCCCTTAGAGCAAAAAGAGCCAATTATATTCAATAATTGTAAAATTATTTGAAATAATAATCACCCTATAAAGGATCCCTCGAACAAAAAAGGGCGGGGGAAGTGGGGGGTGTGACATACTCGTAATAACCATTTTACAGGTGAGTATCTCACAAAATGGTATTATTCCTAGTATGCCACACCCCCCACTTCCCGATATTCATGACACTTGGGACATCCAATAGCAGTGTCTATAATGGGTGGGGATCCCCAAGGAATAATGCATAACTTAATTTACTGCAGCTTGCAGAACTTTGCGGCCAAAAACAGCATCCGCTGAGGCCTGCACATCAACCTTGTAAAACTTAGAAAAAGTATGCACAGAAGACCATGTCGCAGCCTTGCAGACTTGTTCAACAGAAGCTTGGTGCTGAAAAGCCCAAGAGGCTCCAATAGCACGAGTAGAATGAGCGGTGACACGAAAAGGGGGAACCTTCCCCTTCGCCATATAGGCCCCAATGATAGCCTGACGTATCCACTTACTAAGGGAAGATTTGGCAGGAGCAAAACCCTTCTTGGGCCCAGAAGGCACAACAAAAAAGGCATCCGTCTTGCGGAAGGCCGAGGTAGTAACTAAATAATACTTAACACAACAAACTACATCCAAAGAATGTAAGACCCTTTCCTTGTCGTTACTAGGTTTAGGACACAAGGAAGGAAGAACTATATCCTGATTTAGGTGGAAAGCAGACACCACCTTAGGAAGGAAATCCGGTTTAAAACGGAAAACAACCTTATCTTGATGCCTCTCAAAATAAGGGGCTTGAATAGACAAAGCTGCCAGTTCAGAAACTCGGCGGACAGAAGTAATAGCAACCAAATAGGCAACCTTCTGAGTAAGAATAGGAAGAGGAATATCCTGCAATGGCTCAAAGGGAGCAGCTTGCATAGCCGAAAGCACCAAATTAAGATCCCAAACAGGAAGTAAAGGCTTTCTGGGAGGCCGCACATGCGCGACTCCTTGGAAAAAGGTCTTAACCAAAGGATGAAGAGCAAACGATCTTTGAAAGAAAATTGCCAAGGCAGAGACTTGCCCTTTCAAAGTACTAATCTGGAATCCCATATCCAGACCTCGTTGCAGATATTCCAGAATTCTAGGAATAGAAAATACTCTATAGGGCAAAGCCCTGGATTCACACCAATCAATAGAGGACCTCCAAGTCCTGTAATAAATGACAGAGGAAGACTTCTTCCTAGCTCTAATAAGAGTCTAAATAACCACATCAGAAAGACCTTCTTCTTTCAAGATGGAGACTTCAGCAGCCATGCCGTCAAAGCCAGTGTTTGTAAATTGGGGTAACAAAGTTGACCCTGAGTTATGAGATCTGGAAGAAGAGGCAGATGGACACGATCCACTGCCAGCCTTACGATGTCTGCGTACCACAGACGTCTTGGCCACCTTGGCGCCACCAGAATTGCTGGCACCTCCTCCAGTGCTAGCTTGCGCACCACCTTGCTGATCATGGAGAATGGGGGAAACAGATATAGGAACCCCAGATCCTTCCAGGCTAGAGACATGGCATCCGCTGCCACTGCCAGAGGATCCTGGGATAGAAAAACAAAAGCTGGCAGCTTGTGATTGTGACGAGAAGCAAACAGGTCCAACCGTGGAGTCCCCCACTTGTGACAGAGGAACTGAAAGACCCTTGGATTGAGAGACCATTCTCCCTGGCGAGAACATCCCCTGCTCAGGGAGTCTGCCTCCACATTCTCTATCCCCGGAATGTAAACTGCTGATATGCAGGGAACATTGATCTCTGCCCACTGAAGGATCAGAGACACTTCCCGGAGGGCACCCCAACTGCGAGTCCCTCCCTGGTGATTGATGTATGCAACAGCTGTTCGGCTGTCTGACCGAATCTGAACTGGCAGACCCTGTAAGAAATGGGTCAGTCGAAGTAGAACAAGACGTATGGCCTGAAGCTCTAATACATTGATTGGAGAATGAGCCTCCTGAGGCCCCCACAATCCTTGGAACTGATGCTTCTTCCAGAAGCCCCCCCCCCCAGCCTACCAGGCTGGTATCCGTGGTCACAAGTTCCCAACGCAGAGTAGAAATGACTTGCCCTTCTGGAGGTTGTGCGATATTAACCACCACTGAAGGGACTGCAAAACGTGGGGAGACAATAGACAAGTCTGATTCAATGATAGTGGGCACCTGTCCCACTTTGCCAAGAGGAAGAGCTGAAGCGCCCTTATGTGAAACTGGGCAAACGGAACTGCCTCGAATGCAGCTACCATCAATCCCACAAGTCTCATCCCTAGACAGATAGACTGACAAGGGTTGGACAAGAATAGACGAATCAAGTCCTGAATCAGAACCATTCCAGAATCAGGCCCAGGAAGGGAATTTCCCTGGACGGATAGAGAGAGGATTTGGGGTAACTTATTACCCATCCGAACCTCTCTAGCGTAGAGGCCACCATCCTGGTGTCCAACTCTGATTGTTCGAGGGAGGAGGCCGCGATAAGAAGATCGTCCAGAAAAGGCACAATGAGGATGCCCTGGACCCTGAATATAGCCATCACTCCTGCCAGCATCTTGGTAAAGACTCTTGGGGCCGAGGTAAGGCCGAATGGCAGGGCCACAAATTGATAATGCTGGTCTTCTATCGAGAACCTGAGAAATCTCTGGTGACCTGGAAAATAGGAATGTGCAAATAAGCATCCTTGATGTCTATGGATGTCATGAAGTCCCCCTGACGGAGAGCATCGATCGTTGATCGCAGAGACTCCATGAGGAATTTTCCGAAAAGGATAAATTCTTTGAGTCTCCTTAGGTCTCGGATATGCCGAACAGAGCTGTCCTTTTTGGGTACCATGAATAGGTTGGAATAAAACCCCAAACCCCTTTCCGCTGGGGGCACTAGGCCGATAACAGCCATGTTTAACAGATTCGCTACTGCTGCCCGCAGTCCCTGCACAATTGCCGGATCTGACGGCATCCGGGACATGAAAAATCTGGGATGACTCGAATTCCAGTTAGTAACCGGAAAAGACTACTTCCAGAACCCAATTGTCTGATACCCCCTGAACCCAGACCTGGAAGAACCGCAGTCGTCCCCCCACCCGTAAGGGTGAGGGCATCCCCTCATTGTTGAGCAGGCTTAGTGGCAGATTTGGTTTTGGACCCCCCATTCTGACTTGGATGGCCACGTCCCTTTCCTCTATTCCATGAAAGGAACAACATTGTTTCTTACGCTGAGGTAATTTACCTCCTTTAGTGACAGAATCCAATTCTTTCTCCAAAGAGGCGCAATACCACAAAAGGGAGCGTTGTAAGCGATTTCTTAGCTACAATATCAGCTGCCCACTGCCGCAACCATACAGACCGCCGAATGGCGATTAACAAGGCAGAGGTTCTGTTGCACATGAGCAGAGTATCATCTAAGGCAGAAAGTACAAAAGATGCAAACATCTCACATCGCTTAAGAGCGGCGTACTCATCAGAGGCCGGATCAAGCCCTGAGTAATTCATTAGGTCTCTCACAACAGACCTAATAGCCACTGTCATGAGTGCCAAAGCACCAACAGGCAGCAAGGCCGAGCCCACACTGGAAAAAGCGTGGCACGCCATTTGATCAATACGCTTATCCTCTCCATCTTTAAGTGTAGTGGAGTCAGGAGAATGCAACACAGAAAAATTGGATAAATTATCATCCCATGACGGGAACACCAACCGGGAAGCCGCCTACCCACATTTAGGTGTCACGGAGGAGTAATACTCCTGTATACACCAGAAGGTGTATGTATCTACCTTTGCCTGAACCACACAGCCAGGGCTGGGAGGCATACAATATAACCAAACAGGTTTAAAGAGTTTCAGACAGAAATAGAGAAAAAAAGGGCCGGGAGCAAACCCGGCTACCTGCAGCTTGAAGGAGAGTCATCTTCTGAATGCTTCGCCGACTGCAGAGACGAAAAGACTGAGGAATAGTGGGAGGAACCCAGTACTTATGGACCAGGAGGGGCTCCTTTTTTCCATGTCATCTCCGCAAGATCGCCCTCTACAGGCCGGGTTCCCAAGTGTCATGAATATCGGGAAGTGGGGGGTGTGACATACTAGGAATAAGAGGAAAGGGTGGGAATAGTCCTACAGGGCAGCAGGCTAATAGCCCCGCTCACCTGCGAGTAGAGAGAGCCATCTTCTTGCCTTCATAGCGCCGACTGCAGAGAACAACTGGGGAATTTGTGGGAGGTCCCTGTAATATAAGGGGCCGGGAGGTGCCCCTTTTTTGCTGTCTCTGCAGTCCAGCGCCATCTTGTGGATGTATAACCCAACGTAAGGAATTATCTCTGGAGCAGGACGTGTGGTATACTTAGAATATTTCTTGTAGTACGGAAGGCCGAAGCCATCTGGGCCGGGGGCCCTCCCACCTGCCGCTCCCGCCACCGCCTTTTGGAGCTCAGACAGAAATCGGGTCCAACAGCCCCTCTAACACCTCCCTTGGTAGTTTAGGTATACCCGATTCTCCAATGTATCGTGCCAGGCGTGACTCTCGGTCCGCACCTTGTTTCCTTAGGAGGTTGTATAGGGTTTCGTAGAACTTGGGGAAGGTCTCTCCAATGTCCCTGATTAGGTGCACAACCAGCCCGTCAGTAGTGCCGATCTTTGGGACATATCATCCGACTTGACTGGCCCGCAGAGCTCTCGCCAAGATCCTGCCACATTTATCGCAAGATTCATAAAATATTCTCTGGCAGTTGTTCATTTGCGCCTTTATTTTATCACAACAAAGTAATTTCAGTTTCTTTTTAAGGGCGGTTAAGCGGGCAAGGTGCGCTGTCGCTAATGATTTTTTGTGGATCTTCTCTATTTTCCCGATTTCTCTGATAAGCTCCAACGTGCGCTCCGCTTTTTCCTTTTTAATTCTGGTCCCTATTTTAATGAAGGATCCCCTAATGACACATTTGTGTGCTTCCCAAAGGACACCTGGGCTTATATCTGGTGTAGTGCTGAGATCAAAGAAGGATTTTAACTCTTTTTGCACTTCCTCTATCACACTTTGATCCTCCATAAGGGAGGTGTTCAGCCTCCAGGACCAGCTCCTAGGGATTGGGTGGGGGCATGTGACAGTAAGGGTGACAGGCGCATGGTCAGAAATTGTGATATTACCAATGGTGGCATCCGCAACCCGAGACAGGCGTGAAGTACCATGAACATGTCTATCCTAGAATACGATCCATGAGGCGGGGAGTAAAATGTGTAGTCTCATTTGGATGGTGTATCCTCCAGGGGTCGACCAACTGGTGAAGGGTTAGAGTCTTCTTTAAACGCTTCAGCCTAGCGTAGGACTCGTGGGACTACCTCTAGAGGTGTTGATAAGTGGGTCCAACGCTATGTTGAAATCTCCTCCCAAAATTAATTTGTCCTCCCTAAAGGATGACAGCGCGTCTAGTACACGTTCCAAGAAGGCAACCTCACCAACATTCGGGACATACAAGTTTACTAGCGTATACTGGAAGGAAGCAAACCTCCCTTTCAGTAAGATCCAGGAAGGGCTTCATCCAACAGGATGCTAACCCCTCTGATCTGGAGTCCGGAGAGTGGTTGTGGTAGGCCCTTGGGAAGTTTCTGTCCCCGAATGATGGTGGGTTCCTAGCTCTAAAGTGAGTCTCTTGCACAAATGCCACCTGCGCTTTTAGACCTTTAAGATTTCTTAACACCAAGGCCCTCTTCTCAGGGCTATTCAAGCGCTTTGCATTAAGAGATACAATACGTATCTCTGCCATATCCAATAGCTGTTACACAATCTATCACTTTGTGGCTTGGCTGGGGCCAGAGACCCGCACTTAAGTTGCAAAGTTTTGGACGGGGTAGATTTCTTTTTGGTGGAAGGGAGGGACCAAGAGGGAAGGTAAGTCAAGTAAAGGGGAGGGGAAAAAAGACAAGCTATCTTTTCCTCTACAGGAATATTATGGGCCTTTTAGGCAAAGAGAGCCAAATAGACCGGCCTATTGGGGGTGCTGTGCCGTCACGGGGGGGAGGGGGGGGGGATAGCCCGAATCTACGCCTATGCGCCCCAGACCCAGTATTGTATTTTCAGTATGATATTCGAGCCGCAGGGGGGCCACAACAGAACACGCCAGTGGTAGTAGGCAGGGCCATAGATACAAGGGATTATAACCTGGGAAAACTATAACATAACAATCTATTGCTTTAGAGGATTGTCTACTGAAACTTTACAATGGAACCGAACCGTCAAACAGTGGGTGCACCTCCAACTCGTCTCACCGACCTCGAGTGCTGCCATTATCCTCTCCTCCTCCCCAGACGGATGTACCGGGGGAAGGAGAGGGCGGGAGACTAATGTCTCTAGTCACCTGCCATCTTATTTCATCCATCCCTTTCTTGGCCAACCATCTTGACGTCATCCTGGGAGATCCCGATGGAACACCAAGGAGTCTGAGCTCTCGAAAGTTCCTTAGGCCACGGCGCGTTCCACTCGTCGGGCGCCGAGGAACTGGGGGCGCCTCAGGATCCAGCCAGTCGGGGATATGGATAGGATCACACTGGAGAAATGAGTAGAGCCCGCCTAGATCTTGAGGGGATCTCAGCAAAAACGATCCTTGCGCATTTTTCACAATCAGGTGAAACGGATATCCCCATCTGTAGCTGGCACCTTTATTTACGATGATCTTCAGAAGGGGTTTCAAGGTTCTCTGAATCTGCAAGGTCCGTTTGGAAAGGTCTTAAAGAATCCTAACAGTTGCTCCGTTGTAGGTCAGTCCCTCTATTCCAGGCTTTTCTTAAGATTTCCTCCATCAGTGAGAAAAGGTGAACTCTGCAGACTATCCCGGGGAAAGCGGGATCCGCGCTTTTGGGCCCCAGAGCTCTGTGGGCCCTGTTTGACTCAATAGGAGTGGATAGGTCTGTCTAGAACTTCGTTGAAGATGGAAGAAACAATGTGTTTGACATCTTCCATGGTCGCTGCTTTTGGGATGCCCCTTAGCCTCAGAGGTTATTTCCTCGGCTTCTGTTTTCTAAGTCGTCAATGTGGAGGTACTGATACTTGCTGCTGAACGGCCGCTATTTCTCGCTTATGGGCCGCCTCGTACCTCATTATCAGGTTTTCAATATCTGTCTTAGAAGGCATCCCCTTCAAGAGGGGGATAGTTTCTAGGTGAATCTCTTGATCAGTCGCTTCTTCATTGCTGGTTGCTCTCACTGAGGGCGTCACATCCCATCCCACCAGCGCAGCCGGAGTAGGAATTGGGGTGACCAGTGGCTATGCGGGCGAAATCAAGACGGGGCTGTCTCCCCGCTTAGCTGGGGTTCCTTCAGGAGAGGGTGGCAGAGGAGATGCAGGGGATCCCACTGACCAGCCCAACTCCCCACGTATCACCAACCGTTCCTCCAGCTGTATTGCTTTACTTTGTGGAAGGGCCTCCAGGGGGTATCCGGGTCGATGGCAGGGCTTTGTCTGCAATCTGGTCCCGAATGTGAATGTCCTCTGTTCAGGGTCAGGGAAGCAGGCTATGTGCATCTTCTCTCCACCATGTTGGGACACGCCCCCACATTTACACATTTCTATTTAAACCACTCAAGTCACTGCTGCTGCAAAACATCAGCATGATGCTGTTGATGCCATGTTTCACTATGGGGATGAAAGCTACAGCTGGGTCCTTTAGTGATAACTCTTGGAGCAGCGCAGCCTCTGCTGTCACTCAAGGCCCAGTCATGGCTACCTTAACATGCCTTCAAAGGGCCTAAACCGAGAAGAATCCCCATGCTATGATGTTCCCACCAGGATACAGGGGTGGCATGTCTGATACCATACATTAATATGCTTATACCAAACATCGTCACATTTGGCCAAACTAGAAGTAAGGTGACATTTGTGACACTCACCAGATGCATGCTTAAAGTGGACCAAAACCCACGGCGATCTGCCCGGGAATCTATAAGATTCCCGGGCCGACTGTTTTTTCTCCCCCCGAAGGTATTCAAAATCAGGATACCACTCTGTGTGAATCCCCCCTCCCCCCTGTTCACCCTTACATTTACCTTCTCTCCCGGTCCGACGGCGCATACGCAAGACGTGCCCTCATCCCCGCTATCCCTCTAGCAGGGCACGTGCTTGCACCAGGCATTTGTGAATGGCCAACTCAGGCACGCTCCCTGTTAAACTCTAGGGGGGGATGTTAAAGGATACCGCAATGCTCAACTGTGTGACACACCCAGGTTGCCAGTAATTACCTTTTCCAGGCGGTTCCACAGCACTCCAACTGTCACATCTCCGGCTTCCCAGCATGCACCTTTGAGATAAACCAATCGGTGATCTAAAAGGGCCCGTCTGCAGTGGTGGAACAACCCGGTTTTCTTTGAAAACCAGGCCACCATTCAGCTGCTTGGGCGGGCTCTTAGAATAAGCGGGTTACCCAGAAATAGGTCTTCTTTCAGTTGCCTAATAGGCTGGATGGCCTTACACTCAAAGCCCATGCTATACCCATTCTTTATAAGGACTGACCAGTCAAACGCTAAAACCAATTGCATGGCAGTTTACCTGGTGCAGTGTCTGTCCCATGCCATCTTGTTGCTCTAGTCAATAAAAGGAAGGGGCATTTCATCTCCTTGCTGCCTCCCCCATATACAGATCATAAATTTAAGCCTGAGGCCTAAAGTTGACAGCCCCTCTAGAATGGAGCTAGAATGGAGCTCTCCACGCCTTCACTCAACCCCAGCTCACAATATGAGGGAGAAATGTATTTTATAATTAATTTGGTATAAAGCTTGGTTTTCTAAAAGGAAAACATTAGAAAAAGGCCATGTGTAGCGCTACACAATGGTAATACTTTTGAGTATGCTTGGACAATCGCCTTAAGGTGTGCTTATAAGATTTCCTAAACATTTCTAAAAGATGCCAACTTACTTTGCCTCCAGGGCTAGAGCAATAACACCAGCAACCATAGGAGCAGAAACAGAGGTCCCAGTATGATCGTCTGTACATCTTTGTCTCAGATCAGTGGTAACCTAACAAGCAAATTTGCATTAAACATTAAATGGTACATTAAGGCAAATGCTGAATGCCTATGAAAGCTGATTACTTTAAGCCATTATCCATTGTTAGAAACATTTTGCCAATCTATATTTCCATTCAAGATTTACCGAAAAACTACTTAATTTAAGGAAAGGCTTACTTTACTACTTAACTACTCAAAACAGAATACCATGGACATATATTAGACCCCTTTGCTGCACCTGCAAATGATTTAGCAAAATCTGTGACTGGATGTGAACCCAGAGTTAAATAAAACTGAGCAGCTTTAAAAGCACAGTGTACAGGTGCCCATATACACAAATCCCAATGAACTGTGGGAGTCAGTTGTCCACTAGGCAGCTCAACTGAAGGGGCAGCTATGAGCCAAAAACTTGCA
This sequence comes from Gastrophryne carolinensis, assembly GCA_027917425.1. NCBI lineage: Eukaryota > Metazoa > Chordata > Amphibia > Anura > Microhylidae > Gastrophryne > Gastrophryne carolinensis. Next base: position 341,928,018 of record CM051238.1, read on the forward strand.
GAGCAGCTGCAGGCAAACGTACAATGTATCTGGTGCCAGGACTGCATGTTAGAAAGACCATGTCTTGGCTTTGCTTATGAGATGGATTATGCTGTAAAACATATCATGGAGCACTGTCTAATCCATCATCCATTAATGGGAGAATGGTACAACGGCAAACCAAGAAATGGCTGTCCACCTAAACCAACAGCCCAGGCAAGGAAAGCATGAAGATAAAGCACTTCTAAAAGTTAACTGAGCCTGGAATTCAGAGTTTACAGCTTTAGCACAATCTACGGTATTTTATCCACGATTCAAAACTGTAAGCTGCAGTTGGAACCGCATTATAGATAATTTAGTATTGTGGTCCATCTGTGATTAATACATTCTAATGGCTGCAGCTGTCCCTATTCTGTAATCCATGCTGGACCTGCAAAGATGCAACAGCTGCATCTTTTATACATGAAGTACTATCCATAGACATTTTTTGAAATATAAAAGCTCCCAGCTTGTGAAACATGAACTTGAGAAAGATTTGTTTAGTACTCAAACAGAGCTCTTGTTTCATTAAAGATTAATAAGTATGCTCAGGTTATTTTGAAACTCATGTTGAGATTCTTCTCCCAGGGTGAAGCTGAGCTTAAAAAATAAACTGGATGTTGCATATTAAGTAGACAATAACAGTCTTCATTTGACAGTAAAATTCTTCCACTGTTTGCTGCTCTGCTTCAAAACTATCTACCGAAAACTAAAATAATTTAATGGCTCAGTGCTTTAAACTTCCTAATATCTCTGTTATATATGTTGCACAGTTAAAAGGTAGACACTTTGATCATTTATCAAGTCATAAGTACATCCCGCACACCAGTAAGGTCTGAACCTTAAATACCAGATACATTAATTATCACCAGCTCCCTGCATCCTTCCAGACAATTAGTGAGGCAAAGTGGCACAAGAAGCTGTCCTTTAATATTTAAATGCAGTGTCTGGAACAGCCATGAAAATGCTTCAGAATGAGTAAGTGGGTAATTGGATGCTAGTCCATGGCCATGCAAGGCGAAAAGCTTAAGCGCCTTTATCAGGCTACTGAGAAGTATGAAAATATAAACAGGGGGATACATTTGGGCCATTCTTAATGTTATAACCAGTTAATGCCATGCGGCCACTAGCTCATTACCACACAGAACTAACACTTCCAAAAGTTTGGGCCTAAATGCTTATAAAAAATGTAGACAGCTGCTAGCAGAAACACCACACGTAATTGGGAAAGCTTTAACATTTTAGCCTAAAAGCGAAGTACGAATTTAAAATAAGAATCAGATGCATATTAGCTTTCCCCTCAGGCAAGTTGCAAGGCTATAGACTTCTTGCAAATTACACAAGGGAATAAAAATAGCTGCCTCCATGATTCAGAAGGCATAGGAGTTTAGCATTGCTCGTAAAAAGGAACCTTCCAAAGCAAGCTTAACCAGGTCTGGCCATCTAGGAGTAACATCAACTCAACTAAAAAAAAAAACACTATGCTTTTGTATAACGCAAGAAATTAACAAAAAAAAAGAGTAGCAGATCATGGGAAATGTGTATGTTATGTGTAAAAACCGTTTCAGGATTGGCAAAAAGTTAAACCAGACCACTCATTTCAAACAAAATGGGGTTTGTACAGGGGGGCATCCCAGTTGTCTGTGATCCCCTGCACCAGTTTTTTTTACAGTTTTTGTTTAAGATACAAAATATTACGTGTCATCTCTAACTTTATGCCTTTTAAGGAGCATTTAAAGCCATTTTCATCCTGGGGAACTGGAGAAACGACTGTAGTCTGCAAAAAGCAACTTACCGCTGCACACGCTCTTTCTGGCAAGAGTTGATGTCACAAACCTAGATGGAGGGGACTTTCCTAACACAATATTGTAACCAGATGTTACCAGCTCCCTAACAAAAACATCTGACACCTTGACCTGCCAGAAAAAAGTAACTGTCCCCCCACCTGACCCCTCATGCCTGCTGGTCTCTTCCTAAGGGGGGCCTGAGCCCCTCACAAGCAGCCTGGAGGAAGGGTGGCTGCTGGAGCGCCATGTTGAGTGGGAAAGGAGCCAGGTTGCCTGGTACACCTAGGGCATTGGATCTATTTTGTCCCTCTGTGGAAGCAGATGCAGGAACCTGGGAGCGTGATGCTTGCCTCACCCACTGTAAATTCAAAACAAAAAGAGAACAAACCGTAATAGCATTAACACTCACTCTAGACCCCCCCCAAAGGAAAAATACTTATCTTCCCTCAACGAGGACTAGAGCAGAACTGGGAAACCTATCGGCGGGCTTGCCCTTATGTCTGCATCTTGGAGGAATCACTCCTGCTCTAGTCCCTCCTTCCAGCTACTAGTCAATCCATTCATGATGGCTTGGTGTCCCTGTATGGACAACTTGACACTTGACATCTGAAAGGTTGATACTATAAGGCCCAGAATGAGTCGGTCACCTGGGTAAAATGTTCTAGGTGCTTCCCCTTCTTTTACAACAATAAGCCCTGATGACTAATCCTCTACTTGGATTCTTGGAGTAGCAGTCCGGTAATAAGCTCCCCGACCACTTCCAAGGAATGAAGCAGGATCTTCCTGTGATCGGCAGTAGGACAAGAACCAAGACAACAGCACCATAGCCTCATTAAGGTGGAAGGAAGAGACTGCCTTCTGTACAAAATGCTGGTTGAACTGAAAAATACCATTTTGTGAGTACTCACCTGTAAAATGGTTATTTTCCATGACACTTGGGAAACCGGCCTGTAGAGGGCGATCTTGCAGAGATGACATGGAAAAAGGAGGCCCTCCTGGTCCATAAGTACCGGGTTCCTCCCACTATTCCTCAGTCTTATTAAAAAGCAGTGAGAACCAGGAAGAGCAAATTATATTCAATAATAATCACCATATAAAGGATCCCTAGAACAAAAAGGGCGGGGTAAGTGGGTTGTGTGACATACTCGTAAACCATTTTACAGGTGAGTACTGTATTATTCCTAGTATGTCACACACCCCACTTCCAAAGATCTATGACACTTAGAACATCCAATAGCAGTGTCTATAATGGGTGGGGATCCCCAAGGAATAATGCATAACTTAAATTACTGCAGCTTGCAGAATTTTGCGGCCAAAAGCAGCATCCGCTGAGGCCCGCACATCAACCTTGTAAAACTTAGAAAAAGTATGCACAGAAGACCAAGTTGCAGCCTTGCAAACTTGTTCAACAGAAGCCTGGTGCTGAAAAGCCCAAGAGGCTCCAATAGCGGTGACACGAAAAGGGGGAACCTTCCCCTTCGCCATTTAGGCCCCAATGATAGCCTGACCTATCCACTTACTAAGGGAAGATTTGGCAGGAGCAAAACCCTTCTTGGGCCAGAAGGCACAACAAAAAAGGCATCCGTCTTGCGGAAGGCCGAGGTAGTAACTAAATAATACTTAACACAACGAACTACATGCAAAGAATGTAAGACCCTTTCCTTGTCGTTACCAGGTTTAGGACACAAGGAAGGAAGAACTATATCCTGATTTAGGTGGAAAGCAGACACCACCTTAGGAAGGAAATCCAAAACGGAAAACAACCTTATCTTGATGCCTCTCAAAATAAGGGGCTAGAATAGACAAAGCCGCCAGTTCAGAAACTCGGCGGACAGAAGTAATAGCAACCAAAAAGGCAACCTTCTGAGTAAGAATAGGAAGAGGAATATCCTGCAAAGGCTCAAAGGGAGCGGCCTGCAAGCTGAAAGCACCAGGTTAAGGTCCCAAACAGGAAGTATAGGCTTTCTGGGAGGCCGCACATGCACGACTCCATGGAAAAAGGTCTTAACCAAAGGATGAAGAGCGAACGACCCATGAAAGAAAATAGCCAAGGCAGAGACTTGCCCTTTCAAAGTACTAATCTGGAATCCCATATCCAGACCTCGTTGCAGATATTCCAGAATTCTAGGAATAGAAAATACTCTACAGGGCAAAGCCCTGGATTCACACCAATCAATAAAGGACCTCCAAGTCCTGTAATAAATGACAGAGGAAGACTTCTACCTAGCTCTAATAAGAGTGAATAACCGCATCAGAAAGACCTTCTTTCAAGATGGAGACTTCAGCAGCCAGGCCGTCAAAGCTGGCGTTTGTAAATTGGGTAACAAAGTTGTCCCCGAGTGATGAGATCTGGAAGAGGAGGCAGATGGAACCGATCCACTGCCAGCCTTGCGACGTCTGTGTACCACAGACGTCTTGGCCACCTTGGCGCCACCAGAATTGCTGGCGCCTCCTCCAGTGCTAACTTGCGCACCATCTTCGCTGAACATGGAGAATGGGGGAAACAGATATAGGAACCCCAGATCCTTCCAGGCTAGAGACATGACATCCGCTGCCGAGAAGCCAACAGGCCCAACCGTGGAGTCCCCCACTTGTGACAGAGGAACTGAAAGACCCTTGGATTGAGAGACCATTATCCATGGCGAGAACATCCCCTGCTCAGGGAGTCCGCCTCCACATTCTCTATCCCCGGAATGTAAACTGCTGATATGCAGGGAACATTGATCTCTGCCCACTGAAGGATCAGAGACACTTCCCGGAGGGCACCCCAACTGCGAGTCCCTCCCTGGTGATTGATTTATGCAACAGCTGTTCGGTTGTCTGACCGAATCTAAACTGGCAGACCCTGTATGAAATGGGTCAGACGAAGTAGAACAAGACGTATGGCCCGAAGCTCTAATACATAGATTGGAGAATGAGCCTCCTGAGGCCCCCACAATCCTTGGAACTGATGCTTCTTCCAGAAGCCCCCCCCCCAGCCTACCAGGCTGGTATCCGTGGTCACAAGTTCCCAACGCAGAGTAGAAATGACTTGCCCTTCTGGAGGTTGTGCGATATTAACCACCACTGAAGGGACTGCAAATTGTGGGGAGACAATAGACAAGTCTGATTTAATGATAGTGGGCACCTGTCCCACTTTGCCAAGAGGAAGAGCTGAAGCGTCCTTATGTGAAACTGGGCAAAAGGGACTGCCTCGAATGCAGCTACCATCAATCCCACAAGTCTCATCCCTAGACAGATAGACTGACGAGGGTTGGACGACGGTTGGACAAGAATAGACGAATCAAGTCCTGAATCAGAACCATTCCAGAATCAGGCCCAGGAAGGGAATCTCCCTGGACGGACAGAGAAGATTTGGGGTAACTTATTACCCATCCGAACCTCTCTAGCGTAGAGATCACCATCCTGGTGTCCAACTCTGATTGTTCGAGGGAGGAGGCCGCGATAAGATGATCGTCCAGAAAAGGTACAATGCGGATGCCCTGGACCCTGAATATAGCCATCACTCCTGCCAGCATCTTGGTAAAGACTCTTGGGGCCGAGGTAAGGCCGAATGGCAGAGCCACAAATTGATAATGCTGGTCTATCGAGAACCTGAGAAATCTCTGGTGACCCGGAAAATAGGAATGTGCAAATAAGCATCCTTAGGGCTAGGATAGGCCGAACAGAGCCGTCCTTCTTGGGTACCGTGAATAGGTTGGAGTAAAACCCCAAACCCCTTTCCGCCGGAGGCACTAGGCAGATGACAGCCATGTTTAACAGATTCGCTACTGCTGCCCGCAGTCCCTGAACAATTGCCGGATCTGACGGCATCCGGTACATGAAAAATCTGGGAGGAGGCCGGGACTCGAATTCCAGTTAGTAACTGGAAGAAACTACTTCCAGAACACAATTTTTCTCCAAATAGGCGCAATGCCACAAACGGAAGCGCTGTAAGTTATTTCTTGGCTACAACATCCGCCGCCCACTGCCGCAACCATACAGACCGCCGAATGGCGATTAACAAGGCAGAGGTTCTGCTGCACATGAGCAGAGTATCATCTAAAGCAGAAAGTACAAAAGATGCAAACATCTCACAACGCTTAAGAGCGGCGTACTCAGAGGCCGGATCAAGCCCTGAGTTATTCATTAGGTCTCTCGCAACAGACCTAATAGCCACCGACATAGACGCCAACAGGCCGCAAGGCCGAGCCTACACTGGAAAAAGCGTGGCACGCCATTTGATCAATACGTTTGTCCTCTCCATCCATGAGTGTGGTGGAGTCAGGAAGTACGGGGCATCCACCTCAGGAGGTGATGACCAACGTTTAACCGTATCAGCTGGAAAGGGATATTTTTTGTCCCAGCCCAAGGGAATGCCATGAAGCCGCACAGGCTTCTCCCATTCTTTAAAAATAATATCAAAATGCTTTTGATTTGGAAATTCCAAACGAGGTTTAGAGGCTCCAAGAATTCCCCTCTCTTGAGAGGGACTACTTCAGGAGTACAAAAACCTCAAATAACTGGGCAAGAGCTTTTGGGGTAACCACAACACTCTCTTCATCCTGCTCACTTTCAGTACCAACAAATTGCTGTTCGTCAGAAACATCTGAATCCTCATATAATTCCCCTTCTTCTAACCGAGAAGGGTCAGACCAATCAAGCTATTCGCAACTGTCCAACTCACTTGCCAAGAAGAGTCAAATGCTTTCTTTTAGCTGAAGCCTTCTTAGCCACAGAAGTAGACATAAATCCTTCAAGATGAGCCAATCTGGCACATAAATCAGAATGCGACTCACCACCCATGACAATATCACTGGGGGTACGGACAAGACACGGCGGAGTAGGAGAAGAGGCAGTAGCCACTGACCCTGAAGCCTGGGCCCCAGTTTGCTGCATAATGGTTAATTGTGCACAAGGGACGCAAGAACTGCGTTATCCCAAACAAGGGATGCCCCACATCCAAAACATTGCCGAGTCTGTGCCAAGGAAATTGCAAGCCCATTAACCTGAAATGCCTCCATATGATGCTTTAGTATTATACTTATAATTGATTATAGTCGCCAAGTATATCTGGGTTTTTTTTTTTAGCCGAGGCCTTTCTGGCCACAGAGCTAGAAATAACTTTCTGAATATTAGCCATCTGGCACACATCAGATTGCGACTCCCCAACTGTGACATCATCTGGGGTACGGATAAGGCGGGGTGGGGTAGGAGAAAAGGCCAAACATACACATCACTCAAAACCAATACATATATCTGTGTATCTATAAGACAGATTTTCATCAGTAGTCAAAACCCAGCATATCCAGAGTCAAGGCTCCAAAGAAGACTGGACAACAGGCCAGCTGCTCCAGCCACAAGTAATGGCTTTAGTAGCAGTTAGGCTTGCACACAAGCGTAGGTGAGGCAGCTCAGCACAGGGGTGTGTTTACAAAGAAACTCCAGCCTGTGCAATCAAAGTGTTGTCTCTCTAGACAGAGCTGGAGCTAGCTACTGAAAAAATACCATTTTGTGAGTACTCACCTGAAAAATGGATATTGTTGGTGTGCCACACACCCCGCTTCACTTCTTAAATATTCATCCATTAATGGGTTAATCCACCGCCAGGTGACGTAGTGCAGAGAGGAAGTCTTGTAACGAGCCCCCTTCCGGCCTATATATACCTGGTACCTCCCTTCAATCACCAGTATATTAAAAAGCAGAAAGACAAGGTACCAGTATTCCACCGGTAACCTCAAAATCAATTTTGATATAAATAAAAAAGGGCTTCACCATATAAAGGCTTCGGCAATGCCGAAAAGGGTGGGGGTGAAGCGGGGAGTGTGGCACACCAACAATATCCATTTTTCAGGTGAGTACTCACAAAATGGTATTATTCTTGGTGTGCCACACACCCCGCTTCACTTCACCCCGCTTCACGATTGGGACATCCAAAAGCAGTGTCCACAAGGGAAGGGCATCTCAAGGCCAGGTGAAGCATAACTTAAATGACTGCAGTCTGCAGAACTTTGCGGCCAAAAACAGCATCCGCTGAGGCCCGCACATCAACTTTGTAAAACTTAGAAAAAGTGTGAACAGAAGACCAAGTGGCGGCCTTACAAACCTGTTCAACAGAAGCTTGGTGCTGAAATGCCCAAGACGCCCCAACGGCGCGAGTGGAATGAGCAGTGATACGAAAAGGGGGAACTCTTCCCTTAGCAGAATAGGCCGCAGTAACGGCCTGACGTATCCACTTGCTAATGGCAGATTTGGCTGGTGCCAAACCCTTCTTAGGCCCATGGGGCACAACAAAAAAGGAATCCGTCCTACGAAAAAGGAGACGTGATAATCAAGTAGTACTTAACACAGCGTACTACATCCAAACAATGCAAAACCCTCTCTTTGTCATTCTTAGGATTAGGACACAAGGAGGGAAGAACAATATCTTGGTTCAAATGAAAAGCAGAAACAACCTTAGGAAGGAAGTCTGGCTTGAACCGAAAGACCACTTTATCCTGATGCCTCTCAAAGTAAGGCGCCTGGATAGTTAAGGCCGCCAACTCTGAGACACGCCGGACAGAAGTGATAGCTACCAAGAAGACAATCTTCTGAGTCAGGGTAGACAAAGCAATATCTTGCAAAGGCTCAAAAGGAGGAGCCTGTAGAGCAGAAAGAACCAAATTCAAATCCCAAACAGGGAGTAATGGTTTCCTGGGAGGCCGCACATGCGTAACCCCCTGGAAAGGCAGAGACTTGCCCTTTCAACGTACTAAGCTGGAGACCAGAGTCCAGCCCTGATTGTAAAAACTCCAGAATCCTGGAGACCGAAAAGACCCTACAAAGAAAAGATCTTATCTCACACCAAGCGATATAGGCTTTCCAAGTCCTATAGTAGGTGATGGAAGAAGACCTCTTCCGGGCACTGATCAGAGTCTTAATGACTGAATCAGAAAGACCCTCCTCCTTCAGGATGGAGGTTTCAGCAGCCAGGCCATCAAACCCAGCGCTGGTAAATTGGGGTAACACAATTGACCCTGAGTGAGCAGATCGGGCCGAAGAGGCAGAACGAACTGGTCCACTGCCAGCCGAACGATGTCTGCGAACCTCACTCGTCTTGGCCACCATGGGGCCACGAGAACGGCGTACATCTTTTCCAGAGCCAACCTCTGAAGAACCCTGCCCAGCATGGGCATCGGGGAAACAGGTATAGAAATCCCAGAGCTCCCCAGTTCAGGGACATGGCGTCCACTGCCAGAGCCAGAGGATCCTGGGAGAGCGACACGAAGTTCGGGAGCCTGTGATAGTGATGAGGGGCCAACAGGTCCACCTCCGGGGTCCCCCATTGGAGACACAGTGAGCGAACCACCCGTGGATGGAGAGCCTAATCTTCCAGACGGGGAGAGCCCTTGCTCAACCGGTCCGCTACCTGTTTCATCACCTCTGGAATGTAAACCGCCGAGAGACAGGGAACATGGAACACTTCTCAGAGTACTCCGACTGCGCGACCTTCCCTGAAGACCGACGTAAGCAACCGCTGATCGATTGTCTGAACACATCTGGACCAGAAGGCCCAGAACGTGCTGAGTCAGGAGAGCAAGCACCTGACGGATGGTTCTCAGATACAGAATATTGATGGGTAAGTGGGGCCTTTAAGGTCTCCACTGCCCCTGAAACCGCAGCTCCTTCCAGAATCTGCCCCATCCCGACAGACTGGCGTCCGTGGTGACAATTTTCCAAAGGGGGGTCAGGAAAGGCCTGCCCTACACAAGATTGGTCGAGACCAACCACCACAGGAGGGACTGCCGTACACGGGAGGACAACTGGAAGGACTGATCCAGCGACTGAGGTTGCTGGTCCTAACACGCTAACAGAAATAGCTGAAGCGTTCTCGTGTGAATTAGGGCAAAAGGAAGACGCACTCCGTTTTGATGAGAGTTCAGGCCGGGATGAACCGACCCATGAACGGACCGTGAAGGAGGGTGAGACTCGAATTCCAGGTCGTAACTGGGCGACACTACCTCCTGGATCCGTCTGCCTGGAACCACTTGGTTCCAAACCTGGTAGAAGTGTCGCAATAGTCCCCCCACACGCACGGGTGAGGGCAGCCCCTCATTGCTGAGTGAGCTTATCAGCAGGTTTGGGCTTGGTGCCCCAGGACTGAGTGGGCCGGCCACGGTCCCTCCCCCGAGTCCAACCTGCGCCACTGGTAGCGGGAAAGGAAGCACCCCTGCCCGCTCTGAATCCTCGAAAGGAAGGCCTACCGGAACCTGCCCCCCCAAAGGGGACACGAGGCCTCTTGCGTTGTGGCATCTTACCACCCTTTGCGACTGAATCAATTTTCTCCCCGAACAGACGCAACCCCAAAAAGGGGAGAGCTGTGAGCACCTTTTTGGAAGCCGTGTCCGCTGACCACTGACGCAGCCATACTGACCTGCGAATAGCCACCAGCATAGCTGCTGCCTTGCTACTCATAGTCAGCGCATCGTCCTGAGCGGCCAGGACATAAGCCACAAAAGACTCACACTGCTTAAGCGCAGTGAACTGTTTGCAAGCGGGATTAAGATCCTCATATAGCCCCTGAATTAAGGACTTAATTGCCAATAGAAGAAGGGCTGAAGCACATACCGGGCGCAACGCTGACCCGGAATAGATAAAACCATGTCGAGCGTATTGGTCAATCTGACGATCTTCCCCATCTTTAGGGACAGTGGTCTCAGCAGACTGCACCATAGCCATGCTGGAGAGCCCTAGTACAGGGGTATCGACGTCAGGAGGGACAGACCAAAGCTTCACCAATTCTGGTGGAAAAGGATAACGCTTTTCCCAACTGGAAGGAATTCCAGATAACCGCGTGGGATGTTCCCATTCCTTAAGAACCACCCTCTCAAAGTGGTGTTGTCTGGGAAAAACCAAACGCGGCTGAGACTCCTTAAACAACTGACCCTTTGACGGGGCGGCCGCCTCAGGCGTATCTAAACTCAAAATTTTAAACATTTGAGCCAGAATAGAGGGGGTGTCAAAAACAACCCTCTCTGACCAATCGCCAATCTCATCAGCCACAAGATGACCTGCCGGCTCATCTGACTCCGACGGGAATTCATCCTCGTCCAGGGATCCATCGGACCATTCCACAGGTTCACAAAGCTCGTCCTGTGGAGCCGAAGGTACCGGAGTCAGGTGCCTTCGTTTTGCAGCGGCCTTTAACGCTGCTTTAACGGGCATTACTTTCCGGGGGCTGGGCTGTGCCGCCGCCTCGGAATGCGAATCCCCACTTTTGACAGTGTCATGCGGGGTCCGGAACAGGGAGGGAGAGGTAGGAGATGATGAAGGATGCGATGGACCCGCAGCCGAAGCAACGGACTGGCGCGCAATAGTCTGTTTTGCACAAGGGATGCAAATAAAGACATCATCAGCTGGGAGTGGAACCCCACAACCTACGCACCCCCCGAACGGCTCAGCAGAACCGTTTCCGGAAATTACGGAAGCCTCCATATGGTGATTTATGGTATTCGCAATACTTGGGACTTTTAAGGCATAAGCCAACCCGGGATGCCCCTTTATTAGTAATGTCCCGGAAGGTCCCCTTTAATAAACTATATATATATATATATATATATATATATATATATATATATATATATATATGTCTATATATATATATATACATTTAATAGATATCCCAATAATTAGCCAGGCACATAGAGCCGGAGGGCCACCATAAGCAGGGATCCCAGGATCTGCAAGGAAAAGAAAACCATCAGATCCTCACGTGTATAAGAAAACATATAAGCATGGCACCAAAGCGCCTTTAAATAAGAGCAAAATCATGCCCCCTTAATAAAAAGTGACTCCCCACTATATCACTATAAAGAAATATGCATTCCCCACTTAACGGCCCCAACAGGTGGGGCCGCTTACCTGGTCAGCGAAGGCAGCAGCCGGAGCAAGACTGCAGCCAGCACAAAGACTAAGTGCGGCCGCGCGCCCACGCGACTTCCTGCTTTTGAAAGGAAGTAAACGCTGGGCCCGCTGCAAGACGCCGGCGCCGCGCCCCCGATGCCGCGTCAACAGGACCCGCCCCCCCTCCGCCAATCAGCTGGAAATCACTCTCAGATGGGCCACTACACGTGCGCCCAGGCGGCGGAGGGGGGAGGATAAAGACCGCATGGCGCAGCCTAAAGAGTATAAAAAATGCCAGGCGGGGAAGAGGGGAGGGGGTAGGCAATAGTCTGCCAAGGAAAGTGGCCAGCCCCTACCCAGTGCAGTCTGCCCTTCAAGCAGACCAAAACCAAAAGTATACAACAGTGAATGCATAATCATGAACACACACACATGTTGAAATGAAGTGATACAAGTGAAACACACATACTTAAAGCACACCCTCACACCCCCCCCCCCCCATAGTGAAGGGAGAAGGGACCGTAACGGGAGAGAAAGGGGCTACGGGGACCCTCGGGACAGGGGCATCCCATTTCCGGATCACCATGCCGGATAGCCGCATTGCCCCACGCATGAGGTCGAGCGGTAGAAGATAAGCTCCTAGGCACTTAAAGTGCCATCTACCATTTGCCCGGTGAGCAGCCTAGGCTGGGAGGCTTCCATTCCACCATAAAGGTATACAAACTCAAACCGGGCAGAAATAGACCAAAAGGGGGGTGGCGGGGTAAGAATACCCCGGCCTACCTGTAAGCAGGAGACTTCCATCTTCTGACTTGTCAGCAAGCAGAGAGAAAAAATACTGGTGATTGAAGGGAGGTACCAGGTATATATAGGCCGGAAGGGGGCTCGTTACAAGACTTCCTCTCTGCACTACGTCACCTGCGGTGGATTAACCCATTAATGGATGAATATTTAAGAAGTGAAGCGGGGTGTGTGGCACACCAAGAATATACCATTGAGTGAATCACAGAGTAAATATATACATAAGAATATATAACACAAGTGGCAAAAACTCACGTGTCCTAAGGAAAGACAGGAGGGAGAGCCAGGAAGGAGAGGACTGGCCAGAAAAAAACACCAGTGAAGCCAATATAGCTGATCTCCTGGCCCTGCCCTCTCCTTAATCACAGCTGAAAATCAACAATGGCCGAATTTGAAGATTACACCATCTATTTTAAAAGCAAAGACTTGCCACAAGCTGAGCTTCCTGTGATACTTGTGCTGTTGAACAGTGCTAAAACACACACAGACACACACTTTTCCCATGTGATTTTTTAGCTTTATTATGGGATGCCCCTCCCCGCGGGGCATCCAAAATCGGGATGTCCCACGGGGTGAAACCCCCCAGGAAGCCCAGAAACCTTACCTTAACCCCGTTCCAACGGCGCATGCGCGCGCCACGTCTCGCGCTTTCCTCAAGCAGGGCGCTCCCTGTTAGAGTAAAGCGCGAGAGGCGGCCTCCAGCGCTCAGAGCCGCTGTAGGAGCGTGGTGAGGTGAGTGTTTCCAGGCGTTCTGGGGGTTTCACACAGAAGTGGACCAAAACCCAGGATAGTCAAAATCCTGGGTGTTGGTCCTCTTTAACAATCAACCCAGGAGTGGCAATGGGGGAAACGCCTACACAAGGTTGACTCCTGGGCAGGATAGAGCTAAGAGCATCTACTACCATTGCCAGAGGCTCCCTGGATAAATGTGGATTGCTGAAATGCCTGGGACATAAAGAATTGGTAGTTGAATCATATGATGAGCATGGCTTTGTTTGCCAAATTGCTCCTGGTGAGACCTTGATGGAGAATATAGGCAACTACCGTTACATAGTCTGCTTGAACCCTGAGGGCACCATGCCCTCATTCTTGGGAACTACAAAGACATTGGACTAAAAACTATAACCCCTCTGACGAAGGCACAGCATCTCAACCGCCCATTCTACTAGCTGATTCACTACAGACCTGAGGCCTCCAAGCTTCAATGTTAGAGGAGAAAATACCATTTTGTGAGTACTCACCTGAAAAATGGATATTGTTGGTGTGCCACACACCCCGCTTCATCTTTAATTCTTCACGATTGGGTTACTCACCGCCAGGTGACGCCGTTGCAGAGAGGAAGTCTTGTAACGAGCTCCCTTCCGGCCTATATATACCTGGTACCTCCCATTTATCACCAGTGTATTAAAAAGCAGGAAGACAAGGTACCAGTAAATTAACGGTAACCTCAAAACAAATAAAAGCTTCACCATATAAAGGATTCGGAATACCGAAAAGGGTGGGAGTGAAGCGGGGTGTGTGGCACACCAACAATATCCATTTTTCAGGTGAGTACTCACAAAATGGTATTATTCTTGGTGTGCCACACACCCCGCTTGACCTTTAATTCTTCACGATTGGGACATCCAAAAGCAGTGTCCACAAGGGATGGGCATCTCAAAGCCAGGTGAAGCATAACTTAAATGACTGCAGTCTGCAGAACTTAGCGGCCAAAAACAGCATCCGCTGAAGCTCGCACATCAACTTTGTAAAACTTAGAAAAAGTATGAACAGAAGACCAAGTGGCGGCCTTACAAACTTGTTCAACAGAAGCTTGGTGCTGAAAAGCCCAAGACGCTCCAACGGCGCGAGTGGAATGAGCAGTGATAGGAAAAGGGGGAACTTTCCCCTTAGCAGAATAGGCCGCAGTAACGGCCTGACGTATCCACTTGCTAATGGCAGATTTGGCTGGTGCCAAACCCTTCTTAGGCCCACAGGGCACAACAAAAAAGGCATCCGTCTTACGAAAAGGAGACGTGATAATCAAGTAGTACTTAACACAGCATACTACATCCACTTTCCCCTTAGCAGAATAGGCCGCAGTAACGGCCTGACGTATCCACTTGCTAACGGCAGATTTGGCTGGTGCCAAACCCTTCTTAGGCCCACAGGGCACAACAAAAAAGGCATCCGTCTTACGAAAAGGAGACGTGATAATCAAGTAGTACTTAACACAGCATACTACATCCAAACAATGCAAAACCCTCTCTTTGTCATTCTTAGGATTAGGACACAAGGAGGGAAGAACAATATCCTGATTCAAATGAAAAGCAGAAACAACCTTAGGAAGAAAGTCTGGCTTGAACCGAAAGACCACTTTATCCCGATGCCTCTCAAAGTAGGGCGCCCGGATAGACAAGGCCGCCAACTCTGAGACACGCCGGACCGAAGTGATAGCTACCAAGAAGACAATCTTCTGAGTCAGGGTAGACAAAGCAATATCTTGCAGAGGCTCAAAAGGAGGAGCCTGCAGAGCAGAAAGAACCAAATTCAAATCCCAAACCGGAAGTAATGGTTTCCTGGGAGGCCGCACATGCGTAACCCCCTGGAAAAAAGTTTTAACTAAAGGATGTAGCGCAAAACACTTCTGAAAAAAGATAGATAAGGCAGAAACTTGCCCTTTCAAAGTACTTAGCTGAAGACCAGAGTCCAGCCCAGATTGTAAAAACTCCAGAATCCTGGAGACCGAGAAGACCCTACAAGGAAAAGATCTAATCTCGCACCAAGCGATATAGGCTTTCCAAGTCCTATAGTAGATGATAGAAGAAGACCTCTTCCGGGCACTGATCAGAGTCTTAACGACTGAATCAGAAAGACCCTCCTCCTTCAAGATGGAGGTTTCAGCCGCCAGGCCGTCAAACCCAGCGCTGGTAAATTGGGGTAACACAACCGACCCTGAGTGAGCAGATCGGGCCGAAGAGGCAGAATGAACTGGTCCACTGCCAGCCGAATGATGTCTGCGAACCACACTCGCCTTGGCCACCTTGGGGCCACGAGAACGGCGGACACCCTTTCCAGAGCCAACTTCCGAACCACCCTGCCCAGCATGGGTATCGGAGGAAACAGGTATAGAAAGCCCAGATCCCCCCAGCTCAGGGACATGGCGTCCACTGCCAGAGCCAGAGGATCTCGGGAGAGCGACACGAAGTTCGGGAGCCTGTGATTGTGACGAGAGGCAAACAGGTCCACCTCCGGTGTCCCCCATCGGAGACACAGTGAGCGAAAAACCTGAGGATGGAGAGCCCATTCTCCCAGACGGGGAGAGCCCCTGCTCAACCGGTCCGCTTCCTGGTTCTCCACTCCCGGAATGTATACCGCCGAGAGACAAGGAACATGGGCCCCTGCCCAGGTCAGGATCAGGGACACCTCTCTGAGATCACTCAGACTGCGAGTCCCTCCCTGACGATTGATGTAAGCAACCACTGTTCGATTGTCTGAACGCACCTGGACCGGAAGGCCCTGAACGTGATGAGTCAGGAGAGCAAGCACCCGACGGATGGCTCTCAGTTCCAGAACATTGAAGGGTAAGTGGGCCTCTTGAGGTCCCCACTGCCCCTGGAACTGAAGCTCCTTCCAGAATCCGCCCCATCCCGAAAGACTGGCGTCCGTGGTGACAATTTCCCAAAGAGGGGCCAGAAAGGACCTGCCCCTCATGAGATTGGCCGAGACCAACCACCACTGGAGGGACTGCCGGACCCGGGAGGACAACTGGAAGGGATGATCCAGCGACCGAGGCTGCCGGTCCCAGGACGCCAACAGATAAAACTGAAGCGTCCTCGTGTGAAATTGAGCAAAGGGAACTGCCTCGAAAGAGGCGACCATCAACCCTACACCAGCCTCATCCCCAGACGGATGGACGTCCGAGGATTGGAAAGTAGGACCCGAGCCAACTCCTGAATCAGATGAATTTTGGACTGGGGGAGAAACACTGTGTTGAAGAGAGTCCAACTGCATCCCCAGAAAGGACACCACCCTGGCCGGAGCGAGGCAGGACTTGGGGAAGTTGATCACCCAACCAAAGCTTTCCAGAGTGGAGACCACCATGCTGGTGTCTGTCTCCGATTGATTGAGTAATTTCAGGTCCAGGACGGGACGAACCGACCCGTCCTCTTTGGGGACTGCGAAAAGATTGGAGTAGAAACCGAGGCCCATCTCTAAGCGCGGTACCGGCCGGATGACCGCCATCTCTAACAAATTCTTTACCGACGCCAGGAGCCCCTGTGCGGCCAAAGGATCGATGGGCACCCGAGACCGAAAGAACCGTGAAGGAGGGCGAGACTCGAACTCCAGCTTGTAACCGGACGACACTACCTCCCGGATCCATCTGTCCCGAATCTCCTGGACCCAAACCTGGGAGAAGTGTCGCAATCGTCCCCCCACCCGCACGGGTGAGGGCAGCCCCCATTGCTGAGCGGGCTTACCGGCAGGCTTGGGCTTGGAGTCCCAGGACTGTGCGGGGCGGCCACGGCCCTTCCCCCGAGTCCAACCTGCACCTCTGGTAGGGGGAAAGGAAGCCCCCCCTACCCGCTCTGAATCCCCGAAAGGAAGGCCTACCAGAACTTGCCCCCTGAAAGGGACGACGAGGCCTCTTACGTTGCGGCATTTTACCACCTTTTGCAACTGAATCAATTTTATCACCAAACAGTCGCAATCCCAAAAAGGGGAGAGCTGTGAGCACCCTTTTAGACGCTACGTCCGCCGACCACTGGCGCAGCCATACTGCCCGACGAATAGCCACCAGCATTGCCGCTGTCTTGCTACTCCTAGCCAGCGCATCGTCCTGAGCGGACAGAACATAGGAAACAAAAGACTCACACTGCTTAAGAGCAGTAAACTCCTTACAAGTGGGATCAAGATCCACACACAGACCCTGAATTACAGATCTAACCGCCAATAGAAGAAGCGCCGAAGCACACACCGGGCGCATCGTTGACCCAGCATAACTAAAACCATGGCGAGCGTACTGGTCAATCTGACGATCCTCACCATCCTTAAGGGCAGAAGTCTCAGCAGACTGCCCCATAGCCGTGCTGGAGAGCCCTAGCACAGGGGTATCGACGTCAGGAGGAACCGACCAAAGCTTCACCAATTCTGGCGGAAAGGGATAACGCTTCTCCCAACTGGAAGGAATTCCAGTTAACCTCGTGGGATGTTCCCATTCCTTAAGCACAACCCTCTCAAAGTGGTGTTGTCTGGGAAAAACCAAACGCGGCTGAGGCACATTAAACAACTGACCCTTTGGCAGGGTGACTGCCTCAGGCGGATCTAAATTCAAAATTTCAAACATTTGAGCCAGAATGGAGGGGGTGTCAAGGGAAACCCCCACAGACAAATAGCCAATAGCATCAACCTCAAGCTGATCCGCAGGCTCATCTGACTCCACCAGGAATTCTCCCTCCTCGTCCAGGGAGCAATCGGACCAATCTACAGGTTCACATACTTCATCCTGTGAAGCCGGAGGTACAGGAGAAAGGTGTTTCCGTTTTGCAGTGGCCTTTAACCCTGCTTTAACAGAAATTATCTTCTCGAGGTTGGCTAACCGTGCCGCCACCTCGGATTGCGAATCCCCACCTTTGACAATGTCACACGGGGTCCGGAACAGGGAGGGAGGGGTAGGGGATGATGCAAGTTGCGAAGAGCCCGCAGCCGGAGACTGACGCGCAATACTCTGCCTTGCACAAGGAATGCATACAAAAACATCATCGCCTGGGAGCGGAGTCCCACAGCCTCCACACACCCTAGATGGCCCAGAAGAACCATTTCCGGTATTATCGGAAGCCTCCATATGGTGATTTATAGTATTCGCAAAATCCTGGGTTTAAGGCATAAGCCACCCGGGATGCCCCTTTATGTTAATGTCCCGGGAGGGAGGATTTAATTTATAATAAAGATCCCCTTAAAATAAATATATATTTATATATATATATATATATATATATATATATATATATATATATATATATATCCCAATTTGGAGGGAAAGAAAGGACTAGCCAGGCAACATAGAACCGGGAGGCCACTGTATTGAGGGAATCCCAGGATCTGTGGGGAAGAAACAAACCAACAGCAAGACCCCCAGAACCAATGGCAACATGCAATATAACACACACACAGCACCAAAGTGCCTTTAAAGAGGCTAAGAAAACTGGCCTCTGATTTTCCTCCTTTTTATTATTATTTTTTTTTTTTTTATAAAAATACAAGTATTTTTCCATTAAACATTTTACTTTTATATATATATATATTTTTTTTTTAAATAAAAAGTCAAACACCATAAAAAATAGACGGCCCCACGCCAGGTGAGGCAGCTTACGTGCCCAAGAAAGGCTTGCAAAAGCCCAGCACTCGACCATGGAAGTGGTGGAAGACAAGCAGCAAAATGTCAGCGAAGGCGGCAGTGGCAGCAGTGGGAGCCGTAGCGGCAGCAGAAAGGAAGAATCGGCGGAGCGGGCAGCAGTAGCAGCCGCAGCAGTACCCATATGCGGCTGGGAGCCCCGCACGCTGCTTCCTGATAAACAGGAAGGAAGTGCGGCTGGCCGGTAAACGACGCGCCGCCGGACCACGCCCCCACCCCTGACATAACCGGGCCCCCCCCCGCCAAATTTGAACAGTATGGCCCACCGGACGGCGGTGCCAAAGCAGCCAGAGGGCTAACAAGCCCTCAGTAAAAAAGGAGAAGGGGGGAGGGGGAGCCAGAGATCCTAGGCAGCCTGTGCTGCCCCCAAATAAACATGCGGCCCGCCAAGCGGCGGCCGTTAAAAACCAAGGAGACAAGTGGAGGGGGGAGGGGGAGCTGGATAGACTGAGAAGGGCGCAGGCAGCCTGACACCATACAGCCTGCCCCAATTACCCCTAAAGCTGACCCACATAACAGAGACTGCCACATAAGGAGGAATCTAAGTCAGGCCACACGCACACTCGCTTGCGGTGCAGCCTGACCCAACGTTAAACACATGAACATACAGTAAACCATACACACAATACACATCCCTCTACCCCCCCCCCCCATAGTGAAGGGAGAAGGGACTGAAACGGGAGAGCAAGGGGCCAAGGGGACCCTCGGGACAGGGGCATCCCACCTCCGGATCACCATGCCGGATAGCTGCATTGCCCCCAAAAGAGGGGGTCGAGATAAGCTCCTAGGCACCTATAGAGCCATCTACCAATTGCCCAGTGAGCAGCCTAGGCTGGGAGGCTTCCATTTAACCACAAAGGTAACAATCAAAACCCAATCGTGAAGAATTAAAGGTGAAGCGGGGTGTGTGGCACACCAAGAATAGACTTGTTGCTACAAATCTGTGTGAAGGCTCAATCTTGTAGCCACAGGAGTCTACCTCTAAAGCATCCAACACAGTTTCTCCACATAGGTTTTTTTTTTGTTCACACAGGAATTTTTCCTCCACATTTAACACATCTATTTAGTGAGACAAACGCAAGCAGTTAGCGCACACATGCCCAAACCATAGGGAGCCATTGGGAGGTTAGATGCTTTGCTAAAGAGTATTTCTGTCCCAGGCAAGGATGAAACCTAGAACCCTCTGGTCACAAGATCGGTTGCATAGCCACTAGGTCATGACCAACCCACAAAAGCAAAAAATCAAAAATGTCCCCCAATCCAACAGGGTGAGGGTGTCCCTTCATGCTTAGGAGGGTTCAGATGGGGCTTGAATTATTCCCGCTGAGGGATGGGGGGAATGTGGGCCTCAATAAGAGTTGAAAAAAAATCAAATTTTAGTAAAAAACTACAGCCTGAGAATATCACATTTGAATCACCAACTAGGAAAACAATGATCAATGGTAGTTTTTACTCCTAAGAAAGTAAGCTGGTGATACAGTAACAGTGAAATTCTCATGCTTTATTTGCATAAAGTGAATTTTTGCTACGTGAATATTTTTTTCCAACTCTTATTGAATTAAGGCCATTGTAATTTTTCCTCAGAATTTGAAGCATACCAGAAGTAAAAACATGTTCAGTAAACTGCACCTCTAAAGCCCCACTCTGGAAAAAAGTGACAAACTATTTGAGAGGGCGTCACTCCATGCAGATGTTATGGAATAGAAGGCAGATTCTATGCTACGTAACTGCATGACAGCGGCCATCTTGCCACATACATGAGTCCAGTTTATGAAAATCCCAATCCCACAGTCAAAATTGCCTCATATCAGTGCAATCTTCTATTTTTAGTAGAAAGCCATCAGCTGTGGTGACTCATTGCTCTGCTGAACAAAATGTATAATTTTAGAAGATACATCCCACAGTGGACATAAAAAGAACACCATTAAATGATGTCTGCACACTTTTAGAGTGAAAGAAAGAAAAGTGAAGCCACGCAGCCCGCACGTGACTCAACCACACTTCTGACATCTCCCCGAATTTTAAAATGAATCTGTTCGCCAATACATCACAGAACACTGAACAACATATCTGGACCCCGGTGTGTCACCTTACTGAGGACGGGTGCAGTACCGGTATATACACAAACAAAAAAATACACTACATGAATGCTCAGATTTGGAGGGGGGGGGCGGAGGGATAGCAGAAGCCTCAGGGGAATCCCATGGTCCACAAATAGCCTATGATTGGGCTTCCCCCTCCGTTGTGTGCTGGCTAAGAAAAATGTACACAGACCATTCAAGCTCTTAGGGAATCTGGACAGTCCTTCACCACTTAAAGAGGAACTATGGCCATAATGCCGCGTTGATAGGCTGCTTGTGGTGACGTGAGAGCATCCTGGAGGCTGCAAAAAGTAGTCCAAAATGAAAAACAAACATACCGTAAAATGAAGACCATCCTTTGAGTACTCACCTGTAGAATTGATTTTACTATGCATGGCACAGCCTGCTTCAAGAAGTCCTTACGTATGGGATATTCCACCACAAGGTGGCGCAGTGTACTGCAGAAGAATTGTGGCTCCTCCCGGCACCCTATAAAAACAGGATCACCAATAGAGACTTCTACAGTGTTGACAAGCAGTTATACAAGAAGCCGGGAGATAAAGGTAAAAAAGGTAACAACCCCAACAAACTTGGATCAATCACCATAAAGAGGCAACCAAGAATAACGATAACCAGGGTGGGGTGAAGCAGGCCGTGCCATGCATAGTAAAAGGAATTCTACAGGTGAGTACTCACAGGATTGTCTTTTTCCTATTGCATGGCACGGCCTGCTTCAAGAAGTCCTTACGTATGGGACGTCCAACAGCAGTGTCCGTAAGGTAGGGTGGGATCCCCAAAAAGTAGCAGCAGGCAGTTCAAACCACCACCGCCTGAAGTACTTTGCGACCAAAGGCAGCATCAGCAGAGGCCTTAACATCAACCTTGTAAAACTTGGAAAAGGTATGAACAGAAGACCAAGTCGCGGCCTTACAAACTTGTTCAACAGAAGCTTGGTGCTGAAAAGCCCAAGACGCAGCAATAGCACGGGTGGAATGAGCAGTAACCTTAAAAGAAGGAACCTTCCCCCTAGCAGAATAGGCCTGCTCCACTTGCTGATAGTGGATTTAGCCGAAGGCAAACCCTTCCTAGGCCCAGCAGGAAGAACAAAAAGAGCATCAGATTTCCTGAAAGACTCAGTAGCAACCAAATAAAACTTCAGAGCCCTGACAACATCCAGAGAATGAAGGGTCCGCTCTTTGGAATTAGCAGGGTTAGGACACAAAGAAGGCAAAACAATGTCCTGATTGAGATGAAAAGCAGACACCACCTTAGGCAAGAAATCCGGCTTAAGCCGAAACACTACCTTGTCCTGATGCTGCTCAAAATAAGGAGGTTTGATGGAAAGCGCCGCCAGCTCAGAAACTCGCCTGACCGAAGTAATAGCCACCAAAAAGGCCACCTTAAGAGTCAGAATGGGCAAGGCAGCCCCACGGATAGGCTCAAAGGGATTACCCTTCAGAGCAGACAACCCCAGATTCAAGTCCCAAACCGGTAGCATAGGTTTACGTGGCCGACGCACATGAGTAACTCCCTGGAAAAAAGTCTTAACCATCCGGTGATTGGCAAAGGATCTTTGGAAAAAAATTGCCAGAGCTGACACCTGTCCCTTGAGGGTACTAAGTTGAAGGCTCGAATTCAAACCATGTTGCAAAAATTCCAGAATCCTGGGGACAGAAAACACCTGACAAGGAAGCGACTTGGACTCGCACCAGGCAATGTAAGCATGCCAGACCCTGTAGTAGATAAAGGACGAGGACTTCTTCCTAGCCCGAATCATAGTATCAACAACAGAGGCCGGCAACCCCTTATCCATCAAGATGGAGGTTGCAGCAGCCAAGCCGTTAAAGCCAGCGTTTATAAATTGGGATAGCGCAGCTGTCCCTGAGTGAGAGGATCTGGATCCTTGGGCAAGACGTACCGATCTACTGCCAACTGTACGACATCTGCGAACCACACCCTCCTTGGCCAACAGGGGGCCACCAGGATGGCTGGTACCCCTCCTGGGCTATCTTGCGCAGCACCCTGCCCAGCAGAGGAAAAGGAGGGAACACAGAGGAGCTGAAACTCTGTCCAAGGCATTGCTAGCACATCCGTGGCGAAGGCCAGAGGATCCTGCGACAGGGAGACGAATCTGGAAAGCTTGTGATTGTGGCGGGACGCAAACAGGTCCACATCCGGCTGAACCCAGCGGAGACACAGGTAGTGGAGTACCTCATTGCTGAGGGACCATTCCCCCAGCCGGGACGTCCCCCTGCTCAGTGAGTCTGCCTCCTGGTTCTCCACCCCCGGAATGTAGACCGCCGAGATGCAAGGAACATTCTCTTCCGCCCAAGACCGTATCAGGGACACTTCCTTGAGGGCTCACTTGCTCCGAGTCCCTCCCTGATGATTGATGTAAGCAACCGCCGTCTGGTTGTCCGAGCAGATCTGAACAGCCCGACCCCGAAGGTGTGTGGTCAGCTGAGACAAAACCAACCTGATCGCCCTCAGTTCCAGGACATTGATGGGAGCATGGGCCTCCTGGGGGCCCTCCGACACTTCCAAAAGCCCCCCAACCAGTCAGACTGGCATCTGTGGTGACAGTCTCCCAGCACGGAGGCAAAAAGGTCCTGCCCACTAGAAGGTACCTTGAGTCCAGCCACCACGAGAGGGACTGTCTGGCCAGGGGGGACAGTGCAAATTCCTGATCCAGGGACACAGGGTCCCGATCCCAAACTGACAAGAGGTGCAACAGAAGAGGTCTCATGTGAAACTGAGCAAAGGGGACCGCCTCGAAGCAGGACACCATCAGGCCCACTAACTTGCTTGAGCCGTTTCTTAAGGGCAATAGCTGTAATGGCAGCGGCGCAGACCGGACGCAACACAGCCCCCACAAATGTAAAAGCATGGCAGGCCAGCTGATCCATGGCAGGCCAGCCGGTCCTCGCTGTCCCGCAGTGTAGGAGTGTCAGGGGAAGGCATGACCGAGGTGTTGGACAGCCCTAGAATGGGAGAGTCCACCTCAGGGAGACACGACCATCGCTTGACCAGGTCAGCAGGAAAGGGATACCTCTTATCCAACCCTTTGGGCACTGTGGGCAATCTACTAGGACGTTCCCATTCCTTGAGCACCATATTAGTGAAATGGCCCTGCTCAGGGAACTCCAGACGCTGTTTATCAGGAAGAAAGGGCTCACCCTGCTTCCTCTTAGCCACCTCAGGGGGGACAATGTGCAAGATTGAACCCCTGCTAGTATCCCCCTCACTGGGGGGCTAAATGCAGGCACGGAGGGGTAGGTGATGCCGAAGGGGGCGCAGAACTGGGAAGAGAAGCGGGTAGCCCAGTCTGGGCTGCAACAATACCCTGGGCGCACGGCACGCACACCGCGGCACTGTTACTCAAAGGGGATACCCCGCACATGGCACACAGCCGAGGACCCCCAGAAGCCTCCATATGGTGATTAACACAGGCACAATAGGCCAGCACAGAGTAAGGGCTAATGAAAAGCCACCCGGGATGCCCCCAGACCAGGAAGGGGGAGATGGGGGGGGGGGGGGGGGGAGTAGAGCTGGGAGAAACCACAACCCACAGTTGTCCCGCCTGAAAGACAAATAAAAGAAAAGGCACATAAACATCCCACAGTCTATGCCCCAAGTAAACAAAGGGGCCCCAAAGGGGACTCACGGCCCAAGTAGACCAAAGGATCACCAAGCCACCAGACCGCAGGAGGAAGCGACACAGAAGGAGACCACCGCCGCAGCCCGGGGAGGAAGAGGGGCCCCAGACGCGCAGTAGACTAAAACTGGCGCCGGCAGAAGAACCTCGAGGGGCGGGCCGTGGGGAGACGACGCGATACGCGTCATGCCCCCCCCCCCCCCCCCCGAAGAGCGCGAAATTGGCACTCACGTGACATCACAATACAAAAAATTGCCTCACAGATAAAGCGCCGCCGGCCGCGGAGCGAAGTACAAAGCGGCAACGGCGGAGGAAGAACACCGTTAAACACCACGAGAGGCGGGCCAGGGAAGGGAGGGGACACAGAAACCAGAGAACAAGGCACACAGTCCCCAAAACACTTACCCCCTCAGAAGCTAGGACAGGAACTCCGCATCCCTCAGAAGGCTCACCATAAAGCCTATGGCCGGCTACCCTTTGAGGTACAGAGTATGCGGCTTGGAGCAGCGCTCTTTGGAGCACCTGACCCTGGTGCTCCTCTACATTCACTCGATCCGTCAGCCGAGGCTGGGAGGCACAGAGGATCCGGAAACAGGTGGAAATAGCCATGCAGGGCCACAGGCTTGTTTGCCCCACTCACCTGCCCAATATAAAGAGCCATCTTCTATCTTCGCAGTATACACTGCAGAGGAAACACTGGAGAAGTCTATTGGTGATCCTGTTTTTATAGGGTGCCGGGAGGAGCCACAACTCCTGCAGTACACTGCGCCACCTTGTTGCGGAATATCCCATACGTAAGGACTTCTTGAAGCAGGCCATGCCATGCAATAGGAAAAAAGAATCCTTGCTACATCTTCACAGTCCAAGTCCAGCTGCAAGAGTGCACTGGAGAGGGGGAGCACAGCTGGAAGTATATTTAGACCGAGAGGAGCTTCACTCTTATCCTGCAGTCCCACCTACAGACAAGAGTTAACCCCAAAAATTTGAATTGTCACAGCCTGGAATGGAATATGAGAGAAATCCTAGCTACATGTAATCCTCAGTCTTAGTTTATACAAGCATAAAGGTGCACTTTTAGTGTAAAGCAGGCCAGCCACAGGCAGATTTGGTCTTCAGAAATGTGAAAACTAATAACAGGCATTCGGTAGAAGGAGACGGATTAAAGATTTTGTCTAGAAAAAGTATCCCTTTTTGGGCCTATGTTGGAAAGTGTGTAGAAAATCAAAGTTATATCTGGTGAAGCTAAAAGTAAACTGAGCGACATACTTCTCCAGCTACCTTCCACCAAAGAATCCTATGTACATGGATCTCAGCAGAAGTAATGGCACAACCAAGCTGCTACAATTTATAACCCTTCCAGAATTACAATGCAGAGGTCGTAAACATAAACTGAAACACGCATAGTGAACGCTGCAGAGGCTTTGCTTACGAGGGTGGGGGACGCAGATTAATATCTGGCACTCTTGGATAAAATTGTACCATAAAAATTTTAAAGATCCTTAAAGCTGAGTTTCACAATGATTTCCAGATGCTTGCAGACCCAAACTTGTCCAATAAGCAAGTTAAACTGTGCAGATACATACATAGGTCAGGAGGGCAGAGCTCTCATACCTAATGAACGTCTGCACCAATGTGCATTTGTTGCACCTCTGAGCCATAAGTATAGGTTTGATACATCTGACCCATAATACCATGTGTTTTATAAATATTTCTTTACTTTTCTCACCCTTCGGTAACTTCTACCTTGTACAAGTATAAATAAAATATTTAGCTTTATAAGCAGCTTAAAAAGTGTTTGAAGAGACTGGCATGCATGCATTACATGAGCCCGGCTTATGAGAAATCCAGTCCCCCCATCAAAATTGGCTCATATCAGTGCAATCCTTTATTTCTAGTAGAAAGACATGAGCTGTGATGACTAGAGATGGGGAAACCCGAACCACAAAGTTCGGGTTCGTAACAAACTTTGCCAGTTTGGGTTCCCAAACCCGAACATCAGCCAGAAGTCAGTGTTGGAATTCGGCATCCTGCCCGAACACGGAAAAGCCGGTTGATAGGTGAATCAGTTTGAAGGGCTTGCCCAGCCCAACTGATGCAGCAGCCCCGATCCTCTTCATTAGCAGCAGCATTTTAATTTGGCCACAGCCGGGGCTACAAAAAGATGGTCGCCGGCTCTCATGAGCACTGCAGCTGGCACTATAAGTGTGACTGGGAGCCCTCCACAGCCACCCCCCAAAATTCAGGTCCCCATTAATTTCAATGGGGACCAGGTTCGGGTTCCCGAAAATGTATTCAAAGTTTGTCTGAATTTGCCGGACACGAACTTTGGGGGGCGTTCACCCATTCCTAGTGATAATTCACTGCTCTACTGCACAGCCGAAAGATTTGTAACATTCTTTCGCCATCTGCCCAGCTTTCGCTCTGCAGGGAGACCCTGCGTCTTCCTGGCCCATGGCTTTAATCACCTTCAATCTGCACTTCCTCAGCTATGAGCATGCTGCCAGGTTCCATTAAGTTAACGGGCCAGTGGGTCTGCACAGAGAATGGGAACTTGCACTGTTAAACAGCCGTTGGGGTGCAGGAATGTGGGAAGTAGTTTTTGAAAAACACACCAACTATAGCGAGTATTTAAAGTGGACCAACACCCAGGATTTTGACTATCCTGGGTTTTGGTCCACTTCGGTGGGGCACCCCGATCGGGGGTGCCCCGCTGTGTGAAACCCCCCAGAAACCCCAAAAAACTCACCTCTCCCCGCTCCCACGTGAACGCCACAGCCAATCCCCGCCAACGTCTAGGCGGGGGACAGGAACGTACAAGCCTCTTCCGCCGCCTCCCGCGCGTCACTCTCGGCGCGGGCACGTCTGGAGGGGCGCGCGGGAGGCGGCGGCGGCGGATCAGGTAAGATCTTTTTGGGGTTTCTGGGGGGTTTCACCCCGCGGGACATCCCGATCTCGGATGTCCCGCGGGGTGGGAGGTGATCGGCCCGGGAATCTTATAGATTTCCGGGCCGATCACCCCTGGGTGTTGGTCCACTTTAAAGGCTTTATCTGCAGCAGTGGGGCAATAGGTGTGTTTATCCAAATAATTTGTTGGTCACCACATTTTCCAGTTCCAAATACACATTTTCAGTTATATGAACAGAAAAACAGTAAAACATGGCCATGTCCCTCCAATGGTGTCAGACAAAATATATGAAGATTTTTGTATACCTCCCAACTGTCCTGGCCTTTTGAGCTCATGCCCCCCTGTCCATTGTTCTCATTTGTCCCTCTTTCAGGTTTAACAATCAGATCTGCACCAATAAATGATTCATTTGCCTATTCAAAGTGTTTATATAGATGTAACTATATTGATGTAACTGTTATAACCTATCTCCTATCCATTCCTTAATGAGGGGTTGTGGCTTAATTTCACAACTGCCCCCTTTCCCTACCCTGAAAAGTTGAAAGGTATGTTTTGGGTTACCTTATGAACCTACAGAAAAAGTCAGCAATATTCAAATACAACATCCATTACTTTATGCCTATATAAGAAGCAAAATATAAATGACATGCTGTGTGTCTGTCATAAGCAGCATGAAATGCTATTAGCAATGTTCCAGAATCTAAAGTGAGACACATGTAGGCCACATGTGGCTTAAACTAACCAAATACTCTGCTCAAACAATATTTAGAACTCAGTGTTTAATAAACATCTTCACAATTTATTAAATAGTAATATTTAACAGACCTCAATATAATCAATAAACCTTTGAACAGCATAAGCTGCAATGAATGATTACTCACTATCTTCCTTTCATAGAAGGCTCCACTGCTGTACGTTGTGGCGAGCGTTGATGCACACTCTTCCAGGTACCAAGGCTTATACCCATTCTCAGTTGTGCTGCTGACGGAAATGGTGTAGACGCTGTTGGTGTAACCATCACAAGAACAGTAGTCTCCTTCTCGACCACCATTACCTGATGCCCAGACAAAAATTGAGCCAAGCCCTTTACGCCCCTAAAAAAAAAAAAAAAAAATTATAAAAAAAACCCTTAGACGGTATTTCTACGAGTCCTTCAGGATGGCCACGGTGAGAGAGGTTTCACCCCTGAAAGAGGAAAAAGCCCCACCCCTTCGTATTGGGCAAGAAAAATTATTAAATAAGAAAACATTTAACACTGTAAGGGCCGTCCTGAAGGACTCGTAGAAATACTGTAACTAGTAAGTCTAGCAGGGATTTTCTACCAATGTCCTTCAAGACAACCACAGAGAGGATAATCAAGAAATTAAGATTCTAATACTCACTGTAGTTCATTTCTATCGGGGTTTATTTGTCTGATAAAAGGTTTCAACGGTAGTGCTTACGGAAGGTGTGGGGGGCACAGACCTAGCAGTAGCTCAGCAAAGTTCTTTTATGAATGCTTCTGATCTCCAGGAAATGGATATTGCTATGGAATGATAAGAAATATATGGAGCTGAAACATCCATACAAGTGTAGTCCCAGGATTTTGCCTGTATATTCCATAGCTATAGTGGCTTTAGAAGCAGATAATTGCCTATTCCTTTCTGAATAGGAAACAGGTGATCTGTGAAGAAACCTTGGAGTGTGTTCTATAAAATAACATTTTCTCAGAAAACCAAGGACACACAGGACAGGATAACTAGCTTTAATGTGTGAGGAATAGACTGCTGCTTTAGGCAGAAAAAAGGGATCAGGACTTGAGAAAAAACTTAATTCAGGAGTATTAAACAATAGGGATCTAGGAACAGGACTGTAATCACCAAACATCCTAGTGAAGCGGCAACCTTCAACCGGAAACTAGATTCAAGTGTTAAAATGTTCTCAATTTGAGGGAACTAACAAATCCCAGAAAGAAAAATCTACAAGCCACCAGGATCTTGTGGGATCGACAAATCTGATGGGAAACCAATTCAGACCCTTGACTAACAAAACCGATCTGGTAAGTCAGAAGCCTGAATCTTTAAAATATTTATGGCTAGACATCATTCGAATCCCTTATGCAGGAATCTGAGGAACGTCAACATAGAATTTCTATTTGTAGTCTTCCTGCTTGTTGGAAATGCATAGACCAGATTCTGAAAGGCTACTGATGTAGCACCTGGTGATTCAGATATGCCACTTCTCAACTTGGTAATTGAAGTGGCTCGGTGAGTAAGGAACTGCTGCTCTTTGTAGTTTGATGATTTAATAATCAATTCAGATGAACTATGCCCCTGGGTGTGGCGAGAGTGAGATATGCTCCCAGCAATGGCATCAGTTGCGATAACTAGGACCTCTTGTTTCTAATGCAGTACTAGAGAATCCGACCACCACTTCAGACATACCCTTGGGAAGGCAGTGGTGATCCCATGTCTGCAGGGAAAAAGGCTTGTAACTGCCATTAGTGAAGTTACATCCAGGAAATCTCCGGGATGTTGTAGGTCATAGACCCAGGACCAGAGATGCAACTATAGGGGGTGCAGAGGTTGCGGCTGCACTGGGACCCATAAGGTCAGGGGGCCCCATGACCGTTTTTCTTATATTTGTGATTCCATTCACATACAGAAATACAATTCTGTGATTACTCACCTGTAGAATTGGTATTATAAGTATACAGCACGTCCTGTTCCAGAATATTCCTTACACATGGGTAATACATCCACAAGATGGCGCTGGACTGCAGAAAACAACTTGTGGCTCCTCCCCATATAAGTCAGGGACCTCCCACAAATTCCCCAGTATTGACAAGCAGTTAACAAGAAGCCGGGAGAAACAATAACAAAAATCCAAAATGAACATTTGAACAATCACCATACAGAGGTAACTAGAAAAATTATAAGGGTAGGATGGAACAGGACGTGCTGTATACATATAATACCAATTCTACAGGTGTGTAATCACAGAATTGTATTATTCTAAGTATACAGCACGTCCTGTTCCAGAATATTCCTTACACATGGGACATCCAATAGCAGTGTCCGTAAGGTAGGGTGGGATCCCCAAAAGTAACAGCGGGCAGATTAGACCACTGCCGCCTGCAGAACTTTGCGACCAAAAGCAGCCTCAGCTGAGGCCCTAACATCAACCTTGTAAAACTTAGAAAAGGTATGAACAGAAGACCAAGTAGCAGCCTTGCAAACTTGGTGCTGAAAAGCCCAAGAGGCACCAACAGCACGAGTAGAATGAGCAGTAAGGCGTAAGGGAGGATCCTTCCCCTTAGCAGAATAGGCTTGAACCACAGCCTGACGAATCCACTTGCTGATAGTGGACTTAGCCGAAACCAAACCCTTCTTAGACCCAGAAGGGAGAACAAAAAAAGCATCAGTCTTCCTGAAGGATTCAGTAGCCACCAAATAGAACCTCAAGGTCCTGACCACATCCACAGAATGTAAGACCCGCTCCTTAGGGTTACTAGGATTAGGGCACAGAGAAGGCAAAACAATGTCCTGATTGAGATGAAAAGCAGACACAACCTTAGGCAGAAAATCTGGCTTAAAACGAAACACCACCTTGTCCTGATGTGTCTCAAAGTAAGGAGGTTTGATGGAAAGCGCCACCAACTCAGAAACACGCCTAACAGAAGTGAGACACCAAAAAGGCTACCTTAAGCGTCAAAATGGACAAAGGGGCCTCATGCAAGGGCTCTAAGGGAGACCCCTGCAAGGCAGATAAGACCAAGTTCAAATCCCAGACTGGTAACATGGAGGACGCATGTGAGTAACCCCCTGAAAAAAGGTCTTAACCAGACGATGGTTGGTAAAGGATCTTTAATAGAAAACGGCCAAAGCTGAAACATGACCTTTGAGGGTACTAAGTTGAAGACCCAAATCCAAAGCACGTTGCAGGAATTCCAGAATCCTGGGGATAGAAAACACCCTACAGGAAAGCGACTTATGCTTACATTGACTGGTGTGAGTCTGCCATACCCTATAGTAGATAGATGACGAGGACTTCTTCCTAGCCCGAATCATGGTATTAACAGAAGCAGGCAGCCCCTTTTCCATCAAGATGGAGGTTTCAGCAGCCAGGCCGTTAATGCCAGCGTTTGTAAATTGGGATGGCGTAGCTGCCACTGAGTAAGCAGATCTGGAAACTTGAGCAGGGCGTACTGATCTACTGCCAACTGCACAATGTCTGCGAGCCACATTCTTCTTGGCCAACAGGGAGCCACCAGAATGGTTGGCACCCCTTCCTGGGATATCTTGCGCAGCACCCTGCCCAGCAGAGCAAACGGAGGGAACACATAAAGGAGCCGAAAGCTCTTCCAAGACATTGCTAGTGCATCCATGGCCAAGGCCAGAGGGTCCTGGGACAGAGAGACAAAGACTGGAAGCTTGTGATTGTGACGCAAACACATCCACATCCGGCTGCCCCCAGCGGTGGCACAGGGAGCGAAACACCCTGCTGCTGAGGGACCATTCTCCCAGACGAGAAGTCCCCCTGCTGAGGGAGTCTGCCTCCAGACTTTCCACCCCCGGGATGTACACAGCTGAGATGCAGGGAACATTCTCCTCTGCCCAAGATAGTATCAGGGACACTTCCTTTAAAGCCCTCTTGCTCCGGGTCCCTCCCTG
The DNA here is from genome assembly GCA_027917425.1 of Gastrophryne carolinensis. Classification (NCBI taxonomy): domain Eukaryota; kingdom Metazoa; phylum Chordata; class Amphibia; order Anura; family Microhylidae; genus Gastrophryne; species Gastrophryne carolinensis. The sequence goes on from CM051238.1 coordinate 341,960,172, forward strand.
ATGATTCATGTAGGAACCGTCTCAAAGCAAGACACCATCAGGCCCACCAGCTGCATCCCCTGCCGGATGGAGGGATGAGGGCAAGACAGAAGAAGCCTGGCTTGAGGACTCTCCACCTTCTGCTGAGGGAGAAGAATCTTGACCTGAGAGGTATCCAGAGTCATGCCCAGAAAGGACCTCATCAGTGACGGGTACAGGGAAGATTGGGGTGGTTGATCACCCAGCCGAAGGACTCCAGTGTGGACACCACCAGCTGGGTATCCAGCTCGGCCTGCTGGAAGGACCGAGACCTGATGAGAATGTCGTCCAAGTAAGGAAGGATGCGAATGCCCTGAGATCTCAGCAGAGCCAGTACGCCCGCCAGCACCTTGGTGAATACCCTGGGAGCCGAGGTGATACCGAAAGGCAAGGCCACAAATTGGTAGTGCTGATCCTTCAGAGCAAAACTGAGGAATTTCTAATGACCCGGAAAGATTGGTACATGAAGGTAAGCGTCCTTGATGTCTACAGAGGTCATGAAGTCGCCCGGGCGCAGAGAATTGACTGCAGAGCGTAGGATGGGTCTGAGGGACCCGTCCTTTTTGGGGACAGTGAAAAGGTTTTGAACAGCAAGGCACAGACCTGAGCTGACAGGGGGTTTTGAGCCATCCGAATCATGGGGGCGGTCAGGCTGCAAACTCTACCTTGTAACTGGAGGACACTACCTCCTGAATCCACCGGTCTGAGACGTGAAGCCTCCAGACGTGAGCAAAGAGCCGAAGCCGTTCCCCCACCCGGATAAGTGAGGGCGCCCCTTCATGCCTGAGGGGGCTAGGGGGAGGACTTTGGCTTGGGACCCCAGGAGGGGCTGGGGCGGTCACGTCCTCTGCCCCTGCCCCAAAGATCTTCGCGAGCCCCAGCAAAGGAGACTCCTCGACCAGTTCTGGAACCACGAAAGGAAGGGAGAAAGGCACCCGTCCCCCGAAAGGACCGGGACGGCCTCCTACGTTGAGGTAACCTACCGCCCCTGGCAAACAAGTCCAAGCGTTCGCCAAAGAGGTGCAGCCCCTTAAAGGCAAAACATTAGCAGCATTATCAGCTACCCGCAGCCAAACAGAGCGGTGTATAGCCACCAAAAGGGCAGATGTCCTCCCACACATTCTAATGGCATCATCCATGGCAGACAGAACATATGCAACAAATTCATAGCAAAGTAGGAGAGATCTATACTCTTCCCCTCCCGCATCATCAGATGCCCCATCTAAGACTCTTAAGCAGCCCTTTAATAGCAATAGCTGTAATGGCCGATGCACAAACCGGGCGCAGCGCAGTCCCCACACAGGCAAAAGCATGACAAGCCAGCTGGTCCATGCGCCGGTCCTCACCATCCCTCAGGGTAGTAGTGTCAGGAGAATGCATGACATATGTATTTGACAGCCCCAGAACGGGCGAATCCCCCTCGGGAGGACATGACCAACGCTTAATCAACGCAGTAGGAAAGGGATACCTCTTGTCCCAACTCTTGGGCACCCCAGGTGGCTTGCTAGGCCGTTCCCATTCTTTGAGCATGAGATTATTAAAATGAGTCTGCTCCGGGAACTCCAAGCGTGGTTTAACCATATGAAAAAGCTCACCCTGCTGCTGCGGAGCCACTGCAGGAGGGGAAGTACAAAGCACCTCAAAAATGTGAGACAAAAGCCTGTCAGTGTCATCTGAGGACCATGGGTCTTCTCCAAAGGGAGACCCGGTACCACCATAAATCTTAGGCTGTTCCTCTGATGATTCTGAATCAGAGAATAATTCCCCCTCCTCAAGGGGACAATAACCAGAAATGTCAAGAAATTCCTCAGCCTCAACAGGTAAGAGGGAAACAGCGGGAGATAAATGCCACTTCTTAGCAGAAGCCTTACGCGGGGTAGACCCAGCAATGTTTCTCAATGCTGGTCACCCGTGCAGCCAAATCAGGTTGAGACTCCCCGCTAGAATGCCCCTCGCTGGGGGTCAGATGTAAGCATGGGGGGGGGTAGGCGAAGCCAGGGGGGGGCACAGCACCAGGCCCAGTAACAGACGATCCCGACTGCAGCGCGAGCACCTGCTGAGCGCAGGGTACACACACCCTGACATCCCTTATAGGGGATACCCCACACGCAACACAAGCCGGGCTTGTCCTCTAGGAACCCCAAGAACATTATCCCCAGAAGCCTCCATATGGTGATTTGAGTGGCACAACAGGCCAGTAAGGGTTAACGTTAAAGAGCTATCCGGGATGCCCCCAAGGACCCGCTAGGGAAGTGGGAGATAGCGAGGGGAGAGGGCCGGGAGAAACCACAGTTGCTGAAGTTTTAACCCGCCTGAAAGACATAAAAAGCATCCCCATAAGTAAATACACTTGAGAAAAATAACCAGAAAGACCACCCCGCAGGGGTACTCACGGACCGCAGGGAGCCAGCAGCGCACGCAGCCCAGGAGAGGGGAAAATGGCGCCCGCAGAGACCTCGAGGGGCGGGCCGTGGAGACGTGATGCAGTGAAACGTCAGCCACAGAGCCCGCCCCCCCCGATAAGCGCAAATCGCGCCCCACGTGATCCGGCCAGCCAATAGAGGCACCGCAGCCTCTGAAGCACTGCCGCCGCCGTCCGCGGAGTGCTGTACAAGCGCGCGGCGGCGTACAAGGTGAAGCACAATATGCATAAAGTACAGAAAACAGCGGCCACCCCCCCTCCCCCCGGAGATCTCCCCGAGGGGGAAGGAGGCCAGGGAGTAACAGCAGCGGCCCAAGCGAAAAAAGTGAGGAGGGAGGGTGGAGGGGGGACACCTAGGGGGATAAGGGTTAAATGGCACAGGGAGCCTGGCAAATCAATAGTGCAGGGGGGGCATCCCAAAAGGCTCACCATAAGCCTAAACCGCCTACCCTGTTAGAGCAGGGACTGCGGGAGGAGCAGCGCTCCTCAGCACCCAACCTGGTGCTGACCTACCTTCACCCAAACCTGTCAGCCGAGGCTGGGAGGCAGTGTAGTTCGGAACGGGTGGGAATAGTCCTGCAGGGCCGCAGGCTGATAAGCCCCGCTCACCTGCGCAACATAGAGAGCCATATTCTATCTTCGCAGCCCAGAATGCAGAAAGGAACTAGGGAATTTGTGGGAGGTCCCTGACTTATACGGGGCTGGGAGGAGCCACAAGTTGTTTTCTGCAGTCCAGCGCAGTCTTGTGGCTGTATTACCCATGTGTAAGGAATATTCTGGAACAGGACGTGCTGTATACTTGGAATAAAGGAGCATAATTTTTATGTCTCCAATTTAGCTAAATGACAGGAAAAAGGTTGCTGTATGAGCCATGATGTGGGGGGGGGGGGGGGGGGGCTTCAATGCTCACACTGAGGCCCCTTTACTTTAAGTTATGCCCTTGCCCAGGGCCATCAACATCCATGAGGCAATGGTGAAGTCTTCTGTTGTGTGCTGTCTAGGTATAGCCCAGAAGTCTGCACTCTCTGGATGGAACCAAGTTCCTGAGTGAGAGAGATCAATTCTCTTGCAAAATTGCTTCTGTACTGGCTCATAACTGGAGGTCACCTAGTAAAAGGAATGATCAAAAATCCTCTTTACCTTAGACAGCCCAATGCCCTGGTCAGAATCCTCTTAAAGATTCAGGGCAAAGATAAAGGGCAGAGGATATCCCAAAAGGTAGTTGCCCCAGGGGGGTCTCCCATCCAGATACCAACCGGACCCGATCCTGCTTAGCTTCAGAGATCAGATTAAATTGGACGTATTCAGGGTGGTGTTGCCGTAGTCCGCAAAAGGCACATGTATTGTGTATGCTCCTGCAAACATTACAGGGTCTCTAAGATTATAATGAATTGGAAGGTCCCTCTGCTTTTAGTGGGGACTGCACTCCTTTGGATAACTGGGGCGAGACCTGGCTGAGTGGGTGGATTACAAATTGGACTTTGTCTGCGACACCCACTGCTTGTTTGGTTATCCCTGAGGATCTAGAGTGTGTAGCCTCTAATTCAAAACCAAATATAGGGTTTCATTTAGAAAAGGAAACAACCTACATTTTTATACATTAAGAAGCCCTGCCAGGATTATGAAGAGAAAGGCTCTTCTGGCATAATTTAGCGGCTCATGGATGCATCATCGAGAAAAAGAAATGGACCAAAACATGTAGGGTAGCATGACCCACAGGAAAGGAAGACATTGCCGTGGGCTGCTGTAGCAAACCAGTCTCAGTGTAGAGGCTTAATAGCTATAATATGATGATAAAAGAATAAAACAGGAGTAGGCCAGGTTCTGCACAAGTACAAGACCTGGTAACCCCCCAGAAGTTGTTAAGTAGGCTATGAAGGTGACACTGTCCTGATGTACATGGACACAGGGTCTGTCTGGGGGTGTATACTTGAAGTAACCCCCAAGATTGATAAACTAAGCTTCTAGGTGCTTAAGTATAAATGAAACTAGAGAGGGTTTAAATTACAAGATGATACATTGCATGCCCTCTAGTTACCAATTAACCGGAATTTGGAGAAATAACTCACTAGGTCCTGACACGAGTCCCAAGTGACCTCTGGTGGCAAAAAATACCATTTTGTGATTACTCACCTGTAAAATGGGTATTATAAGTATGTCACACACCCCGCTTCAGAATAGTCATTACACTTGGGCTTCAGAATAGTCATTACACTTGGGTTATACAGACCTGTAGGGGGCGATCTTGCAGAGATGTCATGAAAAAAAGGTCCCTCCTGGTCCATAAATACCTGGGACCTCCCACTCATTCCCCAGTTTTAAGACAGCAGTAAAGGGACCAGGAAGAGCCAAAATAACCAGTAACAGTAAAAAAGGTTCACCATAGAAAGGACCCAGAATACCAAAGGGCGGGGTGAAGCGGGGTGTGTGACATACTTATAATACCCATTTTACAGATGAGTAATCACAAAATGGTATTATTCTAAGTATGTCACACACCCCGCTTCAGAATAGTCATTACACTTGGGACATCCAATAGCAGGGATCCAAAACAAGGCAATAATGCACAAACTTAAACCACTGCAGCTTGCAGAACTTTGCGGCCAAAAACAGCATCCGCTGAGGCCCGCACATCAACCTTGTAAAACTTGGAAAAAGTGTGAACGGAAGACCAAGTAGCAGCCTTACAAACTTGCTCAACAGAGGCCTGATGCTGGAAAGCCCAGGACGCCCCAACAGCACGAGTAGAATGAGCAGTAACACGAAAAGGGGGAATCTTCCCTTTGGCAGAATAGGCCCCAACAATGGCCTGGCGAATCCATTTACTAATGGAAGACTTGGTGGGGGCCAAACCTTTCCTAGGCCCGGAGGGCACCGCAAAAAGGGCGTCAGTCTTACGAAAAGAAGAAGTAGCCACCAAATAGTACTTCACACAGCGAACCACATCCAGATAATGCAAGACCCTCTCCTTGTCATTGCTGGGCTTAGGACACAAGGAGGGTAGAACAATGTCCTGATTAAGATGAAAGGCAGAAACCACCTTAGGAAGGAAATCTGGCTTGAAGCGGAAAACAACCTTGCTCTGATGCCTCTCAAAGTACGGGGCCTTAATGGACAAAGCCGCCAACTCCGATACACGCTGAACGGAAGTGATGGCAACCAAAAACGCAACCTTCTGATTAAGCGTAGAAAGAGAAATATCCTGCAAAGGTTCAAAAGGAGGACCCTGAAAAGCCAAAAGAACCAAATTCAAATCCCAAACTGGGAGCAAAGGCTTCCTAGGAGGCTGCACATGCGTAACCCCCTGGAAAAAGGTCTTAGCCAGAGGATGAAGAGCAAAAGACCTTTGAAAGAAAACCGCCAGAGCAGAAACGTGCCCTTTCAACGTACTAAGCTGCAAACCCAGGTCCAGACCATGTTGCAGAAATTCCAAAACCCTAGGGATAGAAATCACCCTGCAAGGCAAGGCCCGGACCTCACACCAATCAATATAAGACCTCCAAATCCTATAGTAGATGGCAGAGGAAGACTTCTTTCTAGCCCTAACCAGAGTCTGAATGACAGCATCAGAAAGACCTTCCTCCTTCAAGATGGAGGTTTCAGCAGCCACGCCGTCAAAGCCAGCATTGGTAAATTGGGGTAGAGCAGTTGACCCTGAGTGAGCAGATCCGGCAGAAGGGGCAGATCTAACTGATCCGCTGCCAACCAAACCTGTCTTGGCCATCTTGGAGCCACCAAGATTGCTGACGCACCCTCTAGGGCCAGCTTGCGCACCACCTTGCCCACCATGGGAAACGGAGAGAACAGGTACAAAAACCTCAGATCCCTCCAGTTCAGGACATCGCATCCACTGCCAGAGCCAGCGGATCCCGCGAGAGAGACACAAATGCTGGAAACTTGTGACGAGAGGCAAAGAGGTCCACCTCCGGAGTCCCCCACCGGTGGCAAAGCGACCGAAACACCTTGGGGCTGAGAGACCATTCCCCCCTGGCGAGATGAGCACCTGCTCGGGGAGTCCGCCTCAGTGTTCTCCACTCCCGGAATGTACACCGCCGAGATGATTGGGACATTGCTCTCTGCCCAAGCCAGGATCAAGGACACTTCCCTGAGGGCACACCTGCTGCGAGTCCCTCCCTGGTGATTAATGTAGGCGACCGCCGTCCGATTGTCCGACCGAACTTAAACCGGCAAACCCTGTAACTGATGAGTCAAGTGAAACAGAACCAACCTGATGGCTCTCAGCCTCAGAACATTGATGGGATCGTGAGCCTCCTGAGGCCCCCACGGTCCCTGGAAGATCCTTCCAAACCCCCCCCCCCCCAACCTGACAGGCTGGCATCCGTGGTGACCGTCTCCCAACAAGGGGTCAGAAAGGATCTACCCCTCATCAGATTGCTTGGTTCCAGCCACCACCGAAGGGAATGCCGAACCCAGGGGGACATCAGAAAAGACTGATCCAATGACAGCGGAGACCTATCCCAGGCCGCCAACAGATGGAGCTGGAGTGTCCTTGTGTGAAACTGGGCAAAGGGAACCGCCTCGAAAGAAGCCACCATCAATCCCACCAGTCTCATCCCCAGCCGGATGGACGGACGAGGGACGGATAGAAGAAGCTGAGTCAATTCCTGAATCAAAAGAACCTTGGGCCGGGGAAGGAACACCCTGGACTGAGAAGTACCCAGAGACATTCCCAGGAACGACACCACCCTGGAAGGAGAGAGGAAGGACTTGGGATAGTTGATCACCCAGCCGAATCTCTCCAGAGTGGATACCACAGTCCTGGTATCTAGCTTCGCCTGGCTGAGAGAGGATGCCATAATGAGAAGATCGTCCAGATAAGGCACGATGCGGATACCCTGGGCTCTGAGGAGGGCCATCACCTCCGCCAGCACCTTGGTGAAAACCCTTGGAGCCGAGGTAAGGCCAAACGGAAGAGCCACAAATTGAAAATGCCGATCTTCCACCACAAACCTGAGAAATCTCTGATGTGCCGGGAAGATTGGAACATGCAGATAAGCATCCTTGATGTCTATGGACGTCATGAAGTCCTCCTGACGAAGCGAATTTATGGCTGAGCGAAGAGTTTCCATGCGGAACTTCCTGGGACGGATAAACCTGTTGAGAAACTTCAGATCCAGGATGGGAAGAACGGAGCCATCCTTCTTGGGCACCGTGAACAGATTGGAATAGTATCCCAGGCCCCGGTCCGAGGAAAGCACCGGGCAGATGACAGCCATGTCCAGGAGATCTTTTACTGCCGCCTGGAGCCCCTGCGCGGCCAGAGGATCCAAGGGCACCCGAGACCTGAAGAATCTGGGAGGAGGCCGGATCTCGAACTCCAGCTTGTAACCGGAAGACACCACTTCCCGAATCCATCTGTCCGAGACCTCCTGGTCCGAGACCTGGGAGAAGTGTCGCAGCCGTCCCCCCACCCGTGAGGGTGAGGGCGCCCCCTCATTGCAGAGCCGGCTTGGCAGCGGCTTTGGGCTTGGAGCACCAGCTGTGACCTGGTCGGGCACGTCCTCTTCCCCTGTTCCAGGAATCACCTCTGGAGGAGAAGACAGCCAATCCCCGTCCAGCTCTGGTCCCACAAAAGGAAGGGGTAAAGGAAGCCGCCCCCCGAAAGGGACGACGTTGCTTCTTTCGCTGAGGTAACCTACCTCCTTTTGCGTCCGAATCCAATTTTTCTCCAAAGAGCCACAAGCCCAGAAAGGGAAGAGCTGTAAGCGACTTTTTGGACACAAAATCAGACGCCCACTGGCGCAACCAAACCGACCGCTGAATAGCCACCAGCAAGGCTGAAGTTCTACTACACATCACCATGGTGTCAGCCAGGGCTGCTAGCACAAATGACAAACTATTCGCACCGCTTAAGGGCGGTGAACTCATCACTAGCCGGGTCAAGCCTGGAAGTAGAGGTCCCTAACAACCGACCTAGAAGCCACTATTAAAAGCGCCGAAGCACAAACAGGCCGCAAAGCCGACCCGACACTGGCAAAACCGTGAAAGCCATCTGGTCAATGCGTTTGTCCTCACCATCCCTGAGAGTAGAATAGCCAGGAGAATGCAAGACAGAGGTGCTAGACAACCCCACAACAGGGACGTCCACCTCGGGAGGGGACGACCAGCGCTTCACTGCGTCCACCGGAAAGGGATATTTCTTATCCCAACCCGGAGGAACACCTGGAAGCCGAGTAGGCCTCTCCCATTCCTTAAGAATAATGCCATCAAAATGCCTTTGATTAGGGAATTCCAGGTTTAAACCTGTGTTACTTCTAGGGGTAGGAGCCCATCTCTCCGTGGCCGTTCTGAAGGACGATGGGAGAAAAGTTTCCTAAAGCTTGTGATATAATACAGGTCAGGACTGTCTAGTGATCACTGAGAATAGTGTTTCAAAAACTACTACTTAAAACTACTGTACACCCAGTTTTACCAACCCAGAAACTGTGCATAAAGCATAGCTATTTGTTTATTTTAATCAAATGAGGTCCCACAAGTAACTACATTTTATTAAGTTCCTAGCTTATCTGCAGATAGGGACCTAGATGGTGCTGCATACACTGAAGCATCTGTATTTCCCCCAAAACTTTTCTTGGTGGCCACTTATGAAAATGGCACCTGTTGATGGTTCAACTACAGTAACTTAACAACTTCTGCAGTTCTATGACACCTAACACTCATGAGAGCAAAGTATTTTATAATACATAGATTTCAGGATACTTGACTGTCAAAATGCAGTTGTATGTAATTCAAAGCTACAGAATACGCAAGACACAATCTTAATCCAATAATCATCCTAACGTCCCCTTGTTTTGAGTAGCTAAACCGGACCAAAGACCATATTTCACTCTTGGACCCAATATCACATTTGAGGATGTCCCCTTGGTCAGAATGAAGCACCATTTTTAAATGAGGCCCAGCAATATCCCCTTGGGTATCTTGAGATCCCTAGGCATTGTGATCTTTACATTACCATTTAAGGGTTTTAACAGGCATGTAAAGAGCCCCCATTGGCTAAGGGCAATGAAGAGTAGAAGTGCCATGCTGCTACAAAGAGGAAAAACTACGGAAGCAGTCCTATGGTTTTAGTCAGGTTTTTCAAAATGGGTTGAAAAACCTTTTTTTAGGACACCCAGGTTGTAGCCCTCAGGCTGGTGGTCAGCTTAAAGTGTCATTTTATTTGCACAGTATAGGCAGACCCTCACAGTCCAGGAAAATTGTGACGAATATTACATTATCACCGATGCAAAGGCCCCTTCAGTTTACAAAATAGACCTGACAAAAGACCCTTGGTAACAAAAGCCCAGGAAGACGATGCTCATATTTGGCAAGGGAAATGAACACTTGCCAAAAAGAGCAGCAAACACCGGCAGTCCCAAGTTCAAAGGTCCCCTTGCTGGTTTGCCTCACACTGCTGGCCGGAAATTAAGTCTGATGTCTCATCAGCAAAGGACCCCACATGCAGGGAGCTCCTTCCTTCATACACTCTTCAAATGGACCGCTTAGACACCCAGTCAACCCAGAATAACTCAATAGATATGGAGATCTTTGGTACTGATCCATCCCGACCCCTCAGTTCTTGGATCCCTGAGATGTGCTGCATCGGGCCGAGTCGTTGGCACCAGAAGCAGGGCGCCTCACCCTCCCCGTTAAAATGTTTGACCCAAAATACCTTCTGCAGATTATTCTTGTTAAGGGCTTAAGGAAGCAGGCAAAACCTCCTTCCAGGGGGGCGTTGGGAGTATTGAGCTGAGGGTTAAATGCAAGAGAAAGAGGACTTTGTCTTCTGAGGAGGTCAAATGCAAATGTGAAAGGGGTCCAAGCATACAGCAAGTGGCCTCACGTCTCCCGGTTGCTCTGCACAACACCTGATCTTATTGCATGAAGGTACAGTCATCTCTGTTGCATTTCTGTCTGAAATTACTTGTAATTTCTTGAATATTGCCAAAGTATGCGCTTATCGCATTCAAATATATACATTTAACTTGAGCTGTCTGCTCGCCTTGATCGGAATTCAAAAGTCTGTCTCTGGGTTAAGTTACCCGCTACTGGGCTGAATTTGAGCTATATATTTCCCATTGACAGAAAGGAAAGGAAAACGCATTGCCAGATTCAGGAGGCTGTGGAATCAGCTGGGCACACCTGCGTGATGGTTAAGGAAACACTGTTTGTTTTAGAAATAATTTTTAAGAGTTTAATGTCCCTGTCCAGGCACACACTTTCACCCACCTTATCCTCCCCGGAAACAGTATAAAAAGAGCCATTTCAAGGCACCTAAAAAACCCTCTTGACTATATGTAAATTCCTTATGTATTCCAGGTGAAGCTGATTTCTTTGCTTTAATTTCTGGGTCATGGCTGCGCTGGGAAGGGTGTTTCAAGGAGCAGCTATACGAGTCATAAGCTCTGTTGTGGTCAGAGACAGCTGCTGAACCAGTGTGGCTTGCCAGGCATGAAGTGGAACAAAACTCACCCGGTCTTAAATTGGAATGCCCTGCTGCATGAAAACTCCCATGGCGCACGTAAGCACTCACCTGCTGTGACTGTCATTTGGCAAACGGCTCTCACTGTTGTGAATAGCGTACTGCTGCATGTCGGTTGGCATGTGCGTGCGCTACAGCCAGATCATATAATATGTCAGTGTTGAAATTTTGGGCAATTAAAGATAATCTCTACTATTGCAGGCAATAAATGAGAAGAGATTGCAGTTTAAAGTAATTCGCTATGGGAAAGATCGGTGTAGTACGGATTATCTTCAAAATATCTACATCAGTATTTTTCCATTAAATTGAATGGTTTTAAAATGGCACAGTGACACGTTGGAAGGCTGAAGATATGTGCTAATTATTTCTAACTAAGGTCCTAGGTAGACTGGATATGAAGTGCTTTCAGCTTATATAATTCAATTGGGAAGGCAGGTGCAATGTAGATGGGATTTAAAATCTCTTCTACATTACCAGCATTTTACTTTACTATACTAGAATAACTGCTAAGTGACAGTTATCAGGCAACTTAAATTATAATCTACAATTACTATTCTGGATAACTACAAAGACCAAACACATTTGAACTTTACATAACACTGGGAGTCAATGCTTTTGTCTAATTTTTAGCCGTCTCCAATAAACCGAAAAAACTCAAGGTCTCTTTGCCATTGAGAATTTCTACACTCTAAAGAGTTTATATAATAAACACTCAAGTCCGTGATGATAAATTTAGTGTGTGTGTGTGTGTGTGTGTGTGTGTGTGTGTGTGTGTGTGTGTACTCTGAAAGCTAAAATGTGTTACAAAGAACACAAAAAAGGTATTCAGTTTTAAAGAACATGGTTAAAATTGACCAAACAACATATTTCTAAGAGTAAAATTTATCTTTTCTACAATATATGAAACTGCAAAACACTTAGTTATAGGTATAAAGATCCACTAAAATAAGCAGCTCGTCCAAAAAGAAGGCATAAAATGTCTTCTTTGGCTCTCTGTATACAGAGAAATGGAAATGGCCAAAAGCAATTTAATTTGGAACTTTAAAACTAATACAGATCTCTAAGAGGCATAGAACAGTACCAGGATCAGAAAGATTACCCCATAGATCCTCAGGAAACCAAGTCATTCTAAGCCTCCATTTGTTTCAAATGATATTTCAGGCATAGCCAGCTGTTGGGCAGTGCCGCCTGTAGCCTGACACAAAGGTCTAACGGTTTTCTGTTTTTAAATTGAAGAAAAAATGGCAGAGATCAAGGTTTACAGTTTTACTGCATTACGCTTCTGAAGCATCTTGGAGCGGTGATGGTGTAACATTAGCATAATGGGTGGGGCAGACCTGGAAATGAGAGCACTTGCTGGTCTCTTCCTGCCGCTTTAGCTCCACCCTCTCACAAAGCTCTGCCCCCTAAAGGCATGGCTGACTCAAAGCGGAACTGCAGCCCAGGAGTGATCAATTTTTTTGAAAAACAAAAAAGGTGACACCCCAAAGTGCCCCAAGACCCTGGAGCTTACCCTTACCACCCTGATCCACAGCATAGCTGAGGAGTCATCATGGGTCCATCCAGATGAGTGGGACATAAGGACCAGGAATATAGTGAGGGTTAAATTTCCCTGCTTCCCCAAAAATTTCGTGAAAAAAAAGACAAAAAAAAAAAAGAAAAAAAAGAAGAGGAGCTCACAGCACACCTTGCAGTCCAGTTCCAACTACAAGAATGAAACTGGATTGTGGAAGTGCATCCGGGAGGAGCCACACCTTTGTCTGGCAATCCACACACTTTGGTAGAGAGTTAACCTAATCATGTCTGAATTCTCCTGACGGCCTGATGTAAAGTGGAAGAGAAATATAAGAAAGTAAGTGACTAAATATTCAATTTCATGAGATGCAGCAGGGAGAGGGACCCCTCAGAGTAATAAACCAAACATATTCACCTTTTTAATGCCTTCTTCAAAAGCTTTTTTGGCTAGTGGTCCAGGCCCATCAACTGTTTTCCCATCATCATCAGGACCCCAGCTTGCACTGTAAATGTCAATGTAGTCAGGACGTATTCCAAGCGATTTTGCTTCAACAACATCAGTTACATCCCCATCAAGCATGCGGATTCCTAAAAAAAAAAAAAGCACAGCAGCTAGAACATTCAGCAGTGCAGATCCATGACAATATATATTCATATATTCAACTAGCCAAAACTGTTTGAAAAGGAAGATCCTTAAGGTGGACCAACAGTCAAAAAGAAAAAAACCTAGAAGACTTACCTTTCTGGCGTACGGATGTTGGCCATTTAGCTCATCCTGCAAGACGCATCAAGGTTCATGGAGCGGCGGAATCTTTCGCTGCAGCAGACTATTGGCGATCAGTGGACTTACCTCATCGATCGGCTAATCGCGCCTCTGTCATCGCCCCGCTCGAGCTCACCAACCCCCCCCCCCCCCCCCCGCTCCACCACTTCTTCCAATGCCATAAAAGCCGGCCGCTCCAAGAGGGGCCGGCTTGCTAAGAGGGTTAAAGGCTGCACCTGGGAGGATAGTGGGATACATACTCCTGGGTGTAGCAAGATAGCAGCGCTAGAGCAAGATGTCCAGGAACTGGTGGGCAGGTAAGGTGAGTAAGTCATTAATAAGCATGCAGAGTTTTGCATTAAACCTAGAAAAAAGGAAAAACACACAATAGACTGTTGGTCGACTTTAAGGTGTACAGTGTTAACATTGTTTATTCCAAACGTACATCACTATAGTCTACTGCTAAAGACCAACAGATTGTAAAATTCATTCCTCAGTCTTTGACCACAAAGATTTAGCTGTAAGTCCTCCATTAAACATGTACCCAAAACATATCTTGGCAGCCTTGTATCAAATAACTAGCAACTCCTTGCATACAAACATCGAGCTTTTCCAATTTAATTATGAGCACAGCCAATTAAAGCGGTTCTCATTTAGCTGTACAATGGATGCGCTCTTGCTTGCAGTTTTTCCCTGCTGAAGGAACCTCTAAGTGCTTTTTCAATCATTCAACCACAAAACCACCCTGTTTTCTTTTGCATACCAAGAGATTTTATGGCCTGCTGCATCTAAATGCCATGTATACAAACTTCAATCAACACGATCTCAGTTTACAAGACAATGACTGTTATACTAAAAGAAAAAAATCAAGCACAAATAGTATAGTTAAAAAACCTTCTAGAAGTTAACTGTAGTAAGAATTACAGGTTATATCAAGATGTAAGGGTACTTTGTTAACAATAAAGGGCACCATAAGAAAATAAAATACAGCATGTAATACCTTAATACCCCCTTTACTGAGATCCCACTGCTGTAGGTAGATGCAGGGGATCCGCCCACATGATTCCTCTGAAGTTCTAATTTGCACTCCTGCTGCTGAATAAACTTATCCCACCTAGTGATGTGAAAACTGGAACAGCAAGTTTGGCAATCAACCTGAAATTTCCCCCAAAAATGGCAGAATGAACACAAGCACATGGCTGTTCATGGTACTGTACGTCAAACTGCAAAAAGGAACAGGAAATGAGTCCCCAATAATGCCTTAGGACAGAGCTGTGATATCCAATTAGTTCTGAACAGCCAAATCTTAGGACCGTACATGTGACATGGTAATGGCATCCCTGGTATGAAAAGCCCAGAAAATACCATTTTGTGAGTACTCACCTGAAAAATGGATATTATCAGTGTGCCACACACCCCGCTTCCCCTTTAATACTTACGATCGGGTTACTCCACCAGCAGGTGGCGACATGCAGGGAGAAGTCTTGAAAACGAGCACCTTCCGGCCTATATATACCTGGGACCTCCCACTCAATCACCAGTTATTTGAAAAGCAGAAAGACAAGGTACCAGGAAATCCAACGGTAACCTCAAAATAAAGCAAAGCTTCACCATATAAAGGATCCAGGATACCAAAAAGGGCGGGTGAAGCGGGGTGTGTGGCACACTGATAATATCCATTTTTCAGGTGAGTACTCACAAAATGGTATTATTCTCAGTGTGCCACACACCCCGCTTCCCCTTTAATACTTACGATCGGGACATCCAAAAGCAGTGTCCGCAAGGGATGGGTATCCAAAGGCAAGGTGAAGCATAACTTAAATGACTGCAGTCTGCAGAACTTTGCGGCCAAATACAGCATCCGCTGAGGCCCGCACATCAACTTTGTAAAACTTAGAAAAAGTATGAACAGAAGACCAAGTGGCGGCCTTACAAACTTGTTCAACAGAAGCTTGGTGCTAAAAAGCCCAAGACGCTCCAACGGCGCGAGTAGAATGAGCAGTGATACGAAAAGGGGGAACTTTCCCCTTAGCAGAATAGGCCGCAGTAACGGCCTGACGTATCCATTTGCTAATGGCAGATTTGGCTGGTGCCAAACCCTTCTTAGGCCCACAGGGCACAACAAAAAAGGCATCCGTCTTACGAAAAGGAGACGTGATAATCAAGTAGTACTTAACACAGCGTACTACATCCAAACAATGCAAAACCCCCTCTTTGTCATTCTTAGGATTAGGACACAAGGAGGGAAGAACAATATCCTGATTCAAATGAAAAGCAGAAACAACCTTAGGAAGAAAGTCTGGCTTGAACCGAAAGACCACTTTATCCTGATGCCTCTCAAAGTAGGGCGCCTGGATAGACAAGGCCGCCAACTCTGAGACACGCCGGACCGAAGTGACAGCTACCAAGAAGACAATCTTCTGAGTCAGGGTAGACAAAGCAATATCTTGCAGAGGCTCAAAAGGAGGAGCCTGTAGAGCAGAAAGAACCAAATTCAAATCCCAAACCGGGAGTAATGGCTTCCTGGGAGGCCGCACATGCGTAACCCCCTGGAAAAAAGTTTTAACTAAAGGATGAAGCGCAAAACGCTTCTGAAAAAAGATAGATAAGGCAGAAACTTGCCCTTTCAAAGTACTTAGCTGAAGACCAGAGTCCAGATTGTAAAAACTCCAGAATCTTGGAGACCGAGAAAACCCTACAAGGAAAGGATCTAATCTCACACCAAGCGATATAGGCCTTCCAAGACCTATAGTAGATGATAGAAGAAGACCTCTTCGGGCACTGATCAGAGTCTTAACGACTGAGTCAGAAAGACCCTCCTCCAAGATGGAGGTTTCAGCAGCCAGGCCGTCAAACCCAGCGCTGGTAAATTGGGGTAACACAACCGACCCTGAGTGAGCAGATCGGGCCGAAGAGGCAGAACGAACTGGTCCACTGCCAGCCGAACTATGTCTGCGAACCACACTCGCCTTGGCCACCTTGGGGCCACGAGAACGGCGGACACCCTTTCCAGAGCCAACTTCCGAACCACCCTGCCCAGCATGGGTATCGGAGGAAACAGGTATAGAAAGCCCAGATCCCCCCAGCTCAGGGACATGGCGTCAACTGCCAGAGCCAGAGGATCCCGGGAGAGCGACACGAAGTTTGGGAGCCTGTGATTGTGACGAGAGGCAAACAGGTCCACCTCCGGTGTCCCCCATCGGAGACACAGTGAGCAAAAAACCTGAGGATGGAGAGCCCATTCTCCCCGACGGGGAGAGCTCCTGCTCAACCGGTCCGCTTCCTGGTTCTCCACTCCTGGAATGTATAACGCCGAGAGACAAGGAACATGGGCCTCTGCCCAGGTCAGGATCAGGGACACCTCTCTGAGAGCACTCAGACTGCGAGACCCTCCCTGATGATTGATGTAAGCAACCGCTGTTCGACTGTCTGAACGCACCTAGACCGGAAGGCCCAGAACGTGTTGAGTCAGGAGAGCAAGAACCCAATGGATGGCTCTCAGTTCCAGAATATTGATGGGTAAGTGGGCCTCTTGCGGCCCCACTGCCCCTGGAACTGCAGCTCCTTCCAGAATCCGCCCCATCCCGACAGACTGGCGTCCGTGGTGACAATTTCCCAAAGAGGGGTCGGGAAAGACCTGCCCTTCACGAGATTGGTCGAGACCAACCACCACTGGAGGGACTACCGGACCCGGGAGGACAACTGGAAGGGCTGATCCAGCGACCGAGGCTGCCAGTCCCAAGACGTCAACAGATAAAGCTGAAGCGTCCTTGTGTGAAATTGAGCAAAAGGAACTGCCTCGAAGGAGGCAACCATCAACCCTACCAGCCTCATCCCCAGACGGATGGACGGCCGAGGATTGGAAAGTAGGACCCGAGCCAACTCCTGAATCAGATGAATTTTGGACTGGGGGAGAAACACTCTGTGTTGAAGAGAGTCCAACTGCATCCCCAGAAAGGACACCACCCTGGCCGGAGCGAGGGAGGACTTGGAGAAGTTGATCACCCAACCAAAGCTTTCCAGCGTGGAGACCACCATCCTGGTGTCTGTCTCTGATTGATTGAGTGACGGAGCCATGATGAGAAGGTCGTCCAAATAAGGTACGACACGAATGCCCCGAAATCTAAAAATGGCCATCACCCCTGCCAGCACCTTGGTGAACACTCTTGGAGCCGAGGTAAGGCCAAACGAAGTGCCACGAATTGAAAATGCTGATCTTCCATCACGAATCGAAGAAAACGATGAGCGTGGCAGATGGGAACATGAAGATAAGCATCCTTGATGTCTATGGACGTCATGAAGTCCCCCTGTCGAAGGGAACCGACGGCCGTACGCAAAGTTTCCATGCGAAACTTCCGGAAACGGATGAACTTGTTGAGTAATTTCAGGTCCAGGACGGGACGAACAGACCCGTCCTTGGGGACTGCGAAAAGATTGGAGTTGAAACCAAGGCCCCTCTCTAAGCGCGGTACCGGCCGGATGACCGCCATCTCTAACAGATTCCTTACCGACGCAAGGAGCCCCTGTGCGGCCAAAGGATCGATGGGCACCCGAGACCGAAAGAACCGTGAAGGAGGGCGAGACTCGAATTCCAGTTTGTAACCGGACGACACTATCTTCCGGATCCATCTGTCCGGAACCTTCTGGTTCCAAACCAGGGAGAAGTGTCGCAATCGTCCCCCCACCCGCACGGGTGAGGGCAGCCCCTCATTGCTGAGCGGACTTATCAGCAGGTTTGGGCTTGGTGCCCCAGGACTGAGTGGGACGGCCACGGCCCTTCCCCCGAGTTCAACCCGCACCTCTGGTAGCGGGAAAGGAAGCCCCCCTACCCGCTCTGAATTCCCGAAAGGAAGGTCTACCAGAACTTGCCCCCCGAAAGGGACGACGAGGCTTCTTACGTTGGGGCATTTTACCACCTTTGGCAACTGAATCAATTTTATCACCAAACAGCCGCAACCCCAAAAAGGGGAGAGCTGTGAGCACCTTTTTAGAAGCTGCGTCCGCCGACCACTGGCGCAGCCATACTGCCCGACGAATAGCCACCAGCATTGCAGCTGTCTTGCTACTCATAGCCAGCGCATCGTCCTGAGCGGACAGAACATAGGAAACAAAAGACTCACACTGCCTGAGAGCAATAAGCTCCTTGCAAGTGGGATCAAGATCCACACACACAGACCCTGAATTACAGATCTAACCGCCAAAAGAAGAAGCGCTGAAGCACACACCGGGCGCATCGCTGACCCGGCGTAACTAAAACCATGGTGAGCGTACTGGTCAATCCGACGATCCTCACCATCCTCAAGGGCAGTAGTCTCAGCAGACTGCACCATAGCCGTGCTGGAGAGCCCTAGTACAGGGGTATCGACGTCAGGAGAAACCGACCAAAGCTTTACCAATTCTGGCGGAAAAGGATAACGTTTCTCCCAACTGGAAGGAATTCCAGTTAACCGCGTGGGATGTTCCCATTCCTTGAGCACAATTTTCTCAAAGTGGTGTTGTCTGGGAAAAACCAAAGGCGGCTGAGGGACATTAAACAACTGACCCTTTGGCAGGGTGACAGCCTCAGGTGGATCTAAATTCAAAATTTCAAACATTTGAGCAAGAATGGAGGGGTGTCACAAAAACCCCGCGCAGACAAATCGCCAATAGCATCAACCTCAAGCTGATCTCCAGGCTCATCTGACTCCACCAAAAATTCTCCCTCCTCGTCCAGGGAGCAATCGGACCAAACCACAGGCTCACATACATCATCCTGTGAAGCCGGAGGTATAGGAGTCAGGTGCTTCCGTTTCGCAGTGGCCTTTAACCCTGCTTTAACGGAAACTATTATCTCGAGGTTGGCCAACCGTGCCGCCACCTCGGATTGCGAATCCCCACTCTTGACAATGTCACGCGGGGTCCGGAATAGGGAGGGAGGGAGGGGATGATGGGAGTTGCGAAGGGCCAGCAGCCGGAGCAAAGGACTGACGCGCAATACTCTGCTTTGCACAAGGAATGCATACAAAAACATCATCAGCTGGGAGCGGAGTCCCACATCCTCCGCATACCCTAGATGGCCGGTAATATCGGAAGCCTCCATATGGTGATTTATGGTATTCGCAAAAATTAGGGTTTAAGGCATAAGCCACCCGGGATGCCTCTTTATGTTCATGTCCCGGGAGGGAGGATTTAATTTATAATAAAGATCCCCTTAAATAAATATATATATATATAGATTTTTATTTTTTTTTATTTTTTTTTTTTTATTTTTTTTTTAATATATATACACGTATATATATATATAAATATGTCCCAATTTGGAGGAAAAGAAAGGACTAGCCAGGCAAAAACGAACCGGGAGGCCGCTGTATTGAGGGAATCCCAGGAACTGTGGGGAAGAAACAAACCAACAGTAAGACCCCCAGAAACCAATGGCAACATGCAATATAACATACATACACAGCACCAAGTGCTTTCAAAAGGCAAGAAAACTGGCCTCTGATTTTCCTCCTTATATATTTTTCTTTTTTTTTAAATAAAAGTATTTTTCCATTAAATATATTACTTTTAAATAAACAGTCAAACACCATAAAAAAATAGACGGCCCCACGCCAGGTGAGGCCGCTTACCTGCCCCAGTAAGGCTTACAAAAGCCCAGCACCCGACCAAAGAGGTGGTGGAGACAGGCAGCAAATGTCTGCGAAGGCGGGAGTGGCCGATTAAAACAAAGGAGATAAGCGGAGGGGGGAGGGGAGCTGGATAAAGTGAGAAAAGCGCAGGCAGCCATAAGCAAGCCTGACACCGTACAGCCCGCCCCCGGTCACCCCTAAAGCTGACCCAAAGCTCTGGCCCTGCAGGCCAGCAGCAGCCCGCAAAACAGAGACTGCCATATAAGGAGGAATCAAAGTCAGGCTATATGCACACTCACTTGTGGTGCAGCCTGACAACGTTGAAATAAGCAAAACACATGAACATACAGTAAACCATACACACAATACACATCCCTCTACACCCCCCCCCCCATAGTGAAGGGAGAAGGGACCGCAACGGGAGAGTAAGACCCTTGGGACAGGGGCATCCCACTTCCGGATCACCATGCCGGATAGCCGCATTGCCCCCAAAAGAGGGGGTCGAGCGGAGGAGATAAGCTCCTAGGCACCTATAGTGCCGTCTACCAATTGCCCAGTGAGCAGCCTAGGCTGGGAGGCTTCCATTCCACCATAAAGGTACAAACAATCAAAAACCGGGCAGAAATAGACCAAAAGGGGGTGCCGGGGTAAGACCCCGGCTACCTGTAAGCAGGAGACTTCAATCTTCTGTCTTGTCGTCAAGCAGAGAGAAAAACACTGGCGATAAATGGGAGGTACCAGGTATATATAGGCCGGAAGGGGGATCGTTACAAGACTTCCTCTCTGCACAGCCTCACCTGGCGGTGAGTAACCCAATCATGAAGAATATTAAAGGTGAAGCGGGGTGTGTGGCACACCAGGAATATCCCAATTTAGAGACTAAGACTAGCCAGGTATAACAGACCGGGAAAGCCTGTAGTGAGGGAATCCCAGAATCTGTGGGGGAAAAAGAGACCACAGTCAGTTCCCCAAGCCACAATCATACATAACCAATAAGGCAAACATATATGGCTAGCTTAAACATCTTGAATAAATATACATGACACATGTAATTTCAAGGCAAAGCAGAGTGCAAAAAAAAATCAGAGTACATACCTGTATGAATACATGCCCATACACACACATATATACATATATATATACATATACACATTATATATATACATATATACATATATACATATATACATATATACATATATACATATATATATATACACACATATATACATATGTTACATATATACTACATATATATATCCATATACATAAACACATACACAAAGACCAATATATATATATATATCATAATGGTGATGTGCACTATCGCAGCCACTGGAGCACATATCCCACCTATGTGATAAAATACGTCAACCTATAAGAAGGATGACAAACCATATTCCCCATAAGTATAAATGCCCCAGGGAGAAAACGCTGCACAAGCAGCACATAGCATAAGAACGGCCCCACGTGTGCAATGGTGGGGCCGTTTATCTGTGAAGTTTCTGCCGCATAGAGCTCTTCCCCCACCGGCTGCAGCGTCCAGGTCTCTAATGAGACCAGGGAAGCAAAGGGCGGGCCCGGAGACAGCGCGTCCCGGCCACGCCCCCTTTACACGCAGAGCGAGGCCGCAGAGAGCGCGGCCCTGCCCCCTAGTGACGCGGCTCGTCCAATGGCGAGCCGCAACCGAGAAAGAGAGGGAAATACAAAAACGTGCAGTAAAAAACAGGCCCCAGCAGCCCCAGCCACGCACTGACACTGAAAATTACCAAGACCTTTCACAGTAAAAGTAAAGCACTCATGCACACTACACACACACACACACCCCCTTAGCGAAGGGAGAAGGTGACCTAAAAGGGACATCGGGACAGGGGCATCCCAAATCCGGATCACCAGCCGGATAGCCGCATTGCCCCACAAGCGGGGTCGAGCGGAGGAGATAAGCTCCTAGGCACCTAAAGTGCCATCTACCTTTGCCCAGCCCGCAGCCTAGGCTGGGAGGCTTCCATTTAACTAAGCATAATAAACACACTAGAACTGGGCAGAAATAGACCAAAAGGGGATGCCGGATTTTACCCCGGCTACCTGCAAGCAGGAGACTTCATTCTTCTGTCTTGTCGCTTCATGCAGAGAGAAAAAAACTGGTGATTGAGTGGGAGGTCCCAGGTATATATAGGCCAGAAGGGGCTCGTTTTCAAGACTTCTACCTGCACGTCGCCACCTGCTGGTGGAGTAACCAGATCGTAAGTATTAAAGGGGAAGCGGGGTGTGTGGCACACTGAGCATAAAGAAGGGAATCATTCATTGCACCAAGGACTCAGACATGGCATTGTTGGATTAAACAATGCTTATGGATTAAAAAATGCCTGTGGACCTCATGAAAGGTACGTTTTTTTTTGTCTAAAGCAAAAAGATGGCTACCTTTCCCGACAAGTACACGCTTCAACAAGGGGGAGAGACATATTGGACTTAATACTAACCAAGGTACCAAAGTAACAAAAAGTTACTGGTTGGGGGGGGGGGGACACCTTGGAACGTGACCATAATATTAATTTTCACTTAGCAGTCCGGTGCCTTCAGAAAGGCTTACAGATGCCCTAAACGGCATTGACTGGGAAAAGGTTATTAAAAACATTGAAAGTATTTACTGTCCAAGAAATCCTTATTTTATTGTGATATATACCTTACAGGAATAGAAACAAGAGTAAACCAATATGCCTAAAAAAAAAGGTTAGGGGGCAATAAACAAAAAAAGGCATTCAAACGTTTAAAGCAGGAAGGGACTGTGGCAGTATTACAAAACTATAAAGAAGAAAATAAACACCTTCTTTGCTTCCATATTCACAAAAGAATGTGAAATGCCGAGTGAAATGCAGAGCAATAAATAAAACTCTCCATTAAATGTCTCTGGTCTAAGCAAGGAAGAAGTGCAGCGCCGTCTCAAGCTGATAAACAGATAAATCCCAAGGAACAGGTGGCATACATCCCTGTGTTTTAAGGGACTTATGTACAGTAATAGAGAAGTCATTATTTCTAATATTTGTATATTCAATAATTACAGGGGGCCGTTCCAAGGGATTTAATCTTAGCAAGCATGGTGCCAATATTTAAAAAGGTGCCTAAGGGGGAACCACAGAACAGTAAGTTAACGTCTGTGGTGGGCAAGCAGTTTGAAGTTTTCTTGAGATATTATCCGGGAGTACTTCAGTGAAAGTGACCATACTACTTCATATCAGCATGGACTTATGAGGAAACACTCCTGCCAGAGCTTTTATGAGGAGGTAAGTTCAAGATTGAAATCCCAGACTGGTAGCAAAGGCTTACGGGGTGGAGCACATGAGAAACACCCTGGAAAAAGGTTTGAACCAACCGGTGATTGGCAAAAGATCTTTGGAAAAAAATTGCCAGAGCTGAAACATGGCCTTTTAGGGTACTAAGTTGAAGGCCCAGATCCAAAGCATGTTGTAAGAATTCCAGAATCCTGGGAATAGAAAACACCCGACAGGGAAGAGACTTGGACTCACACCGGGCAATGTAGGCATGCCAGACCCTGTAATAGATAAAGGACGAGGACTTCTTAGCCCGAATCATGGTATCAACAACAGAAGCAGACAACCCCTTTTCCATCAATATGGAGGTTTCAACAGCCAAGCCGTTAAAGCCAGAGTTTGTAAATTGGGATGGCGTAGCTGCCCCTAGTGAGAAGATCTGGATCCTTGGGCAAGACGTGCGGTCTACTGCCAACTGCACGACGTCTGCGAACCAAACTCTTCTTGGCCAACAAGGGGCCACCAGGATGGCTGGTACCCACTCCTGGGCTATCTTGCGCATGACCCTGCCCAGGAGAGGAAACTGAGGGAACACAGAGAAGCTGAAACTCCATCCAAGGTATTGCCAGGGCATCCGTGGCGAGAGCCAGAGGATCCTGAGACAGAGACAAATCTGGGAAGTTTGTGACGGGACGCAAACAGGCCCACATCTGGCTGACCCCAGTGGTGAGAGGGAGAGAAACACCCGGTTGTTGAGAGACCACTCCCCCAGATGAGACGTCCCCCTGCTCAGGTAGTCCGCCACCTGGTTCTCCACCCCTGGGATGTAGACCGCTGAGATGCGGGAAACATGCTGTTCCGCCCAAGACAGAATCAGGGACACTCCCTTGAAGGCTCGCTCCCTGATGATTGAGGTAGGCCACCGCCGTCTGGTTGACTGAGTGGATCTGAACAGCCCGACCCCGAAGGTGAGTGGATAGGCGAGAAAGAACCAACCTGATCGCCCTCAGTTCCAGGACGTTGATGGAAGCATGGGCCTCTTGTGGGCCCCGACCGACGCTGGAACCTCAGGGACTTCCAGAAGCCTCCCCAGCCGGTCAGACTGGCATCCGTAGTGATCATTTCCCAGCACAGGGGCAGGAAGGTCCTGTCCCCCAGAAGGTTCCTTGAGTCCAGCCGCCACGAAAGAGACTGTCTGGCCAGGGGGAACAAATTCCTGATCCAGGGACACAGGGTCCTGATCCCAAACTGACAAGAGGCGAAACTGAAGAGGTCTCATGTGAAACTGAGCAAAGGGGACTGCCTCGAAGCAGGACACCATCAGGCCCACCAACTGCACCGCCTGACGGATGGATGAGGA
This sequence comes from Gastrophryne carolinensis, assembly GCA_027917425.1. NCBI lineage: Eukaryota > Metazoa > Chordata > Amphibia > Anura > Microhylidae > Gastrophryne > Gastrophryne carolinensis. The sequence continues at coordinate 341,984,609 of CM051238.1, forward strand.
CACAAGAGCAGAGCCCGAGCCTGCAGCTGAAGACCCTCCACCTTCTGCTGAGGAAGGAACACCTTGACCTGAGAGGTATCCAGCGTCATGCCCAGAAAGGACCTCACCAAGGACGGAGACCGAGAAGACTTGGGATAGTTGATCACCCAGCCGAAGGACTCCAGAGTGGAGGTCACTATTTTAGTGCCCTGCTCGGCCCGAGGAAAAGACTCGGCCAAAAACAGGATGTCATCCAGGTAAGGAATGATGCCGATGTCCTGGTTCCTTAGCAGAGCCATCACTCCCGCCAGCACCTTGGTGAACACCCCAAGTGCCGAGGTGATACGAATGGTAGAGCCACAAACTGGTAATGCTGATCCTGCAGCTCGAACCTTAGAAATCTCTGATGACCTGGGAAAATAGGCACATGAAGACACGCATCCTTGATGTCCACAGTGGCCATGAAGTCGCCCGGGCGAAGGGTACTGACAGCAGATCGCAGCGTCTCCATGCGAAAATGCTTGAATCTGACAAATTTGTTGAGGCCCTTCAGATCCAGAATGGGCCTCAGAGAGCCGTCCTTTTTGGGAACCGTGAAAAGATTGGAATAGTACCCCTGACCCCTTTCTTGATGAGCCACCAAACAAATGAAGGAGGGGGGCAGAGGACCCCCGGAAGGGCCGATACTGCCTCCTACGCTGAGGCAGCCTTCCATCCTTGGCTAGATCAAGATGCTCCCCAAATAGCCGCAGCCCCACGAAGGGGAGGCCAGTGAGAGCTTTCTTAGCCGCAGCGTCAGCTGCCCACTGGCGCAACCAGACAGAGCGGCGCATAGCCACCAAGAGCGCAGTGGCCCTACCACACAGCCGCACAGCATCATCCATAGCAGTAAGGATAAAGGCCACAAAATCAGAGCAAAATAAGAGAGTCCTATATTCCTCCCCCACACTACCAGCTGTTGCGCCATCAATGAGAAGCTTGAGCAGCTTCTTAAGGGCAATAGCAGTAATGGTGGCAGCACATACCGGGAGCAAGCCAGCCCCCCACACAGTTAAAAGCATGGCAGGCCAATTGATCCATGCGCCGGTCCTCACCATCCCTCAGAGTGGTAGTGTCAGGGGAAGGCATGACCGAAGTATTAGACAAGCCTAGCACAGGAGCGTCCACTTCAGGGAGAAATGACCACCTCTTAACAAGATCAGCAGGAAAGGGATACCTTTTATCCAAACCCTTGGGCACAGAAGGCATCTTGTTAGGACGTTCCCATTCTTTAAGCACCAAGGTGGTAAAATGTTCCTGCTCAGGGAACTCTAGACGCCGTTTACCAGGGCGAAAAAGTTCCCCCTGCTTTCTCTTAGCCACCTCAGGAGCAGCAATGTGCAAAATTTCACCGAGCACGCTATCCACGCAAAATATCCCCAGAAGCCTCCATATGGTGATTAACACAGGCGCAATAGGTCAGTAGTGGGTACAGGCTTAAGATAGAAGCCACCCGGGATGCCCTCCAACGGGATGCCCCCAGAAGTCAATAAAGGGGGAATGGGGGGGCAGGAAGGAGTGGAGCCGGGAAAAACCACAACCCAATGGTATCCTGCCCGAAAGGCATAAGTAAAAACACACATGAGCATCCCGCAGCAAATACACCCCAAATCAATAAAAAAAAAACCCAAGGAAGACTCACGGACCAAAGACACCGCGGGGTCACACAGGCACAGACCGCTGGATAAGGCAACCCACCGGAGGAAGCGGCGCTGCAGCCAGGAAGGGAAAAATCCAGACGCGCAGCTTGTCCAAAATGGCGCCGGCAGAGGTACCTCGTGGGGCGGGCCGCGGGGGGGGGGGGGGGGGGAGGGGAACGACACGATATGTGTCATCACCCGGCCCCGCCCCCCGAAGAGCGCGAAAACGGCGCTCACGTGACCCAGCCGGCGCCATGGCCATGACAAAGCAAAAATACCCCAGGTTATAGTGCCCACAGCCACGGAACGCAGCACAAAGCGGCGCGGCAGCTAAAAACACCACAAAATACACAAAAAACGCCAAAACACCACAGATATCACCACTCGTCAACCCCCCCCCACCCAACAAAGTCAGAGAGGGGGGGGGGGGGGAGAGACGAGAAGGCAGCGGCGAGCAGTCATGGCCAGGGAGGGGGGGGGCCCAAAAAGGAAAATAAGGGGACACAGTCCCCAAACTACTTACCCCCTCAGAAGCCAGGACAGAAACTCTGCATCCCTATTAAGCTCACCATAAAGCCTATGGCCGGCTACCCTTTGTGTTACAGGGTCTGCGGCTTGGAGCCGCACTCCAGGAGCACTTGACCCTAGTGCTCTTCTACCTTCACCCGATCTGTCAGCCGAGGCTGGGAGGCAGGGAGGGTCCAGAAATGCATGGAAATAGACATGCAGGTCCGCAGACTTGGTTGCCCCGCTCACCTGGGCAAGAGAGAGCCAACTTCTAACTTTGCAGTATCACTGCAGAGGAAACACTGGGGAACTCTATGGTTAATCCTGTTTTTATAGGGAGCCGGGAGATACCACTGCGCCACCTTGTGGCGGAATAACCCAACTTATGAATACCGAAGCGGGCCATGCCATGCAATAAAGAAAAAAAATGGATGCAATTTGCCACAACAGTGGCATTACCAAGAACTGGACATCCCGCAACATCCATGCCCAGATATGTTTAAAAATAGGATTAAAAACATATCTGAAAAAGAATGGGGCAGAAGAGAAGATGGGTTTGACTCAAAGCCATGGACTATAGATTCAGTTAGCAACAGGCCCCATGTTCCTATTCTGAACCATTTTAATTGTAGTCCCCATACTTTCTCAGTGAGCCATTCTATTGCACAGTAAAAATAGATTGCATTAGGATTCTGGGTTGTTTCTATGAAGAGGCTATAGTCATTCATGCTGCAGAGAATGTTTAAAGTGGACCAAAACCCACCCTGAAGTCTATGAGATCCCAGGGCATACATGCTCCCCCCCGGGACATCCATATTTGGGATCTCCCGCAGTGTCAAACCCCAGAGGTTGCCCGAAACTCTCCTTCATTCCTGGTCCAACTGGAGCATGTGCGAGCATCCCTGGTATCCCTTTAGTGGGCGGCACGCACCCTGTTAAAGGTTAGCAGGAGATGCCTTAGACGAGCTCTTGGACAGAGGGGCGGGAGTGGATCTGAGCGTGCTGACTGGACAAGAGGCTGCACACCATAGGACCAAGGAAGGGTGAGTGAGATTGAGTGACCTGGGAGGTGACCTTTGCCCACACAGAAAATTCTTCAGGTTACAAATGTGAAAGTAGTGCCTGGGAGCCAGGTTTGGACTATAGCATGAATTGGAAAAGTCACAGTGCAGCTTTATAAGTTATGAGCATGCTCTGCTGTTGTACGAGACAACTGTGGGACCACTGGCTTACCGTGCTTATTAATGTTTAGAGCACCAGGGGACAGAGTGGCTGTTACACCATATTTTTGTGTGGTCCTGGAGGAACCAATTAAACAAGTGTCCTATTGGTGGAGGTGCGGCTGCCCCATGTGTGCTCAGCAGTTTCCTGGCTTCCATTAGATCGGACCCTGAAAGCAAAAATTAAGGATCTCTGTAATGAGGATCTCACGGATGGGGAAGCTTAGGTTAGTTTAGTGTCTCCTATAAGCCAGGAACCTCCCTAGTATGATAGTGCTGTAGGTTGAGGCAGCTAACATAATAGGAAGTGGTCTGTGTAAGTGGAATTTACCTTTAAAAACCTTTAACCATAAATTAAAGGACTCCTAAATTCAAAATGTGCTGCAAAAAATAAAATTCTGTGAAATACTCACCTGTAGAATTGGTATTATATGCATACAGCACGTCCTGCTCCAGATGTAGTAATAACATGTGGGTAATCCTCCGCCTGAGGCGTTGTTCACTGCAGACATGTAGAAAACAGGCTCCTCCCGGCCCTACATATACCGAGGGACCTCCCACAAATCCCCAGCATTGAAAAGCAGTGAAAGGAGAAGCCAGGAGAAACCAACCACCCAAAAACTGGCAATAATAGTAATGATAATCACCAAACAGGGGATCCAGAACAACGTGAAACCAGGGTGGGTTGGAGCAGGACGTGCTGTATGCATATAATACCAATTCTACAGGCGAGTATTTCACAGAATTGTATTATTCTAAGCATACAGCACGTCCTGCTCCAGATGTAGTAATAACATGTGGGACATCCAATAGCAGTGTCCGTAAAGTAGGGTGGGATCCCCAACAGAAAAGGCAACAGCAAGCAGTTTAAACTACTGCCGCCTGCAAAACCTTGCGGCCAAACACAGCATCGGCTGAGGCCCTAACATCAACCTTGTCAAACTTAGTAAAGGTATGAACAGAAGACCAAGTAGCGGCCTTGCAAACTTGTTCCACAGAGGCCTGGTGCTGAAAAGCCCAAGAAGCCCCAAAAGCTCAAGTAGAATGAGCAGTAAGACGGAAGTAGTATAGGCTTGAACCACTGACGAATCCATTTACTGATGGTAGAATTGGCGGGAGCCAGATCCTTCCTAGGCCCGTGAGGCACAACAAAGAGCATCAGTCTTCCTGAAGGCCTTAGTGATAACTAGGTAATACTTGACGCACCTAACCACGTCCAAGGAATGCAAAACCCTTTCCTTAGGGTTACTAGGATTAGGGCACAGAGAAGGAAGCACAATATCTTGATTCAAATGAAAAGCAGACACCACTTTAGGTAGGAAGTCTGGCTTGAAGCGGACCACCACCTTATCCTGGTGTCTCATAGTAGGGAGGCTGAATAGATAAGGCAGCCAACTCAGACACACGCCTAACAGAGGTGATAGCTACTAAGAAGACAACCTTGAGCGTGAGAACAGCGAGAGCAGCCTCCTGAATAGGCTCAAAAGGAGCACCCTGCAGGGCCGATAAAACCAAGTTTAAATCCCAAACAGGTACCATAGGCTTGCAAGGGGGACGCACATGAGTGACTCCCTGAAAGAAGGTCTTGATAAGAGGATGCTGGGCAAAGGTCTTCTGAAAGAAGATAGACAGGGCCGAAACCTGGCCCTTCAGAGTACTAAGCTTAAGACCTAAGTCTAGACCATGTTGTAAAAACTCCAGCACCCTAGAGACTAAAAATTCCCGGCAGGGAAGAGACCTGGACTCCCACCAGTCAATGTAAGAACGCCAGACTCTATAATAGATAGCAGAGGAAGTCTTCTTCCTGGCTTGCACCATAGTAGCCACTACAGATGCAGACAAACCCTTTTCCATCAGGATGGAGGTTTCAACAGCCAAGCCGTCAAAGCCAGAGTTAGTAAATTGGGATGGCGTAGAGACCCCTGAGTTAGAAGATCTGGCAACCTTGGCATATCGTACTGATCTACTGCCATTTGAACCACGTCTGCGAACCACACTCTTCTTGGCCACCTTGGGGCCACCAGAATCGCGGGTACCCCTTCCAGAGCAATCTTGCGCAGAACTCTGCCCAGAAGGGGAATTTGTGGAAACACATACAGGAGCCGAAACTCCTTCCAAGACATTGACAGGTCATCCGTGGCCAGAGCCAGAGGATCCTGAGACAGGGATACAAAGCTCGGGAGCTTGTGATTGTGACGGGACGCAAACAGATCCACATCTGCCACACCCCAACGGCGACACAGGGACTGAAATACCCTGTTGCATAGGGACCATTCCCCCTGACGGGACGACCCCCTGCTCAGAGCATCTGCCAGCAGGTTCACCGCCCCCGGAATGTAGAAAGCCGAGATGCATTGGACATTGGCCTCCGCCCATGTTAGAATCAGAGAAACTTCCTGAAGAGCCCCCTTGCTCCGGATCCCTCCCTGATGGTTGATGTAGGCAACCGCCGTTCTGTTGTCTGAGCGTACCTGAACCGCCAGACCCCGCAGGCGATGGGTCAATTGTTCCAGCACCAATCTGACCGCCCTGAGTTCCAAGACATTGATAGGTAGATGGGCCTCCTGAGGGCCCCACCTTCCCTTGAAGCGCAGGGACTTCCAGAATCCCCTCCAACCCGACAGACTGGCATCCGTTGTGACCGTCTCCCAGGAGGGAGCCAGGAAGGATCTGCCCCTTGTCAAGTTCCTGTGGTCCAACCACCACGCAAGGGATTGTCTGACCGAGGGGGGAACCACCCATATCCCGTCCAAGGACGCTGGGTTCTTGTTCCAAACTGACAGAAGGTGAAAGTGTAGGATTCTCAAATGAAACTGGGCAAAGGGCACCGCCTCGAAGCTTGCCACCATCGAGCCCACCAACTGCATTCCCTGCCGGATGGAAGGATGAGGGCTCGAAAGCAGGGACATCGCCTACGTTGTCAGAGCTTCCACCTTCTGCTGAGGAAGGAATATCCTTGACTGAACTGTATCCAGAATCATCCCCAGGAACGGGGTCACTGAGGAGGGGGACAGAGAGGACTTGGGGTAATTGATCACCCAGCCGAATGACTCCAGGGTGGACACTACTAACAGTGTCCAGCTCTGCCTGCTGCAGAGACCGAGAGATGAGTATGTCATCCAGGTAGGGCAACACGCGTATGCCCCTTCTTAACAGGGACATCACCCCTGTCAGCACCTTGGTGAACACCCTGGGAGCCGAGGTGAGGCCGAATGGTAGGGCCACGAACTGGTAGTGCTGATCCAGCAGCGCAAATCTGAGAAACCTTTGGTGTCCTGGAAACACCGGAACGTGCAGGTAAGCATCCTTGATGTCCACAGATGTCATGAAGTCCCCTGGGCGCAGCGAGGCGATAGCTGAGCGCAAAGTTTCCATACGAAAGTGCTTGTTTCTGACAAATCTGTTGAGGATTTTTAAATCCAGAATGGGTCTGACCGTCCTTTTTGGGTACCGTGAAAAGGTTGGAATAGAATCCCCTGCCCCGGTCTCTTAAGGGGACCTTGCAAATGACCCCTAGATCCAGAAGGTCCTGCACAGCCAGCATCAAGACCCGTGCTGACACAGGGTTTTGAGGGATCCGAGACCCAACGAACCTGGTAGGGGCCGTACAGCAAATTCTATCTTGTAACCGGAGGACACTACCTCCTGAATCCACAGGTCTGAGACGTGTCGACTCCAGACATGTTTGAAGTGCTGTAGACGTCCCCCCACCCTGACTGGCGAGGGCGCCCCTTCATGCTTGAGGGGTCTTGGGAGGGGCCTTGGGCTTGGGCCCCCAGGAGGCACCGGGACAGCGTCCCTTATTCTTGTTCCAGGGCTCTGCCCAAGACCCAGCGAAGGACACTCCTCTGCCTTGCTTAGCCCCATGGTAGGGGGTCGATAGATTCGGCCCTTTCGTGGCCCAAGCTCCCTGACGCTTGCGCTGGGGTAACTTGCCACCCTTGGCAAAGATATCTAACCTTTCTCCAAAAAGGTGCAATCCCTTAAATGGAAGCCCCGTAAGGGCCTTCTTGGCGGCGTTATCAGCGGCCCACTGGCGCAACCAGACCGCTCGGTGTATAGCCACCACCAGAGCAGAAGCCCTAGCACTCAACTTAATAGCATCGTCCGATGCAGATAGGATATAGTTCACAAAAGTTTCACAGGTGGCCAGAGCATTGGCAGCATCAGAGGGCAAGTCATCCGCCCCTTCAAGAGCAGTCTTAACCACGGTCCTGAGCGCCACTGCCGTGATGGCTAAGGCGCACACTGGGCGGAGCGACGCTCCCCCAAATGCAAAGGCATGACATGCCAGTTGGTCAACACGCCGATCCTCCGAATCCCGTAGCGTAGTAGTGTCGGGGGAGTGCATAATAGAGGTGTTGGACAGGCTTAGGATTGGGGCATCAACCTCTGGTGGTGATGTCCAACACTTGACTAGGTCAGCAGGAAAGGGATATTTCTTATCCACACTTTTAGGGACCCCATGAAGTTTGCTGGGGTGTTCCCATTCTTTCAGCACGAGGCTATTAAAATGGGTTTGTTCGGGAAACTCCAACCGCGCTCTGGCGGTGTGGAACAGATACCCCTTTGCCGGGGAGCCGCGGCAGGGGGAGAGAGGGACAATACGTCAAAGATCTGGGTCAACAGTCTATCCATGTCGTCCGAGGACCAATGATCAGAACCAGAATCTTCCTGTCCCCTGGAGTCAGAGATCAATTCCCCTTCGTCTGAGGGGGAATGAGTGTAGGAAAGAAGTAAATCATCAGATTCTATAGGAAATATAGTAGATTCAGGATTCAAATGTCGCCTCTTGGCGGTGGCCTTGCGCGCCAAGGAGCCAGCAATTACGTTTTCCACACTAGCCAGCCTAGTGGCCAAATCGGAATGAGAATCCCCACTGGTATTGGGGGTTAGGCTCAGACTTGGGGGAGTAGGTGAAGCGAGGCGAGGTGCGGGCCCAGCCTCAGAAGAGGTGGGAAGACCGGCTAGCGCCTGCTGTGCACAAGGGACGCAGACCCGTGCATTGTCACCGCTGCTAGGTAAGACCCAACAAGCTACACACAGACGGGTTTGTCCCGAAGGAACCCCGTTCACAATTCCCCAAGATGCCTCCATATGGTGATTATTATGTGCAATGGAGAAGCAAAAGCTAAAGAAAGGTCGCCCGTGAGGGCACTTACAGAACAGCGAGGGGAGGACAGTCTTCACCACGCGCACGTGAAAGGAATGGCGCCAGCGAACCTCGAAGGGCTGGCCAGAGCTGAACATGACGCGGAACGCGCCACATCAGACCACGCCCCCCCCCCGGAGAGCGCGTAACCAATAGAAAAACGAGCAGTTAGAAACTGAGCCCCTAGCGAGTGAATCACCTCAGGGACTGACATGACAGGAAAGAAAAGAGAATTAACCAGTAGCGTCCGTGATCAGAGCCGCCGTACGTGCTGAGTAAACAACATTAAGGGCGCTAAGGCTAAGAGTTGAAAAGCGGCTCTGACACCCAGTAGCCATCAAGGGCTTCAACTCACAGTGTAATGGGGCAATGTTAAGCCGTCTGCACACACAGCCCCCCCCCTCTTTTCCCCCAATAGCGGGGGAAACTAGGAAGGAAGGTGACCCAATACTCGGGGTTCACCGCTACACAAGTATGGGGCGCTGATGCGGGAGGGGCATCCTCTGAAGGCTCAACATTAGCCTTAACCGCCTACCCTATGGTGGGGGATTACGGTGGAGTCTAGCTCCGTAAGCACCTAAGGTGCTGCCTACCTTCACCCGACCGACGCAGCCCAGGCTGGGAGGCATATTCTTTCATAAAGAGGACGGGTGGAAATAGTCCTGCAGGGCCTCGGGCTGCGAGAGCGTGATACTTCATGTCTTCGCAGTGAGCACTGCAGAGAAATCTGGGGATTTGTGGGAGGTCCCTCGGTATATGTAGGGCCGGGAGGAGCCTGTTTTCTACATGTCTGCAGTGAACAGCGCCTCAGGCGGAGGATTACCCACATGTTATTACTACATCTGGAGCAGGACGTGCTGTATGCTTAGAATAGGACTCCCTGCTGCTGGCTAATAGGGTTTGCAAACTCCAATGGCAGCTGGAAGTCATGTTGGGTATAAGAGCATGGAGGTGATGAGCTTGCCCAATTTTGGACAAGGTACAAATGCAGTCTTGTTTGGACTGCTCTGTGAGAAATTGATATAGCAGCCCTGAGAGCTGCTGCACTTTTACATGATGGGTGCCCAAATCTAACATTTTCCTTTTCTAAGAACTGTTGCACATAACAAGTGCATACAGACAGTCAAGTACAAACCACTGTATGGTAAGTGATCTGATCAGGAAAGTAGGAACAGGAAAAAGTGTTGGCAGATGAAGAAGCAATTAACACAGCACAGGTTTTTAGTTTAAAGGTAAAACCGTTGAGACAAGACTCCGTGTTGGTTTAAAATAGAAAAAATTGGACAGTTGCACTGATCGAGTATATAAAAAGGCAAGCAGTTAACTGCCGGACATTTCATAATTTCAACTACATCTCCCAAGTAGTGAAGAGGGTCTAACAAAACAGTATTGTGCAGCTGCAACCTGGGACAGTGACTTGTTTAACCACCTTTGGCATTGACAACTGAATGGCTGCTAAATGCTGCCAGCAATCCAGTACAACACAGTGCGATAGGAGTAGCACAATACACAAATGCAGTCACGTGTGACTAATGAGTGCTACAAGTTCCAGCTCATTGCCCAGGAGCAGGTGACGCACAATATAGACATCTACAGCTGTGTGTCCTTACACCCAAGGCACCAGAGGAACAAGACAAAGCCTTATGAATAGCTGTATTTATGCAAAAACACTAAAGAAAAGCTTGCACAGTACAGGGTTTATACCAAGCCAAAATCTATTGGAGTAGAAATACAGAACCCAGAATATTTGTGGCACAATGAGGGGCACAATAAATCCAAGGTTAAAGTTTACTCCAAATTACCATCAACTGACAAACCAGTCCTCCAATTTCCTTGTACCTAATCTATGTATTCCTTGCCAACTTAAATCTAAGTCCCTTTAGCATTTACTGATTGAACGCTTGATTTACAATAACTAGATTATAATCTCGCATATGGCTGAGCCTGGTTTCTAAATAGTAGGCTAATAAGTAGCCTTTGAATAAGAGCAGAAAAGATTCCTGCCCAACGGGAGCACGGCCAGCCCAAAGCTAGTGCTTACAGTAGCAAAGCAAGTTCAGAGTCTCTGAAAGTCAACCACGCAGTTGTCACCTGTAAAAACTTGTCCTGTGTCCCCTTAGTATCCAATACCGGCCCTCCATTGTTTTAGATTAAAAAGTTCTCTAGTCTTACCCAAAGTTTCTCTTTACTCTTATGTGCTCAATCTAAAAACTCCAGACATCTTCACAGCCCCTTGCAACTGCAAGAAAAGTACTGAGGATATCCTGCCACAGCCTGCCCTATATAGGCCGGGAGGAGCCAATTTTTTCTATCTTGCAAGCCCCACCTACAGAGATTAACCCACGTGTTGCTACTGGTGGTGTCCCAGAATGGAAGAGATGAGAAATATAATTTTCCAGGAAAATCATTGGACATTCCTTCAAAAGTCACAGTTAAACATGTATAGCGCATAATGGTGAAAATGGCCTGGCAACAGAGGGCAACAACATCTGTACATACAAATCCATATTATGTGACGTCATCCATAACCATCCATAGGAGCCACAATAGCTGTAAATTGATATATTTTAGGTGGTGAATAATACCATTTTGTGAGTACTCACCTGTAAAATGGGTATTACGAGTATGTCACACACCCCGCTTACAACATCCATGACACTTGGGAAACCGGCCTGTAGAAGGCGATCTTGCAGAGATGACATGGAAAAAAGGAGCCCCTCCTGGTCCATAAGTACCTGGGACCTCCCACTAATCCCCAGTCTTTTAAAAAAAAGCAGTGAGAAACCAGAAAGAGCAAATTATATAAGAAACACCATATAAAGGACCCCAGAACAAAAAAGGGCGGGGGAAGCGGGGTGTGTGACACTCGTAATACCCATTTTACAGGTGAGTACTCACAAAATGGTATTATTCCTAGTATGTCACACACCCCGCTTCCAACATTCATGACACTTGGGACATCCAAAAGCAGTGTCAATAATGGGTGGAGACCCAAGAAGAAAAATAAGGCATAACTTAAATTACCGCAGCTTGCAGAACTCTGCGGCCAAAAGCAGCATCCGCTGAGGCCCGCACATCAACCTTGTAAAACTTAGAAAAAGTATGTACCGAAGACCAAGTAGCAGCCTTACAAACCTGCTCAACAGAAGCCTGGTGCTGAAAAGCCCAAGAAGCCCCAACAGCACGAGTAGAATGAGCAGTAACCCGAAAAGGGGGAACATTCCCCTTTGCAGAATAGGCCCCAACAATGGCCTGACGTATCCATTTACTAATGGAAGACTTGGCAGGCGCAAAACCCTTCCTAGGCCCAGAGGGCACAACAAAAAAAGCATCCGTCTTACGGAAAGCAGAAGTAGTCACCAAATACTTAACACAACGAACCACATCCAAAGAATGCAAAACCCTTTCCTTGTTATTACTAGGATTAGGGCAAAGTGAAGGAAGAACTATATCCTGATTAAGGTGGAAAGCAGACACCACCTTAGGAAGGAAATACGGTTTAAAACGGAAAACCACCTTATCCTGATGCCTTTCAAAATAAGGGGCCTGGATTGACAGGGCCGCCAATTCAGAAACCCGACGGACAGAGGTAATAGCAACCAAAAAAGCAACCGTCTGAGTAAGAATATGAAGAGGAACATCCTGCAATGGCTCAAAAGGAGCAGCCTGCATGGCAGAAAGCACCAAGTTAAGATCCCAAACTGGAAGCAAGGGCTTTCTAGGAGGCCGCACATGCGTGACCCCCTGGAAAAAGGTCTTAACCAAAGGATGAAAAAGATATTTGAAGGGGCAGGTTTCTGCTTTGGCTATTTTTTTTCAAAGTACTAATCTGGAAACCCAAATCCAGACCATGTTGCAAAAACTCCAAAATCCTAGGGATAGAAAACCCTTGCCCTACAGGGCAAAACCCTAGACTCACACCAATCAATATAGGACCTCCAAGTCTGCTCAGGGAGTCTGCCTCCACATTCTCTATCCCCGGAATGTAAACTGCCGATATGCAGGGAACATTGATCTCTGCCCAATGGAGGATCAGAGACACTTCCCGGAGAGCACCCCAACTGCAAGTCCCTCCTTGGTGATTGATGTATGCAACCGCTGTTCGGTTGTCTGACCGAATCTGAACCGGCAGACCCCGCGAGAAATGAGTTAATCGAAGTAGGACTAAACGAATGGCCCAAAGCTCCAATAAATTGATTGGAGAGTGAGCCTCCTGCGGCCCCCGCAAACCCTGGAACCGATGCCCCCCCCAGCCCATGAGGCTGGCATCTGTGGTGACCAATTCCCAACAGGGGGTCAGAAATGACTTGCCGTTTCTGAGATTGCTCGAAGTCAGCCACCACTGAAGGGACTGCAGAACACGGGGAGACAACAGACAAACCCGATTCAAAGACAGCGGGCGCTTGTCCCACCTTGCCAAGAGAAAGAGCTGAAGATACCTCATGTGAAACTGTGCAAACAGGACCGCTTCGAATGTGGCCACCATCAGCCCCACTAGCCTCATCCCCAGGCGGATAGGCTGACGAGGATTGGACAAGAACAGACAAATTAAATCCTGAATCAGAACAACCTTGGACTGAGGAAGAAATACCCTGGCCTGAAGGGTATCCAGTATCAGACCCAGAAAGGCAATCTCCCTGACGGGGCAAAGAGAAGATTTGGCATGGTTTATCACCCAACCGAATCTCTCTAGTGTGGCCACCACCGTTCTGGTGTCCAGTTCCGCCTGATTGCAAGAGTAATGGCTATTCTCAGGGTCCAAGGCATTTGCATTGTGCCATTCCTGGACGACCTTCTCATCACAGCCCCGTCCTTCAAACACCTTGGTAAACACTCTTGGGGACAAAGTAAGACCGAATGGAAGGGTCACAAACTGAAAATGCTGGTCTTCTACTGTGAACCTGAGAAATCTCAGGTCAGCGGAACTGATGGGAATGTGCAGATAAGCATCCTTGATGTCTATAGACGTCAAAGTCTCCCTGACGGAGAGTCGACCGTTGAACGCAATGATTCCATGCGGAACTTTCTGAAACGGATAAATAGATTCAGTCGCCTTAGATCTAGAATAGGCCGAACAGAGCCGTCCTTTTTGGGTACCGTAAAAAGGTGGGAATAAAAGCCCAGACCCTTTTCCGCTGGAGGCACCAGACGGATGACATCCATGTTTAAGAGGTTCGCCACCGCCGCCCTTGCGCGATCACCGGATCCGCGGGCATCCGGGACCTGAAAAATCTGGGAGGAGGCCTGAACTCCAATTCCAGCTTGTAACCGGAGGACACAACTTCCAGAATCCATCTGTCTGATACCTCCTTGACCCAAGCCTGGAAGAAAAACCGCAGCCGTCCCCCCACCCGTAAGGGTGGGGGCGCCTCCTCATTGCTGGGCAGGCTTGGAAGTAGACTTAGACTTGGACCCCCAACTCTGACCTGGATGCCCACGTCCTCAACCTCTGTTCCATGCAGTCCCCCTTGGGGCTGAAAAGGCTGATCCTCTACCAGATCTGGAACCATGAAAGGAAGGGTTAAAGGAGGTCAATCCCCGAAAGGAACGACGCTGCCTCTTACGCTGAGGCAATTTGCCTCCTTTAATGACAGAATCCAACTTTTCAGCAAAAAGGCGCAATCCCCCAAAGGGAAGTGCGGTAAGTGACACAGTATCAGCCGCCCACTGGCGTAACCATATAGACCGCCGAATAGCAACTAGCAAGGCGGAAGTTCTGCTGCACATGGCCAAGGAATCATCCAAAAGCAGAAAGTACAAGAGACACAAACAATTCACAACGCTTGAGAGCGACAAACTCATCAGAGGCTGCATCAAGCCCTGAGGTATTCAATAGGTCTCTAACAACAGACCTAATAGCAACTGCCATAAGTGCCGGAGCACCCACAGGGCGCAAGGCCGAGCCAACGCTAGCAAAAGTGTGACAAGCCATTTGATCAATACGTTTGTCTTCCCCATCCTTAAGAGTAGTAGATTCCGGAGAATGTAAAGTAGAGGAATTGGACAAACTGAGCACAGGAGCATCCACATCAGGGGGGGATGACAAACGCTTAGCAGTGTCTGCTGGAAAGGGATATTTCTTATCCCAGCCTAAAGGAACGCCAGGAAGCCGTGCAGGCTTCTCCCATTCCTTAAGAATGATGTCCTCAAAATGCTTTTGATTAGGAAATTCTAAACGAGGCTTGGAGGCTCCAAAGTACTCCCCTTTCTGAGGAGGGACTGCTTCAGGAGGAGCGATTGCCAATACCTCATACAATTGAGCAAGAGCTTTAGGGGTGTCAAAAACTTCCCCTTCTCCTAGTTCAGCGTCAATACCCACAAATTGCTGAGCATCAGAAATATCAGATTCCTCAAAAAATTCCCCTTCCTCCAATGGAGAAAGGTCCGACCAATCAAGGCGCTCGCAACTATCAAACTCACTAGCCGAAGCAGCAGGAGTTAAATGTTTTTTCTTAGCTGAGGCCTTCTTGGCCACAGAGCTAGACAATGTGAGCCAATCTGGCACATACATCAGAAAGCGACTCTCCACCCATGACACTATCACTGGGGGTATGGACAAGACAAGGTGGTGTGGGGGAAGAGGCAGGAGCCACCGACCCTGAGGCTTGGGCCCGACTGCTGCATTATAACCAAATGAGCACAAGATACACAAAGAAATGCATTATCCCCAACAAGGGATTCCCCACAACGTAAACACTGCCTTATGCACATAAAGAGTAAAGAGACCAACAAAAACATCCCTTTAGCAGGGCTAAAGGGTACTCACAGCACCAGGACAAGCGACCGGGACCAGCGAACCAGCAGGCAAAACCGCGTGTACGCAGAGAGAAAATGCCATCCATATGCGGTGCCATCGAGAAGCCCCGCCCACCACGCTGAACTGCAGAGAACGGAGGGCGGGCCAAAAAGAAACCACTGCCGGACGCCGCGCGCCAAGCCCCGCCCACATCCAGGTCCGCACGCTGCAAAAAGAGAGGGAAATTTAAATCCCTCACCAGGAAAGAACCACAGGTAGGCCAGAAAATAAAAGGAAAATCTACCAGATCTTATCCTCTCTACTTTACTCTTTTCACTTATATTTTCAAAAGTGCATAGGACAACAATCCTTTCCAATAAAGACCCCCCCCCCCCCCCAGGGCCCAGGAGAGCAAAGGGGGAAGGCACAAGGAAGCACCCTAAGGCACAGGGAGTTTTATAGGGATAGGGCATCCCATGCCAGGGGACACCAACCCGGATACCGCCTACCCCTTATTTGAGGTCTCATGGGGGAGAAGCTCCCATATACACCCAAGGGTGTATCTACCCTTGCCCGAGCCCTTCAGCCAAGGCTGGGAGGCATATGGTAAGCATAACAGTAAAAAATGAGGTTCAGGCAGAAAAAGAGAAAGGCCGGGAGTTACCCCGGCTACCTGCAAGGAGGAGAGAGTCATCTTCTGACTTGCTTCGCCGATCTGCAGAGATGAAAAGACTGGGGATTAGTGGGAGGTCCCAGGTACTTATGGACCAGGAGGGGCTCCTTTTTTCCATGTCATCTCTGCAAGATCGCCCTCTACAGGCCGGTTTCCCAAGTGTCATGGATGTTGGAAGCGGGGTGTGTGACATACTAGGAATAAAGAGATTAGCTAAGGCCTGCTTGTTTGTGGGCGGTAGTATTTTAGCTAAAATTGCAGTGTGGCTAAGGATGCAATAAGTAACCAAAATGTTTGACTTTCAGCAGACACTCGCATTCTCCTATAATTCTCATTGCAGAAAACACAATTCTATTACAAATTAACCTCCATCCAGTTTAGCAATTATTAACTATGAACCCTTTCATTCTTTGGTGCAGCACAGCCAATTTATTATGCATAAAGCAAAAAATAAAAAATAATCACAACTAAGCTATGCTGGCTTGCACAGCGAAGTTCTGCTCAGTACTGTCTACCAGACAGGTAATTGGAGACATGCCAATCCTGTTTGGCAACAGCTCATAGCTAGCGGCCAGACCACCCGCCCCCCAATACCTGAGGCTTAATCCACATGATCTTCATTTTGTAAAGACTAAAGCTGCCTACTCAATATAAACATGCAATAAAAAAAAGTGAAAAAAAAGTGAAAAAAACAATAAAGCTCATATCCGGTCACATCTACTTGCCTCCAATCCTGGCATTGTAAGCAATACCCACAATGCAGTACGAGTTATTAGCAGATGCAGCCACTTCCCCGGCACAGCGAGTGCCATGTCTAAAGAAAGAAAAAACGTAATATACAATTTATCTGCATGGTACATAACCAAAACATTCAAGTTCTGAAACAATTTTCTTAAGACTAATCAATGCTTTCTGTGAACAGAATTTAAGCATCATTGACAGGATTTCTAATCTGCAAGACTACTGAAGATCTTAACCAACACCAAACCATCAGGAATTCTGAATTTTGGTGGTGCAGTCTGGAGCGAATATTTACTTATTTTCATTGCTGGAATCATATCGTGGACTTGGGTCCTGATCATTTCCATTAACATCATGGCTTGCAAAAGGATCCTGAAACAAAAATCACAGGAAGGAGAGTTAGATCCCAAGAGCATCTGCAGCACAGGCCATACGCAAGGCCAAGGAGAACATATATCTGAATAAAAGTAATCCAATAATATTTCTTGATATTCAATCATGCTTTACAGCTGACATAGCAAGATTAAAACAGAAAACCAGTTGAATTTAAAAAAGTACATGTATTTTAAGTAATATCCATCCATTTATTACATTTACATTAGCTGTTGTGGCATCTCACTGCCTCAAACTAAACATTGACAATACAGAATTTGTAGGCAGTAGTCTAACTGGATGGTGGGAAAACAACAAAGTCCCCTGGACCCCTTACCAGTTCACAAAGGGTTACATGTAAAAAAAAAAAAAAAATTCTGAGTGTTTAACATTTTTTTGTTAATACTTACCTCTCATCCATCTCGCACTCTGTACCTCGACAATCTGGCTTCTGCTCTCGTGCTGAAAGCGTTTACCTTCTGGGCGACAGAATATAAGGGGTTAATTTAAATAAAAAATGAGTGCCCCCATCGGGGTCACCCCATCTTTTTGTGAATTTTAAGGGTTAAAAACCCATAAAAAATCCAAAAAAAAAATGACATAGGGGCCCCCTACCCAGCCCAGGACCAGCATTGCAGAACTTGTAGAACAGTGTGCAGGGGCCAGCTTTGGTGGCTACAAACCCACAAAAGCCAAATGGGCGTGGCTCTTCTGCCACCCCGGGCTTTGGGGAGGCAAGTAATTGGGGGGGGGGGGTTAATGGCAAGTCACCCACTAGCCGCAGGTGCCTTGTGAACTGACATAGGGGTCTCATGGACCTCTCACCAGTTCACAAAGGGTTAACAGTAAAAAAAAAAAAAAAAAAAAGGGGAGGATAAAATACCATAAATCAAAAAAAAAAAAACACGCTTCACCATATAAAGGATTCGGAATACCGAAAAGGGTGGGAGTGAAGCGGGGTGTGTGGCACACCAACAATATCCATTTTTCAGGTGAGTACTCACAAAATGGTATTCTTGGTGTGCCACACACCCCGCTTCACCTTTAATTCTTCACGATTGGGACATCCAAAAGCAGTGTCCACAAG
The DNA here is from genome assembly GCA_027917425.1 of Gastrophryne carolinensis. Lineage (NCBI taxonomy): Eukaryota > Metazoa > Chordata > Amphibia > Anura > Microhylidae > Gastrophryne > Gastrophryne carolinensis. The sequence goes on from CM051238.1 coordinate 342,002,755, forward strand.
GGATGGGCATCTCAAGGCCAGGTGAAGCATAACTTAAATGACTGCAGTCTGCAGAACTTTGCGGCCAAAAACAGCATCCGCTGAGGCTCGCACATCAACTTTGTAAAACTTAGAAAAAGTATGAACAGAAGACCAAGTGGCGGCCTTACAAACTTGTTCAACAGAAGCTTGGTGCTGAAAAGCCCAAGACACTCCAACGGCGCGAGTAGAATGAGCAGTGATACGAAAAGGAGGAACTTTCCCCTTAGCAGAATAGGCCGCAGTAACGGTCTGACGTATCCATTTGCTAATGGCAGATTTGGCTGGTGCCAAACCCTTCTTAGGCCCACAGGGCACAACAAAAAAGGCATCCGTCTTACGAAAAGGAGACGTGATAATCAAGTAGTACTTAACACAGCATACTACATCCAAACAATGCAAAACCCTCTCTTTGTCATTCTTAGGATTAGGACACAAGGAGGGAAGAACAATATCCTAATTCAAATGAAAAGCAGAAACAACCTTAGGAAGAAAGTCTGGCTTGAACCGAAAGACCACTTTATCCTGATGCCTCTCAAAGTAGGGCGCCTGGATAGACAAGGCCGCCAACTCCGAGACACGCCGGACCGAAGTGATAGCTACCAAGAAGACAATCTTCTGAGTCAGGGTAGACAAAGCAATATCTTGCAGAGGCTCAAAAGGAGGAGCCTGCAGAGCAGAAAGAACCAAATTCAAATCCCAAACCGGGAGTAATGGTTTCCTGGGAGGCCGCACATGCGTAACCCCCTGGAAAAAAGTTTTAACTAAAGGATGAAGCGCAAAACGCTTCTGAAAAAAGATAGATAGAAAACTTGCCCTTTCAAAGTACTTAGCTGAAGACCAAAGTCCAGCCCTGATTGTAAAAACTCCAGAATCCTGGAGACCGAGAAGACCCTACAAGGAAAAGATCTAATCTCGCACCAAGCGATATAGGCTTTCCAAGTCCTATAGTAGATGATAGAAGAAGACCTCTTCCGGGCACTGATCAGAGTCTTAACGACTGAGTCAGAAAGACCCTCCTCCTTCAAGATGGAGGTTTCAGCAGCCAGGCCGTCAAACCCAGCGCTGGTAAATTGGGGTAACACAACCGACCCTGAGTGAGCAGATCGGGCCGAAGAGGCAGAACGAACTGGTCCACTGCCAGCCGAACGATGTCTGCGAACCACACTCGCCTTGGCCACCTTGGGGCCACGAGAACGGCGGACACCCTTTCCAGAGCCAACTTCCGAACCACCCTGCCCAGCATGGGTATCGGAGGAAACAGGTATAGAAATCCCAGATCCCCCCAGCTCAGGGACATGGCGTCCACTGCCAGAGCCAGAGGATCCCGGAAGAGCGACACGAAGTTCGGGGGCCTGTGATTGTGACGAGAGGCAAACAGGTCCACCTCCGGTGTCCCCCATCGGAGACACAGTGAGCGAAAAACCTGAGGATGGAGAGCCCATTCTTCCAGACGGGTCCGCTTCCTGGTTCTCCACTCCTGGAATGTATAGCGCCGAGAGACAAGGAACATGGGCCTCTGCCCAGGTCAGGATCAGGGACACCTCTCAGAGCACTCAGACTGCGAGTCCCTCCCTGATGATTGATGTAAGCAACCGCTGTTCGATTGTCTGAACGCACCTGGACCGGAAGGCCCAGAACGTGATGAGTCAGGAGAGCAAGCACCCGACGGATGGCTCTCAGTTCCAGAACATTGATGGGTAAGTGGGCCTCTTGAGGTCCCCATTGCCCCTGGAACTGAAGCTCCTTCCAGAATCCGCCCCATCCCGAAAGACTGGCGTCCGTGGTGACAATTTCCCAAAGAGGGGTCAGGAAGGACCTGCCCCTCACGAGATTGGCCGAGACCAACCACCACTGGAGGGACTGCCGGACCCGGGAGGACAACTGGAAGGGCTGATCCAGCGACCGAGGCTGCCGGTCCCAGGACGCCAACAGATAAAGCTGAAGCGTCCTTGTGTGAAATTGAGCAAAAGGAACTGCCTCGAAAGAGGCGACCATCAACCCTACCAACCTCATCCCCAGACGGATGGACGGCCGAGGATTGGAAAGTAGGACCCGAGCCAACTCCTGAATCAGATGAATTTTGGACTGGGGGAGAAACACTCTGTGTTGAAGAGAGTCCAACTGCATCCCCAGAAAGGACGAAGGGAAGTTGATCACCCAACCAAAGCTTTCCAGCGTGGAGACCACCAACCTGGTGTCTGTCTCCGATTGATTGAGTGACGGAGCCATGATGAGAAGGTCGTCCAAATAAGGTACGACACGAATGCCCCGAGATCTGAAAATGGCCATCACCCCTGCCAGCACCTTGGTAAACACTCTCGGTGCCGAGGTAAGGCCAAACGGGAGTGCCACGAATTGAAAATGCTGATCTTTCATCACGAATCGAAGAAAACGTTGATGAGCGTGGCAGATGGGAACATGAAGATAAGCATCCTTGATGTCTATGGACGTCATGAAGTCCCCCTGCCGAAGGGAACCGACGGCCGTATGCAAAGTTTCCATGCAAAACTTCCGAAAACGGATGAACTTGTTGGGTCAGTTCGGCCCGTCCTGGACCTGAAATTACTCATCTTTCTTGGGGACTGCGAAAAGATTGGAGTAGAAACCGAGGCCTATCTCTAAAAGCGGTACCGGCCGGATGACCGCCATTTCTAACAGATTCTTTACCGACGCCAGGAGCCCCTGTGCGGCCAAAGGATCGATGGGCACCCGAGACCGAAAGAACCGTGAAGGAGGGCGAGACTCGAATTCCAGTTTGTAACCGGACGACACTACCTCCCGGATCCATCTGTCCGGAATCTCCTGGTCCCAAACCTGGGAGAAGTGTAGTAATCGTCCCCCCACCCGCAAGGGTGAGGGCAGCCCCTCATTGCTGAGTGGGCTTACCGGCAGGCTTGGGCTTGGCGCCCCAGGACTGTGCGGGATGGCCACGGCCCTTCCCCCGAGTCCAACCTGCACCTCTGGTAGTGGGAAAGGAAGCCCCCCTACCCGCTCTGAATCCCCAAAAGGAAGGCCTACCAGAACTTGCCCCCCCGAAAGGGACGACGATGCCTCTTACGTTGCGGCATTTTACCACCTTTTGCAACTGAATCAATTTTATCACCAAACAGCCGCAATCCTAAAAAGGGGAGAGCTGTGAGCACCTTTTTAGAAGCTGCGTCCGCCGACCACTGGCGCAGCCATACTGCCCGACGAATAGCCACCAGCATTGCAGCTGTCTTGCTACTCATAGCCAGCGCATCGTCCTGAGCGGACAGAACATAGGAAACAAAAGACTCACACTGCCTGAGAGCAATAAGCTCCTTGCAAGTGGGATCAAGATCCACACACAGAGACCCTGAATTACAGATCTAACCACCAATAGAAGAAGCGCCGAAGCACACACCGGGCGCATCGTTGACTCAGCATAACTGAAACCATGGCGAGTGTACTGGTCAATCCGACGATCCTCACCATCCTTAAGGGCAGTAGTCTCAGCAGACTGCACCATAGCCGTGCTGGAGAGCCCTAATACAGGGGTATCGACGTCAGGAGGAACCGACCAAAGCTTCACCAATTCTGGTGGAAAAGGATAACGTTTCTCCCAACTGGAAGGAATTCCAGTTAACCGCGTGGGATGTTCCCATTCTTTGAGCACAACTCTCTCAAAGTGGTGTTGTCTGGGAAAAACCAAAGGCGGCTGAGGCACATTAAACAACTGACCCTTAGGCAGGGTGACGGCCTCAGGTGGATCTACATTCAAAATTTCAAACATTTGAGCCAGAATGGAGGGGGTGTCACGAGAACCCCCCGCAGACAAATCGCCAATAGCATCAACCTCAAGCTGATCTGCAGGCTCATCTGACTCCACCAGAAATTCTCCCTCCTCGTCCAGGGAGCAATCGGACCAATCCACAGGCTCACATACTTCATCCTGTGAAGCCGGATACGTTTTGCAGTGGCCTTTAACCCTTCTTTAACGGAAATTATCTTCTCGAGGTTGGCCAACCGTGCCGCCACCTCGGATTGCGAATCCCCACTCTTGACAATGTCACGCGGGGTCCGGAACAGGGAGGGAGGGGTAGGGGATGGAAGTGGCGAAGAGCCAGCAGCCGGAGCAACGGACTGACGCGCAATACTCTGCTTTGCACAAGGAATGCATACAAAAACATCATCACCTGGGAGCGGAGTCCCACAGCCTCCACACACCCTAGATGGCCCAGAAGAACCATTTCCGGTATTATCGGAAGCCTCCATATGGTGATTTATGGTATTCACAAAATTCTGGGTTTAAAGGCATAAGCCACCCGGGATGCCCCTTTATGTTAATGTCCCGGGAGGGAGGATTTAATTAATAATAAAGATCCCCTTAAGATCATAGTATATATATACAAGTATATATATATATATATAAATATATAAATATGTCCCAATTTGGAGGAAAAGAGACTAGCCAGGCAAAAATAGAACCGGGAGGCCACTGTATTGAGGGAATCCCAGGATCTGTGGGGAAGAGACAAACCAACAGTAAGACCCCCAGAATGGCAACATGCATATAACACATAATACAGAGCACAAGAGTGCTTTAAAGAGGCAAGGAAAAACCTGGCCTCTGATTTATTTATTTATTTTTAAATAAAAAATTTTTTAACCCTAAACAATCAGAGACCATGAAAAAAATAGACGGCCTCACGCAAGGTGAGGCCGCTTACCTTGGCAGCAAATGTCAGCGCAATGGCAGCGGTGGAGCCGAAGCTGCAGAGCACGTCCACGGAAGAGGCGGCGGAGCGGGCAGCAGTAGCAGCAGCAACAGAGACATGCGGCGCCGAGCCCCGCACACAGCCTCCTAATGAACCGGGAGGAAGTGCGGCTGGGGCCGGTGAACGACGCGCCGCCGGACCACGCCCCCACCCCTGACGTCATGCGGGCCCCGTCCCCCCCGCCAAATATGAAAAAGTGCAGCCCACCGGAGGAAAAAAGCAATCAGAGGGCAAAACAAGCCCTCCGTAAAAAGGAGAAAGGGGGGAGGGAAACTGAGACACTAGGCAGCCTGAGCTGCCCCAGAAAATCCCCACGGCCCGCACAAAGAGACAAGGGGAAGGGGGGGAGGGGGAGCTGAAAAGGTGAAAAGGGCGCAAACAGCAAGCCAGAAACCAAACAGCCCGCCCCAGTCCCCCTAAAGCTGACCCAAAGCTCTGGCCCTACAGGCCAGCAGCAGCAAACATACAGTGAACAAACACACCATACACAGTCCTCTACCCCTCCCCCCCCCCCATAGTGAAGGGACCGCAACGGGAGAGTAAGGGGCCAAGGGGACCCTCGGGACAGGGGCATCCCACCTCCGGATCACCATGCCGGATAGCCGCATTGCCCCCAAAACAGGGGGTCGAGCGGAGGAGATAAGCTCCTAGGCACCTATAGTGCCGTCTACCAATTGCCCAGTGAGCAGCCTAGGCTGGGAGGCTTCCATTCCACCACAAAAGGTAACAATCAAAAACGGGCAGAAATAGACCAAAAGGGGGTGCCGGGGTAAAACCCCGGCTACCTGCAAACAGGAGACTTCAATCTTCTGTCTTGTCGTCATGCAGAGAGAAAAACACTGGTGATAAATGGGAGGTACCAGGTATATATAGGCCGGAAGGGGGCTCGTTACAAGACTTCCTCTCTGCAACAGCGTCACCTGGCGGTGAGTAACCCAATCGTGAAGAATTAAAGGTGAAGCGGGGTGTGTGGCACACCAAGAATATACAATTCTGTGAGTATTCACCTGTAGAATTGTTTTTGTAGTATACAGCATGTCCTGTTTCACTTATTCCTTACGTCTGAGTTATCCGCCAGTGGACTGCAGAAAGACTTGTGGCATCTCCCGGCCCTATAAAAAGCCAGGAACCTCCCACAAATTCCCAGTGTTACAAAGCAGTTAGACAAGAAGCCGGGAGAATAATGAAAGAAATCTCAAAATGAACATTTGAACAAATCACCATACAGAGGTGACCAAGAACAACAAGGGAGGGATGAAACAGGACGTGCTGTATACTACAAAAGCAATTTTACAGGTGAGTACTCACCGAAATGTATTTTTCCAAGTATACAGCACGTCCTGTTTCACTTATTCCTTACGTCTGGGACATCCAAAAGCAGTGTCCGTAAGGTAGGGTGGGATCCCCAAAAAGCAACGGCGGGCAGTTCAAACCACTGCCGCCTGAAGAACCTTGCGGCCAAAAGCAGCATCCGCTGAAGCCCGCACATCAACCTTGTAAAACTTGGAAAAAGCATGAACGGAAGACCAAGTAGCAGCCTTACAAACTTGTTCAACAGAAGCCTGGTGCTGAAAAGCCCAGGATGCACCAACAGCACGAGTAGAGTGTGCAGTGACCCTAAAACGGGGAGTCCTCCCCTTAGCAGAATAGGCCCCAACAATGGCCTGACAAATCCATTTGCTAATCGTAGACTTAGCAGGCACCAAACCTTTCCTGGGCCCGCAGGGCACCACGAAAAAAGCGTCCGTCTTGCGGAAGAAAGAAGTAGTCACCAAATAGTACTTCACACAGCGAACAACATCCAAATTGTGCAGAACCCTCTCCTTGTCATTGTTAGGCTTAGGACACAAGGAAGGGAGAACAATATCCTGATTGAGGTGGAAAGCAGACACCACCTTAGGAAGGAAATCAGCTTAAAACGAAAAACCACCTTATCCTGGTGTCTCTCAAAGTAAGGGGCCTGAATCGACAGGGCCGCCAACTCAGAGACACGCCGAACAGAGGTAATAGCCACCAAGAAAGCAACCTTCTGAGTGAGAACCGAAAGAGCAATATCCTGTAGCGGCTCAAAAGGAGGACACTGGAGAGCAGAAAGAACCAAATTAAAATCCCAAACAGGAACCACAGCCTTCCGAGGGGGCTGCACATGCGCGACCCCTTGGAAAAAGGTCTTAACCAGCGGGTGTAAGGCAAAAGACCTCTGGAAGAAAACCGACAGGGCAGAAACCTGTCCTTTCAAAGTACTAAGCTGGAACCCAAGATCCAGATTATGCTGAAGAAACTCCAAAATCCTGGGAATCGAAAACACCCTGCAAGGCAAGGCCCTAGCCTCATACCAATCAACCTCCAAGTCCTATAGTAAATGCCAGAAGAGGACCGCTTCCTAGCCCTAATCAAGGTCTGAACAACAGCCGCAGACAAACCTTCCTCTTTCAAAATGAAGGTTTCACCAGCCAAGCCGTCAAAGCCAGCATTTGTAAATTGGGGTTAAGTAGTTGACCCTGAGATAGCAGATCCGGCAACAAGGGAAGCCGGTACTGATCTACGGCCAGCCTTACGTCTGCGTACCAAACCCTTCTTGGCCACCTTGGAGCCACCAGAATTGTTGGTGCCCCTTCTAGAACCAGTTTGCGAACTACCTTGCCCAGCATGGAGACGGGCGGAAACAGGTAGAGAAAACCCAGATCCTTCCAAGCAAGGGACAAGGCATCCACTGCCAGAGATAGAGGATCCTGAGAAAGAGACACAAAGGCTGGAAGTTTGTGATTGTGCCTCGAGGCAAAGAGATCCACCTCCGGAGTCCCCCACTTGCGGCAAAGATCCAGAAAAACCTCGGGGTTGAGAGACCACTCTCCTTGGCAAGAGTAGCCCCTGCTCAGGGAATCCACCTCCGTGTTCTCCACTCCCAGAATGTAGACTGCCGAAATGCAAGGACCATTGCTCTCCGCCCAGTGCAGGATCAGAGAGACTTCCCTGAGGGCACTCCTGCTGCGAGTCCCTCCTTGGTGATTGATGTAAGCTACCGCCGTTCGGTTGTCTGAACGAACCTGAACCGGCAGACCCTATAAATGTGAGGTCAGCCGTGCCAGAACCAGTCGGATGGCTCTGAGCTCCAAGACATTGATGGGGGTGTGAGCCTCCTGAGGACCCCACACCCCGCTGAACTGATGACTTTTCCAATAACCTCCCCAGTGGTAACCGTCTCCCAACAAGGGACCAGAAAGGATCTGCCCTTCAACAGGTTGCTCGACTCCAGCCACCACCAAAGGGACTGCCGAACCCTGGGAGACATCCTGAAAGGTTGATCCAATGACTGCGGACACCTGTCCCAATGCATCAATAGGTGAAGTTGAAGAGATCTCATGTGAAACTGCGCAAATGGTACTGCCTCGAAGGAGGACACCATCAAGCCCACCAGTTTCATCCCCTGTCAGATAGAGGGGCAAGGATTGGCCAGAAGAAGGCGGATCAGATCCTGAACCCCCTGCACCTTGGTCTGGGGAAGAAACACTCTGGCCTGAATGGTATCCAGCTTCATGCCCAGAAATGAAATCACACGAGACGGAGAGAGAGAAGACTTGGGGCGGTTGATCAGCCACCCGAACCTCTCCAGGGTCAACACCACCTGGTGGGTTTCCAGCTCCGCCTGATGGAGGGAAGAAGCTGAGATCAACAGGTCATCCAGATAAGGCACAATGCGAATGCCCTGAGCTCTGAGCAGAGCCATTATTCCCGCCAAGACCTTGGTGAAGACCCTCTGCGCCAAGGTCAGTCTAATAAGGCTGAAGTCCTACTACACACGACAATAGAATCTTCCATAGCAGCCAAGACAAAATCCATTAACAATTCACATCTCTTAAGGGTAGCGAAGTCAGCGCTAGCTGGATCAAACTGAGCGTCATTCAGCCAGTCCCTGATAAGAGATCTGGTAGCAAGCGACACCAGGGCAGATGCACAAACAGGCCGCAGGGCCGAGCCCACGCTGGCAAATGCGTGGCATGCCATCTGATCAAGGCGCTTATACTCGCCATCCTTAACGGAAGTGGCGTCAGGGGTGTCCAGCACAGAAGAGTTGGTCAAAACTAAAACAGGCACGTCGACCTCGGGAGAAGAAGACCAGCGCTTAAACCGCCTCCACCGGGAAAGGATACTTCTTATCCCATCCCTGAGGAGCACCAGGAAGCCGACTTGGCCTCTCCCATTCTCTAAGGATCAGCGCATCAAAGTGACCCTGGGTAGGGAATTCCAGACGGGGCTTGCGGACCCAAAAAAATTCCCCCTTCTTGAGAGGAGGCGCATCAGGCGGTTTAATATCCAACACCTCCAATAGATATGACAAAACAGTGGCCGCATCTACAGCATCCCCCAGCGCCTGCCCGACATCAGCATCACCACACTGAACATAGTCAGCCTCTATTTCCTCATACAATTCCCCCTCCTCTAACGGGGAATAATCTGACAAATCAGCGGAATCGTCGTCAACATCCCACAAGGGCTGGGCCGACGACAAATGTCTCTTTTTAGCCCGGGCCTTCTTGGCCACCGTGCTAGCAATGCTTGATGCTGGCCAACCTAGCACAAACAGAGTGCGACTCACCGCTGGCACCAATGTCACTTGGGGTACGGATAAGGTGGGGAGGGGAAGGCGAAGAAGCGGGAGGAGCCGACCCAGAAGGCTGGGTACCAGACTGCCGCGTTATGGCCTTTTGTGCGCATAGTATACAGATCAGCACATTCTCCCCCGTAAGGGATACCCCACACCTGGCCCGGATCGTCCCAGAGGGAGCCCGAGCCCAGCATCCTGCGGAGCCTCCATATGGTGACTTTTGTGGTCAGTCGCAAGACCGCAGGGAATTTATGCCTAAGCAACCCGGGATGCCCCTTAAAAGTCCCGGTGGGAGGATTTGAGGTGATCAAATTTACACTAGGGACCCCAGGACCAGGAGGAACCCCTTAACATGCACAATAATGAAGCAATCTGCAACACACAATAAGGCATATCAATTACTATACAGCAATTATATATATATATATATATATTATATATATACACATACACACAATTTTAAATAAATAATTTGATAAAAGGCAAAACCTGCCAAAAACCAGCACCACAGGGGGCCCCCCCACCAGAGAGGGACCCCCAAGTGACAAAGAGGTGGCCGATAGGCCCCTACCTGTCCCCAAGAACGGCAGCAGCAACCGCAGCAAGGCAGCAAAAATGGCCCCCGATCTGTGGAGAGGCCGAGAAGCAGGAAGAGAAGGGAAGGAGGGCGGGCCAGCGCCGAAGGCGCGCTTTTCCGGCCCCACCCCCCTCCCAGCAGTGCGGATCTGGTCAGCAAAATGCGCCGTACGAGGGGGGTGGGGCTACCGCGGCCGCACCGAGCACCCGGCCCCCTTTTCTTAACACAGCCTGAGGGAGAGAAACGCCCCAGGCTAACAGGAAAACCACCACAGGCTAGAAGGCACCATGCACCAATTCATCCAGGGATACTTCCAGGAGATCCACACACACACACACAACACAAAGTGAAGTGAACACCAACACACATACACTCATATATAAATATTAACAAATGAAAAAGGGAGAGGCCGAGGATGACGGTCCGCCAGCCCCCCCAGAGGGAAGTAAGGGACCCGGAAGTGGGAGTGGGAACCCGGCCATTATAAGTCCATAGGCATGTAGGAACAGGGTATCCCGCACCAGGAACACCAAAAACCTGTATAACCGCCTACCCCATAATGAGCTCTAACGGTGAAGCAAAGCTCCTTCCGCACTCATAGGGTGCTCCTACCCTCACCAGGACCCACAGCCTAAGCTGGGAGGCTCAATTAGGGGCAATTTAAAAAGGGTCCTGGCAGTAATAGGGATAATAAACGGCCGGGCGCTAGCCCGGCTTACCTGCAAGTAAAAGAAGTCATCTTCTGTCTTTGGGAAATTGGTGGGAGGTCACAGGTATATATGGACTGGGAGGGGCTTTCTTTTTTGCATATTCATCTCTGCAGAAGTTCGCCCTCTACTGGAGATTACCCACATGTCATGAAGATCGAAGTGGAGTGTATGGCACACTTAGAATATGAAGATAAGCATCCTTGATGTCCACAGTGGTCATGAAGTCGCCAGGCCAAAGGGTACTGACAGAAGAGCGTAGCGTCTCCATACAAAAATGCTTGAATCTGACAATTTGTTAAGTCCCTTCAGATCTTGTAACCGGAGGACAATACTCCACCGGTCTGAGACGTGAAGCCTCCAGACGTGAGCAAAGAGCCGAAACAGTCCCCCCACCCGGATGTGTGAGGGCGCCCCCTCATGCCTGAGGGGGCTTGGTATCCAGGAGAGACCGGGATGACCATGGGATCTGTCACGACCCCAAGAATCTCTGCGGCCACTAGAGAAGAGGGAGCCATGACCTCCTCTGGGAGCCGAAAGGAAGGGAGGAGGATGGAGGACCCCCAAAATGGCCTCTAAATCAGAACAAAGAGAGTACTATAGTCCCCCCCCCCCCACCAGCTGTAGCGCCATCAAGGAGACGCTGGAGCAGCCTTGAGGGTAATAACAGTAATGGCAGCGGCACAGGTCGGACGCAATCCAGCCCCCACACAGGTAAAAGCATGGCAGGCCAATTGATCCATGCGCCGGTCCTCACCATCCCTCAGAGAGGTAGTGTCAGGGGAAGGCATGACCGAAGTATTGGTCAAGCCTTCTTAACAAGATCAGCAGGAAAGGGATACCTTTTATCCAACCCTTGGGCACAGCAGGCAGTCTGCTAGGAAGTTCCCATTCTTTAAGTACCAAAATGGTAAAATGTTCCTTCTCTTAGCCAACTCAGGGGTAGCAATGTGCAATATATCAAAAATATGTGACAGCAGATTATCAGTGTCCTCAGGGTACCATGAATCCTCTCCAGACACCGACCCAGGGTCACTATCGCAACCCGCCTGCTGGTTCCCAGAGGAGTCAGAATCCTGGGAAAGCCCCCCCATCTCAAGGGGGTGACAGCCACCAAACTCATCAATCCCCACATACACCTTAGTAAGGGGGGAGGGCCTGGGATCCAGGTGCCGCTTCTTGCCAGAGGCCTTCCTAGGAACAGGCCTGGCAAGCTGCCTCTCAATGTTAGCCACCCGCAGAGCCAAATCCGAATGAGACTCCCTGCTAACAGTGCCCTCACAGGGGCCTAGTTGTAGGAGCGGGAGTGTAGGGGAAGGCGCAGAGCTGGGAAGCGAAGCAGGCAAACCAGCTTGTAGCGCAATGACACTGTCAGCACACAGCATTCGCACACCGTCACACTGTTAATCACAGGGGATACCCACATATGGAAAATAGCCGGGCTTGCCCCGCAGGGCCCCCAAGCACGCTCTCCCCTGAAGCCTCCATATGGTGATTAACACAGGCGCAATAGACCAGTAATGGGTAAAGGCTTAAGACAGAAGCCAACCGGGATGCCCTCCCACAGGATGCCCCCAGAAGTCTATTTTGTGAAGGGGGAGGGAGGGGGAGGAAGGAGTAAGCCGGGAGAAACCACAACCCAATGGTATCACGCCTGAAAGACATAAGTAAAAATACACATGAGCATCTAGCAGCACAAGAAAATCCCAGGGTCAATAAACCCCCCCCCCCCCCCCCAAGGGGGACTCACGGATCAAAGACACAGCGGGGTCACTCAGGAACACACCGCTAGGTAAAGCGATACACCAGGGAAAGCAGTGCTGCAGCCAGGAATGAAGAAAACCAGACACGCAGGTTGTACAAAATGGCGCCGGCTGAGGTACCTCGAGGGGCGGGCCGCAGGGGAGCAGCGCGACCCACAGCATCACCAGGCCCCGACACCCCTCGAAGAGCGCGAAAACGGCGCTCACGTGACCCGGCCGGGGTCATGACAAAGCAAAATAACCTCAGGTTATAGCGCCCACAGCCGCGGAGCGTAGTACAAAGCTGCGCGGCAGCTAAAAACACAAAAAAAAAAAAAACACACCAAAATCGCCAAATTACCTCAGAAAACACCACTCACCACCACCTGCCACCCCCCCTCCCCCCCCCCCCCCGAGGGGGCAGAAGAGAGGGAGACGAGGGAAGGCAGCGGCGAGTATCCATGGCCAGGGAGGGGAGAGGGGAGCCCCAGAAGTAAAAGAAGAGGACATAGTCCCCAAATAACTCACCCCCTCAGAAGGCAGTGCATGAACTCCGCATCCCAATCAGGCTCCCCATAAAGCCTATGGCCGGCTACCATTTGTAGTACAGGGTCTGCGGCTTGGAGCAGCGCTCCTTGAGCACTTGAACCTAGTGCTCTTCTACCTTCACCCGATCTGTCAGCCGAGGCTGGGAGGCAGTGGGAGTCCAGAATCGGATGGGAATAGAATTGCAGGGCCGCAGGCTTGGTTGCCTCGCTCACCTGCGCAAGAGAGAGAGCCATCTTCTATCTTCGCAGTCCGACTGCAGAAGGAAACTGGGAATTTGTGGGAGGTTCCTGGCTTTTTATAGGGCCGGGAGATGCCACAAGTCTTTCTGCAGTCCACTGCGCCACCTTGTGGCGGATAACCCAGACGTAAGGAATAAGTGAAACAGGACGTGCTGTATACTTGGAAAAGTGATTATTTTTTTCTCTTTACTCACCTCTGATCCACCACTGTCCCCCGGCAATCCTGTCCCACGAAGCTCCGATGACCGCTGCCGGGTGATCGGAGAGGGGGGCGAGGGGCAGTGATGCCATTTGTGTCCTACCTTTAGTTTTCGAACACCCATAGGCGCTAATGCAGTCAAAAAGAAGAATATTTGAATGCTGGTGATAAAGACACAATAAGACATAATAATAAAGACATAATATGGGTAAGATAGGATCACATTATCACAGTGTATATACAGAAATCTGTACAAACAATGTTGGTACAGAAAGGGAAAAAAAAATCAACAACGTGGATTGCTTGATACAAATAGATATGGGTGCTAGTTCCAGCAAAGAGGGGAACAACTGCCCATATTATGTACTTCTGCGGCTACCAGTAATACATGCTGGTAAGATGGTTTCCTCTTGACCACCAGCTACCTACATGACAATTCAAGGAGAATATGTGCTTTCACTTGTACCAAACTTGATTTAGGTCCCCCCCATAAGCAGAAAGAACTGTAATATTACATCACCATCAGTGCCGACATTTAATCAGACCCCTTAAGACTAGACTCCAGAGTTGTCCGAGTTCCACCCCTTTGGGCATCCTGAATTGGGATACCCCACTGTGTGAAACCCGCCCCCCACGAAGGGAGCCGAGTGACAGCATCGCTCAGCCAATCAGCGTACTCCATCCCAAGTCTGTGCCGTGGATGCCGAAGGAGGGGGGGGGGGGGGTGCCAGGGCATACCAATTCGGGATCCTGCCGCACAGAGGAACACACGGGAAAGTGAATCTCCTGTGTTCCTCTTAAATCTCTGAGCTTTATGATAATTTGATAAGTAGCTGGCACCTTTTGCCTAAAGATAAAGGCAAACAAACAGGTTTCAAACACAAACTTACATAGTTTGTAGCTAGATCTGGGTGACTTTTCTCTACACCATCATCCAAGATGCTGACTACCACATTTTTGCCAGTGTAGCCTCTCTGCCAGGCAGCCATAACATTCATTTCTGACCGACAGCGACTGCTCTTCTCTCCACAATGCTAGGGAAAAGATACAATATAGGAGAATATTAAACAGACTACATAAAGTCGTATGATAAAATAAATAAGTCATTGCTACTGCGCCTTTTGTGCCTATTGCTGACTTGACCTACACTATGCCCTCCCAGGATTCATTCAAACAGGGGCTATATCTCAAGACTAAAAATACCATTTTGTGATTACTCACCTTTAAAATGGGTATTATAAGTATGTCACACACCCCGCTTCCAACATTAATGACATGTGTGTTATGTCCAGTAGAGGGCGAACTTCTGCAGAGATTACTAGAAAAAAAAGAAGCCCCTGCCGGTCCATAAATACCTGGGACCTCCCACACATTCCCCAGTATAGGAAAGCAGTAAGGGGACCAGGGAGAGCCAATAAAAGACTAAATAACCAAACAGGGTTCACCATATAGAAGATCCAGAATAAAAATCAGGGCGGGATGAAGCGGGGTGTGTGACATACTTATAATACCCATTTTAAAGGTGAGTAATCACAAAATGGTATTCCAAGTATGTCACACACCCCGCTTCCAAGATTAATGACATATGGGACATCCAATAGTGTTCAACAAGGGTGGGGATCCCAAAAAGGCAATAATGCATCAATTTAAACCACTGCAGCTTGCAGAACCTTGCGGCCAAAAACAGCATCCGCTGAGGCCCGCACATCAACCTTATAAAACTTGGAAAGAGTATGAACAGAAGACCAAGTAGCAGCATTACAGACTTGTTCAACAGAGGCCTGGTGCTGGAAAGCCCAGGAAACCCCAACAGCACGAGTAGAATGAGCAGTGATCTGAAAAGGGGGAACCCCCCCCCTTGGCAGAATAGGCCCCAACAATGGCCTGACGTATCCACTTACTAATGGTAGACTTGGCGGGTGCCAAACGCTTCCTGGGCCCGGAGGGCACCACGAACAAGGCGTCCGTCTTACGAAAGGGAGAAGTAGCCACCAAATAGTACTTCACGCAACGAACTACCTCTCCTCGTCTTTGCTAGGCTTAGTGAAAATTGCTGGTAAGAGGCACTACTACTGTTTGATTTTAATAAGAGGCTGCTTGGGTGCTCCCAGAATTCCACAACTACATAACTTGTGACCCAAAGAAAAAACAAAAAAAGTGGAATTCATAAGAATGGGCACTCCAAAAGATGTATAATAATATACAAAATATTTTATTAATCACATATAAAATTAAAAAATATACAAAAGACAAGACAAATTAAAAATGAAGGTCTCCTGATAATATACTATTAGTAATAGATATAACCCTCAGCGTTAGAGACAAAGCTGCTGAGCTGAATCAATGAAAGAGTTACATAAATCCTATGTACAATAATTAGATAGATAATCCCAAATAAGGGCGGTACGTGCTGATAATAATGTGCACTATGTGGAATAAATGACAAATTATATACATATAAGTGTGAAAGTATTGAGGAAAAACAGATACAACGTATAATATCCCTCTCCAATTATATAGATGAATGCGTGACCGCAGGCGTATCTCAAAGCTGAATAATGATACACCACACTACTAAATGAAACAATGTTACAAAGCAAAGCAAATGCCTACTATCCGCAGGCCGAAGTGCTAATTAATACATACTGTGCATGTAAAACACAAGAACTAAACCATAAATAACAAATAGCTACAGTGTTGCAAAGTGCCAAGTGAGAAAATGTAAATACCAATCATAAACACAACATGAAATGAGATAAATACCGCCCATGCAAGTAGATAACAGGAGACCGCAGCTGCCCCGCGCGCTCCGCCGTTCACAATGGCTTCTGATTGGGGTGTGCTAGGCTTAGGACACAAGGAAGGAAGAACCACATCCTGATTGAGATGGAAGGCAGAAACCACCTTAGGAAGGAAATCTGGCTTAAAGCGAAAGAACACCTTATCCTGGTGTCCCTCAAAGTAAGGGGCCTGAATGGACAGAGCCGCCAACTCAGAGACACGTCGAACAGAGGTGATAGCCACCAAAAAGGCAACCTTTTGTGTGAGAATAGAAAGTGCAACATCCTGCACCGGCTCAAAAGGAGGCCCCTGGAGGGCCGACAGAACCAAATTCAAATCCCAAACAGGCAACAAAAGCTTTCGAGGGGGCCGCACATGAGTGACCCCCTGGAAAAAAGTTTTAACCAAAGGACGAAGAGCAAAGGACCTTTGAAGGAAGACCGCCAGGGCAGAAACCTGCCCTTTCAAGGTACTAAGCTGGAACCCCAGGTCCAGACCGTGTTGAAGAAAATCCAAAATACTAGGGATTGAAAACACCCTGCAAGGCAAGGCCCTAGCCTCACACCAATCAATATAGGACCTCCAAGTCCTGTAGTAGATGTTAGAGGAAGATCTCTTCCTAGCCCTAACAAGTGTCTGAATCACAGCATCAGACAAACCTTCTTTTAAGATGGAGGTTTCAGCAGGAACGCCGTCAAAGCCAGTGTTTGTAAATTGGGGTAACAAAGCTGACCTTGAGTGATCAGATCCGGAAACAGGGGCAACCTGTACTGATCTACTGCCAGCCGTACGACGTCTGAACCAAACCTGTCTTGGCCACCTTGGGGCCACCAGAATTGCTGGCGCACCCTCTTGAGCCAGCTTGTGCACCACCTTGCCCACCATGGAGAAGGGGGGAAACAGGTACAGAAAAACCCAGATCCCTCCAGGCAAGAGACAAGGCGTCCACTGCCAGGTCCAGAGGATCCTGAGAAAGACACAAATGCAGGAAGTTTGTGATTGTGACGTGAGGCGAAGAGATCCACCTCCGGAATCCCCCACTTGTGACAAAGGGACCGGAACACCTTGTGGTTGAGCGAACATTCCCCTCGGCGAGAGGATTCCCCTACTCAGGGAGTCCGCCTCCACGTTTTCCACTCCCGGAAAGTACACTGCTGAGATGCATGGGACATTGCTCTCTGCCCATGCAAGAATCAGAGAGACTTCCCTGAGGGCACTCCTGCTGCGAGTCCCTCCTTGGTGATTGATGTAAGCGACCGCAGTCCGATTGTCTGATCGAACCTGACCCGGTAGACCCTGGAGGTGATGCGTCAAGCGTGACAGTAGCAACCGAATAGCTCTCAGCTCCAAGACAATGATGGGGGTGTGGGCCTCCCGAGGACCCCACAACCCCTGAAGCTGATGCTCCTTCCAGAAACCCCCCCAGCCCGACAGGCTGGCATCCGTGGTGACCGTCTCCCAACAAGGGGTCAGAAAAGACCTGCCCCTCAGAAGATTCCTTGGTTCCAGCCACCACTGAAGACACTGCCGAACCAGGGGAGACATCCGAAGTGACTGATCCAATGACAGCGGACATCTGTCCCAGGCCAACAGTAGATGGAGCTGGAGCGACCTCATGTGGAACTGAGCAAAAGGGACTGCCTCGAAGGAAGCCACCATCAACCCCACCAGTCTCATCCCTAGCCGGATAGACGGGTGAGGGTTGGACAGGAGGAGATGTATCAGATCTTGAACCATCTGCACCTTCGACTGAGGTAGGAACACCCTGGTCTGAATGGTATCCAGATTCATGCCCAGAAATGCAATCTCCCTTGACTGGGAGAGAGAAGACTTGGGATGGTTGATCACCCAGCCGAACCTCTCCAGCGTTGACACCACCGTCCTGGTGTCTAGCTCCGCCTGTCAGAGAGAATGCCATAATGAGAAGGTCGTCCAAATACGGCAAAATGCGAATGCCCAGGGCTCTGAGACGGGCCATTATACACGCCAGCACCTTGGTGAACACTCTTGGTGCCGAGGTCAGCCCGAACGGGAGGGCCACAAACTGAAAATGCCGATCTCCCACCACAAACCTGAGAAATCTCTGGTGTGCTGGGAAGATCGGCACATGAAGGTAAGCATCCTTGATGTCTATGGACGTCATGAAGTCCCCCTGATGAAGAGAAAGGATGGCTGAACGCAAAGTCTCCATGCGGAACTTCTTGGCTCTGATGAACCTGTTGAGAAGCTTCAAATCCAGAATGGGTCTTATGGATCAATCATTTTTGGGCACCGTGAAGAGGTTGGAATAATAGCCCCGGCCTCTCTCTGATAAAGGAACTGGGCATATGACTTCCATGTCCAGAAGATTTTGCACTGCTAACAGGAGCCCCTGCGCAGCCCGGGGGTCCGAGGGGACCCGAGATCTGAGGAATCTGGGAGGAGGCCGGTACTCGAACTCCAGCTTGTACCCGGAAGAGACCACTTCCAAGATCCACTTGTCTGTGACCTCCCAGGCCCAGACCTGGAAGAAGTGCCGCAGCCGTCCCCCCACCCGCAAGGGTGAGGGCGCCCCCTCATTGCTGAGCTGGCTTGGCAGCGGGCTTGGAACCCCAGACAGGTCCTGGACGGGCACGTCCTCTGCCTCTGCTCCAGGAATCACCTCTGAAGGTAGAGAAGGCAGCTCCTCTGCCTGCTCTGGCACCGCGAAAGAAAGGATTAAAGGAGCCTGCACCCCGAAAGGAGCGACGCTGCTTCTTGCGTTGCGGTAGCTGTCCTCCTTTCGCTACTGAATCCAATTTATCTCCAAACAGCTGCATACCCAGAAAGGGTAGCCCTGTAAGTGACTTCTTAGCCGCAATGTCAGCCGCCCACTGGCGCAACCAGACAGAGCGTCGTATAGCCACAAGCAACGCCGAGGTTCTGCTACACATACATATTGTGTCATCCGAGGCAGACAAGACAAAGGTCATGAACAAGGACAACCAAATTGGGCTGCCAGACCAAGCACCCAGTGGTCCAGAAAAAGTGGTGCCGCACCACTTCAATTATAATATGTATATTTCATCTTTATTAAATTATTTTGCAAGCATGCATAACAGACAGATACACTACATAAAAAACTTCTCTAAAAGCATTGGATATCGGGATGTCCAAGCTGGCTAATTATAACTGTGATATGATGCAATTAAAATTCATATAATGGGTTCCCTAATGTTACTCAGGGAGTCTGATGCGACTCTGTATGCACAGATTCCTAAATATAGCACTTAGCACTTTATCCTGCAGAAGTTTTGCACAATTGATTTGTATACAATTTTACACTTTATATTACAATTGTTGTTACACTGTTTATGTCACATTGCTTGATTGTGTCACATGTTGATTTTGCACTGTTTATTAACACTTGTATTTGGGGTAACATTAGGGAACCAATTAAATGAATGGGCCAGGATCTTGGGGGTATCCACGGCATCCCAATGCCCCTGCCCAGCATCAGCATCCAAAAACTGTTGATCCTCAGAGCCATCAAATTCCGTAAACAGTTCCCCTTCCTCAAGCGGGGAATAATCAGACCAGGCAAGGGAATCAATCATCAAGAACCGGCGCGGCCGGTGACAGATGCCTTCTCTTAGCCGGGGCCTTCCTGGCCGCAGAGCTAGAAATCAATTTCTCGATGTTGGCCAATCTAGTATATACATCAGATTGCGACTCCCCACTAATGACAGTGTCACTTGGGGTACGGATAAGGCAGGGTGGAGTAGGTGATGAGACCGACGGCACGGACCCAGACGCCTGGGACCCCGACTGCCGCGTTATGGCCTGCTGAGCACATGGTATGCAAATCAGTACATTATCCCCCGTAAGAGATACCCCACAACCCACACACTGCTGGGATTGCCCCGAAGGGGCATATGACATATGTAAATGATACATGCATCAATAATGGCAGCTGCCACGCTAGACAAAAAAGCGCATAACACATAGCATAGATAAGAAAAAACAATAAGCCCCGCAGGGCACTCACAACACAGTAATGGCGCCTCTCCGACCCGAGGTGAAGACAGAAGAGGGAGAAGGCGGGCCAGCACGGAACGCACGCCGCGGCTGGCCCCGCCCCTTCCCCATCATCGCGGTTCCCGGCCAATACTGGGCACCGCAAAGGGCGCCAGAGAGAGAGGGGGCGGGCCACAACCTCCCCGGACAGCAAGGAGGGTAAGAAGCTCTCCTCCACCCAGAGCGCTGCGGCTCCTAAATGGTGCATACAGTGACAAACACACACCCAACACACATTCACATGAAACAAAAAGGGAACGACCATAAATGAAGGACACAGCGCCCCCCCCCCCCCCGTTGTTGCAAGTAGGGAGTAATGGAAGGGGAAGGTCCCCAACTACAGTAGTAGAAGGTGGGGAAAACAGACAGGGCATCCCAAACCAGGGTCACCGACCTGGTAGCCGCCTACCTCCTAATATGGGGTCTCACGGAGGAGCGTGGCTCCTATCAGTACACCTGTTAAGGTGTACCCTACCCTCACCCGGACCTGCAGCCTAGGCTGGGAGGCATTGGGGTATTTAACTAGGTCCGGGCAGAAAGGATAAAAATGGCCGGGTGCAAACCAGGCTTACCTTCAAGGAGGAAACAGCCATCTTCTGACTTGCTCGCCGTCTGCAGAGATGATTACTGGGGAATGTGTGGGAGGTCCCAGGTATTTATGGATCGGGAGGGGCTTCTTTTTTTCTAGTCATCTCTGCAGAAGTTCGCCCTCTACTGGACATAACCCATATGTCATTAATCTTGGAAGAGGGGTGTGTGACATAATTGGAATAATGGGCTGTTGAGAGTAAGCTGGACCTCCCATAGAGGCAGGGCATCTCTCCTTGCGTGACTGGACATGTGTTTAGGGCGCTAGGGAGACTTTGGCTTCCCTGCAGGCTTCTTAAATACAATTCTGTGAAATACTCACCTGTAGAATTTATATTATTTGTATACAGTACGTCCTGCTCCAGATATAGTACTTACACTTGGGTTATCCTCCGCCAGATGGCGCTGCACTGCAGACACATGCAAAACAGGCTCCTCCCGGCCCCTCAAATACCCGGGGACCTCCCACAAATCCCCAGCATTGAAAAGCAGTGAATAAGAAGCAGGGAGAATTAACCACCGAATCTGGTAACTAACAATGGTAACAATCACCATACAGGGGATCCAGAATAATGCAAAAACCAGGGTGAGGTGGAGCAGGACGTACTGTATACAAATACTATCAATTCTACAGGTGAGTATTTAACAGAATTGTATTATTCTTAGTATACAGTACGTCCTGCTCCAGATATTGTACTTACACTTGGGACATCCAATAGCAGTGTCCATAAGGTAGGGTGGAATCCCCAACAAAAAAGACAACAGCTGACAGTTTAAAACCACTGGCACCTGTATAACCAAGCGGCCAAGACAGCATGAGCTGAGGCCCTAACATCAACCTTGCAAAACTGAAAGGGTATGAACAGGAGGCCAAGTACCGGCCTAACAAACCAGTTCAACCGAAGCCTGGTGCTGCAAAGCCCAAAAGGCACCAAAAGCACAAGTAAAATAAGAAGTAAAGCGAAAAGGAAGATTCTTCCCCTTGGAAGAATAGGCCTGAGTAACAGACTGACGAATCTAATCGCTAACAGTAGACTTGGCAGAAGCCAAAAACCCTTTCCTAGGACCAGAAGGGATCATCCCATCCAAGTAATGACCAGGGCCAAAGCCGCCTAACTCCCGAAAGCAGACGAGATCGGGCACATTCAGAATGGAGTGGCACAAGGCCCAAAGGACCATCAGTTCTCCTAAAGAACACAGTGACTACCAAGGAGAAAAATTTCCAACACCTGTTCAAGGAATGCAGAACCCTTTCCTCAGGGTTGCTAGGAATAAGGCAGGAAGGAAGAACAATATCTTGAAACAATGAAAATAAGACACCACCTTAGGCAGAAAGTCCGGCTTCAGGCGGAACACCACCCATCCTGGTGTATCTCAAAGAATGGGGGCAAGATAGACAGAGCCGCCCACCAGACATA
The DNA here is from genome assembly GCA_027917425.1 of Gastrophryne carolinensis. NCBI lineage: Eukaryota > Metazoa > Chordata > Amphibia > Anura > Microhylidae > Gastrophryne > Gastrophryne carolinensis. The sequence continues at coordinate 342,024,956 of CM051238.1, forward strand.
CGACTGACCAAAGTAACAGCCACCAGAAGGACGGCCTTGAGAGTAAGAGCAGCCGGACAGCATCCTGAATAGGACCAAGGGAAAAAAAACAGCAAGGCAGACAGAATCAAATACAATCCCAACGGGGACCATAGGATTACATGGGGGACACACTTGAATACCCCCAGAAGGAAGTCTTGACCAAGGAAAAACTGAACAAAAGACTTCTAAAGTAAGGCGGCCAGGGCAGAACCTGACCCTTCAGAGTACTGAGTTGGAGAACCAACTCCCACTCATGCTGTAATAACCCTGGGAACCGAGAACGCCCAACAGGGAAGAGACCTAGACTCACACCAATCAATATGGGTATGCCATACCCTATAACAGATGGAAGAAGAAGAAGCTTGCTCCTAGTCTTCCCATAGTCTCAATCACCAAGACAGATAAGCCTGTCTCCACCAAGATGGATGTTTCAGTAGTCAGGCCGTCTAGGCCAGAGTCTGTAGATTGGGTGACGTAAAGGGGCCCTGAGTGAGCGGAGCTGGCACTTCTGGCAGAACGTACAGAACTACTGCCGTCGGTACCACGTCTGCAAACCACACTCTACTAGTGCACCCGGGGGCCACCAGAATCACTGGTCCTCCTTCCAGAGCAATCTTGCGCAGAACCCTGCCTAGCAGGGAAATGGAGAAAAGACATACAGAACAGAACGTCCAGCCATGACGTTACTAAGGCATCCGGACCACGGCCAGAGGATCCTGGGACAGGGAAACAAGGGCCAAGCGCTTGTGACAGCGATGGGACACAAACAGATCCACAACAGGTTGAACCCCATAGTGACACAGGGATTAGCACATCCTGTCGCAGAGGGATCCCCACCGGAGCGAATATCACTGATATGCAGGGAACATTGTCTCCACCCAGATTAGGATCAGACACTTCCTGGAGGGTCCTCCTGCTCCAGGCCCCTCCCAATAATTAATGTAGGACACTGTCGTCAGACCGAGTGCCCCCAAACAGGCAGGCCCAGAAGAGGAGTAGTCAAGCGAGATAGAACCAACTGAAAAAGCTCACTGTTTCAAACATTGATAGGTGTATGGACCTTCTAAGGGCCCCACCTCCCCCAGAGAGTTTCAGAAGAACCCCTCCCCCCCCCTTAAACCTGATCGATTGGCATCCATGGTGACTATTTCCAGGAAGGGGCAAGAAGGAACTTCCCCCAAACAGGTTCCTTGAGTTCATCTACTCCAAGAGGGACCTCCTTACCAGGTGGGAAGGCACACAGACCCTGCTCCAGGGATGCTGGATCCCTGTCCTGTATTAACAATAGAAGTAGCAGAAGGGCCCAGAGGGAACTGAGCATAAGGGACCGCTTCTGAGCAAGCCACCAACGGGCCCACCAGCTGCATCCCTGCCTGGTGAAGGGACCGGGACAGCAATGAGGGACTGAGCCCATGCAACCAGATTGTACACTTTATTGTTGAGAAAGGAAGATTCTCGTTTGATTCTTCATTCCTAGGAATGGAGTTACCAATTAAGGGCACAATGAGGACTTGGGGTGATTGATCACTCCTCCAAATGACTCCCAATGGACACCACCAGCCGGGTATCCAACTTAGCCTGACGTAGAGACTGGGAAGTGAAAAAGGACGTCCAGGTAGGTCATCGCGCGGATGCCCCTTGGTCTCATCAGAGACATCACCCCCGTCAGCACCTGGGTGAGCACTCTGGGAGCTGAAGAGAGGCCAGATAACAAGGCCACAAATTAGCAGTGTTGGACTTCCAACACGAACCTGAAGAGCCTCGGTGTCCTGAAGGCACAGGGGTGTGAACATAAGCATCTTAGAGCTCCACAGACGGCAAGAAGCCCCCTTGGTGCAAGGGGCTGATGGCCCATCTCAGAGTTTCCATGCAGAAACTGCCTGTAATTGGAGAATTGCTGAGAACCTGTGACTCCAGAATGGGCCAGACTGACCCATCCCTTTGGGGGACTGTGGAAAGGTTGGTGCAGCGGCCCCTGCCTCTGCCTGTTAATGGCAATCTGCAAGTGACCCCTCAGACCCCGCAGGCCTTGCATGGCCTGCGCCAGTACCTGAACAGAGGCAGGGACCAGGAGTACCCAGGATCTGCTAATCTTGGGGGAGGCCGCGCAGCAAACTCTATCTTGCATCCGGAGGACACTACCTCCTGAATCCACCAGTATGAGGCGTGATGCCTCCTGACAAGAGCAAAGTGCCGCAGCCATCCCCTTACCCAGAAGGGCGAGGGCGCCCCATTATGCTTGAGGGGGCTTGGTGGAAGATTTAGGCTTAGCCCCACCGGAGGGGCCAGGGCGTTGTCTCCCGGGGCAGAAGTCTGCGCGAGTCCCCGTGAAGGACAGCCCTGGTTCTTGTTTAACACTATGGTAAGGGGGGGGAGGGGTGCCCCTGCCCCGAGGGGGCCGAGACGGCCGCCTGCGTTGCAGTGACTTACCCTTCTTACCAAACAGGTCTAGCCCTTTAAAGGGGAGCCCGGTTAGAGTCTTTTTTAGAAGCATCGTCAGCACCCCACTGTCGCAGCCAGACCAAGCGACGTATAGCCACCACAAGGGCAGAAGTTCTTGCACACATTTTAATGGTGTCATCCAACGCTAACAGGATAAATTTTACAAACATATCACAACTGGAGAGTGCATTAAACACATCCCAGGGGAGATCATCGGGGGGACGAGCAAGCATCTTGCTAATTAGGGTTCTAGCGCCCACGGCAGTAATAGCCGCGGCACAGACCGGGCGCAGCGCCGTCCCTGCACATGTAAAGGCGTGGGAGGCCAGCAGATCAATGCGCCGGTCCTCAGCATCCCGAAGGGTAGTATAAGCTGGGGCTGCAATAAAGGGGGGGTTAGGAACCCCTATGATCGGGGCATCCACCACGGGGGGGGGGGGGGGGGATGACCAACAATTAACCACCTCAGGGGGGAAAGGGTACTTCCTTTCCCAGTCCCCTGGGACTGGGAAAGGAAGTCTGGAAATGTGCCTGCTCCAGTGCTGTTGCTGTATGGAAACGCTCCCCTCTCTGCCTGGGAGCCTCACCAGGGAGAGAGATAGCCAGAACCTCAAAGATCATCAGTGTCACTCTGGGCCCAGTATTCATGGCCAGAATCGTCATGACTCCCCGGCCCATCAGATGAGCCCGAGTCAGAGAAGAGCTCTCCTTCCTCAGAAGGGGTATAACCACACCGAGTAGTAAACTCCTCAGTTCCCATAGGAAAAACAGTAACCTGAGGCGTCAAGTGCCGCTTCTTACCAGGGCCCTTGCGCTCTGACCACCTCGCAATAATCTGTTCAGCCGTAGGCAGTCTAGAAGACACAACAGGCTGCAAATCCCCACTTGTATGCGACTCAGCAGGAGTGAGATTTAAGCATGGGGAGATAAGCGAATTGAAACGAGGTGCAGCCACTGGCAGGCCTGATTGCAGAGCCAGTGCTTGCTCGGCACAGGGTACGCAGACTCGTGCCCTGTCAGCATCAGCATGGTGTTGTCCACACGCTATACACAGCCGGTCTTGTCCCAGGGGCCCCCGGTGACATAATTCTGAGATGCCTCCATATGGTGATTATTTAGGCTCAATATGCCAGCAGGGATTGATGCTATAAGCAACCCTGGATACCCCAAAGACCCGCTAGGGATTTTAGTGGGAGAATTTTACAAGGCCCCTATCAAATACACTGGGCCGGGAGAAGCCAATAGTGTTCACCAGTCTGAAAGACACAATGAGATAAGAATGGCGTCAGAACCGAAACACTACAATGAGTATAAGCCGGCCGAGAGGGAACTTACGGACCACGGTAAGCAGGAAACGTCCCACGCATTGCGCGCAGACAAAATGGCGCCATGTACCTCGAAGGGCGGGCCAGAGCGAGCCATGACGCGGAGCACGTCAGACCAGGTCCCGCCCTCCCGAAGAGGGCGAAGTCCAACATCGCCAATGAGGAAACAGAGGTGTCTGAGGTAACGCCGCCGCCGGGCGCGGAACATCCAAGGAAGGGAAAAAAGCGCACGGCGGCAGTTATACGAGTAAAACACAAAAAGGCGCGGCAGCTGACACCATATATATAAAAGTCCAAAGACAGACAAAGTGCCATATACGTGCAATCATACACAGACACTACAGACACTACAGGCACACCCCCCCCCTTTCTTTCCCCCCCCGAAGAAGGATGGCGGCCCTTCATACAGGGGCCACCGCTACACGGGGCAATAGTGCGGGCGGGGCATCCCATAGAGGCTCACCATCAGCCGACACCGCCTACCCTTTGGTGGGGGACTGTGGGGGAGCAGCACTCCATAAGCATGCATGGTGCTGCCTACCTTCACCCGACCAGTGCAGCCCAGGCTGGGAGGCACATCACAAGGAGGACGGGTGGGAATAGTCCAACAGGGCCGCAGGCTTTAATAGCTCCGCTCACCTGCGAGAGAGTGATACTTCATGTCTTTGCAGAGAAATCTGGGGATTTGTGGGAGGTCCCCCGGGTATTTGAGAGGCCGGGAGGAGCCTGTTTTGCATGTCTCTGCAGTGCAGCGCCATCTGGCGGAGGATAACCCAAGTGTAAGTACTATATCTGGAGCAGGACGTACTGTATACTAAGAATAAGGAGCTTTATGCTCCTGTCTCCTTTAAGGATGTCAAACATTTGTAGAAGGGTCAACAAATAGGCCCGCACCAAATCGGTTGCCTGGGCTTCTTCTGCTGTATTAAGGGTACACTTACCAAACATGGCACACTTGAATAATTCATCAAGCTGCTCTTCAAATAAGTGACCACTGTCTGAGTCACAGTCCCCAATGCAAAGATTCCTGCAGTGTAGCTTAGCAATGTTATCCATCACATCTTGACCAGATTGTGCAAGAACCACTGCATTGCCACGTCTGCTCTGCAGGTCCTCTGGAGATCCTGTGCCCCCATTTTCTAAACAAAGCAGAGAAGTGGCCACAAGGCTGTGACAACGGCATCCAGTTTCCTGTCAATAGTATCCTTTAAGGAAATACTGTCGGTACTAGAAAACAGGGTATGTTTCACAGGCAAGACAGGCAATGCGGTTATATGCTACTGGCAGACAAGCCCACTTCTGAAGAGATTTCTCTGAGAAGGGGCATTGGATAACCAAGATTTTTGGAGGGGACACCGACTGGCTTCTCCTAGTCCTTACTCATGATTTGATTAAAATCCAATCCGATACGGCCCAGTCATCCTGAAAGGCATCCAATCCTTTATACGGCACAGCCGGAATTGACATTCTTCAGAAAGGTATCTCTAATGACTTGGAGGATATATTCAACGCCATGTCTGTTGATCCAGAGAGCAACCTTCTCCAAAACAGAAGAATCATGCTCGACTCCCCCCCCCCCCCCCCCCCCAAGTTGAGAGGGGTCCTCAGATTCCCGGAAATCAACAAGGCCATCATCTTATTGGCATTTCTGGGCCAACTTTCGAACCATAAAGGCTTGTCCCTGCCAGCTTCAAGAACAAAGCAGCTAAGCCCCTAGGGATAGGATCCAGCTTAGGAGGACACCCTTGAGCTTTGGGATGCCCAGGAATGGCCCACGAATGACCCAAGAAAGGTACCCCAAATTCAAGTTGACTACTTTCATCAACTGACTGAGATACCCAACGCAAGACGCCGAGGTACACAAGGTTCTAATATATGTATTAATGTCTGGTCACAAGACTGTTCGTATTGACCAGCCTGGTCAACCGCTGCTAATTCCGTCAGATGGACTAGCCAGTCATGTAATAACCATGAACTCTCCCACAATCTAATCTCAACTTGCCTAAGGGAGAATGAGGAAGCCACAGACTAGTCCATGTCAGCTTGAAGTTTTCCTCCTGCAATGCTGAAAAGGAAAATCAGACTACCACTAAACAAATTACCCCAAAAATACTTTGTTTAAAATGAAGAAAAAGGTGCCCCCACTGGGGGCCTCCTAGTACCTTGGTGGAGGCCTGCAAGGGCAGCAGCCATTCACCTAAGATAGACGAGTGTAGAGCATGGGAAACAGTTGAAGGTGGTGGTTATGGCTGCAGTGGCCGCAATCACTGTTGTGAGGCGGCAGCCTGCAGTGTGGAAGCCTGGAGTGTGAGCTGGAGCACCAGCTTCTAAGCAGAGTCTTCAATGGATTGAACCCCAGGCAAAAAGGAAGAGAAACGACTTCCTCCCGGCTAAGCCACAGCCCCATAGCATTTAAAAATGTTGCCTTAAAAAAAAGAAAACAGCCATCTGCACAGGTAGTGCTAAGCAGCCTGCCTAAAACAACACTACAGGACACGTTTGGCAATCAGCAACTCAGCTGATCAAAGGTTTTGAGCCTGTGTTTCCTGTGCCATTGGTGGTCAGAACAGGGGGTCGGGATAGATGGCATGCAGGGTGCGCAACCCGCCATCAGTGTCAGCAGTGTGGCCATACCCTCTTCATTTATTGCAAAAGTGTGTGTGCTGGGGCCAGACAAGCTACCTCCATTGTAGTGAATGAAGGAGGCCTAGCCGAGACCCTGTGACTGATAGCGGGAGGACAGGAGCACTGGTTATTTGACCTCAGGCCCAGAGACAACGCAAGAATCAAAGGCTATATAGCATGGGCTCAAATCAGGTGAGTTGCTAATCACCAGACTAGCACTGACGCAGGACAAAAGGTGGGTATCCTTCAGTTATATAAACCAACTAACAAAAAGGTATACATTTAGTAAATCTTCATTTAAATAAGCAAACTTTGTGGTACACCACTTTACCACAGAAAAGGAAGGACCATCAGTCATCAAAGTCATTAGCCGTGGGAACTTGGGGTAAGCAGAGGGAGACCACACTATTTACCAGGACTGGCCGATTGTGCATACTCACGAGATACCACATATTCGACCAGATGGGGTCATTGAAATACATAAGGCTGGAATCCAATCGGAGGTGCCTCTTCACTCTTTTCTTTACTTGCTGCTGCTGCATCCATTCCACCTATAAAGGGCAACATGCTATAAGTAGCTAGATTTCACATAATAAGCAATTACTATAATCAATGAAATTACCAACTGGTAAACCAAACAATATGAAAAAAAATACAATTCTGTGAAGTACTCACCTGTAGAATTGATATTATTTGTATACAGTACGTCCTGCTCCAGATATAATACTTACACTTGGGTTATCCTCCGCCAGATGGCGCTGCACTGCAGAGACATGGAAAAACAGGCTCCTCCCGGCCCTTCAAATACCCAGGGACCTCCCACAAATCCCCAGCATTGAAAAGCAGTGAACAAGAAGCCGGGAGAATTTAAAACCACCCAGAACAACTGGTAATGATAACAAGATAACAATCACCATACAGGAGATCCAGAAAAATGCAAAAACCAGGGTGGGGTGGAGCAGGACATACTGTATACAAATATCAATTCTACAGGTGAGTACTTCACAGAATTGTATTATTCTTAGTATACAGTACGTCCTGCTCCAGATATAATACTTACACTTGGGACATCCAAAAGCAGTGTCCATAAAGTAGGGTGGGATCCCACAAAAAATGACAACAGCAGACAGTTTAAAGCACTGTCACCTGCAGAACCATACGGCCAAGACAGCATGAGCTGAGGCCCAAACATCAACATTGTAAAAACCTTGCAAAGGGTATGAGCAGAAGGCCAATGGTAGTGGCCTAGCCAACCAGTTCAACAGAGAAACCGGTGCTGAAAAGCCCAAGAGGCATCAAGCACGCGTAGAAAAGGAATCAAGGCAACAAGGGAGACTGACTATCCGATCGCTACAATAAATTTGGCAGAAGCCAAAGGCCGAACAAGGTACCAGGAGTAACATCCATTAAGGTAACAACCAGGACCAAACCGCCCAACTCCCGAGAGCAGACAAGATCGGGCACATTTAGGATATGACGACCACAAGCCCCAAGGAACCTCAGTTCCCCTAAAGGACACAGTGACTCCTAAGGAAAAAACTGCCAACACCTGTATAAGGAATGCAGAACCACTTCCTCAGTGTCGCTAGGAAAAGGGTATAGCCGTGGATAACAATATCTCGAATAAATGAACATAAGACACCTCCAGATGTTAGAGAGCCCGGTTTCAGGCGGAACTCCACCTTATCCAGGGGTATCTCAAGGAAAGAGGGCTAGGTAGACCGAGCCACCCGCTAACACACGCCTGACCAAGGTAACCGTCACCAGAAGGACAACCTTGAGGGTAAGGACATCCAGACAGTGTCCTGAATAGGACCAAGGGACAATCCTGCAAGCAGACGTAATGAATTCAATTTCAATCCCAACAGGGACCATAGGAGTACATGGAAGACGCACATGAGCACCCCCTGAAGGAAGTCTTAACCAAGGAAGACTGAACCAGAGACTGCTAAAGCAAGGTGGACAGGGCAGAGCCTGACCCATCAGAGAACTGAGCTGGGGAACCAACTCCAATTCATGCTGAAAGTCACACTGGAAAACTGGGAACCGAGAATGCCCCACAGGTAAGAGAACTAGACTCACCCCAATCAATGTGGGTATGCCATACCCTACAACAATAGAAGAAGACGAGGAAGAGGCTTACTCCTAGCCTTCCCATAGTCACAAACACCGAGACAGCTAAACTTGTCTCCATCAAGATGTATGTTTCAGCAGTCAGATCGACTAGGCCAGGGACCATGAATTACAGTGACATAAAGGGGGCCCTGACTGGCACTCCTGGCAAGGTGCAGAACTACTGACCACAGCACCATGTCTGCAACCACACTGTACTAGGTCAACTGGGGGCCCCCAGAAGCACTGGTCCCCTTACCAGAGTAATCTTCCGCATAACCCTGCCTAGCAGAGGGAATGGAGAAGGACATACAGAACCAAACGTCCTGTCAAGACGGTACTAAAGGCATCCGGACGACTGACATAGGATCCTGGGACATGGAAACAAAGGCCGATAGCCTGTGAAGGTGACGGAACCCAACAGATCCACAACTGGTTGGACTCCATAGCGACACGGGGATTAGCACATCCTGTCGCAGAGGGGCTTCGCTGGAGCCAATATCACTAACATGCAGGGAGCATTGTCTCCACCCAGAAGGGAACAGATACTCCCTGGAAGGTCCGCCAGCTCCAGGCTCCTTCCAATGGTTAATGCAGCACGTCTGTCAGACGGACCGAGCACCCCCAGCCTGGCAATCCAGAAGGGGAGAGGTCAAGCGAGGTAGAGCCAACTGAAAAACGCTCACTGTTTAGACTTCAATACGCGTAAGGACCCTCTAAGGGCCCCAACACCACCAGAATCGCAGGGGGTTTCGGAAGAAACCAACCCCTTCAACCTGAAAGGTTGGCATCCATGGTGGCCGTTTCCAGAAAGGGGCAAGGAGGAACTCACCCCCAAGACAGGTCCCTCGAGTTCATCCACTTTCAAGAGAAAACCGTCATACAGGTGGGAAGGTCCACAGGCCCTGCTCCAGGGGTGCTGGATCCCTGTCCTATGTTACCAATAGAAGTCGCAGACGAGCTCAAGGGGAACTGAGCATAAGGGACCTCTTTAGCTACTCGGGCTCCTGCCGAGCAAGTTAACAACGGGCCCACCAGTTGCATCCCTGCCTGGTGTTAAGAAACCGGGACAGTAGTGCGGGACTGGGCCCATGAGACCAGAATGCCCACCTAATTGCTGAGAGGGGGAGAATCTGGTTTAAACCTAATCCAGAATGATTCCTATTAATGGAGTTACCACTTTAGGGAACAGCGAGGACTCGGGGTGATTGAACACCCATCCAAATGACTCCCAATGGACCCACCAGCCGGGTATCCAACTATCCTGACGCAGAGACAGGGAAGTGAGGAAGGGCGTCCGGGTAGACATCGCTCGGACATCCCTTGGTCTCAGAGACATCACTATCGACAGCACCTGAGTGAACACTCTGGGAGTTGAAGAGAGGCCAGATAACAGGGCCACAATTAACAGTGTTGGACTTCCAACACGAACCTGGAGAGCCTCAGAGATCAGGGCACAGGAATGTAAATATAAGCATTGAAGAGTTTCCCAGACGGCAAGACGCCTACTGGGCGCAAGGTGCTGATGGCCCAACTCAAGAGTATCCATGCAGGAAACTGCCTGTAATTAGAGAATTGCTGTGAATCCAGAATGGGCCACCCGACCCATCCTTTGGGGGGCTGAGGAAGGTGGTATAGCGGCTCTTGCCTCTGCCTATTACGGGCAATCTGCAAAAGACCCTCAGACCTTGCAGGCCTAGCATGGCCTGTGCCAGCAACTGAACAGGGGCAGGGACCAGGAGTACCTGGGACCTGATAAAAACTGGGGAAGGCCGTGCAGCAAACGCTATCCTGTATCTGGAGGACACAACCTCCTGAATCCACCAGAATGAGGCGAGATGCCTCCTGATAAGAGCAAGGTGCTGCAGCCATCCCCTCACCCAGCCGGGCGAGGGCGCCCCATCATGCTTGAGGGGGTTTGGTGGAAGATTTGGGCTTAGCCCCAACGGAGGGGCCAGAGCATTGTCTGCTGCTCGTGGGGCAGGAGTCTGCACAAAAAATCCGGAAAGACACCCCTGGTTCCTGTTTAACACTAAGGTAGAGGGGAGGAGGGGTGCCCCTGCCTCGAGGGGGCCGAGACGGCCGTCTGCGAAGGGGTGATTTGCCCTTTTTACCGACCAGGTCTAGATGGGCCCCAAATAGGCGTTGCCTTCTAAAGGGGAGCCCAGTAAGAGTCTTTAGTAGCCTCATCAGCACCCCACTGTCGCAGCCAGACCAAGCAACGAATAGCCACCACAAGGGCGGAAGTTCTTGCACACATTCTAATCGCTTCATCTAGCGCTAATAGAATAAACTTCACAAATACATCACAATTGGAGAGTGCATTAAACATCTCCCAGGGGTGATGATCGAGCAATCTTTTGATGAGGGTTCTAGCAGCCATTGCAGTAATGGCTGCGGCACAGACCGGGCGCAGAGCCGTCCCGGCACAAGAAAAGGCATGGGAGGCCAGCAGCTCAATGCGCCGGTCCTCAGCATCCCGAAGGGTACTATAAGCAGGGGTTCTAATAAAGGGGGATCGGCGCATCCACCACGGGGGGTGATGACCAGCAATTAATCACCTCAGGAGGAAAAGGGTATTTCCTATCCCAGTCCCCTGGAACCCCTGGAAATTTACTGGGGCATTCCCATTCCTTGAGCACAAGGGCATGGAAATGAGCCTGCTCTAAAAATTCCAAACTTGCAGTCACAGTATGGAAACGCTCCCCTCTAGGCTTGGGGACCTGACCGGGGGAGAGAAATAGACAGTGCCTTAAAGACCTTAATCAACAGGTCGTCAGTGTCACACTGGCCCCAGTATCGTCATGACTCCTCTGCCTCTCATCAGAAGAGCCCGAGTCAGAACAACTCCCCCTCATCAGAAGGGGTATAGTCACACGGAGTAGCAAACCCCTCAGTTCTCAGAGCATACAGAAACGTGGGGCGACAGGTGCCGCTTTCTACCAGGGCCCATTCGCTCTGACAACCTAGCAATAATCTGTTCAGCCGTAGGCAGTCTGGAAGGCCCAGCAGGCTGCAATTCCCCACTTGTAGGCGACTCAGCAGGAGAGAGATTTAAGCCTGGGGAGATAGGTGAATTGAAGCTAGGTGTAGCCACTGGCCGACCAGATTGCAGGGCCAGGGCTTGCTCGGCACAGGGTACGCAGACCCGTGCCCTGTCAGCATCAGCATGGGGTTGTCCACACGCTATACACCGCCGGTCTTGTCCCAGAGGGACCCCGGTCACATAATTCTGAGATGCTTCCATATGGTGATTAATCAAGGCACAATATGCCAGTAGGGATTTACACAATAAGTAACCCTGGATGCCCCAAGGACCCGCTATGGAAGTGGGAGAATATTACAAGGCCCGCTATAATTTTACATCGGGCCGGGAGAAGCCAATGGTGTTCACCAGTCTGAAAGACATAATGGGAATAAAGGGTGTCAGAACCAAGCGCAGTAAAAAAGGATCATGAAAATCGCCCGCGAGGGCACTTACAGACCAAGGTAGAAAGAAGGAGGACCGCTACCACGCGTGCGTGCGACCAGCATCAAAATGGCGCCAAGCGAACCTCGAAGGGCGGGCCAGAGCGGGCTGTGACGCGGAGCGCGCCAACCAGGTCCCCGCCCCCCCCGAAGAGCGCGAAGCTCTGAGGTAGTTACAAGCTGTCATGAGGAGCGAAGTGAATGGTACACTTAGAAAAGATGATTTGCCAATGAAGACACCGCAGCGTCTGACGTCGCCGCAGCACATCCAGTAAAGGAAGAGGTGCGTGCGGCGGCGACAATTACACAGTAAAGAACAAGCGCGGCTCTGACCCCAGGAATACTAGTCCGGGCAAGACTAAGGCCATAACGTGTAAAACATACACTAAGACCACCACACCCCCCCCCCCTTTCTTTCCCCCCGGGCTACGGGGGGGAATGAGGGAGGATGGCGACCCTTTGTAAAGGGCCCACCGCTACACGGGGCATGGGGCAATAGTGCGGCATCCCCTAGAGGCGCACCATCAGCCCTAAACCGCCTACCCTTTGGTGGGGGACTGCGGTGGAGCATGGCTCCGTTAAGCACGCATGGTGCTGCCTACCTTCACCCGACCAGCACAGCCCAGGCTGGGAGGCACATCACAGGGAGGACGGGTGGGAATAGTCCAACAGGGCCGCAGGCTTTAATAGCCCCGCTCACCTGCGAGAGAGTGATACATCATGTCTTTGCAGTCAGCACTGCAGAGAAATCTGGGGATTTGTGGGAGGTCCCTGGGTATTTGAAGGGCCGGGAGGAGCCTGTTTTTCCATGTCTCTGCAGTGCAGCGCCATCTGGCGGAGGATAACCCAAGTGTAAGTATTATATCTGGAGCAGGAAGTACTGTATACTAAGAATATAGAGCTGTGCAATCATCCAGTAAATGAATCCTGTTGCCCTCAATTGTCAGATTTATTAGTGAAATACCGAAGGACTGGTACACTACTGTGAACCTGTGCAATAGTCCTATACTACATTTACAATAATTGAAATGCATAAAAAAAAAAAAAAACTAGGTTTGCATATTTTTTTACATTTCTATCTGAAGCATAGATTACACAATCCAAATGCATAACCAAAATAAAAGGAGCTATTAATTAGAAGGAAGCTAAAGAAATACATTTGATCAAATGTGAGTCATCCTAAAAGCTTTTCATTAAAGTGTAGTGTTCTTTATTGAGGTTTCTTTTAACTAAAAATTTACAGAAGGAGAGGCTAATTACATTGAAAGGCCAGAGACTTAAAAGTAAGAAAAAAAGTTTGGCACAAATAAAAGCTCACCACTTTAACTGGTTCCCACTTAAAGGAAGGGCTAAGATTTTTGTCGAACAGGAAGTTGGGACCTGCAATACTCAAGCCAAAATTATTTGTAGTTTTGTATTGTGTAGATGTGTTAGATCTACTGTGAGGTGTCAATTAGGGAATCCTAGCATTTGCAATTGGTCACTACAAACAAATTTTACCTGGAAACCCATATAGGTTATCGAAACTATAAATGCGTGACCAAGTAAGATCAGGCCAGAGGGCGCATAGCCGCTGGAAGCAAACGAGATCAGGCGCATACGTATGGAGGCGCCCGCAGACCCCAAGGGGCATCAGTCCCCCTAAGGGACAAGAAACAACCAGGAAAACTTCAACACCTGTTGAGGGAATGTAGACCCCCTTACTTCAGTATTACTAAGAATAAGGCCCATAGGCAGACAAAAAGGACTTAAATAATGATCATAAGACACCACCTTGGGCAAAAGGTCCGGCGTAAGGTAGAATACCACCACATCATGGTATTGGTATATATATATATATATATATATATATATATATATATATAAAATATATATATATATATATATATAAATATATATATATAAATATATATATATATATATATATATATATATATATATATATATATATATATATATATATATATATAAAATATATAAATATATACCGTATTTTTCACCCTATAAGACGCACTTATTTTTCCCCAAAAGTGGGGGGAAAATGTTCATGCGCCTTATCGGGCGAATGTAAAAAAAAAAAAAAAAAAATCACCCGTCCCCAGCGCCCACGTTGTCTGCCACACTGCGAGAGGCCAGAGGAGTGGCAGGGGCTCTGTCCCGGCCCCGCTGCTGCGATCGCTGTCTTTTCAGGCAGCGATGACAGCGGCGGGGCCAGAGACAGAGCCCCTGCTGCTCCTCCATCTGCTGCCTCTTCCAGGCTCAGAACATGCGAGCACGAAGGTCCGGGCAGCGGGTGGGCGTGGCCTGCACCTGTGCAGGCCACGCCCACCCGCTGCCCAGACCTTCGTGCTCGCATGTGCACAGGAAGCAGATGGAGGAGCGGCAGGGGCTCCGTCTCTGGCCCCGCCACTGTCATCGCTGCCTGAAAAGACAGCGATCGCAGAGGCGGGGCCGGGACAGAGCCAGCTTGTGAATGGGGTGGGCGTGGCCTGCACCGACGCTGCGGTGCAGGCCACGCCCACCCCATTCACGGAGCCGGCTGCTCAGCGCAGCAGTGTCAGCAGACAGGTGAGTTTAACTTTTTTTTTACATGGCGCCTGCCTATACTAATGGGGGGAGGGGGGTGGGAATGGGGGGAGGGGGATGCCACACTGCCTATGGGAATGGGGAGAGAGGGATGCCACACAGCCTATGGGAATGGGGAGAGGGGGATGCCACACAGCCTATGGGAATGGGGAGAGGGGGATGCCACACAGCCTATGGGAATGGGGAGAGGGGGATGCCACACAGCCTATGGGAATGGGGAGAGGGGGATGCCACATAGCCTATGGGAATGGGGAGAGAGGGATGCCACACAGCCTATACTAATGGGGGGAGGGGGATGCCACACAGCCTATGGGAATGGGGATGCCACACAGCCTATACTAATGGGGGGAGGGGGATGCCACACAGCCTATACTAATGGGGGGAGGGGGATGCCACACAGCCTATGCTAATGGGGGGAGGGGGATGCCACACAGCCTATGGGAATGGGGAGAGAGGGATGCCACACAGCCTATGGGAATGGGGAGAGGGGGATGCCACACAGCCTATGGGAATGGGGAGAGGGGGATGCCACATAGCCTATGGGAATGGGGAGAGAGGGATGCCACACAGCCTATACTAATGGGGGGAGGGGGATGCCACACAGCCTATGGGAATGGGGATGCCACACAGCCTATACTAATGGGGGGAGGGGGATGCCACACAGCCTATGCTAATGGGGGGAGGGGGATGCCACACTGCCTATGGGAATGGGGAGAGAGGGATGCCACACTGCCTATACTAATGGGGGGGGGGGATGCCACACAGCCAATGGAAATAGGGGGACAGGTGGATGCCACACAGCCTATGGGAATGAGGGAAGAGGGATGCCACACAGCCTATACTAATGGGGGGAGAGGGGGATGCCACACAGCCAATGGGTATATGGGGAATGGGAGGGGGGATGCCACACTGTCTATGGAATGGGGGCATCCCACACGGCCTATGGGAATGGGATAGGGGAATGCCACACTGTCTGTAATGGTACGTTTTTGGTTTAAAATATTTTTTTCTTATTTTCTTCCCCCAAATCCTAGGTGCGTCTTATAGGGCGAAAAATACAGTATAATGTATAATATTATATATATATAAAAAATATATTAAAAAAAAAATATATATATATATATATATAAAATAATATAATATACTGTAATATATTTATAAATATAATATAATATAATATAACGAGGGCTAACTAAACAGAGCCCCCTTCTCAGGTACACGTCTGACTGAAGCAACAGCCCCCGGAAGGGCAACTTGAACTATGAAACCGCTCAGACAGCATCCGGAATGAGTCGCAAGGGAACAACCCGCAAGGCAAACAGAATGAAAATTGATCCCAACAGGGACCCTAGAACTACTTGGGAGATGCCCTGAGCAATAAGAGAACGCTTAACAAGGAAGACTGAACAAGACTTCTTACGGGAAGGCAGACAGGACAGAACCTGAACCTTCAGAGTACCTAGATGGGGAGCCAACCCCAACCCATGCTGTAATAACTCTAGAACCCTGGGAACAGAGAACGTCCAACAGGGGAGAGACCAAGACTCACGCCAATCAATATGGGTACAGCATACCCCATAATAGACGGAGGAAGAAGCAGAAAAAGCTTGCTCCTAGCCCCCCATAGACCAAGTCACCCTGAAGATAAACCCGTCTCCAAAAGGGTGAATGAATCAGCTGTCAAGCCCTCAGACTAGAGCCTGTAGATTGGGGCGACATAAGAAGGAGCCCGACGTGGGCAGAACCGCACTCCTGAGAGAGCGTACAGGTCCGCTGACCTCAGCAGAAACATCTGCGAACCACAGTCCACTAGGCCACCCAGGGGCCATCAATCTCACGGGTCCCTTTATCAGCGCAACCGTGCGCAGAACCC
Source organism: Gastrophryne carolinensis (assembly GCA_027917425.1). Classification (NCBI taxonomy): domain Eukaryota; kingdom Metazoa; phylum Chordata; class Amphibia; order Anura; family Microhylidae; genus Gastrophryne; species Gastrophryne carolinensis. Next base: position 342,041,408 of record CM051238.1, read on the forward strand.
CACCTAGCAGGGTGCATGAAGAAAAAACATATAAGATAGAATGTCCAGATATAAAAATACTAAGCCCCCATGACCAAAGTCAGAATATTCTGGGACAGTAAAAACAAGGGTAGAGCCCCTGTGATAGTGACGGGGCCCAAGAAAGCCACCCTAGTAGGATCTCAGAGGGACACCAGGATAGCACAACCTGCCACTGAAGGACATCCATTGGAGCGAATACCACTGAGATGCGGGGCACATTGACCCCCACCTAGATCAGGAACCTTCCTGGAGGATCATCCTGCTCCAAGTTCCACACCGATAATAAATACAGGCCACTGCCCTCCGACAGACCAAGAGTCCCCAAGTAGACAGGTCCTGAAGGGGAGTAGTCCAGCAAGATAGAGCCAACTGAAGGCTCACTGTTTTAACAGAATCAGTAGGTAAATGGACCCCCTAAGGGCCCCTACCTAGGAACCGCGGGGGGTGTTAGAAGAAAATCCCCCCCCCGTCATCCTGCGAGACTTGGTACCCATGGTGACCATCTACAGGAAGATGCAAGAAAAGGAGGGGGTGCCCCCTGACAGGTTCCTTGAATTTAACCAGCTCAAGAGGAACCACCGTACCAAGGGGGAATAAGCACAGACCTAGCTCCAGGGGTGCTGGAACCCCATCCAGGATTAATAACCTACTGTGCTGAAGAGCCCAAGGGCTCTGAATATAAGGGACATCCTCTGATCCGCCGCCAACGGACCCACCAGCTGCAATCCTGCCTGGTGAAGGAAGGAGACAGCAACGAGGGACAGAGCCCATGTAACCAGGAGTCCACTATTGCCAAGGAAGAAGGTACAAGCCTGAACCGGATCCAAGAAATGGAGATAGCGAATAAGGGACAATGAGGGATAGAGGTGACTAAGCACCCATTCCAATAACTGCCAGAGGACACCGCCGGCCGACTAACCCACTCGGCCTGATGTAGAGATTGGGAAGTAAAGGAGGACGATCCGGTAGGTCCTAGTGCGGACGCCCCCCAGGCCTGTCAGAGACATCACCCCCATCCGCGCCTTGGCGAGCAGCCTGGGAGCAGAAGAGGCCAAAAACAAGGCACCAATCCGCAGGGTTGTTCCTTCAACACTGACCTGTAAAGGTCTCGGTGTCCAGAAGACACAGAGGAAACTAAAAGGATTTTAGATCTCCACAGGAGGCCAGAGCCCCCCCCCCCCCCCTTTGCACCGGGCGCCTGTGTCTCAACACAGAGATATCATGCAGGGGCTACCTGTGAGTGTAGAATTGCCAAGTCTACCATAGGCCAGCATGGCCCAGACTGCCTCATCATTTTGAGGGAGAGAGGAAGGACAACATAGAGGCCATCGCCCTAGCCTGTTAAGGGTAACCTGCAAGTGAGCCCAGACTCTGCAGGCCGGGTACGGCCTGCACCAACTCCTGAGGGGAAAACAGGGGATAGAAGCACCCTGACAACCTCTGAAAGGGACCGCCCAGCAAACTCTATCCTGTGTCCAGGGGAACTACCCCCTGGATCCACCAGAAGGAGGCGAGACGCTCCCAGATGGGACTGCCGCAGCACCTGGCTTCTCTTCACGCTTGGGAGGTCTTGGCAGATTTGGACTTAGCCCTGCCAGAGGGCCCAGGGCATTGCCTGCCCACCCTGGAGTGGTAATCTACGCCGAAAAGTTGGAAGCACACCTCTGGTTCGTGTTTGACACTAACGTAGGGAGGGGGAGGGGTGTCCCTGCCCCGAGGAGGCCGAGACGGCCTTCTGCGTAGGGGTGCCTTACCCTTTTTTCCAAAAAGGTCCAGACGGGCCCCGAATAGGCACCGTCCTCTAAAGGGAAGGCCAGTGACAGCCTTTTTTGTATCATCGTCAGCACCCCACTGTCGCAGCCAGACCAAGCGGCGAATAGCTACCACAAGGGCAGAGGTTCTAGCACACATCTTAATGGTGTCATCCAGCGCTGAGAGGATAAACTTCACAAACACATCACAATCTGAGAGTGCATTAAAGACCTCCCAGGGGAGATCCTCAGGTTGGTGATCAAGTAGCTTTCTAATAAGAGTCCTGGCGGCCACCGCAGTGATGGCCACGGCACAGACCGGACGCAGAGCCGTCCCTGCACACGAAAAGGCGTGGGAAGCCAGTCTGTCAATGTGCCGGTCCTCAGCATCCAGAAGGGTACGGTAATAAGGAGCCGTCATGAAGGGGGGGTTAGTAACCCCTATAATCTGTGCATCCACCACGGGAGGTGCTGACCAAAAGTTAACCACATCAGGGGGAAAAGGGTACTTCAAATCCCAGACCCCTGGAACCCCTTTAAGTTTACAAGGCAATTCCCATTCTTTGGATATAAGAGCCTGGAAATGCTCCTGTTCCAGAAATTCCAAGCACGGTGTCGCTGTGTGGAAACTCTCCCTCTTAGGCTTGGGAGCCTCTCCAGGAGGGGAGATTGACAAAACCTCAAAGATCTTAATAAGTAGTTCATCAGTGTCACACAGGCCCCAAGAACCGGGTCCAGAATCATCACGGCTCCAGGGCATCTCGTCCGAGGAGCCAGAATCTGAGAATAGCTCACCTTCATCAGAAGGATCAAGGTCCAGCATAGCAGCAGATTCATCAGTTTCATTAGGAACCGGAGAACCAGGAGGCGTCAGGGACCGCTTCTTCCTAGGGCCCAAGCGCTCCGCCAAACTAGATAGCACCTGCTCAGCCATAGGCAGCCTACGCGGCACGACCTGCTGGTCATCCCCGCTTGAGTGCGACTCATCAGGAGTGAGATTTAAGCACGGGGAGACAGGTGTATTGAAGCGAGGTGCAGCCACTGGCAAACCTGATTGCAGGGTCAGTGCCTGTTCAGCACACGGTCCGCAGACCCGTGCTCTGTCAGCATCAGCATGGGATTGACCACACACAGTACACAGCCGGTCTTGTCCCCGAGGGACCTTGGGTACATAATTCTGAGATGCCTCCATATGGTGATTATCTGAGCAATATGCCCGCAGGGATTTATGCAATAGGCAACCCTGGATGCCCCAAGACCCGCTAGGAATGTGGGAGAATTTTTTATGTGAACCCGCTATAATATATGTCAGGCCGGGAGAAGCCACCGAAATCTTGGCGTCTGAAAGACATAAAGAGGATAAGAGGGGGTGTCAGAGCCATGCGCAGCTGAACGAAAGATCATAGGAACAAAAACCGCCCGGGAGGGCACTTACATGACCAAGGGAGGAGGAGCGCACGAAGACCACGAGCGCACGAAGACCATCAAAATGGCGCCAAGCGAACCTCGAGGGGCGGGCCCGATCTGGCCGTGACGCGGGGCGCGTCATGGCAAGTCCCCGCCTCCCCCAAAGAGCGTGAAGCTCTAACCAGCGGTAACTGCAATGACAAGCAGTGGATAGGAGACACAGAGAGTGTAGCTAAGGAGATAGCACCTGCTCTCAAAACTATAGAATGATGCTGCCGCCCGGGCCGCACACTTCTTGTAAATGAAAGACACACGCGCGCAACCTGACGAGGGTTATGTGGATCAAGGAGCGCGGCTCTTACACCCAAGTTCAAAGAAAAAAACAACGGCCATAACGTGTGTAATATTACGCTGAGAGCGCCACACGCATACCCCCCCCCCTTTCTTTTCCCCCGAGCTACGGGAGGAAGCGAGGGAGAAGGCGACCCTGCACCCAGGGTTCATCGTTACGAGGGGCACGGGGCAATAATGCGGGAGGGGCATCTATTGGAGGCTCACCATCGGCCTAAACCGCCTACCCTATGGTGGGGGGACTGCGGTGGAGCGTAGCTCCGTGAGCACACATGGTGCTGCCTACCTTCACCCGACCAGCGCAGCCCAGGCTGGGAGGCACATCTTTATCGAAGAGGACGGGTGGTAAAAGTCCTGCAGGGCCGTAGGCTGTAAAAGCCCAGCTCACCTGCGAGAGAGTGATACTTCATGTCTTCGCAGTCAGCACTGCAGAGAAATCTGGGGATTTGTGGGAGGTCCCTGGGTATATGAAGGGCCGGGAGGAGCCTGTTTTTGCATGTCTGCAGTGAACAGCGCCCTCTGGCGGAGGATTACCCACGTGTAAGTATTATACTGTATATGGAGCAGGACGTACTGTATGCTTAGAATATAATTATTTTGAAGGAAGTGGGAACACTGCCTAGAGTAGTTTAAAAGATTCATGGTAGAGGGTTATGTTAAAGTGCAGTCTGCAGGTAACTCCTCACCCTTGCATTGAGGAAAGAACAAAGCCATGCCTCACCTCAGCCTGGGCACTGCCATCTTGTGGAGAAAGCACAGAGTGGCTACCCCTGCACTGTTCATGTCTATGCCTACCTATTCACTTGAAGGGGCAGGTAGGAGCACGCACATAGCGGAGGATGCCGTATGTGCCCAGGAGAAAGCCAGTGGACTGTGAGAGAGGTAAAGGTTTTTTAGTGTAAGCACTCCTTCCCCCCGCCGCCCCACCCTGCTGAACAACTGTTTCTGCTTTAAAATGAAAAAGGAAATGTTTAAACAAGTTGGAGCCAGACCCCCTTAGAGATTCTCTTGGTCAAGGGTATCCTGAATGCCACAGAAGCATTGAAATCTGCCGCATCTCACCTTTTTAGAGATTGGAGTTGATGATCCACAGTGCAGTTAATCCAGCCGGGAGTTTTTTTTTATAACCACAGTGCATATATAAAGGATGCATACCTACATTGCTGTTTGCATACTGGACATGGGGTGAATCTATCTGCTAAACGACCAGATCCGATTATCCCAGACGCCTCCGTCATGGTGATTAATACCCCCCTCCCAGAGAGCGCAGAGGGTGAACCACACCAATATATTGCCAGTCTTATCCCACAATTTTATATATTTTTTAAAAACAAGAATTAAATAAATATATGTTATATATGATATATATATATCACACATTAATACACAATTAAAAAATGACCCACCTAAAGATTTTAGGTCCACTTGAGGGGTGGCCATGCAGCGGCTCAGAAGCAGCCCTTTTGCCGGCCAACAACCCCCAGTATCAAGCACTGCCGGAAAAGAACCGTGCAGTTGGCGGTACTTTTGTGCTTCAACTGGTCATTAATTTTTCAATGAAGGTGGCTGCAGAAGAATCACGATATCAGCGGTACTCGGCACTTCACACAGCCGAAAATCTTCCATTGAGAGCGGGCTAAGAAAACAGCCGCACACCGGTGCTCGCTGCTATGCTAAGCCGAAAAGGTTTCCATAGGCAGCAGATATAGATTCAATGAGTGCCAAGCACGTAGGTGTTACGTGCTAGACTCCCCCCCCCCCCCCCCCGCTAGTTAAAAACATACAATTCTGTGATTACTCACCTATAGAATTGGTATTATGATTGTACAGTACGTCCTGCTCCAGATAATAATACTCACTATCGGGTAACACTCCGCCAGATGGCGCTGGACTGCAGAGACATCGAAAATAGGCTCCTCCCGGCCCCTCAAATACCCAGGGACCTTCCACAAATCCCCAGCATTGAAAAGCAGTTAACGAGAAGCCGGGAAAATTAAAACAACCCAAACTAGCAACTATAAAAATGATAATCACCATACAGGGGATCCAAGATAATGCAAAAACCAAGGGTGGGGTGGAGCAGGACGTACTGTATACTCATAATACCAATTCTACAGGTGAGTAATCACAGAATTGTATTATTCTTAGTATACGATAAGTGCTGCTCCAGATATAATACTCACTATCGGGACATCCAATAGCAGTGTCCATAAAGTAGGGTGGGATCCCCAAAAGGTAACAGCAGACAGTTTAAACCACTGCCGCCTGCAAAACCTTGCGGCCAAAAACAGCATCAGCTGAGGTCCTAACATCAACCTTGTAAAACTTTGAAAAGGTATGAACAGAAGACCAAGTAGCAGCCTTGCAAACTTGTTCAACAGAAGCCTGGTGCTGAAAAGCCCAAAAGGCACCAATAGCACGCGTAGAATGAGCAGTAAGGCGGAAGGGAGGATTCTTCCCCTTAGCAGAGTAGGCCTGAATCACAGCCTGACGGATCCATTTGCTGATAGTAGACTTGGCAGGCGCCAAACCCTTCCTAGGACCAGAAGGGACCACAAAAAGAGCATCAGTTTTCTGAAAGGTGCAGTAGCCCTCTCCTTAGCATTACTAGGATTAGGGCACAATGAAGGAAGAAAAATGTCCTGATTCAAATGAAAGGCAGACACCACTTTAGGCAGAAAATCTGGCTTGAAGCGAACCACCACCTTGTCCTGGTGTGTCTCCTAGTAGGGGGGCTGAATGGAAAGCGCCGCCAACTCAGACACACGCCTAACAGAGGTGATAGCTACCAGAAAGACAACTTTGAGAGTTAGAATGGCCAGAGTAGCATCCTGCACAGGCTCAAAGGGAGCACCCTGCAAGGCTGACAAAACCAAGTTTAAATCCCAAACCGGCACCATAGGCTTACGTGGGGGACGCATATGAGTAACCCCCTGGAAAAAAGTCCTGATCAGAGGATGCTGAGCAAAGGACTTCTGGAAGAAAACAGCCAGGGCAGAAACCTGACGTTTCAGAGTACTGAGTTGGAGCCCCAACTCCAACCCATGTTGTAGGAACTCCAGGATCCTGGGAGTAGAGAACACACGACAGGGAAAAGACTTAGACTCACACCAGTCAATGTAAGCACGCCAAACCCTGTAATAAATGGAAGAAGACGACTTCTTCCTAGCCTTGATCATGGTAACAACCAAGGTAGACAGCCCCTTCTCCATCAAGATGGAGGTTTCAGCAACCAGGCCGTCAAAGCCAGAGTATGTAAATTGGGATGGCGTAGGGAGCCCCGAGTGAGCAGATCTGGCACCATGGGCAGAGCATACTGATCTACTGCCAGCTGCACCATGTCTGTGAACCACACTCTTCTTGGCCACCTGGGGGCCACCAGAATTGCTGGCACCCCCTCCAGAGCAATCTTGCGCAGAACCCTGCCCAGCAGGGGGAATGGAGGGAAGACATACAGAAACTGAAAGTCCTGCCATGACACCACTAGAGCGTCCGTGGTCAAGGCCAGAGGATCCTGGGACAGGGAGACAAAAGCTGGAAGCTTGTGATTGTGACGGGACGCAAACAGATCCACATCTGGTTGACCCCAATGGTGACACAGAGATTGGAACACCCTTCTGCATAGGGACCATTCTCCCTGACGAGAGGTCCCCCTGCTCAGACAGTCTGCCAGGAGATTTTCCAACCCCGGGATGTACACAGCTGAAATGCAGGGAACATTGGTCTCCGCCCAGGTCAGGATCAGAGACACTTCCTGGAGGGCCCCCTTGCTCCGGGTCCCTACCTGATGATTGATGTAGGCAACTGCCGTCTGGTTGTCCGAGCGCACCTGAACAGGCAGGCCCCGAAGGTGAGGAGTCAAATGAGCCAGACCATGACCACCCACAGCTCCAAGACGTTGATGGGTGTGTGGGTCTCCTGAGGGCCCCACCTCCCCTGGAACCGCAGGGAATTCCAGAAACCCCCCCAACCTGAGACTGGCATCTGTGGTGACCGTTTCCCAGGAAGGAGTCCGAAAAATACAGTTTTGTGAGTACTCACCTTTAAAACGGGTATTATGAGTGTGCCATACACTCCACTTCGGTCTTCATGACATCTGGGAAATCTCCAGTAGAGGGCGAACTTCTGCAGAGATGAATATGTAAAAAAGAAAGCCCCTCCCGGTCCATATATACCTGGGACCTCCCACCCATTCCCCAGTGTATAAAAGCAGTAAAGGGACCAGGAAGAACCAAATATAACCTTAACAACCAAAACCAATGGTTCACCATATAAAAGCCCCAGAATACCTGAAAAAAACAAGGGTGGGGCGAAGTGGAGTGTATGGCACACTCATAATACCCGTTTTAAAGGCGAGTACTCAGAAAACGGTATTATTCTAAGTGTGCCATACACTCCACTTCGGTCTTCATGACATCTGGGACATCCAATAGCAGTGTCCGTCATGGGTGGGAACCAGAAACAGTAAAGAATGTACCAACTCAAACCACTGCAGCTTGTCAAACCTTGCAGCCAAAAACAGTATCCGCTGAAGCCCGCACATCAACCTTGTAAAACTTGGAAAAGGTATAAAACGGAAGACCAAGTAGCAGCCTTACAAACTTGTTCAACAGAAGCCTGGTGCTGAAAAGCCCAGGATGCACCAACAGCACGAGTAGAGTGCGCAGTGACCTTAAAAGGGGGAGTCCTCCCCTTAGCAGAATAGGCCCCAACAATGGCCTGACAAATCCATTTGCTAGTCGTAGATTTAGCAGGCGCCAAACCTTTCCTGGGCCCGCAGGGCACCACGTAAAAGGCATCCGTCTTGCGGAAGGAAGAAGTAGTCACCAAATAGTACTTCACACAGCAAAAAACATCCAAATTGTGCAGATTCTTGTCATTGTTAGGCTTAGGACACAAGGAAGGGAGAACAATATCCTGATTGAGGTGGAAAGCAGACACCACCTTAGGAAGAAAATCCGGCTTAAAACGAAAAACCACCTTATCCTGGTGTCTCTCAAAGTAAGGGGCCTGAATCGACAGGGCCGCCAACTCAGAGACACGCCAAACAGAGGTAATAGCCACCAAGAAAGCAACCTTCTGAGTGAGAACCGAAAGAGCAATATCCTGTAACGGCTCAAAAGGAGGACCCTGCAGAGCCGAAAGAACCAAATTCAAATCCCAAACAGGGACTACAGCCTTCCGAGGGGGGCGCACATGCGCGACCCTTTGGAAAAAAGTCTTAACCAGTGGGTGTAAAGCAAAAGACCACTGGAAGAAAACTGACAGAGCAGAAACCTGTCCTTTCAAAGTACTAAGCTGGAACCAAAGATCCAGATTATGCTGAAGAAACTCCAAAATCCTGGGTATAGAAAAAACCCTGCAAGGCAAGGCCCTAGCCTCACGCCAATCAATATAGGACCTCCAAGTCCTATAGTAAATACCAGAAGAGGACCGCTTCCTAGCCCTAATCGGGGTCTGAAAAGCCTCAGACAAACCTTCCGTTTTCAAGAGGAAGGTTTCAGCAGCCAAGCCATCAAAGCCAGCGTTAGTAAAATTGGGGTAAAGTAGATGACCCTGAGATAGCAGGTCTGGCACCAAGGGAAGCCGGTACTGGTCTACGGCCATCCTTACGACGTCTGCGTACCAAACCCTTCTTGGCCACCTTGGAGCCACCAGAATCGCTGGTGCCCCTTCTAGAACCAGTTTGCGAACTACTTTGCCCAGCATGGAGACAGGTGGAAACAGGTACAGAAAACCCAGATCCTTCCAAGCAAGGGACAAGGCATCCACTGCCAGAGACACGGGATCCTGAGAAAGACACAAAGGCCGGAAGTTTGTGAATGTGCCTCGAGGCAAAGAGATCCACCTCCAGAGTCCCAAACTTGCGGCAAAGATCCAGAAAAACCTCAGGATTGAGAGACCACTCTCCGTGGCGAGAGGATCCCCTGCTCAGGGAATCCGCCTCCGTATTCTCCACTTCCGGAATGTAGACTGCCGAAAGGCAAGGAACATTGCTCTCTGCCCAGTGTAGGATCAGAGAGACTTCCCTGAGGGCACTCCTGCTGCGAGTCCCTCCTTGGTGATTTATGTAAGCCACTGCCGTTCGGTTGTCCGAACGCACCTGAACCGGAAGACCCCGTAAATGTGGGGTCAGCCGAGCCAGAACCAGTCGAATGGCTCTGAGCTCCAATACATTGATGGGGGTGTGAGCCTCCTGGGGACCCCATACCCCGCTGAACTGACGACTCTTCCAATAACCTCCCCAGCCCGACAGGCTGGCATCCGTGGTAACAGTCTCCCAACAAGGGACCAGAAAGGATCTGCCCTTCACCAGATTGCTCGAGTCCAGCCACCACCGAAAGGACTGCCAAACCCTGGGAGACATCCTGAAAGGTTGATCCAATGACTGTGGGCACCTGTCCAAATACATCAATAGGAGAAGTTGAAGAGATCTCATGTGAAATTGTGCAAACGGCACCGCCTCAAAGGAGGACACCATCAGACCCACCAGTTTCATCCCCTGTCGGATAGAGGGACAAGGACTGGCCAGAAGAAGACGGATCAGGCCCTGAATCCCCTGCACCTTGGTCTGGGGCAGAAACACTCTGGCCCGAATGGTATCCAGATTCATGCCCAGAAATGAAATCACACGAGACGGGGAGAGAGAAGACTTGGTGCGCGGTTGATCACCCACCCGAACCTCTTCAGGGTCGACACCACCTGGTGGGTGTCCAGTTCCGCCTGTTGAAGGGAAGAAGCTGAAATCAACAGATCGTCCAGATAAGGCACAATGCGAATGCCCTGAGATCTGAGCAGAGCCATTACGCCCACCAAAACCTTGGTGAAGACCCTCGGTGCCGAGGTCAGACCGAAGGGAAGAGCTACAAACTGATAATGTTGATCCTCCACCGCAAACCAGAGGAATCTCTGATGTGCCTGAAAAATCGGAACATGCAGATACGCATTCTTGAGGTCTATGGATGTCATAAAATCCCCTTGGCGGAGGGAATTGATAGCCGAGCGCAGAGTCTCCATGCGGAACTTTTTGGCACTGATAAACCTGTTGAGAACCTTGAGATCTAGAATGGGTCTCACCGAACCCTCCTTTTTGGGAACCGTAAAAAGGTTGGAGTAGTAACCCCTGCCTCTTTCCGACAGAGGCAGCGGCATATAACCCCCATGTCCAGAAGGTTTTTTACTGCTAACAGGAGCCCCTGTGCAGCCTGAGGGTCCAAAGGCACCCGAGACCTTAAGAATCTTGGGGACGGCCAGAACTCGAACTCCAGTTTGTACCCGGAGGAGACCACTTCCAAGATCCAATTGTCTGTGACCTCCCGGGCCCAGACCTGGAAGAAGAGCCGCAGCCGTCCCCCCACCCTTGCGGGTGAGGGCGCCCCTTCGTTGCTCAGCCGGTTTAACGGCAGGCTTGGGCTTGGAACCCCAGGCAAACGCGGGACGTGCCCGACCTCTGCCTCTGTTCCAGGACGAGCCCCTGACACCTGAGAAGGCCAGACCCCTAGACGCTCTGGCCCCTCGAAAGGAAGGAGTGAACAAGCCAGCTCCCCAAAAGAGGAGGCGCTGTTTCCTCCGCTGAGGTAACTTACCTCCTTTGGCAACAGCATCCAATTTATCTCCAAACAGCCGCGAACCCAAGAAGGGAAGAGCTGTGAGCGACTTCTTGGCTCCAACGTCCACTAGCGGAGCCAGACCAATCTGCGCATAGCCACCAGTAAGGCTGACGTCCTACTACACATGACAATAGAGTCTTCCATCGCAGCCATGACAAAATCCATGAACAATTCGCACTTCTTAAGGATAGCGAACTCAGCGCCAGCTGGATCAAACTGAGCGTTATTCAGCCAGTCCCTGATAAGAGACCTGGTAGCAAGCGACACCAGGGCAGATGCACTAACAGGCTGCAGGGCCGAGCCCACGTTGGCAAATGCGTGGCACGCCATCTGATCAAGGCGCTTATCCTCGCCATCCTTAAGGGAGGTGGTGTCAGGGGTGTTCAGCACAGAAGAGTTGGTCAAACCTAACACATGCGCGTCGACCTCGGGAGGAGAATACCAGCGCTTGACCGCCTCCACCGGAAAAGGATATTTCTTATCCCATCCCTGAGGCACACCAGGAAGCCGACTTGGCCTCTCCCATTCTCTAAGGATCAGCGCATCAAAATGACCCTGGGTAGGGAATTCCAGAAGGGGCTTGCAGGCCCCAAAAAATTCCCCCTTCTTAAGAGGGGTGCCTCAGGCGGTTCAATATCCAACACCTCCAATAAATGTGACAAAACAGTGGCCGTATCTACGGCCTCCACCAGCGCCTGCCCGACATTGGAATTCCCAGACTGACCATAGTCAGCCTCTGAATCCTGATACAATTCCCCCTCCTCTAAGGGGGAATAATCGGACAAATCAGCGGACTCGTCGTCAATATCCCACAATGGCTGGGCAGACGACAAATGTCTCTTTTTAGCCTGGGCCTTCTTGCCCACCGTGCTAGCAATCATTTACTCGATGCTGGCCAACCGAGCCCAAACATGAGAAAGCGACTCCCCACTGGTACCAATGTCACTTGGGGTACGGATCAGGTGGGGAGGGGAAGGCGGTGAAGTGGGAGGAGCCGACCCAGAAGGGTACCAGACTGCCGCGTCATGGCCTTTTGTGCGCATGGTATACAGATCAGCACATTCTCCCCCGTAAGGGATACCCCGCACCCCACACATGGCCTGGATTGTCCCAAAGGGATCCCGGGCCCGGTATCCTGCGGAGCCTCCATATGGTGAATTTTTGTGGTCAGTCGCAAGACCGCAGGGAATTACGCATAAGCAACCCGGGATGCTCCTTAAAAGTCCAGGTGGGAGGATTTTTGGGTGGACAATTTTTATAACTAGGGACCCCAGGACCAGGAGGGACCCCTTAATATGAACATATACAGGGCAACCTGTAACAAACAACATAAGCTACACAAATGGAAATATATATATATATATATATATATATATATATATATATATATATATATATATATATATATATTATATATACACACACACCCCACAACCCAGCCAAACAGTGCAATTAAGGCACAAGCACACACACTCGTTTGAGGCCAGTGGGGGCCCCCGCTAAATAGGGGCCCCCACACACACGCTAAGGAGATGGCCATCAGGCCCTTACCACCCCGATGTGCAAAGCGACCTGCCAGAGAAGATGGCCCCCACGCAGCCTCGTGCCTGAGGAGGGAGAGCAGGGGGAGGGCGTGCCAGCGCAGAACGCGCATTTGCCAAGGCCACGCCCCCTCCCAGCAACGCGGACCCCTAGACAACGAGCACTGTAATGGTGCCAAATAAGGGGCGGGGCCGGGCTCTCGACGAAATATCGGCCAAAACGAAATATCGGGCAAAACAATATCGGCCAAAACGAAATATCGGCCAGGCCAACCCCCCCCCCCCCCCGCGGAGGGGAATAAGGGACCCGGAAGGGGAGGAATCCTGCCAGGAGCTGCCATAAGCCTAACGGGATGGGACATCCCACACCAGGATCACCAAGAAACCTGGAAACCGCCTACCCTATAGTGAGGTCTCACGGTGGAGCCGTGCTCCTGCTGCACCCATAGGGTGCTTCTACCTTCAACAGGACCCGCAGCCTAAGCAGGGAGGCTCAACATAGGGCAATTTAGAAGGGTCCTGGCAGTAATGGGGATAATAGAAGGCCGGGCGCGAACCCGGCTTACCTGTAAGCAAAGAAGTCATCTTCTGTCTTGTCGCCTTCTCTGTAGAGAAGAAACTGGGGAATTGGTGGGAGGTCCCAGGTATATATGGACCGGGAGGGGCTTTCTTTTTTGCATATTCATCTCTGCAGAAGTTCGCCCTCTACTGGAGATTACCCAGATGTCATGAAGACCGAAGTGGAGTGTATGGCACACTTAGAATAGATCTGCCCCCCAACAGGTTCCTTGAGTCCATCCACCACGAGAGGGACCTCCTGACCAGGGGGGAAGCACACAGACCCTGTCCAGGGACGCTGGATCCTTGTCCCATACTGACAAGAGGTGGAGTTGCAGAGGCCTCAAGTGGAACCGAGCATAAGGGACCACCTCGAAGCACGCCACCATCAGGCCCACCAGCTGCATTCCCTGCCTGATGGAGGGATGACGACAAGATAGCAGGAACTGGACCTGCGCAATCAGACTGTCCGCCTTCTGTTGAGGAAGGAAAATCCTTACCTGAACTATATCCAGATTCATTCCTATGAATGGAGTCACCAAGGAGGAGACTTGGGGTGGTTGATCACCCATCCAAATGACTCTAGTGTGGACACCACCAGCTGGGTATCCAATTCTGCCTGATGTAGAGATTGAGAGGTGATGAGAATGTCGTCCAGATAAGGCAGCACGTGGACGCCCTGAAACCTGAGCAGAGACATCACGCCAGCCAGCTCCTTGGTGAACACCCTGGGAGCTGAGGTGAGACCTAAGGGCAATGCCACAAATTGGTAGTGTTGATCCTCCAGAGCGAACCTGAGGAACCTTTGATGACCTGGTAATACAGAAATATGAAGGTAAGCATCTTTGATGTCCACAGACGTCATGAAACTCCCTGGGCGCAGGGAACCGATGGCAGAGCTTCCATGCGAAAGCGTCTGCTCCTGACAAATTTGTTGAGTATCTTCAAGCCCAGAATGGGCCTGAGAGACCCATTCTTTTTGGGTACTGTGAATAGGTTGGAATAGAATCCCTTGCCTTTTTCTCTTAGAGGGACCTTGCGGATGACCCCTAGCTCCAGGAGGCCTTGCACTGCCTGCACTAGCTCCTGAGCTGACACAGGGTCCCGAGGAATCTGGGATCTGATGAATCTTGGGGGCGGCCAGGCAGCAAACTATCTTGTAACCGGAGGACACTACCTCCTGAATCCACCGGTCTGAGACATGAAGCCTCCAGACGTGAGCAAAGTGCTGAAGCCGTCCCCACACCAGGATGGGTGAGGGCACCCCATCATGCCTGAGGGGGCTTGGGAGAGGATTTAGCTTTGAGACCCCAGGAGGAGCCAGGACGTCCACATCCTCTGCCCCTACCCCAGAATCTCCCCGAGCCCCAGTAAAGGAAACCCCCATCCCTTGTCTAGCACCACAGTAGGGGGAGGAGAATGAGCCCTGACCCCGAAAGGGCCGAGACTGCCGCCTGCGCTGGGGTAACCTGCCTCCCTTAGCAAAAAGGTCCAGGCGCTCCCCAAACAGGCATAGTCCTTTGAAGGGAAAACCAGTGAGGGCCTTCTTGGCAGCGTTGTCAGCAGCCCACTGGCGTAGCCAAACCAAGTGGCGTATAGCCACCACAAGGGCAGAGGTTCTGACACACATCCTAATGGTGTCATCCAAGGCAGAGAGGACATAAGTCACAAAAACCTCACAACGAGAGAGCATTAAACTCCTCACTAGACCCATCAGGAGCACCATCTAGTATACTTCTAAGCAGGGTGCTAATGGCCACAGCCATAATGGCAGAGGCACAGACCGGGCGCAGCGCCGTCCCCACACATGCAAAGGCATGGGACGCCAGCTGATCAATACGCCGGTCCTCACCATCCCGCAGCGTAGTAGAGTCAGGGGAATGCATGACAGAGGTGTTAGATAACCCTAGGACCAGGGCATCCACTTCAGGAGGGGATGACCAATGCTTCACCACATCAGCAGGAAAGGGATACCTCTTATCCCAACACTTAGGTACACCGGGAAGCCATCTGGGGCGCTCCCATTCCCTGAGCACGAGATTATTAAAATGGGCCTGCTCAGGAAACTAAGCGTGGCTTAGCAGTATGAAACAATTCCCCCTGTTGCCTAGGGGCCGCAACCAGGGGAGAGAGACAGTACCTCAAAAATCTGAGCCAACAGCCTATCAGTATCATCTGGGGCCCAGGGGTCAGAGGCAGAATCATCATGACCCCTGGGCCTCTCATCAGATGACTCCGAGTCAGAGAATAACTTCCCTTCTTCTAAAGGGGTATAGCCAGACAGTTCCAAAAACTCATCAGCCTCCATAGGGAAAAGAGTGACATCAGGCGTTAAGTGCCGCTTTTTAGCAGAGGCCTTACGCGCCAAGGTATTAGCAAGCAACTTCTCAACACTAGCCAGTCTGGAAGACGACACAGGCTGAGAATCACCACTGGTATGCAACTCAATGGGAGTCAAATTTAAGCTTGGGGGAGTAGGTGAAGACATACGTGGCACAGGCCCAGCTACTGGAAAACCAGGCTGCAGCGCAAGCACCTGCTTGTGCACCTGCACAAGGTACACAGACCCACACATTGTCAGCACTAATAGGGACACCCCACAAGCAACACACAGCCGAGCTTGTCCCGAAGGAACCCCGAGCACATTATCCTGAGACGCCTTCATATGGGGATTATAGCGGCACAATAGGCCGATAGGTATTCACGCTATAAAAAGCAACCCAGGATGCCCCAATAGCCCGCTAGGGAAGTGGGAGTAATTTACACACTAGGCCTCACAAGTTTAATAACTAGAGGGAGTAGGGCCGGGAGAAACCAATAGCGGTCGGCCCGTCTGAAAGACATAAGCGAAGAGAACCCCATAAGTGACATGAATAATGACATAGGGTAATAAAAACCACCCGCGAGGGCACTCACAGACCACGGTAGGTAGACGCCCGTCATGCAGCAGCCGGATCCAGAGAAGATAGCGCCGGATATACCTCGAGGGGCGGGCCGCGGAGACAGTGACGCGGAACGCGCCAACTGCGGGCCCCGCCCCTGAAGAGCGCGAAGCAGCACACGAGGCAAGCAGCCAATAACGGCACACCAGCGCCTGAGGTAATGCCGCTGCCAAGCGCGGAGCACAGTGGAAGCGCGCGCGGCGGCATATTTAAAGACGCAACCAGTGCAACCAAGTCAGCGCGGCGACTGACACCAACCAGACAAAACAAAACAGTGAAGCACCAAGGCATATTCACCCCCCCCCCCACCCGAGAGCTACAAGGGAGAGTGAGGGAGGGCAGCGGCCACTTAACATAGGGCCCACAGGTAGACAGGGGCAAGGGGCAATAGGGCGGGAGGGGCATCCCATAGAGGCTCACCATATGCCTATACCGCCTACCCTTTGGTGGTGGAGCAGCGCTCCTAAGCACCTGACAGCGGTGCTGCCTACCATCACCCGGACCAGCGCAGCCAAGGCTGGGAGGCACATTAAGAATGGAACGGGTGGGAATAGTCCTACAGGGCCGCAGGCTAATAGCCCCGCTCACCTGCGAGAAGAGCGCCATCTTCTTGTCCTTCGCAGTCCAGACTGCAGAGAAATTCTGGGGATTGGTGGGAGGTCCCAGGTATTTGAGGGGCTGGGAGGAGCCACTTTCGCTGTCTCTGCAGTCCAGCGCCATCTGGCGGAGTAATACCCATGTGTAAGGATTCTTATCTGGAGCAGGACGTACTGTATACTAAGAATATTTGACCCAGCTTAGCAACAAGGGAGGTAAGTTGAGGAACAATACGTAAACAAGTAGGAAATTCAGAAAAAGACTGAACATTTCTTTAACTGCAAAACAAAGTAAGTTTGAACAATTGGCAACTTTTGAAGGTTGTCAGAATGACCTGATAAACCCTTTAGAAGTCTGTATCAGTAATCTTGAGCATTCCTAACAAAGTATTTTTCTTTAATACCTTCAAATGATGGCTAAACGGTTATTGGATGACAACTGTAGAGCTTGCAGATTTGTCCTTCATTTGCTTATTACAGTTAACTATTAAAATGTGCCTAAATTATTTGTACATGTAACAATTGGTAGAATTTTCTTATATAAACCACTATATTTGTGTCCAACATATTGTGTCCCAATAAAGTGATGTTACCTTGGATTAAAAAGTAAGATGCTTTCTTCAACTGGATGGAGCGTTTCCGAAATTTCATAGAAATGAATAACTTATTGCCATACATCCTAACAGGACTTGGTAAACCGTCTCATTTACTTATTGTGCAGGGAGTGTTTCCCACTTGAATGTTAGGAATTACCACCGATTTCCCAGAAGTTTCTAAAACGACATAGTTGTCAGCCGAAAACTTTTCTGTTGTAAAACACCCTTACAACATATGCATCTCTCCCAAGGGCAATTCAGCGTGCTGCACATAAATATCAATTTACCTTTTTCTAATTGTTGTGGCCAATAGTACAAACAAAATGGCGTCTCCTGGAGCTTCAGGCTGCCTGAAAACAGGACGTGCGGGTTGGGTTTCCTGTTATGTCAGTTGAATTTAGACCGCAGCATGGCTGAGATGCTGGGAAAGGAAGCTCCAAAATGGTCGCTACCACTAGGGAGAATTTTTTTTTTTTTTTTTTTTAACGGTGAGGCGGCGAGGCAGCTCTTCAGCAAGAGCAAAAGTAAGTGCCCACAGAACTTTTGAAATACATTTGCCCAAAGTCCCTGCCGATATTCCCTTCTTAGGGTATAGAACTAAGAATGGATATTTTCACTTTTCGAATAGTCCTGCAACGCTTTTTTTGCTGTCCCTCAGTGCGATTGGCAGATGAATAGTCATTGCATAGATGATGCAATGACATTGCCACACACAACAGTGGCAGTTAAAAGAGGCAGCGGAGCTTTACAGCTAAAACATGTAGCATTATCTGGGACTAGAGTGAAGCAGGGACAGTGAAAATTGGGAAAAGGTACTCTGCATAGGGGGGAGCATTTCAGAGGATGCTAGTTCAAAATGTGGGGTTTTACCGCTTTAACACCTCTCGCTGCCCACCGGTCTCTTCCTGGCTCTGCAATGGTGAGACAGCACCACCATTAGGCTGCTACAGTGAATGGAGAGCAGTGTGCCAGCTATCAGTGACTGATGCATTGGGAGGGCTCACAATCCGAGCACCAGGAAGAGATGCATGATCAGTGGGCGATGAGTGACGTGGACCCAGTACTAAAGCTGAACAAAACCTGGGTTTGTTTACTTTTCAGTGTTTCAATCCGCTTCCCTGGGGCATTCCGAATCCCAACCTCTACTTTGTCCAACCGTGCATGCACAGGCTCCTGTTCACCCACTTGCACAACGCTGGGGATGCAGGAGCAGGTGCTCCCCATTGTCAGAGCAGTTTGCCAAATCACGTCATTTGAGCAATTTTCTTTGGACGGGAGCCCACACATGTACCATTGACAGGGGAAAAGTATTCATCTGCGCCCCGAAAGCCAGCGGCCAGCCCTGGAAACTTTGTTCTGCTTTAAACTGAATAGCTTGGCACAGTTAGAAAATATAACACCCAAAAACTCCCTTGCCCCAAGATACTGAAGCATTGTCAGCACTTACATTTGCTCCAGCAACCACTAAAAGCTCAAACCCAATCTCACGGATTTTTCTAGTGGTTGTCTCCATTTTGGTACTTCCTCTTTTAG
The DNA here is from genome assembly GCA_027917425.1 of Gastrophryne carolinensis. Taxonomy (NCBI): domain Eukaryota; kingdom Metazoa; phylum Chordata; class Amphibia; order Anura; family Microhylidae; genus Gastrophryne; species Gastrophryne carolinensis. Next base: position 342,060,314 of record CM051238.1, read on the forward strand.
CATCTCAGCCATGCTGCTGCCTCGATTCAACTGACAATGCACAGTAACAGGAAACCCAGCAGCAATTTCTGTTTGCAGGTGGCCTGAAGGTCCAGGAGCCACCATTTTGTTTTAACCACTTATCACAGCAGGAGTAAGAAAAGGGTAAATTAATTTTTATGTGCAGCAAGCTAAATTGCCCTTGCAAAAGATGCATATGAGCACTGAGGTGGTCTGGTTTAAGTCATTTTTGACTGTTGGTCCACTAAGGCAAGAGCTGCAGCTCCAGACTAAAATCAATGTTTGACTTATAATTGTCTAAGGTTGTTGAAAGTCAAAGCAATATGATGCAGCAAAATACAGAAATGCAGTACAATTGTTCCTACCCAGTATCCCAAGCTTTACACAATGATTTTAAACTGGAGGGAATATGTCCTATACACGCCACAGGGTAGTGGTCTGGCAGTTCTACATAACCAGACGTGCAAGCATGGCAAGAGACTGCCAGAAAGCCTCTTGTCTATGGTTCCATCATATCCAGGCGTATTAAACGCTTCATTTACAGATGCATAATGAACTAGTTGACTAGACCCTTACAGAAAAGGCACTTTACTAGACAGATGTGTTTTGTCTTTGTTATTGTAAAACACCAAATCATTAATTTAAAGAATAGAAGAATGTAAATGACTTTCTGCATGGCTTTCTGCCTTTACCTCTGGTACCCCCGTTAAGTCCTAAAGACTTCTTATAGCAAAACAAATTTAATAATTTCTTTGGCTCCCTATGCAAATACCATCTTCCTTTTCCAAAATAACTAGACTATTTTAACAAACAAAATGATGTGCCTGGGCTGGTCAGCTGCATCTCATTCCCACTGCACACCAAAAAATGTATTGTAAATGCTAAGGCGTGCTATTAGTATCAATTCTGCATAAGCTGGCCAAAACTACTGTATGTAGGACGAACCCTCACACTTGGAGCCCTTGAATGATCTGTTATACAGAGGCTTGAAATAAAAAAATGGTTGGCAAAAGCACCGGAACAAAGGCAATGCCAATGCATACCATGATGCTATTCATGAAAAAGGATTTTAGTTACCATAAAAACTAATTATTGAAGTTCAGTTATGGACACAGGAGTTTTTCCATGTTCTTGAATAGCTGGGTTAAAGTGGACCAACACCCACGGGTGATCGGCCCGGGAATCTATAAGATTCCCGGGCCGATCACCTCCCTCCCCGCGGGACATCCGAGATCGGGATGTCCCGCGGGGTGAAACCCCCCCCAAACACCCCAAACTCCTTACCTTATCTTCGGCGGCGGCTGGCCGCCTCCCTCGCGCCCCTCTAGACGTGCGCGCGCCCACGCCGGCCGCCTGTGAATGGCCGGCGCGGTCACGTGCGCGTCAAGAGGGATGCGCGGGAGGCGGCGGCGGAGGAGCCGCTTGTCCGCGGCTTGTCCGTCGGCGCTGGGAGCGGGGAGAGGTGAGTTGTTCGGGGGGTTCGGGGGGGTTTCACACAGCGGGGCACCCCGATCGGGGGTGCCCCACCGAAGTGGACCAAGACCCAGGATAGTCAAAATCCTGGGTGTTGGTCCACTTTAAGTTCCTTCATTACTCCCTTGGGCAGAACAGTTTTGTCTGGGGGGTATATAACTGCCCAAGAAGTGAGACAGTTTGAAGGAAGTAATACCTCAAGATAATGGTCTACAGGAACAACTCCATACACAAAACAAATGTATAAACACGAGAAACCTGAGAAAAAATGCAGGCACCAGCCAGATGGGAACTGAACCATCCATAAACTTCTAGAAAACTAATTTTGTGGCTACAAGCACACACAGCCTAAATGACCATCCGCTTTTCTGCTCCCCCCAGGCTTTGGGGAGGCAGGTAATTGGGGGAACCAGGGGGTTAATGCAAGTCATCCGCTAGCTGCAGGTGACTTGCCAGCCCCCTAAGCCTAAGGTATACGAGTCTCGGATCCCTTATCAGTTCACAAAGGGTTAAATGTAAAAATTAAAAATTTAATACTTACCTCCCATCCATCCCAGAGCACTGTGTCCCATATTCATCACTTTGGCTTCTGATCTCCTGCTGCTGCTGGAAGCTCTTTATACCTTCTGGGTGACCGGTAACAAATGGGTTAATAAAAAAAGGGATATAGTGGCCCATTTTGGAGGGTTAAAAACCCATAACAATTGTAAAAAATTGCATGGGGTACCCCCTACCCAGCATAATCAGCCCAGGGACTAGCTTTGCAGGACTTGTAGAAAAGGGCACAAGGGCCCTTTACTCACCTCCGATCATCGGCTCCTCTGTCCCTCGCTGATCTCTATGACAGATGCCATGATCGCTTGGGGGGGTCAGGGGATCAGAGGATCCCATACCCATCCACCCCTCTCTCCAAAGATCACCACATCTGACAGCCCATGAGCGGGATGATGTCAGCAAGATTATGTCATCCGCCTTACCCCAAAAGGGGAGGGGCTAGTGGTGAAGATTGAGGTGGCTACAGCAAAAGCAAGGGGAGGGGGCCTGTCGGGCACTTTCCTGAAGCCGAGGGGGTTAAGAGGAGACCCGGAGGTAGGGATCGCACACGGAGGCGTGTAAAGGTAATTTTTTATTTTTTTTATCCCACAGTAAATGTGGGTGGTGGCTATTCCAGGCCCTCTCCCGAAGCCAGAGGAGCCCGGGGGAAGATGATGATTAAGGGGTCAGGTGAGGGTTTTTTGGCCGCTAGCAGGGGGGAAAGGCAGGCACGTAAAATTAACATGGCTGGCAATAGAAGCATTAAAAATGGAGAACCGTTTAGGACCAAATGTAGCCCCGACCCCAATGGTGTAACAAATACCTTTGCCTGCAGTACCACGTTAGGCTACTGCCTGAACAAATTTTGATTCACTCAACCCCAAGTTCTGTGTAATATAAGCCATCAAAGCCAGTGACTGTAAACACAGAGGTGCTTTGTGGACCTTGTGAAAGCAGGTTTGGCCATAACTGTAGTTGCATCTTTCCTCTCTATCTCTAGCTTTCCCTGAAATAAAAAAACCTGGAGAAAGCCAGTCACCAGCAGCTTCAATCCATACAGAAGACACAGGCAAGACCATAAAATTAAGCTACTGATGGTGAAGATGCCAGCGGAGGATTTCAGGGAAAAGGCCACAGATGCAGAATGAGTTCTTACATAAAGTTTTTTATTTTATCACAGAGAAGCTGCGATTAAATTTTACATCATTTTTTTAATGGTTTCACTACTTTCTTGGGAAACAAAATATGATGTTGATTTTTTTCTCAGTGCAGTTCAGAATAGTTTTTAGCTGTGCAAATTATTCAAACATTTGCAAAGCTAAAAATCAAGTTACATTTTTTTCTCACAAAAAAAAAGTGCTAATCAGCCCTTGTGTTGTAGCCAAATTAGAACACCTAGAACGATGAGAACTTCCTCCTTCAGGCTGGGCCACAAAGCACAGTCACTACATGGTGGTAATCCAAACTGTGCACATGTGATAACGCATCAGACAAAGCTCCGGTGGGCGGAGCGACACATGCTCCAGATGGCCTGACCACGCCCCTCATCGCACATGCTGAATACAGCGGACATGTCCCTCCTGGACTTGTGATACCCTGAGCGCTGGTGGCAGCATTGGAGCCGGGGCAATGACTGAGGTGTTGGAGGCGGTGTAGCTGAGGTGGCAGGACGGCCACCGGACCCAGGCTTCCACTAACACAGCCTGGAGGCTTCAGCTTACGTCCAGCTCTCTCCCAACAGCTTATCTGGCAAGCCTGGATATGAAGCAGCACTGTATCTGCCTGCACACTATTGCCTATTTAAAGCTCATTGGGGCTCCTTGTCACCATTAGGCAGGCAGGACAGACAAGTGGACAGCATTAGTGCATGTGTTTGCCTTGCAAGGGGGCCCCCGTAATTTGCCTACAAGCAACGTTGTGTTTTAGCCTCTACTTTGGGGTCTGGAGTTTTTGTTCCTTATTAAGTGTACTGCCCTTTGTGCAATATGTATACCGTATTTTTCGGCATATAAGACGCACCGTTTTTTCCCAAAAGTGTGGGGGGGATGTCTGTGCGTCTTATTGAGCGAATGTGGGATTCTAAAATCAAAGTTTGCTGGTCACTGGCTTAAGTCCCCAAGGACAGAGTCGAAGTGAAGGAAGATTTATTTTCCATACCTTACAGTAGATCTTTCATGTCACTAACTTTCTGCTTTCCAACAAAATGAAAACTATGTGATAACCCAGTTTTTCTTAGCAAGCCCCATTCAGGGTCCATACTGCTAATTTTAGGGACTGGATCTATGGATGGAGAATTTGGCCCTGGTAAAATTGGGCTCTGGAAATTCCGGCAGAAGCCATGGAGGCTATACACACACATAAGGGTCAGGAAGATAAACCACAGTCTCCTGGGCCAATGTGGTGCAATCAAGAGAACCCTGGCTTGCTCTCATGAGGCTGGACTTTTCCAGGTATACAAAGAAATCTGTCAAAGTGACCATGTGGGTTATTGTATGTGGGCAAAACACATCCTTCAAAAAAACTATTTCAAAAGCATCAGAGTGATGTTAGGACTAGTATTGAGAACCATAAGAAAGGGGAACATTTTGATTATGAGAAATTTGAATTTCAAACTGGGACTCTATCTAGGTTATATAATGGACCTTTCTCATCACACCTGGTTGGCAGTTTTTCCCTGAGGAAGGGGGTAGGTTCCCTCGAAAGGTTGGATAAGATCAACTGTATTATACTGCTTTGTATGTACTGTATGATTTATAAATACAGTCCTCCTGCATACTGTGATTTGGAGTGCCGGTCTCACTGATTTATTAGGTGTAATTTAGCTAAAATTCAAAAGTATATGTGCAGCCCTTAAATGTATCTCTAAAATTAGAGCACATTGTCTAATAAGTTAATTTGTCAGTGACTCCAAGGAAAAGCCATGTTTAAAGTATTATTTTTATATGGGGGTAACAACAGATAGCGCCAGGTAGTGCTTCGTATCGGCAGGCAGCGTCTGGTGAACGCCGGGCGCTGTACGCAAAACCACATTTATGAGACCGAATCTGGTGAGTGCCTCCAACCGCGCCATGTAGCGTCTGATGTATTACTACAGGGAGCTCAGCGTATAGCGCCGGCGCTCTGGCTTGTACAAATACAAAAACACTACAAGCACTGTTATAACACAGAAATCCAAACAGGGCAAAAGCATATATTAAAATGAATTATTCATCTGGTCCAGGCAGAAATCAGTACAATCTCCAAACAAGATGGCTGCTGTATTTAAGTTCAGAAAGCAGGTCATCTATCCCAAAGCAAATCTTATCATCCGTCTCCATTCAAAACATGACTATCCTACAGCTGCCCAACCGTATCTCTCCTTTGTTTCATTTGAAATAGCGCAGGTGATATTTGATTGTCCCAGACAAACTAACCCAGGTGATACACAGATTGGCTCCGATAAAACTATCACAGGTGATTTTCTGCTAGCCAACTTAGTTTGCATGTGACTGCACACATGAAACTAAGCTCTGGCCAAAAGCTATCAAGCCAGTCTTTAGAACAAAGGTCTCCAACCATGCTGAATATTATTTAGGGAACCGGCCATGCTGACTAAACAATGACTATGTACAGTGCAATTTTGATGGTATAAGATTTTTTACCATTTCTAATGGGAACAAAATATATAAAAATATCAGTTTTACAGTCAATGAGATCAGGCGTGTCTTCTACTGCAAGTCTGAATCTAGAACTGCAAGCTGTCTCCATCTTAGCTGATTGTTCTGTGTGGCAGGAGAGAATAGATTTGTCAGAAGAAGCCCCAGATGACCCACCGGACCACTTGACCTGGGTAAACCCACTGTCCTCTGGGTAAGTTGGGTTGAGAGGGCCAGGGGGCAGGTAAAAACTTGGATTTGTATGAAGCAAATGTGTGATCAATTTCCCCTTTCAGGCACTCCAAAGAAACTGAAAGGAGATTAAGATTAGGCGTAATAGCATCCAGGAGACAACGTGTACATAACTGAGGATCTTTAGGCTTGGAGTGCTGATCCTTTCCCTCCTTAACCTGAAAGGGAATAACATAAGGTCACTTACTAGGGACCTAGGTTCCTCCCTCCCCCAGAATGCCATACTTACCCTGACACTGCGGCAAATCAGGTTCCGCAGAAGTGCTCATTGTCAGATATCCCCTCGCCCTGCCACCTACCAGGGAACACCATACCCTGCAGCTCTTGTGTAGGGAGACTGGCATCCAGCCAGGACCTACACTGGATATGGTGGGACGCAGGAGAGCCGCTAGAGCCCACAGTGTTCTCTCCCCCCCCCATAAGGGTACAGAAAAAACTTACAGTGCATTACCGACTTAGCTGAGGGTTTGTAATAAATAGGAGGAACACATGAGCACCAGAGGGATCAGGACCCGCCATCAACCCTCAATCCACGAACATACTCCATCACGTTTCCTGGGAAGGGAAACAAACACTGAGGGCTGAGGGGAAGGGGTGGGGCTTTAATGCTGTCAGTTTGTGCTTGCTGTTTAGGGAGAGCGAGTGACTAGCTGCCCTGGAGGATGTCTGGGGAAATATAGGTTTAAATCACACTTTACCATTCGTACACAATTTAGAATTTGATGCTTGTAACCCACAATGCTGCCTGTAATTCCTGTCTGTGATTCGTGACTAATACTGCTATTTGGCATCAATGATATAAGCCTCTAAGGTGCGATTACCATTTAAAACTGTGGTTAGCAACTTGCTTTATAGAATAATGTACATGGCAGTCAGCCAAGCCTGGAGAGTAGCTGAAAAAAAGCTGAAAAAAAGAGGGACCACTACATCAGGCAGTTTCAGACTCTGGGTAAGTGAACCCTTCGCTACAACACAATATTTGTGCTTACAATGTAATCACAACTTCTGAAAAATACAATTCTGTGAGTACTCACCTGTAGAATTGATTTTGTAGTATACAGCACGTCCTGTTTCACTAATATTCTTTACGCTTGGGATATCCGCCACAAGGTGGCGCAGTGGACTGCAGAAGAGACTTGTGGCGTCTCCCAGCCCTATAAAAGGACAGGAACCTCCCACAAATTCCCAGTGATACAAAGCAGTTAGACAAAAAGCCGGGAGAAAAATAATGAAGGAAACCCCAACTAAACATCTGAACAAATCACCATACAGAGGTAACCAAGAATAATGATAAGGGAGGGGTGAAACAGGACGTGCTGTATACTACAAAATCAATTCACACAGAATTGTATTTTTCCAAGTATACAGCACGTCCTGTTTCACTAATATTCTTTACGCTTGGGACGTCCAAAAGCAGTGTCCGTAAAGTAGGGTGGGATCCCCAAGAACAACAGCGGGCAGTTTAAACCACTGCTGCCTGAAGAACTTTGCGGCCAAAAGCAGCATCAGCCGAGGCCCTAACATCAACCTTGTAAAACTTGGAAAAAATACAATTCTGTGAAGTACTCACCTGTAGAATTGGTATTATATGCATACAGCACGTCCTGCTCCAGATGTAGTAATTACATGTGGGTAATCCTCCACCTCCGGCGCCGTGCACTGCAGACATGTAGAAAACAAGCTCCTCCCGGCCCTACATATACCGAGGGACCTCCCACAAATCCCCAGCATTGAAAAGCAGTGAGAATGAGAAGCCAGGAGAAACCAACCACCCAAACCTGGCAACAACAACAATCACCAAACAGGGGATCCGGAACAGCGTGAAACCAGGGTGGGATGGAGCAGGACGTGCTGTATGCATATAATACCAATTCTACAGGTGAGTACTTCACAGAATTGTATTATTCTAAGCATACAGCACGTCCTGCTCCAGATGTAGTAATTACATGTGGGACATCCAATAGCAGTGTCCGTAAAGTAGGGTGGGATCCCCAACAGAAAAGGTAACCGCAAGCAGTTCAAACTACTGCCGCCCGCAAAACCTTGCGGCGAAACAGCATCAGCTGAGGCCCTAACATCAACCTTGTAAAACTTTGTAAAGGTATGAACAGAAGACCAAGTAGCGGCTTTGCAAACTTGTTCCACAGAGGCCTGGTGCCGAAAAGCCCAAGAAGCCCCAACAGCTCGAGTAGAATGAGCAGTAAGACGAAAGGGGGGAGTCTTCCCCTTAGTAGAATAGGCTTGAACCACAGCCTGACAAATCCATTTACTTATAGTAGACTTGGTGGGGGCCAAACCCTTCCTAGGCCCGTGAGGCACAACGAAGAGAGCATCTGTCTTCCTGAAAGCCTTCGTGATAACCAAATACTCGACACTCCTAACCACATCCAAGGAATGCAAAACCCTCTCCTTAGGGTTACTAGGATTAGGGCACAAGGAAGGAAGTACAATATCTTGATTCAAGTGAAATGCAGACACAGCCTTAGGCAGAAAGTCTGGCTTGAAGTGAAAAACCACCTTATCCTGGTGTCTCATAGTAGGGAGGAATAGATGAATAGATAAAGCAGCCAGCTCACACACGTCTAACAGAAGTGATAGCTACCAGGAAGACAACCTTGGGCGTGAAAACAGCGAGAGCAGCCTCCTGAATAGGCTCAAAAGGAGCACCCTGCAGGGCCGATAACACCAAGTTTAAATCCCAAACAGGAACCATAGGTTTCCGAGGAGGACACACATGAGTGACCCCCTGAAAGAAGGTCTTGATAAGGGGGTGCTGGGCAAAGGTCTTCTGAAAGAAGATAGACAGGGCCGAAACCTGGCCCTTCAGAGTACTAAGCTTAAGACCTAAGTCTAGACCATGTTGTAAAAACTCCAGCACCCTGGAGACTAAGAATTCCCGGCAGGGAAGAGACCTGGACTCACACCAGTCAAGGTAAGAATACCAAACTCTATAGTAGATAGCAGAAGAAGTCTTCTTCCTGGCTTGCACCATAGTAGCCACTACAGATGCAGACAAACCCTTTTCCATCAGGATGGAGGTTTCAACAGCCAAGCCGTCAAAGCCAGAGTTAATAAATTGGGACGGCGTAGAGACCCCCGAGTTAGAAGGTCTGGCAAACTTGGCAGATCGTACCGATCTACTGCCATTTGAACCACCCTCTTCTTGGCCACCTTGGGGCCACCAGAATCGCGGGTACCCCTTCCAGAGCAATCTTGCGTAGAACTCTGCCCAGAAGGGAAATTGGTGGAAACACATACAGTAGCCGAAACTCCCTCCAAGACATTGACAGAGCATCCGTGGCCAGAGCCAGAGGATCCTGAGACAGGGATACAAAGCTCAGGAGCTTGTAATTGTGACGGGACGCAAACAGATCCATGTCTGGCACACCCCAACGGTGACACAGGGCCTGAAAAACCCTGTTGCAGAGGGACCATTCCCCCTGACGAGACAATCCCCTGCTCAGAGCATCTGCCAGCAGGTTCTCCGCGCCCGGAATGTAGACAGCCGAGATGCATTGGACATTGGCCTCCGCCCATGTTAGAATCAGAGACACTTCCTGGAGAGCCCCCTTGCTCTGGGTCCCTCCCTGATGATTAATATAGGCAACCGCCGTTCTGTTGTCTGAGTGTACCTGAACCGCCAGACCCTTCAGGTGTTCCAGCACCAATCTGACCGCCCTGAGCTTCCACCTTCTGTGGAGGAAGGAATATCCTTGACTGAACTGTATCCAGAATCATCCCCAGGAACGGGGTCACTGAGGAGGGGGACAGAGAGGACTTTGGGTAATTGATCACCCAGCCGAATGACTCCAGGGTGGACACTACCAACCAAGTGTCCAGCTCTGCCTGCCGCAGAGACGGAGAGGTGATGAGTATATCGTCCAGGTAGGGCAACACGCGTATGCCCCTTAGTCTTAACAGAGACATCACCCCTGCCAGCACCTTGGTGAACACCCTGGGAGCCGACGTAAGGCCGAATGGCAGGGCCACGAACTGGTAATGCTGATCCAGCAAATCTGAGAAACCTTTGGTGTCCTGGAAACACCGGAACGTGTAGGTAAGCGTCCTTGATGTCCACAGATGTCATGAAGTCCCCTGGGTGCAACGAGGCAATGGCCGAGCGCAGAGTTTCCATACGAAAATGTTTGTTTCTGACAAATCTGTTTAGGATTTTTAAATCCAGAATGGGTCCGAATGACCCGTCCTTTTTGGGCACCGTGAAAAGGTTGGAATAAAACCCCATGCCCCTGTCTCTTAAGGGGACCTTGCAAATGACCCCTAGATCCAGAAGGTCCTGCACAGCCAGCATCAAGACCCAAGCTGAGGCAGGGTCCTGTGGGATCCGGGACCCGACGAACCTGGTAGGGGGCAGTACAGCAAATTCTATCTTGTAACCGGAGTACACTACCTCCTGAATCCACCGGTCTGAGACGTGGCGTCTCCAGACATGCTCGAAGTGCTGTAGACGTCCCCCCACCCTGACGGGCGAGGGCGTCCCTTCATGCCTGGGGGGTCTTGGGAGGGGCTTTGGGCTTGGACCCGAGGAGGAACTGGGACGGCGTCCTCTGTTCTTGTTCCAGGAATCTGCGCAAGACCCAGCGAAGGACACTCCTCTACCTTGCTTAGCCCCACGGTAGGGGGTCGAGTGGGAGCTTGGGCCACGAAAGGGCCAAATCTGACGCTTGCGCTGGGGTAACTTGCCACCCTTGGCAAAGATATCTAACCTTTCTCCAAACAGGCACAGCCCTTTAAATGGATGCCCCGTAAGGGCCTTCTTGGCGACGTTATCAGCGGCCCACTGGCGCAACCAGACCGCTTGGCGTATGGCTACCACCAGAGCAGAAGATCTAGCGCTCAGCTTAATAGCATCGTCCGATGCAGATAGGATATAGTTCACAAAAGTCTCACAGGTGGCCAGAGCATTGGCGGCATCAGGGGGCAAGTCATCCGCCCCTTGAAGAGCATTCTTAACCACAGTTCTGAGCGCCACCGCCGTGATGGCTAAGGCGCAAACTGGGCGGAGCGACGCTCCCCCAAATGCAAAGGCATGACATGCCAGTTGGTCAACTCGCCGATCCTCCAAATCCCGCAGCGTAGTAGTGTCGGGGGAGTGCATAATAGAGGTGTTGGACAGACTTAGAATTGGGGCATCGACCTCGGGTGGCGATGTCCAACACTTGACCAGGTTGGCAGGAAAGGGATATTTCTTATCCACAGCTTTAGGAACCCCATGGAGTTTGCTGGGATGTTCCCATTCTTTCAGCACGAGGCTATTAAAATTAGTTTGTTCGGGAAACTCCAACCGCGCCCTAGTGGTGTGAAACAGATCACCCCTTTGCCGGGGAGGCCCGGTAGGGGGAGAGAGGGATAACACATCAAAGATCTGGGTCAGCAGTCTATCAATGTCGTCCGAGGACCAATGATCAGAACCAGACTCCTTCTGTCCCCTGGACTCGTCGTCGTATGACCCTGAGTCAGAGAACAGTTCCCCTTCCTCCGAGGGGGAATGAGCATAAGAAAGCAGTAAATCATCAGATTCAATAGGAAGTATAGTAGATTCAGGATTCAAATGACGACTCTTGGCAGTAGCCTTGCGTGCCAAGGAGCCGGCAATTAAGTTTTCCACACTAGCCAGTCTAGTGGCAAAATCAGTATGAGAATCCCCACTAGTATTGGGGGTTAGGATCAGGCTTGGGGGAGTAGGGGAAGCAAGGCGAGGTGCGGGCCCAGCCTCGGAAGAGGTGGGAAGACCGGCTAGTGCCTGTTGTGCACAAGGGACGCAGACCCGTGCATTGTCACCACTGCTAGGCAAGACCCCACAAGCTACACACAGACAGGCTTGTCCCGAAGGAACCCCGTTCACAATATCCTGAGATGCCTCCATATGGTGATTATTATGTACAATATGCCAGTAGGGATTGACGCTATAAAGCAACCCTGGATGCCCCAATGATCCGCTGGGAGTGATTTTCAAAATGGTCTGGACCGGACGCAGCGCCGGGCCGGGAGAAGCCACCGAAGTCCGCGGTCTGAAAGACACAAGGGGAACAGGGATGTCAGAGCCAAGCGCGAAGGTGCAAAGGCTAGGGAAAATTCGCCCATGAGGGCACTTACAGAACAACGAGGGGAGGACAGTCTTCACCACGCGCACGTGAGAAACAGAAGGCGCCAAGCGAACCTCGAAGGGCGGGCCAGAGCTGAAGATGACACGGAACGCGCCAAACCAAACCACTCCCCCCTCAGAGAGCGCGAAGCACGTAACCAATCAGAGAAGAGTAGCTATGCAACTGACAACAGACCGAGAGAATCACCTCAGAGACAAAACCTGACGGTGAATACAGGAATAAACGCCGTAGCGTCCACGAACAGAGCCGCCGTACACGCCAAGTAAACTGCAATAAAGGCACTGCGGCTGACTTAAAAATAAAAGTGAAGCGCGGCTCTGACACCCGGTAACCGTTAAAGTCTATAAGCCTACTAGTGTAATTAGGGCAAGGTTAGGCCATCGTACACACGACCCCCCCACCTCTTTTTTCCCCCCACTAACGGGGGGAACTAGGGAGGAAGGTGACCCAATATTCGGGGTTCACCGCTACACGGGGCACTGATGCGGGAGGGGCATCCACTGAAGGCTCACCATTAGCCTTAACCGCCTACCCTATGGTGGGGGATTGCGGTGGAGCATAGCTCCGTAAGCACACAAGGTGCTGCCTACCTTCACCCGACCAAGGCAGCCCAGGCTGGGAGGCATTAATTCACAATGAGGACGGGTGGAAATAGTCCCGCAGGGCCTCGGGCTGTAAAGCCCGGCTCGCCTGCGAGAGCGTGATACTTCATGTCTTCGCAGTTCCAGCACTGCAGAGAAATCTGGGGATTTGTGGGAGGTCCCTCGGTATATGTAGGGCCGGGAGGAGCTTGTTTTCTACATGTCTGCAGTGCACGGCGCCGGAGGATTACCCACATGTAATTACTACATCTGGAGCAGGACGTGCTGTATGCTTAGAATAGTATGAACAGAAGACCAAGTTGCGGCCTTACAAACTTGCTCAACAGAAGCCTGGTGCTGAAAGGCCCAAGAGGCACCAATAGCACAAGTGGAATGAGCAGTAAGGCGGAAGGGAGGTTACTTCCCCTTAACAGAATAGGCTTGCACCACCGCCTGACGAATCCACTTGCTGATAGTGGACTTAGCCGGAGGCAAACCCTTCCCAGGACCAGAAGGAAGAACAAAAAGAGCATCAGTCTTCCTGAAAGATTCAGTAGCTACCAAGTAAAACTTCAGAACCCTGACCACATCTAAAGAATGCAGAGTCCTCTCCTTGGAATTAGCAGGATTAGGACACAAGGAAGGCAAGACAATGTCCTGATTGAGATGAAAAGCAGACACTACCTTAGGCAAGAAATCTGGTTTAACCCGAAACACCACCTTGTCCTGGTGTCGCTCAAAATAAGGTTTGATGGAGAGCGCCGCCAACTCAGAAACATGCCTGACAGAAGTGATAGCCACCAAAAAGGCTACCTTAAGAGTCAAGATGGACAAAGCGGCCTCATGGAGAGGCTCAAAAGGACGACCCTGCAGAGCAGACAACACCAGATTCAGATCCCAAACTGGTAACATAGGTTTACGTGGTGGACGCACATGAGAAACCCCCTGGAAAAAAAAGTCTTAACCAAACGGTGACTGGCAAAAGATCTTTGGAAAAAAATTGCCAGAGCTGAAACATGGCCTTTGAGGGTACTAAGTTGAAGGCCCAATTTCAAACCTTGTTGCAAGAATTCCAGAATCCTGGGAACAGAAAACACCCGACAAGGAAGAGATTTGGACTCACATCAGGCAATGTAAGCATGCCAGACCCTGTAATAGATTAAGGACGAGGACTTCTTCCTAGCCCTAATCATGGTAACAACAGAGGCAGCCAAACCCTTTTCCATCAAGATGGTGGTTTCAGCAGCCAAGCCGTCGAAGCCAGCGTTTGTAAATTGGGATGGCACAGCTGCCCCTGAGTGAGCAGATCTGGATCCTTGGGCAGGACGTACTGATCTACTGCCAACTGCACAATGTCTGCGAACCACACCCTTCTTGGCCAACAGGGGGCCACCAGAATGGTTGGCACCCCTTCCTGGGCTACCTTGCGCAGCACCCTGCCCAACAGAGGAAACGGAGGGAACACAGAGGAGCCGAAACCCCTTCCAAGGCATTGCCAGCGCATCCGTGGCAAAGGCCAGAGGATCCTGTGACAGAGAGACAAAGAATGGAAGTTTGTGATTGTGACAGTGGCACAGGGAGTGAAACACCCGTTTGCTGAGGGACCACTCCTCCAGATGAGACATCCCCCTGCTCTAAGAGTCTGCCTCCAGGTTCTCCACCCCCGGGATGTAAACTGCCTAGATGCAGGGGACATTCTCCTCCGCCCAGGACAGTATCAGGGACACTTCCTTGAGGGCCTGCTTGCTGCGGGTCCCTCCCTGATGATTGATGTAGGCGACCGCCGTCTGGTTGTCCGATCGGATCTGAAGCGCCCGACCCCAAAGGTGTGGGGTCAACTGGGAAAGGAACAACTGCAAGGTGCAACTGAAGAGGCCTCATGTGAAACTGAGCATAGGGAACCGCCTCGAAGCATGACACCATCAGGCCCACCAGCTGCATCCCCTGTCGAATGGAGGGATGAGGGCAAGAAATCCGAGATCGTGCCTGCGTCTGCAGGCTCTCCACCTTTTGCTGAGGCAGAAAAACTTTGACCTGAAATGTATCCAGAGTCATGCCCAGAAAGGACGCCACCAAGAAAGGAGACAGAAGACTTGGGGTAGTTGATCACCCAACCGAAGGACTCAAGCTTGGAGACCACCATCTGGGTATCCAGCTCGGCTTGATGGAAGGACTGAGACGCAATCAGAATGTCGTCCAGATAAGGACGCCAAACGTGAGCAAAGAGCCGCAACCGTCCCCCCACCCGGATTGGTGAGGGCGCCTCCTCATGCCTGAGGGGGCTTGGGGGAAGATTTGGACTTGGGACCCCATGAGAGACCGGGGCGACCATGGCCTCTACCCTGGCCCCAAGGGTCTCTACATGCCCCTGCGAATGGTGCACCCCGACCGGACCTGGGAGCACGGAAGGAGGGGAGGGAAGAACTAGGCCCCCGAAAGGGCCGCGGCTGCCTCCTGCGTTGAGGCAGCCTACCATCCTTAGCAAACAGATCCAGACGCTCCCCAAAGAGCAGTAGCCCAGTAAAAGGGAAGCCGGTGAGAGCCTTCTTAGCAGCATTATCAGCCGCCCACTGACACAGCCAAACAGAGCGGCGTATAGCCACCAAAAGGGCAGAAGTCTTACCACACATGCTGACCGCATCATCCATAGTAGAAAGAATAAATGCCACAAACTCATAGCAAAGCAGGAGGGATCTATACTCCTCCCCCCTATTGGAATCCAAGGCATTATCCAGAAGGCACTTGAGTATCCCTTTAATAGCAAGAGCCGTGATGGCAGAAGCGCACACAGGGCGCAGCGCAGTCCCTGCACAAGCAAATGCTTGACAGGCCAGGTCCTCACCATCCCTCAGAGTAGAAGTGTCAGGGGAATGCATGACCCAGGTATTGGACAACCCAAGCACGGGAGCATCCACCTAGGGGGGACACGACCAGCGCTTAACCACATCAGCAGGAAATGGATACCTCCTGTCCCAACTCTTAGGCACCGCGGGCAATCTGCTAGTACACAGTACTTCAAAAATGTGAGCCTGTCAGTATCCTCAGGAGACCATGAGTCTAATCCAAAAGGAGACCCAGTACCATAAACCACCTGCTGCTCCTCAGAGGAATCAGAAAAAAGTTTCCCCTCTTCTAGGGGGTACAGGCCAGGGAAAGAAAACTGTCCCTCATCCTCCTCAGGAAAAAGGGAAACAGCGGGAGTAGAATGCCGCTTCTTGCCAGTAGCCTTACGAGGGACCGGCCCAGCAATATGCCTTTCCAGGCTGGCCACCCGCAAGACCAAGTCATAGTTTGATTCCCCACTAGCATGTTCCTCCCTAGGGGTCAAATGCAGGCGTGGGGGGGGGGGGGTAGGCGATATAGAAGGGGACGCAGAGCTGGGCAGCGTAGCAGGCAACCCAGACTGCAGCGCAAGTACCTTCTGGGTGCAGGGCACACATACCCCGACACCGTCACTCGCAGGGGATACCCAGTGGCACACAGCTGGGCTTGTACCGAAGGAACCCCAAGCACATTATCCCCAGAAGCCTCCATATGGTGATTAGAGTGGGCACAGTGGCAAGTATAGGGTTAAGGCTAACAAGAGCCACCCAGGATGCCCCAAAACCCCGCTAGGGAAGGTGGGAGAAGGAAGGGAAGAGGGCCGGGAGAAACCACAGTCACGTTTATCCCGCCTGAAAGACATAAGAAAACCACACAAATTCCCAAAATGTGGTGACAACAGCACAATACAACCCGAAGGGGACTCACGGACCAAGAAGCTGATCACACATCCAGGCAGGCCAGCAGGGCGCCGCAGTACCGCAGGTCAGGAGAAGACAAACTCCAAACAAAATAGACCTTGAGGGGCGGGCCGCGGAGGTATGACGCAAAAAGCATCATCCACGGACGCCCCCCCGGGAAGAGCACGAATCGCGCTCCACGTGACCCACCAGCGCAGCAAAACATGGGGAGAATGTTGCCACCAGCCGCGGAGCGCCGTACAAAACGGTGCGGCGGCGAGCGTGGACAATAAGAGTAAAAGGCAAAAACAATTCTGATAAAATACAATGTGAAACACCGCCTACCCTGTCCCCCCCCCACCGCCCCCGGAGAGCACCCCAGGGAGTGAGCGAGGCGGGGAAGAGCAACGACAGGCGCACCCAAAGCATGCTTAGCTAGGGAGGAGGGGGGGCAGTGGAGGGGGGGAGCACGGGAAGGCCCACAATAAGGCAGGAAGGGGCATCCCACAAGGCTCACCATAAGCCTGAACCGCCTACCCTTGTAGGTACAGGGATTGCGGTTGGAGCAGCGCTCTTCCTGACCCTGGCGCTGTCCTACCTTCACCCGAACCAGGCAGCCGAGGCTGGGAGGCGGTCCAGAACGGTTGGAAATAGTCCTGCAGGGCCGCAGGCTGCTAAGCCCCGCTCGCCTGCGTAATATAGAGAGCCATCTTCTATCTTCGCAGTCCAGACTGCAGAAGGAAACTGGGAATTTGTGGGAGGTTCCTGTCCTTTTATAGGCCGGGGAGACACCACAAGTCTCTTCTGCAGTCCACTGCGCCACCTTGTGGCGGATATCCCAAGCATAAAGAATATTAGTGAAACAGGACATGCTGTATACTTGGAAAAGCATTAAGTAGAAATCACCTACCAGAGAATACAGATAATTCGTAAATAAAATCACTAAGGAGGCTAGCAAAGGTCTGGCGAGGTTGCTAGCTGCATACAAAATGGAATGCTCAAAGCTTTAGCTTTGATATTGCTAAACTTTTTTCATTCACTCGTCTCAAAGCAGAGTTGTACAACCAGGCACAGGAAACCTGTCCATCTAGAGGTACATTGTTTCAGAGAATGACTTTTGAATAGTAAAAAAAAAAAAAAAATAAAGTAAAACCTTACATACTGCGGTCTTAGGCAGGTACAAGGTATAGGTTAGACCCACCATCCATAACAATTTTTCTTCCAATACTCTCCCATGTTCACCACCAATGCACAATATCAGTGCCCAAGGGTAAACTGGCCATAGGGTATACCAGGACAATTCCCGGTAGGCCGCCACCTCCCCTGCACTGGCCGTCTGCCAAGGTTACGCCCTCTAGCGGTGGGCAAGATGAATGGGAGCCACTGCAGGCCGCCAAGAGTATCCAGTGGCGGCTCCCATTCACCTGGTCCATGGCAAAAAGCCGGGGCCTCCATTAAATTAGTGGGCTGTCGGTCAGTGCAGGGGAGGTGGTGGCCCCTCCCTATGATGTCTGGGCATTGCACAGCTCCAGCACAAGAGTCCCGGGCTCTATCAGTGCTCTGACGCCGCTGCATTGCCGCCTGGACCATATAGGCCTCTGCACAGAGCCTCAGATGGTGGGCAGGCAGCACCTGGGGTGATCCTTTGCTTCCAGCAGTGGCATACCCTGCTTCCAGCGACAGTAAGCCAGGGGTTTCTGCCACTCAGCCTGCGATGGGCAGGGGGAGGTTCTGAATATTGCTGTTATTGGGGGGGGGGGGGGGCGCGTGGCTACCAGGCTAGACCCTGCAGAAAAGCATCGGGCCATTTTTTTTTAAAACCCCAGTCCTTCACTGTATGGGGCCATTTTTTTTAAAAACCCCAGTCCTTCACTGTATGTGCCCCCTATTGTAATGGGACATGAGTTGAGAGAAAAATTTTATTTCATCCACCACATACCCTTGTAAGTACCAGCAAAAATACCATTTTGTAAATGGGTATTATAAGTATGTCACACACCCCGCTTCAGATAGTCATTACACTTGGGTTATACCGACCTGTAGAGGGCGATCTTGCAGAGATGTCATGAAAAAAAGGGAGCCCCTCCCGGTCCATAAATACCTGGTACCTCTCACTCATTCCCCAGTATTTAAAAACAGCAGTAAAGGGACCAGGAAGAGCCAAAATAACCAGTAAAAGTAAAAAAGGTTCAAAGGGCGGGGTGAAGCGGGGTGTGTGACATACTTATAATACCCATTTTACAGGTGAGTATTCACAAAATGGTATTATTCCAAGTATGTCACACACCCCGCTTCAGATAGTCATTACACTTGGGACATCCAATAGCAGTGTCCATAAAGGGCGGGGATCCAAAACAAGGCAACAATGCACAAACTTAAACCACTGCAGCTTGCAGAACTTTGCGGCCAAAAATAGCATCCGCTGAGGCCCGCACATCAACCTTGTAAAACTTGGAAAAAGTGTGAATGGAAGACCAAGTAGCAGCCTTACAAACTTGCTCAACAAAGGCCTGATGCTGGAAAGCCCAGGACGCCCCAACAGCACGAGTAGAATGAGCAGTAACCCGAAAAGGGGGAACCTTCCCCTTGGCAGAATAGGCCCCAACAATGGCCTGGCGATTCCATTTACTAATAGAAGACTTGGCGGGAGCCAAACCTTTCCTAGGCCCGGAGGGCACCACAAAAAGGGCGTCAGTCCTACGAAGAGAGGAAGTAGCCACCAAATAGTACTTTACACAGCGAACCACATCCAGAGAATGCAAAACCCTCTCCTCGTCATTGCTGGGCTTAGGACACAAGGAGGGTAGAACAATGTCCTGATTAAGATGAAAGGCAGAGACCACCTTAGGAAGGAAATCTGGATTGAAGCGGAAAACAACCTTGTCCTGATGTCTCTCAAAATAAGGAGCCTTAATGGACAAAGCCGCCAACTCCGATACACGCCGAACGGAAGTGATGGCAACCAAAAACGCAACCTTCTGAGTAAGTGTAGAAAGAGCAATATCTTGCAAAGGCTCAAAAGGAGGACCCTGAAAGGCAGAGAGAACCAAATTCAAATCCCAAACTGGGAGCAAAGGCTTCCTAGGAGGCCGCACATGCGTAACCCCCTGGAAAAAGGTCTTAACCAGAGGATGAAGAGCAAAAGACTTTTGAAAGAAAACCACCAGGGCAGAGACATGCCCTTTCAGCGTACTAAGCTGCAAACCCAGGTCCAGACCATGTTGCAGAAATTCCAAAACCCTAGGGATAGAAAACACCCTGCAAGGCAAGGCCCGGACCTCACACCAATCAATATAAGACCTCCAAATCCTATAGTAGATGGCAGAGGAAGACTTCTTTCTAGCCCTAACCAGAGTCTGAATGACAGCATCAGAAAGACCTTCCTCCCTAAAGATGGAGGTTTCAGCAGCCACGCCGTCAAAGCCAGCGTTGGTAAATTGGGGTAGAGCAGTGGACCCTGAGTGAGCAGATCCGGCAGAAGGGGCAGATCTAACTGATCCTCTGCCAACCTTACCACGTCTGCGAACCAAACCTGTCTTGGCCATCTTGGAGCCACCAGAATTGCTGATGCGCCCTCTAGGGCCAGCTTGCACACCACTTTGCCTACCATGGGTAACGGAGGGAACAGGTACAGAAAACCCAGATTCCCTCCAGTTCAGAGACATGGCATCCGCTGCCAGAGCCAGCGGATACCGCGAGAGAGACAAATGCCGGAAGCTTGTGATTGTGACGAGAGGCAAAGAGGTCCACCTCCGGAGTCCCCCACCGGTGGCAAAGCAACTGAAACACCTTGGGGCTGAGCGACCATTCCCCCCGGTGAGATGAGCACCTGCTCAGGGAGTACGCCTCCGTGTTCTCCACTCCCGGAATGTACACCGCCAAGATGCATGGGACATTGCTCTCTGCCCAAGCCAGGATCAAAGACACTTCCCTGAGGGCACGCCTGCTGCGAGTCCCTCCCTGGTGATTGATGTAGGCGACCGCCGTCCAATTGTCCGACCGAACCTGAACCGGTAGGCCCCTCAACTGATGAGTCAAGCGAGCCAGAACCAACCTGATGGCTCTCAGCTACAGAACATTGATGGGATCGTGAGCCTCCTGAGGCCCCCACAGTCCCTGAAACTGAAGATCCTTCCAAAATCCCCCCCCCAACCTGACAGGCAGGCATCCGTGATGACCGTCTCCCAACGAGGGGTCAGAAAGGATCTGCCCCTCAGATTGCTCGGTTCCAGCCACCACCGAAGGGAATGCCGAACCCGGGGGGACATCAGAAAAGACTGATCCAATGACAACGGGGACCCGTCCCAGGCAGCCAATAGATGGAGCTGGAGCGTCCTTGTGTGAAACTGGGCAAAGGGAACCGCCTCGAACGATGCCACCATCAATCTCACCAGTCGCATCCCCAGCTGGATGGACGGGCGAGGGATGGATAGAAGACGCTGAGTCAATTCCTGAATTAAAAGAACCTTGGGCCGGGGGAAGAACACCCTGGACTGAGAAGTATCCAGAGACATTCCCAGGAACGCCACCACCCTGGACGGAGAGAGGCAGGACTTAGTTAGTTGATCGCCCAGCCGAATCTCTCCAGGGTGGCTACCACAGTCCTGGTGTCTAGCTCCAGAGGATGTCATAAGAAGATCGTCCATATAAGGCACGATGCGGATACCCTGGGCTCTGAGGAGGGCCATCACCCCCGCTAGCACCTTGGTGAAGACTCTTGGAGCCGAGGTAAGGCCAAACGGAAGGGCCACAAACTGAAAATGCCGATCTTCCACCACAAACCTGAGAAATCTCTGATGCGCCGGGAAGATTGGAACATGCAGATAAGCATCCTTGATGTCTATAGACGTCATGAAGTCCTCCTGCCGAAGTGAGTATGGCAGAGCGCAGAGTTTCCATGCGGAACTTCCTGGGACGGATAAACCTGTTGAGAAACTTCAGATCCAGGATGGGACGAACGGAGCAATCCCTCTTGGGCACCGTTAACAGATTGGAATAGAATCCCAGGCCCCGGTCCGAGGGAGGCACCGGGCAGATGACTGCCATGCCCAGGAGATCTTTTACTGCCGCACGGAGCCCCTGCGCGGCCAGAGGATCCAAGGGTACGCGAGACCTGAAGAATCTGGGAGGAGGCCGGATCTCGAACTTCAACTGGTAACCGGAAGACACCACTTCACGAATCCATCTGTCCAAGACCTCCTGGTCCCAGGACCTGGGAGAACACAAAAGAAAAATAATTCACACCGCTTAAGGGCGGTGAACTCATCGCTAGCCGGGTCAAGGCTGGAGGTAGACAACAGGTCCCTGACAACCGACCTAGAAGCCACTATAAGAAGCGCTGAAGCACAAACAGGCCGACCCGACGCTGGCAAAACCATGACAAGCCATCTGGTCAATGCGTTTGTCCTCACTGTCCTTGAGAGTAGAAAAGTCAGGAGAATGCAAGACAGAGGTGCTAGACAACCCCAACACAGGGGTGTCCACCTCGGGAGGGGACGACCAGCGCTTCACCGCGTCCACCGGAAAGGGATATTTCTTATCCCAACACGGAGGGACACCTGGAAGCCGAGTAGGCCTCTCCCATTCCTTGAGGATAATGCCATCGAAATCACTTTGATTCGGGAATTCTAAGCGCGGTTTAGCCTCCTCAAAGAACTCCCCCTTCTGCAGAAGAGTCACTTCGGGAGCAGAGATTGCCAGAACCTCAAACATATGAGCCAGGACCTCAGGGGTATCCCAAGAATCCCCCTGACCCCGCTCGGCATCCGTGCCAACAACCTGCTGATCGTCAGAACCCTCAGACTCCTCAAAAAGCTCCCCTTCCTCTAGCGGGGTGTAATCAGACCAGTCCAGCAAATCAAACTCCTCAAAATAAGAATCCTGCGTGGCTGGGGCCAAGTGTTTTCTCTTAGCCAGGACCTTTCTGGCCACAGCGCTAGAAAATAATTTTTCAAGATCGGACAATCTGGCACACACCTCAGATTACGCAGAACCAGACGCATGGGATCCGGACTGCCGCATAATAGTCTGCTGCGCACAAGGTATGCAAAGGAAAACATCCCCTGTAAGGGATGCCCCACACCCCAAACAATGCCGGGGTTGCCCCGCAGGGAGCCCGAGCCCGGTATCTTGGGATGCCTCCATATGGTGATTTTATAGGTACCCTCAATACCCCAGGGAATTATGCGATATAAGCGACCCGGGATGCCCCTTCTGTGTCCCAAGTGGGAGGATTTTATGGGGAGTTCTAAGCTTAAACCAGGGACCCTAGGACCGGGAGGACCCTTTAGGCTCCAACAAGGGTCCACCTGGAAGACAGAATACAGGCCTATTCAGCACCTCAATCATGCCCAGGCACACACAATGCAGACATACTGACAATGCAAGGAAAACAGATGAATTGTATATATACATGTTCAGGTCAAGCAATGGCTGTTCATATAATAACAAAACGCTAAAGTATAATGCAGAGTTAGCAGGCAGTGCCTGAAATAATGAGGCCGCAGGGGCAACTCACGTGATCAGCCTTGGAGACCTGAGAAGCAGAGGGAGAGAAGGGCGGGCCGGCGCGGCGCCAAGAGCACGGGCCGTCGGCGACCCCGCCCCCTGCACGAACCGTACCTGAGGGGAAGAAGCTCCCCGCCGAATGTCACAACGGCCGGCGCTGCGGCACAGCCAGCTGATACTGTTCAAAGAAAAAAAAAGCGCCCAGTAAACGCACTCACACACAAGCACAGCTGAGACAAAAATGCGTTAGTTTAAACGGAAGATGCGCCCAGTGAACGCACTCACCCACACACACACAGCTGAATAAACACACGTTAAAGAGAGAAGGGGACCCTACGCTGCCCCCACCCCTCTAAGGAGCAAGGACCATCCGGGAGAGGGGGAATCCACGCTGGAAGGTGGAAGGGCAAGGGACGGGGCACCCCTAACTGGGATCACCAGCCCGACAAAACCTCCTACCCCTTAGAATGGGGTCTCGCGGTGGAGCGTAGCTCCTAAGCACCCTTAGGTGCTGTCTACCCTTGCCCGGACCAGCAGCCTAGGCTGGGAGGCAAGGAGAATACTAAGACAAAGGGTCCAGGCAGAAATAGATTAACACGCAGGCCGGGAGTTACCCCGGCTACCTGCAAGGAGGAGACATCTTCTGACTTGCTCGCCGTCTGCAGAGATGAAAGACTGGGGAATGAGTGGAAGGTACCAGGTATTTATGGACCGGGAGGGGCTCCTTTTTTTTCATGACATCTCTGCAAGATCTCCCTCTACAGGTCGGTATAACCCAAGTGTAATGACTATCTGAAGCGGGGTGTGTGACATACTTAGAATATTAAAACACTTAGCTATTTCACAAGGCTACATTGTCTATTAACACATGTAAAGGCCAATTCTTAAATGTCTGATGGGACTTTAATATGCATTTCCATTGTCTCTAGAAAAGTAGCACACATTCTGTACATATATCTAGAGAAACAGGGATAAAGCAACTTCAAGCAGATGAAAACAAAATTGAGACTAGAAATGTCACTACTGCATAAGTGCTGTTACATGTCTAAAAAGACTAAGAAAACTCTAAAAATACAATTCTGTGAAGTACTCACCTGTAGAATTGGTATTATACGCATACAGCACGTCCTGCTCCAGATGTAGTAACATGTGGGTAATCCTCCGCCGCCGTGCACTGCAGACATGTAGAAAACAAGCTCCTCCCGGCCCAACATATACCGAGGGACCTCCCACAAATCCCCAGCATTGAAAAGCTGTGAGAAGGAGAAGCCAGGAGGAAACCAACCACCCAGAGACTGGCAATATCATCAAGATAATAACCACCATACAGGGGATCCAGAACAACGTGAAACCAGGGTGGGGTGGAGCAGGACGTGCTGTATGCGTATAATACCAATTCTACAGGTGAGTACTTCACAGAATTGTATTATTCTAAGCATACAGCACGTCCTGCTCCAGATGTAGTAATAACATGTGGGACATCCAATAGCAGTGTTCATAAAGTAGGGTGGGATCCCCATGAGAAAAGGCACAGCCAACAGTAATAGCGCTGTCAGCCGCAACCTTGCTACCAGGAGCAACGTGAGCAATGCTCTAACTCGAACTTATGAAACCTTACAAGGCTGAGAAACACAAGCAGCGAACTAGTCAGCTTGCTCAACCGAACCGAGTGCTGAAAGGCCCGAGCCAAGCACAAGTAGAAAGAGAACAAAACCAAGAGAGAAGAAAAGAATCTCCCCTAAACGAGTAGGCCGGATTAACGCCTAACCATGCTACTGCAAAGAAAGGGTAGCCATGGCAACCTTAGAACCCTCCCCGTCGGGGAATATGAAACCTGGTCTCAGGTGAGACCGGTGGGAATACTGAAAAACAACGCTAACAAGGCTCAGCAAGAGCCAAAACGTTTATTTTAGGCTCAGAAGGAAAAACCAACTGAGCAAGACCAATCCAAAGGGCTCCTTCACCCATGGAAGCAATCAAATCCTGTTACATAAAGATGGAGACGCCTATAAGCCCCAAGGGGCATAATCCCAACCAGGGACAGGGAACAGTCCAGGAATCTCCAACGCCTGTAGAGGGATACAGATCCCTTAAGCTCAGAGTAAGCAAAACACTAGTCCAGAGGCCGGAGGGTCTG
Organism: Gastrophryne carolinensis; assembly: GCA_027917425.1. Classification (NCBI taxonomy): domain Eukaryota; kingdom Metazoa; phylum Chordata; class Amphibia; order Anura; family Microhylidae; genus Gastrophryne; species Gastrophryne carolinensis. Next base: position 342,085,280 of record CM051238.1, read on the forward strand.
GAATAGAGGAGAATAAAAAACTCTGCCTGGATCCAAACCCGGTGTAAGGCGAAACACCCTCACCTAATGACTGAAGCAACCGCCCCAGAAGGAGGATGTGAGGGAAGGAACAGTTTAGACAAGAACCTGAATAAAACCAAAGGAACCCTTAGCAGGGCATCAGGATAAGTAACCCCCCCAAAAGGGAGCTTAGAAAGTCCCTGGGGAATGCACCTGAGCAACCCATGAGGAATGCTCCATACAGAAGAATGAACTAGACTTCTACAGTAGGCGAACAGGGCGAGCCCTAAAACCCACAGAGAACTGAGTTGGGGAGCCAACTCAAACCGTGCTGTAATAACTCTAGGACCCAGGGATCAGGCAACATCCCGCAGGAGAGAGAGCCAGTCCCAGCAAGGCAAACTAGAACGACATCTCCCAATCTAGCAGGCAGAGAAGGGAGAAGAAGAAGAAGAAGAAGAAGAAGAAGAGGAGGGAGCTAGGCCTAGTCCTCCAATAGAAAAAAAGACACCCCGAGTCAAGCATCTCCAATGGGATGAAGAGCAAACCATCCAATCGCCTAAAAAGGCCTGTAGATAGGGGCGACGTAGTAAGGAGCCTGAATAGGCAGAACAGCCCTCGAGAGAGGGCATACAGTACGACTGTCTTCAGCAGAATCGGCGAACCACGCCCCACTGGGCCACCCAGGGCCCCCAGCGTAACGGTTCACTCCTGCTACAGCAAACTTTGTGCAAAACCCCACCTAGCAGGGTGAAAAAAAGGGTTAAGACCTATAGAGCATAATGTCTTGACAGCAAGCAATACTAGGCTTCCATGACCGGGCTAGCGAGGTTTGGGACTATAACCCAGGACAATAACCCCGGACAGAGTTCCTGTAATAGGAACGGGGCCCCACAGGACCACACCAGTAGGGGCTCAGTGAGACACTAGAATAGACCCTCCTAGCACAGTAGGACAGCCAACAAGCCAATACCAATGAAGTGTAAGGAATGTAAACCCCCGCTTAGATCAGAACCAGACCCTTCCTGAAGGGTCAACCTGTTCCGAGACCTTCACAGATAAAGGACAGGCCACTGTCGTCAGACTGACCGAGTGTCCCCAAGAGACAAGTCCTGAAGAGGAGTAGTCCAGCAATTGAGAGCCCGCCAAGGCTCAATGTGATAACCGAAAAACAGTATAAAAATGGAACCCCAAAAAGGGGACCCCCTTAGGAGCCACGGGGGATTTCAGAAGAAATAGAAAACCCCCTAGAAAACCTGCCAGACTTGGTCCTCGTGGTGACCATTTACAGGGAAAGGCAAAAAAGGAAGGGATGGTCTCAGACACCTCCCTTGAATTTACCAACTCCAAAAAGGAACCCCCGTAACAAGGGGGAGCGTACTGACCTAGTTCCAGGGGTGTTGGAACCCCGACCAGGATAAGTAACCTAAGGTGTCACAGGCCCCCAAAGGCCTCTGAGAATAAAGGACAGCATCTGGACCGCCACCAACAGGCCCACCAGCTGCAAGGTGAAGGTAGCGTGACCAACCGGAGGGCAAGGCCCCTACTACCATACTAAGGCCACACATAGCCGAAGGGAAGGTTTAACGTGAACCCATCTAAAAGCCGCCCCGTAGGGAGATACCGAACCGGGGAACACCAAGTAAGAGGTGTGCCTGAGCACCAATACAAAAGGACTCCCAAGGAGCCCCAAGTCAATAGCCCACACGGCCTGACGCAAAATTGGAAAAGAATGACAAGTGGGACCTAGCGCGGACGTCACATGGGCACGTCCAAGAACACGCTCCCATACTCGCCTTGGTGAGCCGTCTGGGAACAGGAGAGGGGCCCAAAACAAGACCCAATCCGCCAAGTTGGTCCTGCAATACCGTCTGGAAATAGCCTAGGTGTCCTGAGGGAACAGGGGACTAAGAAGGAATATAGATCCTCACAGGCATCAAGAAGTCCACTTGGACAAGAGCTCCTGTGGCCCAACAGGTAAATACCATGTAGGAGCTGCCTGTGAAAGGTAAATGCTAGGTCCAGAATGCCCGCCCGGGTCAGACTGCTTCATCCCAGAGGGAATGTAGTATGTGGTATGTGGATACAATCACAAGTCAAGGGCCAACCTGTAAGAGAGCCCGGATCCTGCACGCCTGGCTCGGCCTGCCTCAACCCCCGAAGGGAAAGCAAGGACTAGAAGAACCCTGACAACCTTAGAAAGGGACCGACCAGCAAACTCCATTCTGCATCCAGGCGGACTATCTCCCGTAACAGCCTTAACGGAGCATTGCGCCCTGCGATAGTAGCCAAGTGCTGCGGCAGCCCCCTCGCCCAATAGGGCGAGGGCGTCCCTCCATGCTTGCGTGGCTTTGGCAGATTTGGACTTCGCCCTGCCGGAGGTCCCAGGGCGTTGCCTGCCCCCCCTGGGGCGGGCCTCCACTCCAAAAAGTTGGAAGCACACTTCTGGTTCTCGCTTGAAACTAACGTAGGGAGGGGGAGGGGTATCCCTGCCCCTAGGCGGCCGGGCCGGCCTTCTGCGCGAGGGTGCATTACCCTTTCTTCCAAAAAGGTCCAACCGGGCACCGGATAAGCGTCGTTCTCTAAAAGGAAGACCAGTAAGAGCCTTTTTTGTATCATTGTCAGCCCCCCACTGTCGCAGCCAAAGCAGGCGGCGAATAGCCACCACAAGAACCGAGGTGCTAGCACACATTTTAATGGTGTCATCCATCGCTGAGAGAATAAACCTCACAAAAACATCACAATCAGACAGTGCATTAAAGACCTCCCCAAGGGAGATCCTCCAGCTGTTGGTCAAGTATCTTCCTAAGAAGGGTCCTGGCGGCCACTGCGGTGACGGCCGCAGCGCAGACCGGGCGCAGAGCCGTCCCTGCACACGAAAAGGCGTGGGAAGCCAATCTGTCAATGCGCCGGTCCTCAGCATCCCGAAGGGTACGATGAGTGGAAGCTGCCATGAAGGGAGGGTTAGCAACCCCAATAATAGGTGCATCCACCTCGGGAGGTACTGACCATTGATCAACCAAATCACGGGGAAAAGGGTACTTCCAGTCCCAGACCCCCGAAACCCCTGTAAGTTTACAAGGTGATTCCCGTTCCTTAGATATCAGAGTCTGGAAATGATCCTGTCGCCGTGTGGAAACTCTCCCTCTTGGGCTTGGGAGACTCTCCCGGAGGAGAGATGAACAGTGCTTCAAAGATCTTTATAAGTAACTCATCAGTGTCACACAGGCCCCAAGAACCTGGGCCAGAACTGTCACGGCTCCAAGACATCTCATCTGAGGAACTGGAACCTGAGAACAGTTCACCCTCATCAGAAGGATCAAGGTCCTGCATAGCAGCAGACTCCTCAGTTTCGGTGGGACACCTAGAACCAGGGGGCGTTACATTAAAGGCGCTGCGGCAGACATTGACATAATGCTTGAAGTGCGGCTCTGACCCCCGGTAACCAATAAGGCTATAAGCAAACAGTGTAATAGAGCAAGGTTAGGCCAACGTATACACAACCCCCCCCTCTTTTTCCCCCCACTAACGGGGGGAACTGAGGAATAAGGTGACCCAGCACTCGGGCTTCACCGCTACACAGGGCGTGGGGCAATGATGCAGGAGGGGCATCCACTAAAGGCTCACCATTAGCCTTGACCGCCTACCCTATGGTGGGGGATTGCGGTGGAGTCTAGCTCCATAAGCACACTAGGTGCTGCCTACCTTCACCCGACCAACGCAGCCCAGGCTGGGAGGCATATTCTTCGCAAAAGGACGGGTGGAAATAGTCCCGCAGGGCCTCGGGCTGTAAGCCCCGCTCGCCTGCGAGAGCGTGATACTTCATGTCTTCGCAGTTCCAGCACTGCAGAGAAATCTGGGGGATTTGTGGGAGGTCCCTCGGTATATGTTGGGTCGGGAGGAGCTTGTTTTCTACATGTCTGCAGTGCACGACGCCGGAGGCGGAGGATTACCCACATGTTATTACTACATCTGGAGCAGGACGTGCTGTATGCTTAGAATAATAACAATCTCAGCAACATTAACCATTCTACTGCCAGAAGATGCATCAAATGTAACTAGGTTTTGCAAGGAATATAAATATGGGTGCTATGACTGTTCAATACAGTTACAATTGGCATTCAGTTTGGAGTTGTTTTGATTCATGAATTTGGTATAGCACATAGTACAATCATAGTTTAAGCTTTGTCACCAGCAATTTTTGTAGACTTATTTTAAAGGAATGCTTGTACTTTATCTTAAGTAGAATGTTGCCATAGACAAAAGAATCAAAATCAGACTTGCAAAGCTAGGTTAGTTTTTAATTTACTTAGAGTTACAACAATGTTAAAATCTTGAAGTACCAAGTGGATAGTGAAAAAACAGGATTTTCACTATCCTGGGTTTTGGTCAGTCCGTGAAGCATCCTCATTTTGGATGCCATGCTGCATGAAAGTTGGCAGTCGCTTCCTACCTTTCCAACGAGCCCACATATCACACATGGCTCTCCTCTAAACAGCTTTTCCTGCTCTCTTGTGGCTGGAAAAGCTAAATGGAACCCTAGCTGCACTCACGATCAGCATGCAGCACTCCCTGTATTGGTTGTGCCGGCCAGGCCAGTCATTCCGTTACGACCTGGTCATGCAGAGCCTGACAGATGCGATAGATAACACCACTGGTCATACATGTGCTGTGGGCTGGGTGAATAAGAGTGGGAGACTGGTGGGGTTTCACACAGCAGGGCATACCAAACCAGGACGCCCCACAGGGTGGTTGTCTAACTGGACCTGGTGCCTTATAGCCCTCTTTACACTAACTTCCTTGATGAGTTGAGCTTCCAATAATTCTATTCTAGAAAGATGCTTAAGTTTGGTAATGGAGAACCGGGGAGGGAGGGTCAGGGGAAATTTGGCCACTGACAATATGGTAGCCTTTTGCTACCCTTGGTTAGTCTGCATACTTCATGGGACCAAATCCCCAATACTGCACATTCTAAAATAGTTGTGGGGAATTTCATTATTAAGCAGTCCCCAAGTTTGTAGTACAGATCTGCTCCTGCTTATCCGCATTTAAGACATGCCACCCACAGGAAAGCTCGATGAGGAGACATGTTCTGTGATAAAGTCTTAATGTCATCTCCCTTTAAAATGAGAAACATTTCCACGCATAGTTAGCATCTTCAGGATGGCCTTGGGAGATGGATGGGAATCAGGTTGTCCACCTAGCTAGACCTGTAGATCTAATGTTGTAGTTGATTTCTTTCAGAAATAGGTTTAGTCTTACCGTAGAATGAAACTTTGAGGAACCATCCCTGAGTAATGAGTCTATGAAGTTGCTCCAGTCCTTATATGTAAATTTAGATGCAAGTTCGTCTACATAGTGATCATTTTTTATGTATGATGCAACATTTAGTGTTTGTGGGAATTTTTCTTCCCTTGTTCCCATGGAAGAATCTTTTGTCCATCAGCACCCCTAGAATTCAACGTTTCGTGCCACACTGAATCAATTCTGGACCATGCTTCCCTATCCAAGGTCTCTGTTGTCCCTGGGGTAGCAAGTAAGTTCAGTAGATATACACACAGTTTGTTTATCTCCTCTTGTTAAATCAAGCACTGTGGTTTGGCCCAAGGCAAGCTCGTGGTGTGGTCTGGAGTCCTATTCTGGGTTTTTGAGCTCTATAAAGGTTATATGGCTTTGTATCACAAACACCTATCAAGCAGTAAATGTGGTCCTCAACATAAAAAAAAATCATAACAAAACATATACAAAGGAGGTTCCATGTGTACAGCCATAAAAACAGAACCATTAAATAAAAATTCTGCTAGGGCAAGTGAATTTAAGAATTCTAAGTTGTGCATTAAGAAAACGTAAGTAAGCAAGTAAAACTATTTTATTGGATTCAAAAAAAGATTGTCCCAGCTGGAATCAATACAATTTCCCATTTGTAAGGGAGGTCATTTTGCCAAGGCACATACTAATGGGCTTGGGCACTTCTGCGCTGCGGAAAAGGGGTTGTGGGTAATCTAATAGGATACCAAACTGCTCCAGTTATAGAGTCAGATATGAGGGGAGGGGGATCCTCTGAGGTATATTAGCCCTCTCTGTAGCCTGACTATAATAGGTCCCAGTTGCCCTGATCCGGTCTAGTCTTGATTGCTGTAACACTCTACTAATTGATCTCCCCCTCACTAAACTCTCCCCTCTCCAATCCACCCTGAATGCGACAGCTAGGCTTATGCTAATCTGACACCTCCACCCTCTGTGAATCATTGCACTGGCTGCCAGTAAAGGATACTTTCACCTACAAAGCTCCTTATGGTACTGCGCCCCCATTACACCCCCCTCATTTCCGTTTTCCGCCGGACCCTTGCTAAGCACTCTGCAAATAACATGATTAACCCCACCATAATCTGGACCTCACTCTCCTGCTCACAAGACTATCCGAGCTGCACCAATTCTCTGGAATGCTCCACTCCTAACAATTAGAGCAACCCATCAGTTTTAGGCACTTCCTAAAACATATTTTTAGAGTAGCCTACCACATCCACTAAATCAAACTGTAAACGTGATACCATCCACAACCCCTGTGTGCTATATCAGCTTGTATATACTCTTATTTTTGCTAAGATGGCTAGAGCATGGTACAGAGAACTTATTACCTTTTGTATCACCCACATTCTCCTCTTAGACAGTAAGCTTGCAAGCAGGGCCCTCATTTCTTCTGCTTTATTGGTTTGAGTTTTGTTGCTATGTAATTTAATAACCTGTTGGTACTTGAATTCTGTTTGTAAAACGCTTTGGAATATGTTGGTGCTAAATAAAGATTTACATTTTTGTGTGGTGAACTGGTAAAGAGTACAGGGAACCCCTATACCAGTTCAAGCCAGGAGGTAACATGCCTCTGACCTGCTCAATTGGACCCAGTGCCCATTTATATGGGCCTAGGGTTTGTTCAGGACCCATGTCGAAGGGCATTGGGGCTGCTGTACCGGCAGGGCCAGAGGCTGGTCTTTGAGCCCTGGGTTACCAGCCCCTATGCCTGGTGCCCTGGGCTAGTTGGCTCTGAGGGGGAACACTTTTTAAATTTGCGGCATGGCTTTATTCAAATGAAAAAAATGGCATATAGTGAGATTCAGTAAACAAACATGGAAGTAAGAATTCACTCACAGCTTTCTCGCATGCTCCTCGTATGTGCAAAATTGTCCCTGAATCATGCAAGGAAACAATGATTGCATGCGAAATCGATTTGGCCATGAAACAAATCTCTACCCCAGCTGAATTGAGCCAGGAAACAAATCTCTATCCCAGCTGAATTGAGCCTAATGAGTTCTCTAATCTCCCTTATTCCTTATCCTCGGGATCTTCATGCTGCCCCAAGACCCAGTAGTTGCAATAACTGAAACTTACAGGCAGTTTAAAGGGAATGTCCAGGCAGATACAAAAAGTCTATACCTTTTGTTCCCCCGCAGCCCCAGCATCTTCAAGAAAGCACAGAAGCAGCAATTCAGTCTTCTAGAACAAGCATTGCTGTTCCCACACACCTACTCCTTTCATTTTGTTTGTAATGCCAAGGCAGGTTTCAGCTGCATTTATAACAGTCACAGCGGATAAAAGGAGCCTGGCTTTGGCTTACCGATTCCACACCTCCCATTTAGCTTACTATGCTGCTCATTAATATGGACGGTGTAAAAACACAGGTTGGAGGATAGCCCGCACATGCGCTGATTGCGAATGCTGGTAAGTTAAGCAGCATGTTTCCTGGCCCTGCACTGTGCTTTCATTCAGCCATCGTACTCTGTATTTTCAGCCCCGACCAGCAGCAGCTGTGGTCATGGTGGTGAGGGAAGATGCTGCTGTCCATCTACCATCAGATGCTGCCAACCTCCCCACCCCCAAAATGCCAGAGCCCACAGCTCAAAAGAAGCCACCTTAGCCAAGCCCCAAGCTGAGGGCCTAGCAGTGCCTGCCCATCCACCCACCTGTCTACTTACCTACCCACCTACTAGAATGCACATCAACCTACCATCCTGTCTGCCCATTTTTTTAGCATGAGCCAGTTTTAAAAAAAACATTTTTGGAAGCACTTCTTCCATTTTCAAGCGACCGTCAGGGGGTGTTCTAATGCCTTATGTGTTAACAGAAGTCACAGAAGAGGCTCATTTAAAATACTTCAGGAATAGGTTAACACTGATGTTCAGCATTTCCAACATGTATAAACAAGAGAAATTAGGTTATATGCAGCCCACTATGTTCACTATGTCCAAAGATATTCAAGCTGTCCTGCAGGCTCAGGGAGCATCAGTGTCAGCGGGAACTGTCGACATTAGTCGGAGCTGGACACAAGGAAGGCAAGACAATTTCCTCATTAAGGTGAAAAGGAGACAGGACCTTAAGCAAAAAAATCAGGTTTAAGCGAAACACCACCTTATCCCTATGTCGTCCAAAGTAAGGAGGCTTCACACCAATCGTGGCCAGCTCTGACACGTGACGCACCGAGGTGATAGGTACCAAAAATACCACGTTTAGGGCAAAATAGACAATGCAGCATCGCACAAGGGCTCAAAGGGGGGACCCTGGAGAGCAGAAAGCACCAGGTTCAAGTCCCACACTGGTAATACAGGCTTACGCGGTGGGCGTACATGGGTAACCCCTTGGAAGAAGGTCTTGGATCAGTCTATGATTGGCAATGGATCTCTGGAAGAATATGGCTAAGGCCGAGACCTGGCCCTTGAGGGTGCTCAGCTGGAGACCCAAGTCTAAGCCGTGTTGTAAAAAAAACTCCAAATCCTAGAGATAGGGAAAGTGCGACAAGGAAGGCTCTTGGATTCACACCAAGAAATGTAGGAATGACAAACTCTGTAAAATATCCTGGAAGAAAACTTCTTCCGCGTCTGAATCATGGTCTTAACAACCGTGGCTGACAGCCCCTTGTCTGTCAGGATTGAGGTTTTAATAGGCAGGCCGTCAAGCCAGTGTCTGTAAATTGGGGTGCCGCAGCGACCCCTGTGTGAGAAGCCCTGGATAGTCGGGCAAGATGTAGCGAATGACTGACATCTGAATTATGTCCGCGAACCAACTCTGCCTTGGCCAGCGAGGAGCCACCAGGACGGTTGGTACCCTCTCCTGGGCTATCTTGCGCAGCACTTGGCACAGGAGTGGAAACAGAGGGAATGCATAAAGGAGCCTGAACTCCATCCAAGGAATTGCCAGAGGGTCTGTGGCAAAGGCCAGAGGATCTCTCGACAGGGAGATGAATCTCAGGAGCTTGTGATTGTGTCTGGACGCAAATAGGTCCACGCCCGGCTGACCCCAGCGGAGAAAAGAGCGTGAAAAATCTTGTTGCCGAGAGACCATTCCCCCAGGCGCTCCTGCTCAGGGAGTCTGCCTCCTGGGTCTGTATCTCAGGAATATAAACCACCGAGATGCAGGGAACATTCTCCTCTGCCCAAGTCAGCATCTGGGTCACCTTCTTGAGGGTTCACTTGCTCCGAGTCCCGCCTCGGTGATTTACGTAGGCAACCGCCGTCTGATTGTCAGAGCGAACCTGAATCGCACGACCCCTTAGATGGGGAGTCAAGTGAAGAAGCACCCCCGGATTGCTCTTAACTCCAAGATATTTATAGGTAAGTGGGCCTCCTGTGGCCCCCACTGACCCTGGATCTTCTGAGTCAGCCAAAAGCCTCCCCAGCCAGTCAGGCTGGCGTCCGTGGTGACAATCGCCCACCGTGGATGCAGAAATGACTTGCGTACCAGCAGATTTCTGGAGTGCAGCCACTACAAAAGGGACTGCCTGGCTGGGGGAGACAGTGAAAACACCTGTTTCAGTGACTCGTTCGATCCCAACCGGTCAACAGATTCAACTGAAGAGGTCTCAAGTGGAACTGATCAAAGGGCTCTGCCTCGAAGCATGACACCATCAGGCCCACAGTTTTATCCCCAGACGGACAGATGGTTGCTGACAAGACAGCAAGGCCTGCACCTGCGTCTGAAGACCCACCACCTTCTGCTGTGGCAGGAATATCCTGGCCAGAGAGGTGTCCAACGTCATGCCCAGAAAAGACCCCACCATCGAGGGCGTGATTGAAGACTTGGGATAATCGACTACCCAACCGAAATCCTCGAGAGTGGACAACACGGTCCGGGTGTCGCTCTCGGCCTGAAGAAGAGACTGAGCCGCAATCAGTAAATCGTTCAGATAAGGCAGCACGCGAATGCCCTGGAGACTCAGGATAGCCTGACGCCCACCAGCACCTTGGTGAACATGCGGGGGGCTGAGGATATCCCGAATGGCAACGCCACAAAGTGGTAGTGCTGATCCTCCAGAGCAAACCCCAGGAACTTCTGATGCCCCTGGAATATAGGGATGTGCAGATAAGCAACATTGATGTCCACCGTGGTCAAGTCGTCGCCAGGTCGAAGCAAGCTCACTGCGGACCGTAAGGTCTCCATGCGGAAATGTCTGGTGAGACCCTTCAGTTCCAGGATGGGTCTCAGCGTTCCGTCCTTCCTGGGCACCGTGAACAGATTGGAGTAAAATCCCTGACCCCGTTCCTGCTGAGGCATGGGACAAATCACACCTGACAGCAGAAGGTGTTGGACGGCCAACCACAGGCCTTGTGCCATCAATGGGTTCTGGGATTTCCATGACTGAAGAAATCTTGAGGGTGGCCAGATTGCCAGGTCTATTTTGTAACCGGAGGAAACCACCTCCTGAATCCACCGATCCGAGACGCGCTGTCTCCAGGCTTGATCAAATAGCAGAAGCCGTCCCCCCACCCGGATGGGTGAGGGTGCCCCCTCATGCCAGAGGGCCTTGGTAGGGGGCTTGGGCCTGGATCCCCAGGAGGGATTGGGTCAGCCGTGGGACCTACCTCGTCACCAGGAATCTCTGCGAGCACCTGAAAATGAAGCGCCTCTTCCTCCTTGGAGCGATAGGCAGATGAACCTCGAAAGGGCCGTGCAGACTTTCATCGCTGAGGGAGTCTTCCGTTCTTGACCAGGAGGTCCAGACGCTCCCCAAAACGCCTGTGATACTAGTGAGTGCCTTCTTGGCCGGCAAGGTGAAGGCATGACAGACCAACTGATCCATGCTCTTGTCAGCTGGATCACGTCGGGAAGCAGTTTCGGGTGAAGGCATGACCGTAGTGTTGTACAGACCCGACACGGGGACATCCACCTCGGGAAGACGGGACCAGCTCCTCGGGAAAGGAATACCGCCTGTCCAGACCCTTAGACACCGACGGTAACTTGTTAGGCCTTTCCCATTCCTTGAAAATCATGTTAGAAAAAAAAAAGGGCCTGCTCAGGAAAGACTCGTCTCTGTCTCAGGCCGAAACAATCCACCCTGCATTCTCTCTAGGAGGGACAATGTGCAGCGTCTCAAAGATCGCAGTCAGCAACCGCTCTGTATCAGGGAGCCATGTATCCTCATCTGAGGAAGAACCGGGCCCACTATCAAGGCCAACACCTCCAAAGAGATCATCATTATCAGAATAGACTGGCTCAATATGCCTCCTCTTACTTGTGGCCTTCTTAGGAGCCGAGCGAGAGATCTGTCTCTCAAGGCTGGTAACTCGATACGCCAAATCAGAATCGGACCCCCTACTGGCTTCCCCCTGGGGGCTGAGAGCAAGCATGGGGGTTCTGGAGAGGCCGCAGGCAATAACGGGCTAGGGGCAGATACGCCCACCCGATCATGCCCCGAGATAACACTTCTGGCGCAAGTGACACAACCGTGCTGAGTCCACCCAGAGGGCTAGCACCACACATTGGGCAGAGCTTCACCCGCCCAGATGGGGTCCCAAGCTTACTATCCCCAGAAGCCTCCATTGTGGTGATTTGAGTTATGTTAACAGGTACAAGGCACTAAACCTAACCTGGCCAGACTGCAAGAAATGATCCCTCTTAAGTGATCCCTATTTACAGGGAGAGGGCTTGGAGAGAGAGGGGGAGCGGGGGGGGGTGGCCGGAGGCCGAGAGGAACCACAACCCTTAATATCAAGGGGCCCACCTGGAAGACACAAAGGGATCATCATAAGCATCCCACAGCACATGGCCAGCGCATAAAAGACAAATATGTCAAGAGGGACTCACGACACCGCCGACAGACGACAGCAGCGTGCAGGAGAAGATGAGGTGGATCAGCCATCAGCACACGTTCCTCCTCGAGGGGCGGGCCGCATGACTGACGCGAAAAGCATCATCGTGCCCCCATCCCCCACCCCCCCAACGGTGCAAAAATCACACTCGCCCCCAAGATGGCGGAGGGCCTCGCAACATCAGGCGGCCCACGTAGGAGCCCAGCAGAATCGCCAGCCCAGTCCTCCCCCCCCATCCCCCACAGCGCGGCACCATGAAGGAGAGGGGAGAGAGTGGAGCGACGAGGGAGCGAGGAGGGTGAATATCTGAGGTAAAAAAATCAGTAAAACACACAGGAGGGTAAATATGTGAGGTAAAAAGTAAGTAAAAAACACACCAGCACACAAGAGACAGCAAGTCCAGTCAATAAACACCAGCACAATACAACAATAAAGCTTGTGGGGCAGGGAGGGCATAAGCCCCGTGGGCATATAGTGGTTCCTCTCCCCCCTATATAGGCTCACCATCAGCCTATGGCCGGCTACCCTTTGGGCAGGGTCTGCGGCCCAGAGCCTAGCTCTGCCAACACCTGACCCCGGCGTTCACCCTACCTTCACTGTCCCGGTCTGCCGAAGCTGGGAGGCGGTAGTGGGTCCACGGGAACGGTGGCAATAAGGATGCAGCGGCCGACGGGCTAGGAGGCCCCGCTCAGCTGCAGTATCCAGGAGAGAGTATCCATACGATCCTTATGCAGCAGACTGCAGGAAGAACACTGGGGTATCATACAGAGACACCTGTTTATAGGAGGCCGGGAGGAGCAACAGCTTTTGATCCTGTAGTCAGGCGCCACCTAGCGGTGGATTACCCAACTGTCATTACTTCTGGGACGACCTGGACTGGATATAGTGAAAATATACTTGAGTAAGCCAAAATCCTTCTGGGAAAATGTCTTGTGGACAGACGAGACCAAGATAGAGCTTTCTGGTAAAGCACATCATGCTACTGTTTTCCAAAACGTAATGAGGGCTACAAAGAAAAAAACCATACCTACAGTGAAATACGATGAAAGTTCAATGATATTTCGGGGTCACTTTGCTGCCTCTGGCACTGGGTGCCTTGTATGTGTGCAAAGCATCATGAAATCTGAGGATTACCAACGGAATTTGGGTTGCACCATCCCAGTGTCAGAAAGCTGGGTTTGCGTCCAAGATCTTGGGTCTTCCAAGATCCTCAAACATATGCAAAAAGCACCCATAAATGGATGGCAACCAAGTGCTGGAATGTTCTGAAGTGGCAAGCAATGTGTCCGGATCGTAATCTCAATCAACACCTGTGGAGTGATTTTAAAATTGCTGTTGGGAAAAGGCACCCTTCCAATAAGAGAGACCTGAAGCAGTTTGCAAAGGAAGAGTGGTCCAACATTCAGGCTGAGAGGTGTAAGAAGCTTATTGATGGTTATAGGAAGCAACTGATTTAAGTTAGTTTTTCCAAAGGGTGTGCAACCAAATATTACGTTAAGGGTGCCAATTTTGTCCAGCCCATTTTTGGAGTTTGGTGTGACATGTCCAATTTGCCTTTTTCCTCCCCGTTTTGGTTTAGTTCCAATGATTCTTACTGCAATTGTTTTTTTGTGAGAAATGCTTTATTTTCTTGAATAATTTCAGATGTGCCAACATTTCAGTATTAGTCATGGCTGTAACTTACATTTGGGTCCATCTGTAGAAAGTTGTGTTCTCCACGGATGCTGTAAGAAGACCGTTTAAAGGTTTTGCTGTGATAGAAGTGGTAATAATTGTCAAGACTTCCAATCTGCAAATAAAAGAAAAAAATGTATTCAATGAAAAAAAATACAATTCTGTGAAGTACTCACCTGTAGAATTGGTATTATACGCATACAGTACGTCCTGCTCCATATATAATACTTACACGTAGGTAATCCTCCGCCAGAGGGCGCTGTTCACTGCAGACATGCAAAAAACAGGCTCCTCCCGGCCCTTCACATACCCAGGGACCTCCCACAAATCCCCAGTATTGAAAAGCAGTGAGAAAAGAAGCCGGGAGAAACCAACCACCAAACTGCTAACAATAGCAATGATAATCACCATACAGGGGATCCAGAAAAATGTAAAACCAGGGTGGGGTGGAGCAGAACGTACTGTATGCGTATAATACCAATTCTACAGGTGAGTACTTCCCAGAATTGTATTATTCTAAGCATACAGTACGTCCTGCTCCATATATAATACTTACACGTGGGACATCCAATAGCAGTGTCCATAAAGTAGGGTGGGATTCCCATCAAAAAAGGCACAGCAGACCGTAAAGACGCTGTCACCTACAAACCTTGCTACCAAGTATGACATGAGCAAAGGCTCTAACGTCAATCTCATAACAAAACCTTTGAAAAGGTATGAACAGAGAACAAGCAGCGGTCTAGCAAACCTGTTTAACAGAAAAACCTGGTGCTGAAGGGCCAAAGGTACCCAAGCACAAGTAGAACAGAATAAAAAGAGGAAGATTCTTCCCCTTAAAGGAATAGGCCAGAGTAATGGCCTGACCAGCCCAAATGCAACAGGAGCCTCGGTAAAACTTAGAACTCTCCCCAACGGGGAATTGAAAACTGGTCTCCCGCAAGACAGGCGGGGAGTACTGACCCCTACACTAACAAGGATCAGCAAGAAGCCGAAACCTTTACTCAGAACCAGAAAGGCAAACCATCCAAGTAAGATCAGTCCAAAGGGCGCATAGGCCCTGGAAACAAACAAGATCAGGCGCATACTTATGGAGGCACCCGCAGACCCCAAAGGGCATCAGTCCCCCTAAGGGACAAGAAACAACCAGGAAAAGTTCCAACACCTGTTGAGGGAATGTAGACCCCCTTACATCAGCATTACTAAGAATAAGGCCCATAGGCAGACTAAGAGGACTTAAATAATGATCATAAGACACCACCTTGGGCAAAAGGTCCGGCATAAGGCGGAATACCACCACATCACGGTGTGTATATATAAATGATGAACGAGGTCTAACTAAAAAAGCCACCTTCTCAGGCACACGTCTGACTGAAGCAACAGCCCCTGGAGGGGCAACTTGAACTACGAAACAGCACAGACAGCATCCGGAATAAGTCCCAAAGGGAACAACCCGCAAGGCAAACGGAATGAAAATTGATCCCAACAGGGACCCTAGAACTACTTGGGAGATGCCCTGAGCAATAAGAGAACGCTTAACAAGGAAGACTGAACAAGACTTCTTACGGGAAGGCAGACAGGACAGAACCTGAACCTTCAGAGTACCTAGATGGGGAGCCAATCCCAACCCATGCTGTAATAACTCTAGAACCCTGAGAACAGATAACGTCCAACAGGGGAGAGACCAAGACTCACGCCAATCAATATGGGTACACCATACCCTATAATAGACGGAGAAAGGAGAAGAAACTTGCTCCTAGCCCCCCATAGACCAAGTCACCCAGAAGATAAACCCGTCTCCAAAAAGGTGAATGAATCAGCTGTCAAGCCCTCAGACTAGAGCCTGTAGATTGGAGAGACATAAGAAGGAGCCTGACAAGGGCAAAACCGCACTCCTGAGAGAGCGTACAGGTCCGCTGACCTCAGCAGAAGCATCTGCGAACCACAGTCCACTAGGCCAGTGGTTCCCAACCCTGTCCTCAAGGCACACCAACATGTCATGTTTTTTGGATCTCCAAATAGCCAGCTCTATTGCTCGGCAGCTGCACTAATTACTCCACCTGTGCATCTTTGTGGAGATCTGCAAAACCTGGCCTGTTGGTGTGCCTTGAGGACAGGGTTGGGAACCACTGCACTAGGCCACCCAGGGGCCATCGATCTCACAGGTCTCTATCAGCGCAACCGTGCGCCGAACCCCACATAGCAGGGTGAATGAAGAGAAGACATATAAAAAGAAAGTCTAGACATAAAATTACTAAGCCCCCATGACCAGAGTCAGAATATTCTGGGGCAGTAAAAGCAAGGGCAGAGCCCCTGTGATATTAGCGAGACCCAACAGAGCCACCCTAGTTGGCTCTCAGAGGAACACCAGGATAGCACAACCTGCCACTGAATGACAGCCATTGGAGCAAATACCACTGGAGGTGCAGGGAACGTAGACCCCCACCCAGATCACGATCAGAAACCTTCCAGGAGAATCATCCTGTTTCAAGTTCCAGACCAATAATAAATACAGGCCATTGTCCTCCGACAGGCCAAGAGTCCCCAAATAGACAGGTCCCGAAGAGGAGAAGTCCAGCAATAAAGAGCCAACTGAAGGCTCACTGTTTAACAAAATCAGTAGGTAAGATGGACCCTCTAAGGCAGTGGTCCCCAACCCCCGGGCCGCGGACCGCTACCGGTCCGGTGGCTCAAATGGTAACGGGCCCTTTAGAGAATGAGCCCAATAGTGACAGCCGGCAGCAGCTCGCGTTGTGGGAGAAAAGGGGGCGGGGTTTAGCTCACTCCTCTCTCACACTCTACCAATAGAGCAACGGTTTGACGGGCTACCCAATTGGTGTAGGTATGGGAGCTGGTGTCCCCGCCCCCCGGCCCGATGCTGCGAGTAGAGGGAGAAGCAGGTTTGTATGCGCCCGCTCATCGCTGTGTCTGCTTCCCCCGCACAGGTTCTCGGCACCATCGAAGGCATGCTGGAGAAACTGGAGCTGGACGATGAAGGAAGGAGAGCGTCGCCATTGCTGCTACTGCCACTTCCTGGGGGGCTCCTCTCACCCCTCTTCCCTGTAGGTGCCCTCCCCGGCTCACTGCTGTGCTGCATCCCCACCATGGCCAGCTGACAGCCCTGCCCCAGCCGCCTGTCTCCAGGTGATGTGGAAATACTACTCCCAGCATGCTCTGCCACCACAAGGCATTCACAGGCTGCAGACCTGGGCAGCAAGGCATGCAGGGACATGTAGTTCCACTGTATATAGAACTAACTATACCATGTCTCTTCAGGTAAATATATATATATAGCCACTGCAACCTTTCTGTAATGGGGAGCCCTGCTCAGAGTGAGAGCTCTCAGCTGGACTGTCCTAATTTCTTCTATCTTTCTTGGCCATTATTCTCTACCTTGGTTTTCCATATCTCCAGCATTTTTCCTCCTTCTTGCCTTTATCGCTGTCTCTTTTTCATATGATCTCTCTCTCTCTTTCCAAATGCCTCTTTATTAATCTATTTTCACATTCCCTCGATTTTGCTCTAATTTCAGCATTACCTCCTTTCCATTTACCATATATTTCTCTTCTTTTTTTCACTTTACTTCCTTTTCCTCCTTCCTTCTTTCCCTTCCATCCCATCTCTGCCTCTTCTTCTTTCCCTCCCTCCTTTCCTCTCTCTCCCTTTTCCCCCTCTACGTTGCTTTCCCCCCCTTCTTTCCCCCTCTGTTGCTTACCCCCCTCTTTTTGCTCCTTCCATCTCTCTGTTTTCCATACTCTATTTTTGTTGTCAGTCTCTCCATCTAACATTCATATTTCCTGTTTCCCTCTGGTTTCTGCGTTCTATAAGTTGCTTTCCCCATAACAATATTAATCAATGCCGCCCCCCCCCAGTGCCCCACCGGCCCGCGGTAAAATTACCAAATCCTGAACCGGTCCACGGTGAAAAAAAGGTTGGGGACCACTGCGCTAAGGGACCCTACCTAGGAACCACGGGGGGGTTTTGGAAGAAAATCCCCCCCCCCCCCGTCAACCTGCGAGAATTGGTACCCAAGGTGACCATTCACAGGAAGATGCAAGCAAAGAAGGGGGTGCCCCCTGACAGGGTCCGTGAATTTAACCAGCTCAAGAGGACCCACCGTACCAAGGGGGAATGAGCTCAGACCTAGCTCCAGGGGTGCAGGAACCCCATCCAGGATCAATAACCTACTGTGCCGAAGAGCCGAAGGGCTCTGTATATAAGGGACATCATCTGATCCGCCACCAACGGGCCCACCAGCTGCAATCCTGCCTGGTGAAAGTAAGGTGTCAGCGCAGAGGGACAGAGCCCATGTCACCAGGAGTCCACTTATTGCCAAGGAAGAAGGTTCAAGCCTGAACCGAATCCAAGGAATGGAGATAGCGAATAAGGGACAATGAGGGATTGAGGTGACTGAGCACCCATCCAAATAACTCCCAGAGGACACCGCCAGCAGACTAACCCACTCGGCCTGGCGTAGAGATCGAGGAAGTAAGGAAGGACGATCCGGTAGGTCCTAGTGCGGACACCCCACAGGCATGTCAGAAACATCACCCCTATCCGCGCCTTGGCGAGTAGCCTGGGAGCAGAAGAGGCCAAAAACAAGGCCCCAATCCGCAGGGTTGGTCCTTCAACCCTGACTAGTAATGGACTTGGTGTCCAGAAGATCCAAGGGAAACTAAAGGGATCTAGATCTCCACAGGAGGCCAGAAGCCCACCCTTGCACAGGGCGCCTGTGTCCCAAGACAGAGATATCATGCAGGGACTACATGTGAGAGTAGAATTGCCAATCCTACCATAGGCCAGCAGGGCCCAAACTGCCTCGTCATTTTGAAGGAAAGAGGAAGGACAACTTAGAGGCCATAGCCCCAGCCTGCTAAGGGCAACCTGCAAGTGAGCCCAGACTCTGCAGGCTGAGTACGGCCTGCACCAACTTCTGAGGGGAAAACAGGGGCTAGAAGCACCCTGACAACCTCTGAGTGGGACCGCCCAGCAATTTCTGTCCTGTGCCCAGGGGAACTACCTCCTGGATCCACCAGAAGGAGACTATACGCTCCCAGATAGGAGCCAGGAAGGGCGAAGGCGTCCCTTCATGCTTGGGAGGTCTTGGCAGATTTGGACTTAGCCCTGCCAGAGGGCCCAGGGCGTTGCCTGCCCACCCTGGAGTGGTAAGCTACTCCGAAAAGTTGGAAGCACACCTCAGGTTCGTGCTTGACACTAACGTAGGGAGGGGGAGGGGTGTCCCTGCCCCGAGGAGGCCGAGACGGCCTTCTGCGTAGGGGTGCCTTACCCTTTTTTCCAAAAAGGTCCAAACGGGCCCCAAATAGACGCCGTCCTCTGAAGGGAAGGCCAGTGAGAGCCTATTTCGTATCATCGTCAGCACCCCACTGTCGCAGCCAGACCAGGCAGCGAATAGCTACCACAAGGGCAGAGGTTCTAGCACATATCTTAATGGTGTCATCCAGCGCTGAGAGGATAAACCTCACAAACACATCACAATCTGAGAGTGCATTAAAGACCTCCCAGGGGAGGTCCTCAGGTCGGTGATCAAGTAGCTTTCTAATGAGGGTCCTGGCCCACCGCAGTGATGGCCGCGGCACAGACCGGGCGCAGTCTGTCAATGCGCCGATCCTCAGCATCCCGAAGGGTACGGTAATGAGGAGCAGTCATGAAGGGGGGGGTTAGTAACCCCTATAATTGGTGCATCCACCACGGGAGGTGCTGACCAAAAGTTAACCACATCAGGAGGGAAAGAGTATTTCCAATCCCAGACCCCTGGGACCCCTTTAAGTTTACAAGGTGATTCCCATTCTTTGGATATAAGATTCTGGAAATGCTCCTGTTCCAGGAATTTCAAGCGCGGCGGCGCTGTGTGGAAACTCTCCTTCTTAGGCTTGGGAGCCTCTCCAGGAGGGGAGATTGACAAAACCTCAAAGATCTTAATAAGTAGTTCATCTGTGTCACACAGGCCCCAAGAACCGGGTCCAGAATCATCACGGCTCCAGGGCATCTCATCCGAGGAGCCCGAATTGGAGAATAGCTCACCTTCATCAGAAGGATCAAGGTCCTGCATAGCAGCAGATTCATCAGTATCATTAGGAACCGGAGAACCAGGAGGCGTCAGGGACCGCTTCTTTCCAGGGCCCAAGCGCTCCGCCAAACTAGATAGCACCTGCTCAGCCGTAGGCAGCCTGCGCGGCACGTGCTGGTCATCCCCGCTCGAGTGAGACTCATCAGGAGTGAGATTTAAGTCCGGGGAGACAGGTGTATTGAAGTGAGGTGCAGCCACTGGTTGCAGGGTCAGTGCCTGTTCAGCACACGGTCCGTAGACCCGTGCTCTGTCAGCATCAGCATGGGGCTGACCACACACTGTACACAGCCGGTCTTGTCCCCGAGGGACCCCGGGTACATAATTCTGAGATGCCTCCATATGGTGATTATCTGAGCAGTATCCCCCCAGGGATTTATGCAATAGGCAACCCTGGATGCCCCAAGACCCGCTAGGAATGTGGGAGAATTTTTTATGTGAACCCGCTATAATATATGTCAGGCCGGGAGAAGCCACCGCGATTCTTGGAGTCTGAAAGACATAAAGAGAATAAGGGGGGGGGGGGGGGGTGTCAGTGCCATGCGCAGCTGAATGAAAAATCATAGGAACAAAAAATACCATTTTGTGAGTACTCACCTGAAAAATGGATATTGTTGGTGTGCCACACACCCCGCTTCACTTTTAAATATTCTTCACTTATTGGGTTAACTCACCGCCAGGTGACGCTGTGCAGAGAGGAAGTCTTGTAACGAGCCCCCTTCCGGCCTATATATACCTGGTACCTCCCTTCAATCACCAGTATATTAAAAAAGCAGAAAGACAAGGTACCAGTATTTTACCGGTAACCTCAAAATCAATTTGATAAAAAATAAAAAGCTTCACCATATAAAGGCTTCGGAAATACCGAAAAGGGTGTGTGGCACACCAACAATATCCATTTTTCAGGTGAGTACTCACAAAATGGTATTATTCTTGGTGTGCCACACACCCCGCTTCACTTTTAAATATTCTTCACTTATTGGGACATCCAAAAGCAGTGTCCACAAGGGATGGGCATCTCAAGGCCAGGTGAAGCATAACTTAAATGACTGCAGTCTGCAGAACCTTGCGGCCAAAAACAGCATCCGCTGAGGCCCGCACATCATACTTTTTCTAAGTTTTACAAAGTTGAACAGAAGACCAAGTGGCGGCCTTACAAACTTGTTCAACAGAAGCTTGGTGCTGAAAAGCCCAAGACGCCCCAATGGCGTGAGTAGAATGAGCAGTGATACGAAAAGGGGGAACTCTTCCCTTAGCAGAATAGGCCGCAGTAACGGCCTGACGTATCCACTTGCTAATGGCAGATTTGGCTGGTGCCAAACCCTTCTTAGGCCCATAGGGCACAACAAGAAAGGAATCCGTCCTACGAAAAGGAGACGTGATAATCAAGTAGTACTTAACACAGCGTACTACATCCAAACAATGCAAAACCCTCTCTTTGTCATTCTTAGGATTAGGACATAAGGAGGGAAGAACAATGTCTTGGTTCAAATGAAAAGCAGAAACAACCTTGGGAAGAAAGTCTGGCTTGAACCGAAAGACCACTTTATCCTGATGCCTCTCAAAGTAAGGCGCCTGGATAGACAAGGCCGGACCGAAGTGATAGCTACCAAGAAGACAATCTTCTGAGTCAGGGTAGACAAAGCAATATCTTGCAAAGGCTCAAAAGGAGGAGCCTGAAGAGCAGAAAGAACCAAATTCAAATCCCAAACCGGGAGTAATGATTTCCTGGGAGGCCGCACATGCGTAACCCCCGGAAAAAAGTTTTAACTAAAGGCTGAAGCGCAACACGCTTCTGAAAAAAGATAGATAAGGCAGAAACTTGCCCTTTTAACGTACTAAGCTGAAGACCAGAGTCCAGCCCTGACTGTAAAAACTCCAGAATCCTGGAGACCGAAAAGACCCTACAAGAGAAGGCTCTTATCTCACACCAAGCGATATAGGCTTTCCAAGTCCTATAGTAGATGATAGAAGAAGACCACTTCCGGGCACTGATCAGAGTCTTAACGACTGAATCAGAAATCCCCTCCTTCAGGATGGAGGTTTCAGCAGCCAGGCCGTCAAACCCAGCGCTGGTAAATTGGGGTAACACAATCGACCCTGAGTGAGCAGACCGGGCCGAAGAGGCAGAACGAACTGGTCCACTGCCAGCCGAACGATGTCTGCGAACCACACTCGCCTTGGCCACCTTGGGGCCACGAGAACGGCGATCACCTTTTCCAGAGCCAACTTCCGAAGCACCCTGCCCAGCATGGGTATTGGAGGAAACAGGTATAGAAATCCCAGAACTCCCCAGCTCAGGGACATGGTGTCCACTGCCAGAGCCAGAGGATCCTGGGAGAGCAACACGAAGTTCGGGAGCCTGTGATTGTGACGAGAGGCAAACGGGTCCACCTCCGGGGTCCCCCATCGGAGACACAGTGAGCGAAACACCCGAGGATGGAGAGCCCATTCTCCCAGACGGGGAAAGCCCCTGCTCAACCGGTCCGCTACCTGGTTCTCCACCCCTGGAAGGCATACCGCCGAGAGACAAGGAACATGGGCCTCCGCCCAGGTCAGGATCAGGGACACCTCTCTGAGAGCACTCAGACTGCGAGTCCCTCCCTGATGACTGATGTAAGCCACCGCTGTCTGATTGTCTGAACGCACCTGGACTGGAAGGCCCAGAACGTGCTCAATCAGGAGAGCAAGCACCCGACGGATGGTTCTCAGTTCCAGAATATTGGTGGGTAAGTGGGCCTCCTGAGGTCCCTACTGCCCCTGAAACTGCAGCTCCTTCCAGAATCCGCCCCATCCCGACAGACTGGCGTCCGTGGTGACAATTTTCCAAAGGGGGGTCAGGAAAGACCTGCCCTACACAAGATTGGTCGAGACCAACCACCACAGGAGGGACTGCCGGACCCGGGAGGACAACTGGAAGGACTGATCCAGCGACCGAGGCTGCTGGTCCCAAGACGCTGACAGAAAAAGCTGAAGCGTTCTCGTATGAATTCGGGCAAAAGGAAGAAACACTCTGTGTAGATGAGAGTCCAGGCCGGGACAAACCGACCCCTCTTTCTTGGGGGCTGCGAAAAGATTGGAGTAGAAACCGAGGCCCATCTCTAAGCGCGGCACCGGCCGGATGACCGCCATCTCTAACAGATTATTCACCGACGCCAGGAGCCCCTGCGTGGCCAAAGGATCGATGGGCACCCGAGACCGAAAGAACCGTGAAGGAGGGTGAGACTCGAATTCCAGGTCGTAACCGGCCGACACTACTTCCTGGATCCATCTGCCTGGAACCACTTGGTTCCAAATCTGGGAGAAGTGTCGCAATAGTCCCCCCACCCGCACGGGTGAGGGCAGCCCCTCATTGCTGAGCGGGCTTATCAGCAGGTTTGGGCTTGGTGCCCCATGACTGAGTGGGCCGGCCACGGCCCCTCCCCCGAGTCCAACCTGCACCTCTGGTAGCGGGAAAGGAAGCCCCCCTACCCGCTCTGAATCCTCGAAAGGAAGGCCTCCCGGAACCTGCCCCCCTAAAGGGACCACGAGGCCTCTTGCGTTGTGGCATCTTACCACCCTTTGCGACTGAATCAATTTTTTCCCCAAACAGACGCAACCCCAAAAAGGGGAGAGCTGTGAGCACCTTTTTAGAAACCGCGTCCGCCGACCACTGACGCAGCCATACTGACCGGCGAATAGCCACCAGCATAGCTGCTGCCTTGCTACTCATAGCCAGCGCATCGTCCTGAGCGGATAGGACATAGGACACAAAAGATTCACATTGCTTAAGCGCAGTAAACTCTTTACAAGCGGGATTAAGATCCTCATATAGCCCCTGAATTAAAGACCTAATCGGCAATAGAAGAAGGGCTGAAGCACACACCGGGCACAACGCTGACCCGGAATAAATAAAACCATGGCGAGCGTATTGGTCAATCCGACGATCTTCCCCATCTTTAGGGACAGTGGTCTCAGCAGACTGTACCATAGCCGTGCTGGAGAGCCCTAGCACAGGGGTATCGACGTCAGGAGGGACAGACCAAAGCTTCACCAACTCTGGCGGAAAAGGATAACGCTTTTCCCAACTGGAAGGGATTCCAGATAACCGCGTGGCCATTCCTTAAGGACCACCCTCTCAAAGTGGTGCTGTCTGGGAAAAACCCAATGCGGCTGAGGCTCTTTAAACAACTGACCCTTTGGCAGGGTGACAGCCTCAGGCGGATCTAAATTCCAAATTTTAAACATTTGAGCCAGAATGGAGGGGGTGTCAAAAGCAACCCCCGCCGACCAATCGCCAATCGCATCAGCCTCAAGCTGATCTGCAGGCTCATCTGACTCCAACAGGAATTCTTCCTCGTCCGGGGATCCATCGGACCATTCCACAGGCTGTGGAGCCGAAGGTACCGGAGTCAGGTGCCTCCGTTTTGCAGCGGCCTTTAACCCTGCTTTAATGGGCACTACTTTCCGGGGGCTGGCCGACCGTGCCGCCACCTCGGACTGCGAATCCCCACTTTTGACCGTGTCATGCGGGGTCCGGAACAGGGAGGGAGAGGTAGGAGATGATGAAGGTTGCGACGGGCCAGCAGCCGAAGCAACAGACTGACGCGCAATGCTCTGCTTTGCACAAGGGATGCAAATAAAGACATCAGCTGGGAGCAGAGCCCCACAACTTATGCACCCCCCAAATGGCTCAGAAGAACCGTTTCCGGCAATAACGGAAGCCTCCATATGGTGATTTATGGTATTCGCAATTTATTTGGGCTTTGAGGCATAAGCCAACCCGGGATGCCCCCTTATTTGTAAATGTCCCAGAAGGGAGGATTTTTTTTTTTTTTTTTTTTTTTAAAAGGAAGGTCCCCCTTAATATCTATATATATCTATATATTATATATGTATATTTTTAATATAAAAATATCCCAATCTTTTTTTTTTTTTTTTTTTTTTTTAAAAGAAAGACTAGCCAAGTAACAGAGCCGGAGGGCCACCATAAACAGGGATTCCGGGATCTGTAAGGAAAGGAAAAGACCACAATCAGATCCCCACATGCATGTAACAAGCCAAAGCAATGTATGCATGGCACCAAAGTGCCTTTAAATGAGCAAGAAAAGACCAAAAACCCTGCCCCTAAATAAATTCAAAACATGATGCCTCCTTAACAAAAAACACTCACCCCCATATCTATATATCAAAGATATCAAACTCCCACTCAACGGCCCCACCAGGGTGGGGCCGCTTACCTGAAAGGACCGAGAGCAGCAACCGGAGGGACGAAGCAGCAGCCAGCAGCAGCACAGGAAAACATAACCAAGTGCAGCCGCGCCCCCCCCCCCCCCCCACGTGACTTCCCTTTAAACTTTGAAAGGAAGGAAGTGAAGCTGGGGCCGGCCGCATGACGCTACCGCCGGCGCCACGCCCCCGTCGCCACGTCACCGGGACCCGCCCCCTAAGCTTGAGCAGTGCGGCCAAATCATCTGGGAATTGACACCAGATGAGCCGCTACACGTGCACACCAGGCAGGAGGCAGCGGAGGGGGGAGATGAAAGAGAGGGGAGGAGGAGGAGGAGAGGAAACAGCATAGCGCAGCCATACAACAGAAAACCTGTCATATAGTGGCCGCAGGGAGACCAGCGGGGAAGGGGAGAGGCGGGAGGGGGCTGTGGAAACTCAGGCGGTAAACCAACCTGCCCAGCGCGGTCCGCCCAACCGCCCCCAAGCTGACCTAAACACCAACCGGCCAGGACTATAAAAAACAGACCTGGCCGAAAGGGAAAAGAGTGCACATGCTGTGCAGTCTGCTCAATGCATAAAGTAAAAACACACATGTTATAATAAAGTTATACTGTGAAACACATACATAATATACAACCCTCTAACCCCCCCCCCCCTTATAGTGAAGGGAGAAGGGACCGTAACGGGAGAGCAAGGGGCTATGGGGACCCTCGGGACAGGGGCATCCCATTTCCGGATCACCATGCCGGATAGCCGCATTGCCCCCAAAAGAGGGGGTCGAGCGGAGGAGATAAACTCCTAGGCACCTATAGTGCCATCTACCATTTGCCCAGTGAGCAGCCTAGGCTGGGAGGCTTCCATTCCACCATCAAGGTATAAACACTCAAACCGGGCAGAAATAGACCAAAAGGGGGGTGCCGGGGTAAGATCCCGGCTACCTGTAAGCAGGAGACTTCAATCTTCTGTCTTGTCGTCAAGCAGAGAGAAAAATACTGGTGATTGAAGGGAGGTACCAGGTATATATAGGCCGGAAGGGGGCTCGTTACAAGACTTCCTCTCTGCACAGCGTCACCTGGCGGTGAGTTAACCCAATAAGTGAAGAATATTTAAAAGTGAAGCGGGGTGTGTGGCACACCAAGAATAACTGCCCAGGAGGGCACTTACATGACCAAGGGAGGAGGCGGATCGCAACCACGCGCGCGAAGACCGTCAAAATGGCGCCAAGCGAACCTCGAGGGGCGGGCCTGATCTGGCGCGTCATGCCAAGTCCCCGCCACCCCCAAAGAGTGCGAAGCTCTAACCAGCGTAACGTCAATGACAGCAGTGGATAGGACACACATACAGAGTGTAATTAAGGAGATTGCTCTCAAAACTAGAGAATGATGCTGCCGCCCGGGCTGCACACTTCTTGTAAATGAAAAGGACACACGCGCGCAACCAGACAAGGTTTATGTGGATCAAGGAGCGCAGCACTGACACCCAAGTTTAAAGAAAAAAGCAACGGCCATAAACGCGTATAACATTACGCTGGGACCGCCACACACATCCCCCCCCCCTTTTTCCCCCGAGCTACGGGAGGAAGTGAGGGAGAAAGCGAACCTGCACCCAGGGTTCATCGCTATGAGGGGCACGGGCAACAATGCGGGAGGGGCATCTAATGGAGGCTCACCATCGGCCTAAACCGCCTACCCTATGGTGGGGGATTGCGGTGGAGCATAGCTCCGTGAGCACACAAGGTGCTGCCTACCTTCACCCGACCAGCACAGCCCAGGCTGGGAGGCACATCCTTATCGAAGAGGACGGGTGGTAATAGTCCTGCAGGGCCGCAGACTGTAATTGCCCCGCTCACCTGCGAGAGAGTGATACTTCATGTCTTCGCAGTCAGCACTGCAGAGAAATCTGGGGATTTGTGGGAGGTCCCTGGGTATGTGAAGGGCCGGGAGGAGCCTGTTTTTTGCATGTCGGCAGTGAACAGTGCCCTCTGGTGGAGGATTACTCACATGTAAGTATTATATATGGAGCAGGACGTGCTGTATGCTTAGAATAAATCACCTTACAATCTGCAAACTTGAAATATATGTAAAAAACTTGCCTGAAAGTAAACACCAAAAGATTATCAACAACGTATATTTGTATTTGCCAATCTTTAGAACAAAGTGAAGTGGAGTATATTCCTTTGGAACTTCAAAAATCCTAAAGGGCTGGTGGGGTCAAAATAAAAATTCAATTTTGTGATTTTCAAAATTGCGTACCACTGCAGGAAATCCCCAAATTACATACTAATGGGTTAATCCCTGGACGTAGACAGGGCTGAAAGATGTGGCTCCTACCAGTCTACATATACTTCCTGCTGCACCTTCCACCTCAGTTATTAAGAAGCATTAGGTCAAAGTTGCCCAGGAGAAAAATTGTCATCTTGAATGAATAAAGACATTGGCATTGGAGTGGAAAAATTCTACAGGTCTGGATCCCAAAATGGAATTCTCTTATATTCCAGGGCGCCCCCATATTACATATATTACACATGTGGGAAGTCTGAAAACCAGGACGCCTCAAACAGAATCCAATCAAAGACTTACCTTGGCCAAAAGGCAGAAACCCTGAATAAAGAGCAAGGGGAATCCACCACCTGTCTGCAACACGTAAGGCCCAAAAGCTGCGTTCGCTGATCCCCCTATGCCTACCATGTAAAATTTAGTGAACAGGTAGCAGCCTTACATATCTGCTCTACCGCAGCTTGAAGTTGAAAAGCCCAGAATAATGCAGAATGTGCATAATCTGGTAGGGAGCATCGCTTCCTTTGCAACCATAGACTTTGGTCACCGCTTGTCTGAGCAATCTACCGATTGTAGATCTGGCAGGTACTAAACCCTTTGACTCTCTGGAATCACAAATAAGCCTTTTTTTCCTTTCTGAAATACAGCCTGAAAGACACTGACTGACTGCTGGTTTCAACGGCCAGGTGGTTAAAGCTAGCCCTCAAGAATTAGGGTGCCACAGAGGACCCTGCCTATCTGCAGAGGATGGGAGTCTAAATTAAGTGCATCAGGCAAAAAGGAAGATGCAGGGATCGCTAATAAGGCAACGGATGCAGAGAACGCTCGCTTAATTACTAAGTTCCATGTACATTGGGAGAAATTTTGTAATATACTACAAACCCACTGGCATATATTGTTACTCGATCCGATTGTAGCCAAACATGTGGGACCAAGACCTTTACTGACTGCGAAACGGGCGCCCAATATCCGTGATTTGCTAGTACGCGAGTACAGGCCCCAGAAAGTCGGAGGGGATGTGAAAACTGTGGGATCTTTTAAATGTGGTCATTGTAAAGTATGTACGTTTATGAGGGTGTCTACTAGCTTTGGGGGCCCAAGAAGCACGAGCCCTAGGCCAATAACTGAATTCATCAATTGCTCCTCTAGATTTGTAATATACTTACTTTCATGTCCTTGCAGCAAGCAGTATGTGGGAAAAACCAAAAGAGAGCTACGGGTGCGTTTAGGTGAGCATGTAAGAGACATTAGGAAAAACAATGAAAAAAGCCCCATGGCGGAGCACTTTAGAACTCACCATAACAGTGATCCCACGGGTTTGTCGGCATGCAGTATCTTCAAACTGAAGGCAAACAGTAGGAGTGGTCTTACAGATAGACTCTGTAGCGATAACCCTTATCGCCGGAGGGCTTCACCGCCCGAGACGTCCTTTTCCCAATCGTAAGAGGTGCTGCTGGAATTCCAGAGTCGTCCGTGAGGAAACAGGAACAGCCCTTACAAGGGCTAGGGAATTGTAATATAGCGTTTCCCCCAATAAGAGACAGAACTTCAGTATTGAGGGTGAAGGTGAAGTGACTTTATTAGTGCCACACTGGGCCTTATATGCAAGCCTCCATGCAAGGGGACCTCCCCCATGGACCTGATGGAGGACTGCATGACAAATACACCGACCAATGGGAGCAGGGCACACAATCCTTCAACTCTGCCGGTGACGCAATCAGCAACACAATAGACGTCTGTAATACAATCAGTATAACAATAGCAGTCTGTAATACAATCAATCAGAACAATGAATAACGTAATCAATCAACACAATGGCAGTATGTAACATGCTTAAGAAAAGGAAAGTAATGAACCTGTGTAAAGTCCAAAGGGCAGAGAGTCTGTCACAGACTCCTTCAGCAAGAGTCCAGATTGATTTACGAATTAGGAACCATGGTCCCAGCGGGACTTAATACCGACATGGGATTAAAAGCATTCCTATGAGAATGATTAGGGATGTGGATGCCCTTGAGTAGACCTGCACATGGTGGGCTAATATACCCCCTGTGTTATGTATTTATATATTTTTACCCTTATGTAATAGATTTCTAATGTGTATTAAATGTTCAAAAAAAAATTTTGGATGGTAGACCTTCACCCATTCTCTTTCTTGGTGTATTAAGATCTATTATATTAACTTTACTAACTTCCCTGGGTTTCTTTCTCCTATGGATGGGCATCTGTGTGCCACGACATGTTGGTGCAATTACTCCCCTGCAGTAAAGTGTCATATAGTATATTTCTGCACTAGCAGAGATTATGAATATGCAGATAGACTCTGCAATATTGCAATATTGTTCATCTGAAAAGACTAGGAGTGAATGTGCATGTGTGGCATATACCCCTACATATATATACCCCCAGTATACAGTGCATGATGCAAGCAAGTGTCATCAATGTAAGGAAGACAAAAGAGGAAAATGCTGCCAAATCAGAATGAAAGGTCTCATGGAGACTGATGCTTTTGAAAACCCTTTACTGGCATTTTACTGTTACCTCTACAATATCAAGCGACAAAACCGGCATATGTAGTGCCCCCCCCCCCCCCCAGGAGATGGTGCCAAACGCTGTCAACATACACGCTACTATGAATATAAATGCTGCCAAATGGACAGGATACAGGAGCTGGTTGGATTGTTGTGACCAGTACATCATGGGTTAAAACATCACACACTTGTGTGTCATTGTCCAGTGAGCAACAATGGAGGCGTGTCCCACACATATAAATCAGGCTGTTTGGAGCTGGCCCCCTCCCACCCTGATGAAGCTCTGGCATAGGAGTGAAACCATCGTCGGTGCTGGGCCCTTGACCACGCCCCCCGCCTAACGCAGCCTCCGTACCCTGGCCGCCTGATATCGAGTCACTGTTAGACGCGCAAGGAGCGCACCCTCATGACCTGTCCGACACCTGCATGGAAGACACGTGTATGCTTGTTTACACCAAGGGTGGTGAGATATCTGTTTCATTGTCTGAACTCGCTGCGCTGACAAGCTGAGCAGCCCATGTGCCCGGCCGTTGCCGGAAGAGACCTTGCATTTACATTGCGGTGTTTTATGGCTCCCAGCATGGACATGCTTTGCAAACACTGATATGTTGTCATGTATCTTAAGGCAGCACTCTACATGGATTCTGAATAGGATGCCATACATACAACTCAGTGTTACAAATTGATTCAGCCTGGACGGGGCGATTAACATAGGAGGCACACAGTAAACGCTCATAATGTATATTGGTGGGCGGTTTTGCCCCCTTGCTTTACCCAAGGCTGGCCAGCTGGTATGTTTGTTGGCTGTGTGGCGGGTTGCGTGAAGCCCAGGTTGTCCTGGCTGGGGCCCTATATGTTGCTTTTTTATTCTGCAATTGCGGTTTTAATTCACCAGTGTGTACTATGTCTGCTTTGCATGTGATATATGTTTTGTGCCAGTACACCTTTGTTAAATAAATGAACAATGTTTTGTGGCAAACCTTGCCTCTATGTAGTATTTCCAGTCAGCCTAGCACTTAACCATTTTTCTTTTTGTATTTGTTCAGATGCAAGGATGCTAAAGATCTGTTCCAGACCAAGTGTAGCTCGGTCTGCAGTGACATTGTGTGAAATTGGGCAGATGGAATGGCCTACACAGAATATTCCCACACACATTCCCTGCTGTCTGCTAAGAGCCCTTTACCTTACCTTGAGGGATCTAATCTACTGGTTGAAAGACTCTGGCCTGTTGTGTGTCCAGAGTCATCCCCCAAAAAATTCCTCACTTTTGAGGGAACCACATGCAATTCAGGGTAATTTATCATCCAATGTAATATCTCCAGTGTCAATAGGACCTTCCTGATATCCTTCAAGGTCCCCTGTATAGAATACCTGTATCAGTATAATCTAGGTACATGCTTCATGAGTATCCCCTGGCTTCTCAAAAGCCATGAGCCCTACCAGGACTTTCGTATGGCAGAGCTAGGAACAGGAACTTTTGGTTGTCTATAGTGAATGACAGACGTCTAATGGACTATGAAACTAGAATATACAGAATATCTGACAGCTTCTAGTGACATGACCCCTTGTATCAGATGCTGATTACAGATCGGAGTGCCTCCGCTTTCTCTGGGATGTGAGAGAGTCTTGAAAGGACAAATCTGTGTGGAGGCCTAGCCCAAAACTGGGAAGACATGGAGGAGGATTTGGACTTGCTTCAACAGGAAAGCTTTTGAACTCATTCTGGGATTTAGACTTGCCCTAAAAATCTTCCCAGTGCTTGGTTTTGCCTGAACCCCTGACAGAAAGGGCCAGGAAATAGTGGACCTGTGCAAGAAAGGGTTAATTTTTCTCTTTGGAAGACTAGTGGATGTTCCACCTGTTGCCATCTTAATATCATCCAGGTGCTTACTAAACAAAAGACTTCCCACAAAAGTTAGACATGTTCAAAATCTTGAAAAATGAAAGGTAGCATCAGCAAACCGCTGTTTAAAACAAACTGAAAATAGATATTTAGTATTCAGATTTTATGGAATGATTGCATCATAACGGTTTTTCCTATTACTTTTGGCTAATCTTAGTGAAATGTCTTGCCTTCTAAATTTTGCTTAGGTCTCCTGGGAGGAACCAGGACCTAAAACTTCAGTAGTAACAGTCCTAACAGTAGTAGTCCTCTAAAATTTGTTCACAAGCTGGAATAAACCTTTTTTTGCTCTAGGGGGGCCACATTGTTGTATTCCATTTCAAGAGGTTGCAAAAAATGTAAGCTGCAAATGCTTTTATGTATATGCAAAGGTGAATTTAAGTGGAAGAAATCAGGTGACCAGGACCTCTGTTAACCCCTAAACCATTCACCTCAGCGCAAGTCCAGCACACCAAAAACCCCTAAAACAAACTTACTATTAAATATTAAAAATATACGGTTCCCATGCTGTCTGTGTAATTCCTGCAGCACCTGGAATAGGCTACACGTTTTGGGGATAATGCCCCTTAATCATACCTGACATCCTGGGTGCTTCTGCTACATTATATGTCTGCTTCCCTCCTCCCTGTCTGTCACCTCTGCCTGCCACAGCTGGCTCCATCTTGCCCGTGCACATGAGGTGCTCATCTTCATGCACAGCGCCGCCGCCAGCAGGGTAGGATTGGACAAGAGTGAGGTGGAGGAGTTTAGTCCTGCCCACTCTATTCCTCGTCTTTTCGTTAACCTTGTGTTACTACACAGAGGAAAGGTATTATGCTGGGGACTAGAGCGCTGTCTGCCATTTCCATAAGGCCGAATACTATGGGACAGATGAGGCAGCAACACATTTGTCAAACTCAAGGCCCCCATGGGGTGGATGCGGCCCTCAAAGCCTTTTCATGTGGCCCTCTGACAGGTACAAGCCAGTGGTGTCTATGTGACACCCCTTTTAACTGGACGGGTCACTCCAGGGCTTCAGTTATCAGCAGCTTGTCCCCGTGTGAGGTGCTGCCGAGTAAAGCACTGTTAGTGAGAAGCACTCATCAGCAAACCATTCTTTCCGGTCAGTACCCCATACCTCAAACATTACTACATTTATACATGCGTGTCGGGATTACAATTGTTCTTAAAATTAAATGTGTGGCTGTGAGTTACGAAGTTGTTCCCGTTACCCCAAAAATAATTAGTCTGATTCGCACATACATCAAGTAGTCTCACTGGACTCACTTCACTTCTGAGCATATGAGAGCATTGTGGTTGCTTCTGGTTACCAGGGGGAGCAAACCGCTGCAGTTCCAATGCAGTGGAACTAGGAAGACAGCAGCTGGAATGCCAAGAAACACATTCTCGACCAATATAAGACCTGTCCTATTTTCAGGGAAACAGGGTATTAAGAAGCAGCCTACAACTTTTTGAAAGCTTGATTTTCTAATCTATTGTACCAAATGGTATTCCTTTATCAGATTTTCTACCTAGATCAATGGATAACAGTACTACAATGTAAAAACTTAAACATTTTAGGAGTTAGAAGTTTAGGCCATGTTCTTATTTGTACAAATAAAGCCAAGATCCAGATTAAATGCTTTTTAATAACTTTAATTGTTATTTCTCTAAGTAATTGAATCATCTTTAATTTTTCAAAAAAAAAATACCATTTTGTGAGATTCTCACCTGTAAAATGGTTATTACGAGTATGTCACACCCCCCACTTCCCGATATTCATGACACTTGGGAACCCGGCCTGTAGAGGGCGATCTTGCAGAGATGACATGGAAAAGAGGAGCCCCTCCTGGTCCATAAGTACTGGGTTCCTCCCACTATTCCTCAGTCTTATTAAAAAGCAGTGAGAACCAAGAAGAGCCAATTATATTCAATAATAATCACCATATAAAAAATCCCTAGAACAAAAAGGGCGGGGAAGGGGGGTGTGTGACATACTCTTTTTAAACAGCAGTGAAGAACCAGGAAGAGCCAATTATATTCAATAATTGTAAAATTATATGAGAATAATACCAAATGAAGGATCCCTTAGAACAAAAAGCCAATTATATTCAATAATTGTAAAATTACCATATAAAGGATCCCTCGAACAAAAAATGGCGGGGGAAGTGGGGGGTGTGACATACCAGCTGCCACTGGTTGACATTAAAGTTACACAGGGGAGTCCCCCTATCCGCTTGGATTATCAAGAAATCCGTGATGGCTTGTCTCTGTTCGTATAGTCTGTCCAGCCTATGCAGGGTGGAATTCCAACGGGTGGAAACATCGCAAAACAGACTATGTTGGGGGCTACCGTTCTGATGCTGAAGCTCAAGAAGGGTGAGCTTGGCGGTGTATGAGTGGCTGAAGTGCATGCAAAGTTTCCTTGAAGTTGTTAGGATGTCTTGCAGATGGGGGGGAAGACTTCAGAAACCGCTTCACAACCAGATTGAAGACGTGAGCCATGCAGGGCGCATGGGTCAGCCTTCCTTGTCACAGCGCAGACAAAATGTTCTTCCCATTGTCGGGAACCATGGTTCCCATTTTAATAACCATTTTACAGGTGAGAATCTCACAAAATGGTATTATTCCTAGTATGTCACACCCCCACTTCCCGATATTCATGACACTTGGGACATCCAATAGCAGTGTCTATAATGGGTGGGGATCCCAAAGGAATAATGCATAACTTAATTTACTGCAGCTTGCAGAACTTTGCGGCCCAAAACAGCATCCGCTGAGGCCCGCACATCAACCTTGTAAAACTTAGAAAAAGTATGCACAGAAGACCAAGTCGCAGCCTTGCAGACTTGTTCAACAGAAGCTTGGTGCTGAAAAGCCCAAGAGGCTCCAATAGCACAAGTAGAATGAGCGGCGACACGAAAAGGGGGAACCTTCTCCTTCGCCATATAGGCCCCAATGATAGCCTGACGTATCCACTTACTAAGGGAAGATTTGGCAGGAGAAAAACCCTTCTTGGGTCCAGAAGGCACAACAAAAAAGGCATCCGTCTTGCGGAAGGCCGAGGTAGTAACTAAATAATTCTTAACACAACGAACTACATCCAAAGAATGTAAGACCCTTTCATGTCGTTACTAGGTTTAGGACACAAGGAAGGAAGAACTATATCCTGATTTAGGTGGAAAGCAGACACCATCTTAGGAAGGAAATCCGGTTTAAAGCGGAAAACAACCTTATCTTGATGCCTCTCAAAATAAGGGGCTTGAATAGACAAAGCCGCCAGTTCAGAAACTCGGCAGACAGAAGTAATAGCAACCAAAAAGGCAACCTTCTGAGTAAGAATAGGAAGAGGAATATCCTGCAATGGCTCAAAGGGAGCAGCTTGCATAGCCGAAAGCACCAAATTAAGATCCCAAACAGGAAGTAAAGGCTTTCTGGGAGGCCGCACATGCGCGACTCCTTGGAAAAAGGTCTTAACCAAAGGATGAAGAGCAAACGATCTTTGAAAGAAAATTGCCAAGACAGAGACTTGCCCTTTCAAAGTACTAATCTGTAATCCCATATCCAGACCTCATTGCAGATATTCCAGAATTCTAGGAATAGAAAATACTCTACAGGGCAAAGCCCTGGATTCACACCAATCAATATAGGACCTCCAAGTCCTGTAATAAATGACAGAGGAAGACTTCTTCCTAGCTCTAATAAGAGTCTGAATAACCACATCAGAAAGACCTTCTTTCAAGATGGAGACTTCAGCAGCCATGCCGTCAAAGCCAGCATTTGAAAATTGGGGTAACAAAGTTGACCCTGAGTGCTAACTTGCGCACCACCTAGCTGATCATGGAGAATGGGGGAAAACAGATATAGGAACCCCAGATCCTTCCAGGACAGAGACATGGCATCCGCTGCCACTGCCAGAGGATCCTGGGATAGAGACACAAAAGCTGGCAGCTTGTGATTGTGACGAGAAGCAAACAGGTCCAACCGTGGAGTCCCCCACTTGTGACCGAGGAACTGAAAGACCCTTGGATTGAGAGACCATTCTCCCTGGCGAGAACATCCCCTGCTCAGGGAGTCTGCCTCCACATTCTCTATCCCCGGAATGTAAACTGCTGATATGCAGGGAACATTGATCTCTGCCCACTGAAGGATCTTCAGACACTTCCCGTAGAGCACCCCAACTGCGAGTCCCTCCCTGGTGATTGATGTATGCGACCGTTGTTCGGTTGTCTGACCGAATCTGTACCGGCAGCCCCTGCAAAAGACGAGTCAATCGAAGAAGAACCAAACGAATGGC
Organism: Gastrophryne carolinensis; assembly: GCA_027917425.1. NCBI lineage: Eukaryota > Metazoa > Chordata > Amphibia > Anura > Microhylidae > Gastrophryne > Gastrophryne carolinensis. Next base: position 342,121,307 of record CM051238.1, read on the forward strand.
TCGTAGCTCCAATATATTGATTGGAGAATGAGCCTCCGGAGGCCCCCACAATCCCTGGAACTGATGTTCCTTCCAGAAGCCCCCCCCCCCCCCAGCCCACCAGGCTGGCATCCGTGGTGACCAGTTCCCAACAAGAGGTCAGAAATGACTTGCCTTTCTTGAGATTGCTCGATATTAGCCACCACTGAAGGGACTGCAGAACGTGGGGGGATAACAGACAAATCTGATTCAATGATAGTGGACACTTGTCCCACTTCGCCAAGAGGAAGAGCTGAAGCGTCCTCATGTGAAATTGGGCATACGGGACTGCCTCGAATGCGGCTACCATCAGTCCTACTACTCTCATCCCCAGGCGGATAGACTGACGAGGGTTGGACAAGAACAGACGAATCAAATCCTGAATCAGAACAATTTTGGACCGAGGAAGAAACACCTTGGCCTGAAACGTATCCAGATTCAGGCCCAAAAAAGGAATCTCCCTGGACGGACAGAGAGGATTTGGGATGGTTTATTACCCAACCGAACCTCTCTAGCGTGGATACCACCGTCCTGGTGTTAATTCTGCTTGTTCGAAGGAAGAGGCTGAGATGAGAAGATCGTCCAGAAATGGCACAATGCGAATGCCCTGGACCCTGAATATAGCCATCACTCCTGCCAGCATTTTGGTAAAAACTCGGAGTCAAAGTAAGGCCGAATGGAAGGGCTACAAACTGAAAATGCTGATCTTCTACCGTGAACCTGAGAAATCTCTGGTGAGCCGGAAAAATACAATTCTGTGAAATACTCACCTGTAGAATTGGTATTATAAGTATACAGTACGTCCTGCTCCAGATAGATTACTTACGCTTGGGTTATCCTCCGCCAGATGGCGCTGCACTGCAGACACATGTAAAACAGGCTCCTCCCGGCCCCTCAAATACCCGGGGACCTCCCACAAATCCCCAGCATTGAAAAGCAGTGAAAAAGAAGCCGGGAGAATTTAACAACCAAAAACTGGTAACTATAACAATGATAATCACCAAAAAAATCAGGGTGGGGTGGAGCAGGACGTACTGTATACTTATAATACCAATTCTACAGGTGAGTATTTCACAGAATTGTATTATTCTTAGTATACAGTACGTCCTGCTCCAGATAGATTACTTACACTTGGGACATCCAATAGTGTCCATAAAGTAGGGTGGGATCCCCAATAAAAAAAAAGGTAACAGCAGACTGTTTAAACCACTGAATCAAGGCCTGACGAATCCACTTGCTGATAGGAGACTTGGCAGGAGCCAAAAACCCTTCCTAGGACCAGGAGGGCCCACAAAAAGAGCATCAGTGTCCCTGAAAGGTGCAGTAGCCACCAGATAGTACTTCAGACACCTAACCACATCCAAAGAGTGCAAAACTCTCCTTAGCATTGCTAGGGTTAGGGCACAAAGAAGGAAGAACAATATCCTGATTCAAATGAAAGGCAGACACTACCTTTGTAGGGGGGCTGAATGGACAGCACCGCCAACTCAGACACATGCCTGACAGAAGTGATAGCTACCAGAAACACAACCTTGAGCGTAAGAATGGCCAAGGCAGCATCCTGCACAGGTTCAAAGGGAGCACCCTGCAAGGCAGGCAAGACCAATTCCAAATCCCAAAAACAAGGACCATAGGTTGTCGTGGGGAACGCACATGAGCAACCCCCTAAAAGCAGTCTTAATCAAGGAATGCTGAACAAAAGACTTCTGAAAGAAGACAGACAGGGTAGAAACCTGACCCTTCAAAGTACTGAGTTAGAGACTGACTCCAACACATGCAGTAAAACTCCAGAACCCTGGGAACTGAGAACACCCAACAGGGAAGAGACCAAGACTCAACCAGTCAATGTAGGTATGCCATACCTTATAACAGATGGAAGAAGAAGTCATCTTCCTAGCCTTCACCATGGACTCAACCATCGAGGTAGACAAACCTTTCTCCATCAAGATGGAGGTTTCAGCAGTCAGGCCGCCAAGGCCAGAGTTTGCAATTGGGATGGCGTAAGGGGTCCTAAGTGAGCAGATCTGGCACTCCAGGCAGAAAGCAGTGATCTACTGCCATCTGCACCACGTCTGCGAACCACACTCTTCTTGGCCACCTGAGGCCACCAGAACCACTAGAACCCCTTCCGGAGCAATCTTGCGCAGAACCCTGCCTAGCAGAGGGAATGTAGAAAAGACATACAGAAACTGAATGTCCTGCCATGACATTACTAAGGCATCCATGGGCACGGCCAGAGGATCCTGGGACAGCAAACAGATCCACATCAGGTTGGCCCCAACGGTGATACAGAGATTGGAACACCCTGTTGCAGAGGGACCCCCCCGGAATGTATACCGCTGAAATGCAGGGAACATTGGCCTCCACCCAGATCAGAATCAGAGACACTTCCTGGAGGACCCTCTTGCTCCGGTTCCCTCCCTGATGATTGATGTAGGCAACTGCCATCAGAGTGACCGTGCGCCCCTGAACAGGCAGGCCCTGAAAATGAGTAGTCAAACGAACCAGAACTAACCTGATCGCTCACAGCTTCAAGACATTGATAGGTGAATAGGCCTTCTAAGGGCCCCACCTCCCCTGGAACCGCAGGGACCTTCAGAAGAACCCCCCCAACCTGATAGACTGGCATCCGTGGTGACCGTCTCCCAGGAAGGAGCAATAGGTTCCTTGAGTCCATCCACTACAAGAGGGACCTCCTCACCAGGGGGGAAGACACCCAGACCCTGTCCAGGGATGCTGGGTCCTTGTCCCATACAGACAATAGGAGAAGTTGTAGAAGCCCCAAGAGGGACTGAGCACAAAGGGCCGCTTCGAAGCACGCCACCATCAGGCCCACCAGCTGCATCCCCTGCCTGGTGAAGGGACGGGGACAGCTAGGAGGAACTGAACTTGTGCAAGCAGATTGTCCACCTTCTGCTGAGGAAGGAATATCCTTGCCTGAACTGTGTCCAGATTCATTCCTAGGAATGAAGTTACCAAGGGAGGGGACAGTGAGGACTTGGGGTGGCTGATCACCCATCCAGATGACTCCAGAATGGACACCACCAGCTGAGTATCCAACTTTGCCAGATGTAGAGCCTGGGAAGTGATGAGGACGTCCAGGTAGTGCAGCACGCGGACGCCCCTTGGCCTCATCAGAGACATCACCCCCGCCAGCACCTTGGTGAGCACTCTGGGAGCTGAAGAGAGGCCAGATGGCAAGGCCACAAATTGGCAGTGTTGATCTTCCAACGTGGATCTGAGGAATCTTGGTGTCCTGAAAACACAAGGATGTGAAAGTAAGCATCTTTGATATCCACAAACGGCATGAAGCCCCCGGGTCGCAAGGAGCAGATGGCCGAGCGCAGAGTTTCCATGAGGAAAGCACCTGTACCTGACAATTTGCTGAAGATCTGTACATCCAGAATGGGCCAGACTGACCCATCTTTTTTGGTAACTGTGAAAGGGTTGGTGTAGGGTCCCTTGCCTCTGTTTGTTAAGGGAAATCTGCAAATGACCCCCAGACCCAGCAGACCTTGCACGGCCTGCGCCAGCACCTGAGCAGAAGCAGGGACCAGGAGTACCCGGGACCAGATAATCTTAGGGGAGGCCGCACAGCAAACACCATCTTGTAGCCGGAGGACACTACCTCCTAAATCCACCGGTCTGAGGCGTGATGCCTCCAGACTTAAGCAAGGTGCCGCAGCCGTCCCCTCACCCAGGCGGGTGAGGGCGCCCCATCATGCTTGAGGGGACTTGGGAGAGGATTTGGGCTTAGCCCCCCCAGAGGAGCCAGGGTGTTGCCTTCTGCTCCAGGGACAGGGAGCTGCGCGAGCCCCCGCGAAGGACACCCCTGGTTCCTGTTTAACACCATGGTGGGGGGTGGAAGGGGGGCCCTGGCCCCGAAGGGGCCGAGACAGCCGTCTGCGCTGGGGTAACTTACCTCTCCTACCAAACAGGTCTAGACGGGCCCCAAACAGACGTAGCCCCTTAAAGGGGAGCCCAGTAAAGGCCTTCTTCGCAGCATTGTCAGCACCCCACTGTCGCAGCCAGACCAAGTGACGTATAGCCACCACAAGGGCAGAAGTTCTTGCACACATTCTGATGGTGTCATCCAATGCTACTAGAACAAAATTTAGAAACCCACCACAACTGGAGAGTGCATTAAACACCTCACAAGGAAGATCATCAGAGGCACTATCAAGCATATTTCTGATGAGGGTTCTAGTGGCCACAGCAGTAATGGCAGAGGCACAGACCGGGCGCAGCATTGTCCCCGCACATGCAAAGGCGTGGGAGGCCAGCAGGTCAATGCGCCGGTCCTCAGCATCCCGCAGGGTAGTAGAATCAGGGGGAATGCATGACAGGGGTGTTAGATAGCCCTATTATCGGGACATCCACCTCGGGGGGAATGACCAACATTTAACCACCTCAGGGGGAAAAGGATACTTCCTATCCCAATCCCTTGGAACCCCGGGAAGTTTACTGGGGCACTCCCATTCCTTGAGCACAAGGGTATGGAAATGTGCCTGCTCTAGGAATTCCAAACGTGATGTTGCTGTATGGAAGCGCTCCCCTCTTTGCCTGGGAGCCTCACCAGGGAGAGAGATAGACAGAACCTCAAAGATCTGGGTCAATCTGTCAGTGTCATCCAGGGCCCAGGGGTCAGAGCCAGAATCGTCAGAATCATCAGATGAGCCTGAGTCAGAAAAGAGCTCTCCATCAGAAGGGGTATAGCCACACAGATTCATAAACTCCTGAGATCCCATAGGGAAAACAGTATCATAAGGCGTCAGGTGCCGCTTCTTACCAGGGCCCTTACGCGCTAAGGACCTCGCAATAATCTGTTCAGCAGTAGGTAGTCTAGAAGACACATCAGGCTGAGAATCCCCACTTGTATGCAACTCAGCAGGAGTGAGACTTAAGCTTGGGGGAGAAGGTGAAGTGAAACGCGGTGCAGCCACTGGCAGGCCAGATTGCAAAGCCAGCGCTTGCTCAGCACAGGGTACGCAGACCCATGCCTTGTCAGCATCAGCATGAGGTTGTCCACACGCCATACACCGTCGGTCTTGTCCCAAAGGGACCCCGGTCACATTACCCTTAGATGCCTCCATATGGTGATTATTAGGCACAATATGCCAGTAGGGACTGACGCTATAAAGCAACCCTGAATGCCCCAATGACCCGCTAGGGAAGTGGGAGTAATTTTACAAGGCCCCACTATCAATTACACCGGGCCGGGAGAAGCCAATGGATTCACCCTCTGAAAGACACAATGAGAAGAAGGGTGTCAGAACCAAAACACACTACAGTGAGTATAAAGCCGCCCGCGAGGGCACTTACGGACCACAGTAAGTAAGAACGTCACACGTGCGTGCGACCAGACAACATGGCGCGAGTACCTCGAAGGGCGGGCCAGAGCGAGCCGTGACGCGGGGCGCGTCATGCCCCGCCCCCCTGAAGAGTGCGAAGCCCAACCGACAAGCAGCCAATGAGGACGCAGAAGCGTCTGAGGTAACGCCGCCGCCCGGCGCGGAACATCCAAATGAAGGAAAAGGCGCGCGCGGCAGCTGCATTTGCAGTGTAAAAAGACAAGTCAGCGCGGCGGTTGACACCACATATACTAGTCCAAGCAGACATTACAAAGGCCATATGCACGTAATCACAATACACTGACATCCACACCCCCCCCCCCCCTTTCTTTTCCCCCCGAAGGCTACAGGGAGAATGAGGGAGGATGGCGGCCCTTTGTACAGGGCCCACCGCTACTGGGGCATGGGACAATAATGCGGGAGGGGCATCCCATAAAGGCTCACCATCAGCCTATACCGCCTACCCTTTGGTGGGGGCTCCTTAAGCACATGATGCCGCCTACCTTCACCCGACCAGCGCAGCCCAGGCTGGAAGGCACATCACACGAAGGACGGGTGGGAATAGTCCAACAGGGCCGAAGGCTTTAATAGCCCCGCTCACCTGAGACAGAGTGATAATTTCATGTCTTCGCAGTAAGCACTGCAGAGAAATCTGGGGATTTGTGGGAGGTCCCCGGGTATTTGAGGGGCCGGGAGGAGCCAGTTTTACATGTCTCTGCAGTGCAGCGCCATCTGGCGGAGGATAACCCAAGTGTAAGTAATCTATCTGGAGCAGGACGTACTGTATAAGAATAATCGGAATGTGCAGATTATCCCCCTGACAGAGAGCATTGACCGTTGATCGTAAAGACTCCATGCGGAATTTTCTGAAGCGGATATACTGATTGAGCCGCTTCAGGTCTAGAATAGGCCGAACAGAGCCGTCCTTCTTGGGTACCATGAACAGGTTGGAGTAAAACCCCAGACCCTTTTCCGCTGGAGGCACTGGGCAGATGAAAGGCAAGTTTAATAGATTCGCCACTGCTGCCCAAAGTCTCTGCGCAATTACCGGATCCGAAGGCATCCGGGACCTGAAAAATCTGGGAGGAGGCCGGGACTCGAATTCCAGTTTGTAACTGGAGGACACCATTTCCAGAATCCAATTGTCTGATACCTCTTGGACCCAGACCTGGAAGAAGAACCGCAGCCGTCCCCCCACCCGTAAGGGTGAGGGCGCCGCCTCATTGCTGGGCAGGCTTGGAAGCAGACTTAGGTTTAGAACCACAACTCTGACTTGAACGGCCACGTCCTTTCCCTCTATTCCATGCATTCCCTCTAGGGACTGAACAAGCCGATCCTCTACCAGATCTGGACCCACGAAAGGAAGGGTTAAAGGAGGCCATCCCACGAATGGAACGACGTTGTCTCTTACGCTGAGGCAATTTCCCTCCTTTAGTGACAGAATCCAATTTTTCCCCAAAGAGGCGCAATCCCAAGAAAGGGAGCGCTGTAAGTGATTTCTTGGCCACAATATCAGCCGCCCACTGGCGTAACCATACTGACCGCCGTATGGCAATTAACAAGGCGGAAGTTCTGCGGCACATGACCAAAGTATCGTCCAAAGCAGAAAGTACATAAGACACAAACAGCTCGCATCGCTTAAGAGCGACAAACTCATCAGAGGCTGGATCAAGCCCTGAGGTATTCAATAGGTCTCTAATTACAGACCTAATAGCCACCGCCATGAGTGCCGAAGCACCAACAGGCCGCAAGGCCGAGCCCACACTAGCAAAAGCGGGGCACGCCATTTGATCAATACGCTTGTCTTCTCCATCTTTAAGAGTAGTGGATTCAGGAGAATGCAATACAGAAGAATTGGACAAACTAAGCACAGGGGCATCCATCTCCGGAGGGGATGACCAACGCTTAACTGTGTCCGCTGGAAAGGGATATTTTGTATCCCAGCCCGAGGGAATGCCAGGAAGCCGCGTAGGCTTCTCCCATTCCATAAGAATAATATCCTCAAAATGTTTCTGATTAGGAAATTCTAGACGAGGCTTGGAGGCTCCAAAGAATTCCCCTTTTTGAGGAAGGACTGCTTCTGGAGGAGTAATTGCCAAAACTTCAAATAATTGAGCAAGAGCTTTTGGGGTGTCCAAAACATCCCCCTCACCCTGCTCAACATCAGTACCCAAAAACTGCTGATCATCAGAAATATCAGACTCCTCAAATAATTCTCCTTCCTCGAGCAGAGAATAGTCAGACCAATGAAGCAAATTGCAATTGTCAAACTCCCTAGCCAGAACGGCTGGAGCCAAATGTTTCCTTTTAGCTGGGACCTTCCTGGCCGCAGCGGTAGAAATACATTTTTCAATGTGAGCCAGTCTGGCACATACATCAGAAGCGACTCTCCATCCATGACAACATCACTGGGGGTACGGACAAGACACGGTGGGGTAGGAGAAGAGGCAGGAGCAGCAGACCCTGAAGCCTGGGCCCCTGTTTGCTGCATTATAGTCAATTGTGCACAAGGGATGCAAAGAAACGTGTTATCCCCTACAAGGGATGCCCCACATTCTAAACACTGCAGAGTCTGTCCCAAGGGAACTGTAAGCCCAGTATCCTGAGATGCCTCCATATGGTGTTTGTTTAAATACTTTATTATTTATAGTCGCAAAGTTTATATGGGATTTACGCAATCAGCTACCCGGGATGCCCCTTGAGTCCCAGGTGGGAGGATTTGATTAATAATATAATAACCCCCTACAAATAAGGGCTAAGGACCAGGAGAAACCCCTTCTATGAAGAGTTTCCCCCTGAAATAAGGAAATACACAGTCACCATAAGCACCACTATATAAACGAGCATAACAGCAACAGATAAATATCCCTTTAGCAAGGCCAAAGGGTACTCACGAGACCAGGCGACAGCACGCACAGCGAGAGAGAGAATCGCGGGGAAAAAAAACGGAAATGGCCCGAAAAGAAGCGACGCCGACTCCTCACACGCAAGCCGAGCTAAGGGAAACACGGGGAGTGGGCCCGACAGAGCACGTCAACGGGCTCTGAGCCATAGAGGCATAATAGAGCGGGGCCGGAAGGCGACGCCGCGCGCCAAGCCCCGCCCACCTCCGAATCCAGCACGCTGTTCAAAAAAAAAAAAAAAGGAGGCAAATACAAAAAAAAAAAAATCCCTCTGCATGCAGAACCCTTCACCAAAAAGGTATGCAATACAAAGCACTGTATAGCTCACCATGAATATTCCAAAGGAAACTTTTTTTTTTTTTTTTTTTTTATATGCGTGCATGGTGCAAAGAAACTTAAGTCACAAAACATCCTGTTTCCAAATGCACCCCCCCCCCCTCCTTTTCACCCCTGCAGGGCCCAGGAGAACAAAGGAGAGAGGTACAGGAAAAGCACCCATAAGGCACAAGGGCAACTAAAGGGACGGGGCATCCCATGCCGGGGAACACCAACCCGGATACCGCCTACACCTTATTTGAGGTCTCACGGAGGAGCAAGCCCCAAGTACACCCAAGGGTGTATCAACCCTTGCCCGAGCCTTTCACCCAAGGCTGGGAGGCATATAGTAACGGTTACAAAATATAAAAGAGGTTCAGGCAGAAATAGAAAAAGGCCGGGAGTAATCTACCTGCAAAAAGGAGAGTCATCTTCTGAATGCTTCGCCGACTGCAGAGATGAAAGACTGGAGAATGAGTGGGAGGTCCCAGGTACTTATGGACCAGGAGGGGCTCCTTTTTTCATGTCATCTCTGCAAGATTGCCCTCTACAGGCCGTTTTCCCAAGTGTCATGAATATTTGGAAGCAGGGTGTGACATACTAAGAATATCTGTCCTGCTATACGTACTACTCTATGTAGTACTTAACTGTCCTGCTTGCTGCCGTTTGCTGCTGTTTCGAAAACAGATACTGTCTCCAGTAAAAATGCTCTTGTGGTAATTTGAATTTTTCAGGAAGGATTCAAGTTTGAAGTCACTTTAAAGCGGAACTTCAGTTAAAAAGGCCCCCCGCCCTGCCACACTACCTTGGCACGAGACAGGGACGGGACAGGGGGGTTACAAAGAAAAAACCCATACCTTAGCCAGTCACCTGCGCCACTGCGCCGGATCCTGGGCAACACCATCTTGGCTGGAAGACTCCTAGTCCCCCGACTCCATGTACGCTCCCACCCGCTCAAGTGAATTCATTGGTGGAGTTTGAGGTGGCTATGACTAGTAATGTTTATTAGTTATTTATACCAGTTGTATAATCAGGTGTTAAAGTGGTCAGAAATTCAAATATCACTTACACATTTACTCACAATAGGCATTATCCATTTAACGGTCGTGTTTTCAAAGAAGAATGACAATATTTTCATGTTACGATTGACTACCCCATTTGGGGATTCAAGGGTGGCACAAGGGAAGGAAAGAAAAAAAAAATGGCGTATTAGGTATCTCATTGAAATCGTGTCTGGCAGCTTGTCTCTTAGAGTGTCAGGTAGTGGGACGGTACAGGTAAAAGTAGAAGCTTCCAGGCATCCTGTAGCCTGTGATGTTCACCTTTAACCTATGCATAACCATACAGAAGCCAAGGACCCCACTAATGAAGACATATTAGGGTCGATTCAAAATCCAAAAGTTAATTGATTTCGGATCGGGAATCGGAAGTTTGGGTGGGTGTTAGTCATTTTTTCAATTTTTTTGGGCCATTTCGGATTCGCACGAACGTTCGGGCATAGACGTATATGCTCTTTCGATGTTCAGAAGTTTTCCGATCCAAATCGGAAATTTTCAGTTCGTTCAGAAAACTTCCGCTAATCAGATGTGTTTCCGTGTGAATCAGAGAGCCGATTACCACCCAATAAATCCGTTTCATTTAAAAACCACTTCCGACACCTTTGAGGACTGGGATTGCTATTGTTGAACAGGTTTTGTGCTATAGTCTGCGCGCCTTCAGCTCCAATGAATTGCATGCATCAGCATGGCCGAGGCCATAAATTGTTTAGCAATGCATACCTGAATCAATACATTTCATGTATGCCTTCTAAAAGCATTTTAATGCGGACCTTAATTAGTCCTTTGCATGTAAACCTTTATTTTGCCACACATCAATATAATTGCTATATTTTTTTAAACTTATGTCCTATGTTATTTATATTTGGATTGTTGTACTTGAATCTTAATTTGTTTTCGGATTTATTGTTGTAGTAATTATTTTATCTCATCTTTGGTCAGATGCATCACACTTACTGAGGAGAGGAGAGCGGGATAAAGTGCAGGGTGTGGGTTACAGCTGTGTTTTGCTCAGACACAGCAGAACTGGGGGCCTGGAAAGGTCAGAAATCCCAGAATGCAGAGCAACACAGTCACAAGGCCCTGTTTGCAGGCTGCCTGATATTACCTGACCCGCCATCTTGGCTGTTTCCAGGCTCATAACATGCAGAAGATGCTGGGTGTTTTTTTCTTTGGAGAGCAATCTGTATGTACAGGATGTGGGTAACAACACTAAAAATTTAAAGTTGTACCATTTGAAACCAAAAATTTATATTAAACGCAAGAAAAAAATGCCAGCTCAAAAAACAAAAAAAATCTGTATGATTTAATTTTAGAAATACATTCATTAATGGTTGGTTACCACTAAACGAATGAAATCAAGAAAAAGCAGATATGAAGATTCGCATGACCGCAAAGTGGTTTGGGTCAGTTTTAGAGGTAATAAATGTAAGTGTTAGACTAGCGCTAAGTAGTTGGGGTGAGCTTGGTAGTTTAATATATGTGGCCATTTGTGGCAGAACAGTTTGATGAGTGTAGCTTGTATTGCGCATGATCTTCTACATTTACGAGCGAACGAGTATTAGAGGTTAAAAAGCAGGAAAAACCATCGGGAAACGCAAGAAATACGAAGAGGTGGACGATGGAAGAAGGGAAAAAAAACATGCTGCCGTCTCAACAACAGATCACTCAACCTAAAAATACCATTTTGTGAATACTCACCTGTAAAATGGGTATTATAAGTATGTCACACACCCCACTTCAAACATTAATAATTACACTAGGGTTAACGCACCGCTAGGTGGCAGCATTGCAGAGAATCTCCAAAAACTTCAACAGGCCCCTCCCGGTCTATACATACCTGGTACCTCCCAAGAACCTCCCAGTATTAGAACAGCAGTAAGACAAGGTACCAGAACCAAACAATGTAACCCTCAACGTAAAGAACTAAACTTCACCAAATAAAGAGCCAGGATACCGAAAAGGGCGGGTGAAGTGGGGTGTGTGACATACTTATAATACCCATTTTACAGGTGAGTATTCACAAAATGGTATTATTCTAAGTATGTCACACACCCCACTTCAAACATTAATAATTACACTAGGGACATCCAACAGCAGTGTCCAGAAAAGGGTGGGTATCCGACCAGGCAATAACGCAGAAAAAACTCAAACCACTGCAGCCTGCAAAACCTTGCGGCCAAAAACAGCATCCGCTGAGGCCCGCACATCAACCTTATAGAACTTAGAAAAAGTATGAACAGAAGACCAAGTTGCAGCCTTACACACTTGTTCAACCGAAGCCTGGTGCTGAAAAGCCCAGGACGCACCAACCGCACGAGTAGAGTGAGCAGTAACTCGGAAAGGAGGATCCTTCCCTTTAGCCGAATAAGCACCAACAATGGCCTGACGAATCCATTTACTAATGGAAGATTTGTCCGGAGCCAAACCCTTCCTAGGCCCACATGGCACAACGAAAAAGGCATCAGTCTTACGAAAAGAAGACGTAGCACGTAGATAGTACCTGACAACGTACCACATCCAAGCAGTGCAAAGCACTCTCCTTGACATTCTTAGGCTTAGGACACAAGGAAGGAAGAACAATGTCCTGGTTAAGATGAAAAGCAGAGACCACTTTAGGGAGGAAATCTGACTTGTAACGAAAATCCACTTTGTCCTGATGATCCTCAAAATAAGGAGCCTGAATAGACAAAGCTGCCAACTCTGAAACACGCCGAACCGAAGTGATGGCCACCAGAAAGGCAACCTTCTGAGTAAGAATGGACAAAGCAACATCCCGCAAAGGCTCAAAAGGAGGAGCCTTAAGAGCAGAAAGAACCAAATTCAAATCCCACACTGGGAGCAAAGGCTTCCTAGGAGGCCGCACATGCGAAACCCCCTGGAAAAAAGTCTTGACCAAGGAATGACTAGCAAAAGATTTCTGGAAAAAAAATAGACAAAGCAGAAACCTGCCCCTTCAAAGTACTCAGCTGAAGACCTGAGTCCAGCCCAGACTGAAGAAACTCCAAAATCCTAGACACAGAAAAAACCCGGCAAGGCAAAGACCTAGCCTCACACCAATCAATATAAGATCTCCAATACCTGTAATAGATGGAAGAAGAAGATCTCTTCCTGGCACTAATAAGAGTCCGAATGACCGCATCCGAAAGACCCTCCTCCTTTAAGATGGAGGTTTCAGCAGCCAAGCCGTCAAAGCCAGCGTTTGTAAACTGGGGTAACATAGTTGACCCTGAGTGAGAAGATCCGGCCGAAGAGGCAGAACGAACTGATCTACGGCCAGACGAACGATGTCCGCGAACCACACCCGCCTTGGCCACCTTGGAGCCACGAGAATGGCGGGAACCCCCTCCAAAACCAACTTTCGCAGAACCCTGCCTAGCATGGGAATCGGAGGGAACAGATAAAGAAACCCCAGGTCCCTCCAGCTCAGAGTCATGGCATCCACCGCCAGAGCCAGAGGGTCCCGGGACAGGGACACAAAGGACGGGAGCTTGTGATTGTGACGAGAGGCAAACAGATCCACCTCCGGCGTCCCCCACCGGAGACAAAGTGACCGAAACACCTGGGGATGGAGAGACCACTCCCCCCGACGGGACGCACACCGGCTCAGAAAATCCGCCTCTGTGTTTTCCACTCCCGGAATGTAAACTGCCGAGATGCAAGGAACATGAGTCTCCGCCCAGACCAAAATCAGAGACACCTCCCTGTGGGCACCCAGACTGCGAGTCCCTCCTTGGTGATTGATGTAAGCAACCGCCGTCTGATTGTCCGAGCGAACCTGAACCGGCAGCCCTTGTAAATGATGCGTCAAGCGAGACAGAACCAACCTGATGGCTCGCAATTCCAGAACATTGATGGGCAAGTGGGCCTCCTGAGGGTCCCACTGCCCCTGAAACCGAAGATCCTTCCAAAAACCTCCCCAGCCTGACAAACTGGCATCCGTGGTGACAGTTTCCCAAAGCGGGGTCAGAAACGACCTGCCCTTCAGAAGGTTGTCCGAGACCAACCACCACAGAAGGGACTGCCGAACCCGAGGAGACAACCGGAAGGACCGATCCAACGACCCCGGACACCGGTTCCAAGATGCCAAAAGATGAAGTTGAAGAGTCCTCGTATGAAACTGAGCAAAGGGAACTGCCTCGAACGAGGCCACCATCAACCCCACCAGTCTCATCCCCAGACGAATGGACGGATGAGGATGGGAGAGGAGCAGCTGGACCAATTCCTGAAGCATCAGAACCTTGGCCTGAGGGAGAAACACTCTGTGCTGGCAGGAGTCCAACGACATCCCCAGAAAGGTCACCACCCTGGCCGGAACCAGCGAGGACTTGGGGTAATTGATCACCCAGCCGAACCTCTCCAACATAGACACCACCGTGCTGGTGTCCCCCTCTGCTTGACTGAAGGAAGGTGCCATGATGAGAAGATCGTCCAGGTAAGGCACAATGCGAATCCCCTGAGCTCTGAGCAGGGCCATCACCCCTGCCAACACCTTGGTGAACACTCTCGGAGCAGAGGTGAGGCCGAATGGAAGAGCCACAAACTGAAAGTGCCGATCCTCCACCACGAAACGAAGGAACCGCTGATGAGCTGGAAAGATCGGAACATGCAGGTACGCATCCTTGATGTCTATGGACATCATAAAGTCCCCCTGCCGAAGCGAACCGATCGCAGACCGCAGGGTTTCCATGCGGAACTTCCGGGGACGAATAAACCTGTTGAGAAACTTCAAATCCAGAATAGGACGGAAGGACCCGTCCTTTTTGGGGACCGTGAAGAGATTGGAGTAAAACCTGCGCCCTACCTCTGAAGAAGGAACCGGGCAAACGACAGCTAAGTCTAGAAGATTCCTTACCGCCGCCAGGAGCCCCTGCGCGGCCAAAGGATCCAAAGACACCCGAGACCTGAAGAACCTTGGAGGAGGACGGGACTCGAACTCCAACTTGTAACCGGCCAAAACCACCTCCCGGATCCATCTGTCCGAGACCTCCTGGTCCCACACCCGGGAGAAAAGTTGCAACCGTCCCCCCACCCGAACGGGTGAGGGCGCCCCCTCATTGCTGGGTGGGCTTGGCAACCGGCTTGGGCTTGGCACCCCAGACGCGAGCGGGGCGGCCACGGCCTCTACCCCTATTCCAACTGGCACCCCTGGGGGCCGAAGAGCCTGCACCCCTACCGGCTCCAGCTCCCCGAAAGGACGGATTGAAGGAGACCGTCCCCCGAAAGGAACGGCGAAATTTCTTGCGCTGAGGTAACTTACCTCCCTTGGCAACAGAATCCAGCCTCTCACCAAAAAGCCTCAAACCCAAAAAGGGCAGAGCCGTGAGCGATCTTTTAGAATTAAAATCAGCCGTCCACTGTCTCAACCACACACAGCGCCAGATAGCCACCAGCAAGGCAGTAGCCCTGCCACACATCAACATGGCATCCTCCTGAGCGGCCAGGATAAAAGACAAAAAAGAATCGCAGCGCTTAAGCCCAAGGGACTCATCACTGGTGGGCTCGAGATCCACCCCCAAGTCCCTGACAATAGACCTGACAGCAAAAGTCAAAAGAGCCGAAGCACAGACAGGCCTTAACACCGAACCCGCACATACAAAACCATGACGGGCAAGCTGATCAACCCGGCGATCCTCGCCGTCCCTGAGCGAAGTCGTGTCAGGGGAATGCACGACCGCCGTGTTGGACAGTCCCAAGACCGGAGTATCTACCTCAGGGGGGACAGACCAACGCTTCATCAATTCCGCCGGAAAGGGATACTTCCTATCCCAGCTAGACGGCACACCAACAAGACGTGTAGGTTGCTCCCATTGCTTGAAAACAATTTCTTCAAAATGCTGTTGGCTGGGAAACTCCAAACGCTGCTTGGACACCCCAAAAAGCTGACCCTTAGGCCTAGGAGCAACCACCGGAGGCTCCAAATCCAAAACCTCAAACATCTGGCTCAGAATGGTAGAGGAATCGAGAGGGAGGCCGTCAGCCTGATCCCCCTCAGAACCCAGCAACTGCTGAACATCAGAATCTTCTTCCTCAATGAGCTCACCATCTTCAAGGGGACGATCCGACCAATCCAGATCTCCCACAACTTCCTCATCTGAATCCGGCGGAGGCGGAGACAGATGCTTCCGCTTAGCTGGAGCCTTCTGAGCGGTTATAGCAGAAAACCGCTTCTCAAGGCTGGTCAAACGGGCACATACCTCAGACTGCGAATCCCCGCCCAGGACAACGTCACACGGGGTCCGGAATAAGCGAGGGGGAGAGGGAGAGGGAGGCGCGGCTGATGAAGTGCTAGGCACCGGAGTACTGGACTGCCGTGCAATGTTCTGCTGTGCACAAGGGATACACAAAATGACATCATCTCCCTGGAGCGGAGTCCCACAACCCCCGCACACCTTGGATTGTCCCGAAGAACCATTCCCGGTATCTGTGGCAGCCTCCATGTGGTGAATTTTATGGTATTCGCAGAACCCAGGGATTTATGCGGTACGCGACCCGGGATGCCCCTCAATAACCTAACAATTGTCTAAAGAATGTCACAAGATCCTGACCCAGGGGAATAGCATAAAAACCCTTATGAATATATATATATATATATATAGCAATGAAAAACACCCCCCACGAGCCAGGTATATAAGACCGGGAGAGCCCTGCCAGACGGGATCCCAGGATCTGAAAGACACAAAGGGAGAGGGACAGGAGTCAATCCAGGCACAATAATACCTAAACAAGCATACAACATAACATACAACCCCCCTCCCCCCCCCCCCTCATTAACCATAGACACAGGAAATGGTTAAAATACACAACCAGCACTTTAAAGATGTGCAGGAGCGAGGAGGCAGGAGGAGGAGGAGGAGGGGACGTAATACGGGGGGCCAGGCCACCACTATGTGAGCATCCCCCGCAAGAAAAAACTCAAAGGCCTACCTGAGAGAGAGCACAGCGCAGCTAGGCACCGCAGAAGATGGCGGCCCGCAACACCGCTCAGAGAGGTGAGGGAGGGGAAGACGAGCCCCGGGAGCCAACCAATCAGCGCGCGGCCCCGCCCCCTTGCAGCGTCAGCAGGCAGAGACCGCGGTCAGCCTCAAAGACGGGACCGGCGGAGCAGCCTGCCGGTTCCCAAGTGCGCACAAACACAGACTCACACACTCATCTCCTGTTCCCCCCTGTGCAGACCGGACACGCAGGCTGCAAGCGCCGATCACGGCGCTCAGCCACAGGCGGGACCGCGGCGCAGCGCGCCGCGAGGCCCCGCCCCCCCCGGCTCCTGAGGGGAGAGAGCCATTCCAGAGTGACAAGAAAGACACACAAAGCAGATCCGCAATAGAAATTAGCCACAGTAAACAGCGCATAAGCCCTCACAATACAGCAGCGCAGCAGCCACGCTCACACAAACCTGTCACCGGTCCCAAAACGCGCCCCACACCCCGGAATGTGGAATAGCTAAAGTCCCAGGGCTAGGCACATCCTGACCGCTAACCTAATATTAAATGGGGGCATCCCACATCCGGATCACCACTCCGGGAATCCCGCTATGCCCCGCAATGAAGGGTCGAGCGGAGGAGCTAATCTCCTAGGCACCAATGGTGCCGGCTACCTTTTTGCCCGGCCTACAGCCGAAGCTGGAAGGCTGCCAGTAAATAGAAATACTATCAAACAAGAGCCGGGCAGAAATAGACCACGGGGGGGGGGGCGGGGGGATACCCCGGCTACCTGCAAGCAGGAGACTTCTTTCTTCTGTCTTGTCGCCACCTTGCAGAGAACAACACTGGGAGGTTCTTGGGAGGTACCAGGTATGTATAGACCGGGAGGGGCCTGTTGAAGTTTTTGGAGATTCTCTGCAATGCTGCCACCTAGCGGTGCGTTAACCCTAGTGTAATTATTAATGTTTGAAGTGGGGTGTGTGACATACTTAGAATATTTACGATTGAAAATGACTGGGCCAAGGTCGGAAGATAGCATACGAACGGACGGGCATTTTACAATAGGAAACTCATTAGGTTATAGAATCACTCGCAAGTTCATACGAGTGCTCGAGCGTTCGGAAAAAATACCATGATCGGCAACAAAATCAAAGCTTTTACATGTTTCTTTGAATCGACCCTATTGAGACAAAGTAAATCATAAGCTGAAAAGGTATTAGGGTTACCACCTTTTGCTATAGTAATCGGCTCTTTGGTTTACATTTAATCTTGTACAGGTTTTGCTTGTAGCAAGATTTGCTATGTATGATCCATAGGCCCTAGCTGCAGAAAAGGTATCAGTATACATAAACTTAAAGACTTAAAGCCATTCTCACAGGGTTATAAAATTATTGAAGCTTAGTTCATATGAGTGCCTGATATGTCATACCTATAAAAATACCATTTTGTGATTACTCACCTGTAAAATTGTTATTACAAGTATGTCACACACCCTGCTTCCGAATATTCATGACACTTGGGCAACTGTCCTGTAGAGGGCGATCTTGCAGAGATGACATGAAAAAAAGGAGCCCCTCCTGGCCCATAAATACCTGGGACCTCCCACCATTCCCCAGTATAAGACAGCAGTAAAAGGGACCAGGAAGAGCCAAATGTAAACAGCAAAGAAAAAGGTTCACCATATAAAGGATCCCAGAAAACCAAAAAAGGGCAGGATGAAGCAGGGTGTGTGACATACTTGCAATAACCATTTTACAGGTGAGTAATCACAAAATGGTATGACATATCATATCACAAAATGGTATTATTCCCAGTATGTCACACACCGCGCTTCCAAATATTCATGACACTTGGGACATCCAATAGCAGTGCTGATAATGGGTGGGGATCCCAAAAAGGCAATAATGCAAACTTAAACCACTGCAGCTTGCAGAACTTTGCGGCCAAAAACAGCATCCGCTGAGGCCCGCACATCAACCTTATAAAACTTGGAAAAGTATGAACAGAAGACCAAGTAGCAGCCTTACAAACTTGCTCAACAGAAGCCTGATGCTGAAAAGCCCAAGACGCTCCAACAGCACAAGTAGAATGAGCAGTAACACGAAAAGGGGGAACCTTCCCCTTGGCAGAATAGGCCCAAACAATGGCCTGTCGAATCCATTTACTAATGGAAGACTTAGCGGGTGCCAGACCTTTCCTGGGCCCGGAGGGCACCCCGAAAAAGGCGTCCGTCTTACGAAAAAGAGAAGTAGCCACCAAATAATATTTCACACATCGAACCACATCCAAAGAATGTAAGGTCCTCTCCTTGTCATTACTAGGCTTAGGACACAAGGAAGGGAGAACTACATCCTGATTGAGGTGGAAGGCTGAAACCACCTTAGGAAGGAAATCCGTCTTAAAGCGGAAAACTACCTTGTCCAGGTGCCTCTCAAAGTAAGGAGCCTGAATAGACAAGGCCGCCAACTCAGAGACACGCCGAACAGAGGTAATAGCCACCAAAAAGGCAACTTTCTGAGTGAGCAGAGAAAGAGCAATATCATGCACCGGCTCAAAAGGGGGCCCCTGGAGAGCCGACAGAACCAAGTTTAAATCCCAAACCGGCAGCAAGGGCTTTCTAGGAGGCCGCACATGAGTAACCCCCTGGAAAAAATGTCAACCAGGGGACGAAGGGCAAAAGACCTTTGAAAGAAAACCGCCAGGGCAGAAACTTGCCCTTTCAAAGTACTAAGCTGGAATCCCGAGTCCAGACCATGTTGAAGAAACCCCAGAATTTTGGGAATAGAAAACACCCTACAAGGCAAGGCCCTAGCCTCGCACCAGTTAATATAAGACCTCTAAATCCTATAGTAGACGTTAGAGGAAGATCTCTTCCTAGCTCTAACAAGAGTCTGAACCACCGCTTCAGAAAGACCTTCCTCTAAGATGGAGGATTCAGCAGCCACGCCGTCAAAGCCAGTGTTGGTAAATTGGGGTAGCGTAGCTGACCCTCGGTGATAAGATCCGGAAGAAGAGGCAGATAAAACTGATCTACTGCCAGCCGCACGACGTCTGCGAACCACACTCGTCTTGGCCACCTTGGAGCCACCAGAATTGCTGGTGCCCCTTCTAGAGTCAGGGCACCACTTTGCCCACCATGGAGAAAGGGGGGGGGGGAACAGGTACAGAAACCCCAGTTCCCTCCAAGCCAGGGACATGGCATCGACTGCCAAGGCCAAAGGATCCTGAGACAGACACAAAGGTAGGAAGCTTGTGATT